>CAMPDV010000122.1:70000-735381 GCA_946699065.1 Loxodes magnus | reverse complement strand
AAATTTGTTATGTGATGAAATAGGAAGATAGATAAATTTGTTATATTTTAGTATCATTGAGGATTTAAGAAACTAGATGTTCATTAATGGGAATTTATAAGGAGAATATTTTTACGAATATAGATAATTATCTTTTTATTTAAATGATTAAGGTTATATTTTAAAATAAAGCTATTTTACTCTTAATCATTTTAAATAATTTTATAATTGCAATGTGTTTACAATAATTGAAAGGATTAAAGTTAATTTACTTATTTATATTATATCTCTATATTTCTTAGCTTTAGTTCTATTTATTTTAATTATTTTTAAGTAAGGGCAAGCAACCATAGTTTTTTATAATATACTTAGAAATTTAATCATTATTATTATCTATCTATATATATCTCAGTTAGTTTTATACAGATGCATTTCAAGTCCGATTGATATTTATTGTATTTATTTATTAAAATAAAGAACTTTATAGATGCTCTAATTTAAGAAATGATTTCTCTTAGTTCTAGAAAATAAATATACAAGATTAAAGTTTCTGAGACTTATTCTATATTAATAAATTTAGATTATATTTATTTTCTATTTATTGTAGACTTATTTACATAAAAAGTAAACACTTATCAATTGTTATAGTTTGGTATCAGAATATGATAGATATTGTTTTAATTTTTGTCGCATTTATAAATACCTAGATTAAAATAGAAACGTGAAGAATAAAAAGATTTCAATTAAATAATTTTATAAAAGGTTTGTCATTTTTGTTTAGTTTGTTCTGTTCCAGTGATCTATCCATTTTCATTTATTTTTTAGTATTTTAATTTAGTTTTTCTTCTAATAACTATACAGCAAACACAAGAGCAAACGCAAGATAAGAAAATTGCTACAATTGTAAGAGGAAATTTAAGACCTGCCCATAATGTATCCCAAAATCCCCATCCTTCTAGTTTATACAAATATTTAACATCTACAAAATTGTTTAAGCATGTAAGATTTTTTTATTTCTCATTCTCTTTGAAAGCCTCTATATGATGCTAAAATAAGAGGAATAATCAATTTTAGCATGCTGTATCTGAAAATGTTTTAAAATCACAAACTTCTCTAAATATTTTCTTCCAAGTATACTCACTATCTCAAACACTAGATGTACATCGAGCTTATCCTTCTAATGAAGGAACACACTCACATCTTCCACTCCTACATTCTTTATCTTCATTACAAACTTTCCATTCTTACTTTCCTTCTTAAGTAAAATTTCTTCTGAAATTAGAAAAATATTCATCCCATTTCCTCTCTGTTTTTAATACATACCAAGGAGAATGTTTGAATTTATTACAATTAAAAACTCCGTTATATAAATCAACTCCTTCACAATACTATCTTTTTAATACCTTGAAGGCTTAATCTTCTGATTAGTTAAACATAGTATGATTAAGTTCTTCATATTTCTCAGGATCTCTTAAAAAAGGTTCTATGGCACATCCTTCGGTGTTAGAATCTTAAACATAAACATAGTTATTCTTTTTGTCTAGCTTATAGCATAAGTTATCAGGAACCTAGCTACTACAGGTCCATTTGGGGCATTACTTGCTAGACACAGAGAAGAAGAAAAGAAAAGCAAGAAGTCTCAACATTTAAAATTATAAAATTGGATTAAAATTAAAAGAGTAGCTATAAGTAAAGTTTACGTATAAATTCTTAATAAAGATATAGCACAACTAACAATCAAACTAAACCACTTCCTACTTAAACTTTCAAAAGCAGATCAACATTTCAAATCATTCTGAATGGAAAAAATTAACTCCATAAAAGATACAAACAGCTTTAGTAAGCAAGATATCTAATCTTTATAGTGATTGAAATAGTAAAAGGATGTTTTCAAAGATTAATTAAGAGACAAATGTTTAACCTATCAACTATTTGGCTTACGATAAAAATTTGGGGATATTAACTAAGAATATTAATAGCAAATAAAGGAACAAATGTAATAAATTTTGAAAGCACTTAGAGTATAACTAAGAATATAGGATTTTCATGTAAAATATAAAAAGAAATAGAAAATATCGAAGAAGTAATTTTGACGTTACCTTCTAATTTTTATTTTTAAGTTTTTGCATTTAAAGTAAAATAATTAATATTAATCACTCACCGTTGAAAAATTACCGCTTTTAGTGTGATAAAATTTGAAATATTAGACAAATAACTCTTCAATCTTAACTATTGAAGCGTAATATTAGTATCTAAACTTTATCTAAATTAGTTGTGTGATATAATAGGAAGATAAATTTGCTCTATTTTAGTATCATGGAGGATTTAAGAAACTAGATGTTCATTAATGAGATTTAGTAAGGCTAATATTTTTACGAAGATAGAGTTTATCTTTTTATTTAATTATTAAGGTTATATTTTAAAATAAAGCTATTCTACTTAAGTTGAATGAGTTTTATAAGATGTTTAGAGTTTAAAAATAATTTAAAGGATTAAAGTTAATTTACTTATCTATATCTTTATATTTCTTAGCTTTAACTCTAGTTGTTTTAATTTTTTGAGTAAGTACTAGCAACCATAGCTTTGTATGAAGCATTTTCATTGAAATGCTTTATCTAGATATATTTCGTTAATTCTACACAGATGCATTTAAAGCCTTAATATATGTATTATATTTTCTTCTTAAATTATAGCTTTATTGAAGCTATAGTTCTAGAGAACTTTGCTTTAGAATTCTTAAATATGCAATCTAAGTCTTGTTTATATTAATAAATTTAAATTTGATTTATCTATTTATTGCAGCTTATTTACAGAAGATAGTTAGGATTATTGAGATAGTTTGATATCAGAAATGATGAAGTGGTAATTATAGATTTGAATTAAAAACAATAAAAAGCAAGTTGCTTGTAATTATTTAATTATAATAGCATGAATAGATTTAACAAATTTAGTGAATAAAGATGCTTAATAATGAAAGTTATTATCACATAAGTATTAAAGTCCTCTATCTATTTACTATAAAGCTAGCATCAGATAAGTAATATTAACTATGCTACTATTATTCTATACATACTGTAAATTTACTATTTAGTCGATTATTCTTTATCAAATTGCCTTACCATTTACTTTAGCTCTTATTTAAAATCTTTATTTAATCAAAATATCCAGTGTTTAGTTATTATTCTCCTAGTTACAAGAAAAGTAATCCCTAGTAATTATATTAGTATAAAATAAAGAATTTCTTAAATCTTAGCTGTTTACGCTTAAAATCTCAATCTTAAAGTTAAAAATGAAAACAGATAATGAAGACTACCAATCTTAAATCTAAAGCTAAACTTTACTAAATAGCTTCACAGTTATATAAAATAGGATATTCAGAAGAAAAACTTACATTTAGGTAATTCATAAGAAACTTTTTTAACAGAAGTTTCATCTAAGAGTTTATCTAAATAGTATTTATCTTAATAAAAGCCTAAATCTAAACTAGATCTCCAAGAAAAAGATTAAAGTTAATCAGAAAGAAATGGAATTTAAGACCTAAAGCAATAAAATAAAGAATTATAGAATAAAGTTAACAGAAAATAAGAAAACATTTCTTAGTTAAATATTAAAAACTTAAAAAAGAATCATCAATCATAGCAAGTTAATAAAATCTTATATAAATATTAGCTAATCAAGGAAATTATATAAAGAGGTATAGTAATTACTAGAAGATAGTAAATAACTAAATTAATTAAAAATAAACTTGCAAAGTCTCTAGTTATTAGGAATAATCATTATCTTAAATTTATCCTTTTTAATATAGATCTAACTTTTTAAAATCCACTTGATCAGATTAAAGAGTAATTGTGGTAAAAGTGCTACCTTGATAGAAAAATGTAAATAGAGTAGTTCTTTTAAACTAATTAAATAGCTTGCATAAATGATTTACTATTCTTAAAACTTAGAAAAATAGTGTTTCAAATAATCTAATTTATCAAGATTAAGCATATACAAATTTTAAAAGTATCCAATATCTTATAGCAGAGTAACCAAATGACAGCGCAATTCTAACTCAAACGATGCTAATATTAAAAAAATAGAAATTATGAATATATAATTGATTAATAAGGTTAGATTTATAGACAAATGAAAACAAGTTATCAATAAAAATAAGTAAATTAAAGTGTATCTAGATTTTGCTATAATAGAATCTTTTCTTTACAAGCTAGTTAGTTAGTTTATCTATAAAAAGTAAAATTACTATTTAGAAAGAATAATCCACACATATTTCAACTATCTCTTTCTAAATCATTGAAGCCTTTAATCTCGCTATTATAGCAAAATAAACTTTGCTGAAAAAAGTTTCTGGTATTTAGATAGCAAAAATTTAGTAGATGTACTGAAAGAAGTTCTAATTCATAAGTAGTGAATTGAAGAAGTAAAAGTAATAAACAGTTGGGAAAATCTGAAATTAGGAGAATAAATTTGAATTACTTTACTAAATAAATTTAAGATTAGGCTTTATTTTTATATTTTCTTAGTGCAAAAAATTTAAAAGAAACTTACTTATTAAGATTTTAGAATGCTAGGTCTTGAAAAATTTAAATCTAAATAGTAGATTCAAATATTTTAATTAAGAAAGCCTAAATTTAAAGTTATAAGAAAAATTAAATTTACAAGTAGATATTAATTATTTTAGGGTATAACCAAAAATTAAGTTTACTAGTAAATAACCCTCATACAATAAGACTAAAATTTAGTATAAAAGTGAAGATAACGCTTAATAGGAACTTCTTTTTTAAGAAAGCTATATATGCAGATAAAAGTTGAATAGCACTAGTATATTTTAATTAGATGAAAAATGCTTTAAAAAATAGATTAGAATATTTAAAGCAATAAAGAATAAAAGAAATAAAATTTTTGATGTATACATTGTATAAAATTTAATGGAGAAGAGAAGGTACAATTCATTTAAATGATTGCTTAATTATTTTTGATTTATAGCATCTATTAATCTTAACATTAAAAAGAAGATTATGAATTTTTATAATTTGTTTCTTTAAACTTTAAATATCATATTAAAAACTATTTTTATTTTATAGAGACAAAAAGTTATAAAATAAATATTAGTTGCTTAATTAATTATATAGTGTGCCTTTTATTTGTTTAATCAAAACTAAATGCTTATAAAAAATGGTTGAAGCTATATAGTCTAACTGCTTTCTGATCTGATTATTTGAAAGATTATCTTGTATACATGTATCTTAATATACTCTTTTAAAGTCAGTCTGTTCAAATAATTTATCCTACTTAAATAATTTTTCTAAGTTATATGTAGTTAAATAGTTTAGTGCTGTCTTATAAATTAACTTCATATTCAAATCATTATAAATTAAAAGTCTTTTATCTATAAAAGTACTGTTTTGGTTAATTTTTCCTTTGCTTTCCTTCATTAAATTATACTAATCTAGAAATATAACTATTGAATATTAAGTATTTTCGTGTATCTAATTCATATATTTAGGAATAAGTGACATATTCTTTAAGTTTATTACGATATCTCTATCTAAAACATAATTTCAATACTCTGAAAATTAAATTTTGCAAATTAATCCAAAAATAAGAAAGACACTAATATTTTGCGCTTCTTTGCCTAAGAATTTTTAATGCTTAATAATCAGAATAATGCTTATAAGAAGGATTTAGACTATAAGTTAATTCTACTAGCCTGTTACTTGTAAGGTAAATAAAGAAAATGCCTTATTCATAAGCACAATAATTAGGTTTATAGTTATATATAAATATGATTAGATAAAGCATTTATACTACGAAAGATAATCTTAAGAATATCTCATAAATAAATTGTTTACCAAAGATATTTTATGGAATTTTTTAAAAAGGAGATCTTAATCTTTAAATTAATTTTGGTAAAAATTCTTATTCTTTTTAGTTTTAATTATTTTAGTTTATATTATTTGAGGAAATGCTTAATTCTTTATGATTATAGAATTGAGCAAATGTTATTGTTATTTTATTAAATAGAAAGCATTAATTTGTTTACTTTATTATTTATTCTTATATAGTTACAATGATGATTTTTTCTAGATGGTACTTTATTTGATTAGAAAGGTTTAATTATTATGTATGTGCATTTTGTTTTAAATTTATTTTGTTTTATACTTAGTTTTTTTGTTTAGAGTATTTGAATAACTATAATTGAATTTTTAGTTATTACATTTCTTATTTTTAAATTTTAACTTTTTTAAAGATATAATTAGTTATAAAATTTTCTTTCTCTATACTTATTAAATTTAATATATAATTAAACCATTCAACTTAAGTTTATTAGATATCTCTAATTAGTTAATTTTCAAAGTAGATATAAAATAACTACTTAACCATATTAATATTTAGATAACCTTTTCATATTTCTATAGTTATGTGGCTTTGTAGATTAATCTCCTTATTTTTTAGATGAAGTAGAGTTATGAACGAGTTAGTTTAAAATTTAAAGTTATAAATATCTAATAGATTTGTTTAAAATATTCCTCTTTATTCATAGTTAATCATTCAAATAGAAAGCCTAGTTAACATTGAGAATGTTCTCTTAAATTAGCTAAATTATTTATAATTAGAACTATCATTTTTATTATTACTATGCTTTTGCTTCTAAGGGCATGCTATTAATAAAGAGCACTCTGCTAGAAGAACCTTAATAGAATTATCCATTTAAAAGCCTATTATAAGATTATTCATCGATTATATGATGAAGTTTATTTAATTTCCATTCGTTCCAAATTTTCTATAAGCATATCATTAAAACTAATTTTAAACTACACCAATTAATTATATTTAAGATTTATATAGTTAACTAGATTTTATTAGAAAGATACTCTCTTAAATCATTATTTAATTACCATGCTTATATAGATATCACTCTTAGATTGAATGCATCATTTATATTCTTTTCATTTTTGCTGTATCTTATAAGATTAAGACTAAAGTAGAAGCTTGAAGAATAAAAAGAATTTAATTAAATTATTTATTAAAGAAGTTCCTAGTTTTCCATATCTTGTGTTGCTCCAGTGTTCTATCCATTCTCATTCATTTTTTAGTACTTGGTTTTATTTTTTTTCTAATAACTACACAGCAAATGAAACTACAAACGCAGGATAATAAAATTCCTATAAATATAAGAGGAAATTTAAGACCTGCCCATAATGTATCCCAAAATCCCCATCCTTCTAGTTTATACAAATATTTAACATCTACAAAATTGTTTAAGCATGTAAGATTTTTTTATTTCTCATTCTCTTTGAAAGCCTCTATATGATGCTAAAATAAGAGGAATAATCAATTTTTACATGCTCTATCTGGAAATGTTTTTGATTAGCATACTTCTCTAAAGATTTTCTTCCAAGTATACTCACTATCCCAAACACTAGATGTACATCGAGCTTATCCTTCTAATGAAGGAACACAGCCACATCTTCCACTCCTACATTCTTTATCTTCATTACAAACTTCCCATTCATAATTTCCTTCTTAAGTAAAATTATTTTAGAAATTAGAAAAATATTAATCTCATTTTTTCTCTGTTTTTGTTACATACCAAGGAGAATGCTTGAATTTATTGTAATTAAAAACTCCGTTATAGAAATCAACTCCTTCACAATACTATCTTTTTAATACTCCATAAGCCTAATTTTCTGATTTGTTTGCCATAGTATAATTAAGCTCTTCATATTTCCAAGGATCTCTCAAAAACGGTTCTAAGGCACATCCTTTAGTGTTAGAATCCTAAACATTAACATAATTATCCTTTTTATCTAGTCTATAACATAAATGATCAGGAACTTAATTACTACAGATCCATTTAGGACATTATTTGCTAGACACAGAAAGGAAAAAAGAAGTCTTAGCATTTAAACTTATTAAGATAAATTAAAATGGAAAGAGTAACTTTAGATAAAAATAGCTTATTAATTTTAATAAGAAAGATTTATTCTAACTAACTATTAAGTTAAACACTACTTAGACTTTCAAAGCAAATTAACGTTTCAAATAATTTGGAATGAAAAAAGAAATAAAAAGAAAAATTAACTGCATAAAGATATAGACAACTTTAATAAGCAAGATACTTAATCTTTATAATGGCTAGAATAGAAAAGAATGCTTTACTTTATTAAGAGATAACTGTTTAAACTATAACTATTCGTAAAAGATAAAAATCTGGAGGAAATTAATTATAGGTTATAGTTGCAATCAAAGGAAAGATGTAAAAATTTCGAAAACACTTATAATAACAACTTATTTAAGAGTCATTATTTCATACTTTATAGCAGAGAGATTCTGAAGCTACATAAAGTTCTTGAGTAACCGACTCATGGTCTTTTGTCTATGACTTATTGCTTACTCATCAATAAAATATAGATTATCTGACTAAATTATAAGACCGATTGGGATAGACCTACTAGAAAAATTCCAACTCTTCAAATAAATACCATATTTGAAATAGACTAACCCATTTAATATTTACACAAAAAAGCAAAAAGTTTAATGCAAAGTACGCTAAGAAGTTGAAATTTCGAATTGGATTGTTTTAGAACAGTATTTTATATACTTGGAGGAACGCCTAGCTTATAGCTACAAAGAAGAATTTAATACTTGCAAGGGAAAATTGTAGACATTTGAAGGGAATTAATACTTTATACTTAGCAATCTGTCCAACTGGGAAAAGTTCTTTAAGAGATGAAGGGGTAGCTGCAGAATTTATTCTAGGAGCTAGTAAACTTGATAGACAAGTAGTTTTAGCAGGATAGCTTATGATTAGTTTAGTATAGCCAAATATAATATAGTAAAAATTTAAAACACTTTTAGTTCTTAACAAACTTAATAGGAAAAGGTATAGCAAGCAAGATAATTGTTAAATGTTTAGCAAACCTTAAGATCTTCTTTTAGTAATCAACTATTACAAGTTAAAATAGTAAAGAATGAAAAATTATTATTATCTATCTAGCAAAAGATGAAACTGAAGGAAGTGCTCTAGCTTTCTAAGATATTATAATTGGTTGTAATGAAGAAAAACCTTCGACATCTTTTAGGTCCAAATCAGTTTTACTTATGATTGTAAGAACATCTTCTTAAAATAGTAGCATATTAGCTTTTTAAGGATAAATTTCCTTAGCTAAATAGTAAAGATATAAATTGGGAAAACGGAAAAAGATTGAAAAAATAAAAAAGGCTTGTAGCAAAGCAATTAGGATACGTTATAAATAAAAGCTAAATTTAGGATATAAAGCAATAACTGAAGTTAAGTTAAGTTAAGTTAAGTTAAGTTGAAAAATAGCAAAAATATAAGAGAAAACTGATTATATTCCTTCAGAAAAAGCTATTCAAATATAAATTTTTTCGAAGAAAAAAAAAACAACAAAAAATGGAATAAGAGGCAAAATTTCTTATTTACTTTATACCTTTTTAACAATTTAGAGTGTTGCGTTACAAGGTAATTCACGTCATTTGGTATGCGGAATATGTTTATAGTGCTTGAATTTCTGTTTTCTATGTAGGTAGAAGCTTTAAATTAATTTTAATTAATATAATCTTATAAAGTGTTTGTCTCAATCTGATTTGAAATAAAATGTCTTCTAATATTCCCTTTGAAGAAGTTACACTAAGATAGTGTATAAATGATATTTATGATATATTTAAAAAATAAGTTAAAATATAAATCTTTTAAACTATTTAAGCATTTTAAGTTTCCAAATTACTTTATTTGGTTCAAAAATTCATATATTTAAGCTATTAAGCACAAACTTACCTTATTCTTAAAGAGTTGCTCCATTGAAAGAAAAATTAAGACTTATATTATATTTGAGAAGGATTAAAATTAAGTAAGCTAAATCATATCATTTATCCTTATAAAATTCTTTTATTTGAATAGTGATATCAAAAATAAAAAATGGATCTAATATAGGATTAACTATATTTTAATAATGACTCTTCTTTAATAATTCCAAAGAAGCTCCAAATTGTTAGGAGTAGCTCAGTAAAGTTCATAAAAGCCATAAAAACCTCAAAGATAGAGATTTAGAGTCGCTACAATTTGAATAAGTAAACTTAATAATTAGCTTATTAAGGTAACTAATTATAAATTGAAGTCAAAAACCTGAATACAAATTCATACGTGTTCCATTAAAACTGCTTAGAAACTCTCTTCGTCGTGGCATTAATTGTAGTTTATTATGAAAGAGAAACCAACCTATAAATAGATAAGCAATTTAACTGCCTAAATAGTACCGTTAAAGATAAAGAACGATTACCCAAGAAATCTTTTTAAAAAGAAGATATTATCCTAGATAGTTAGAATTCTAAAGATATTGCTTCAAATCCTAATAAAAATAAAGATAAGCTTAAGATTTATTTTTGAATAATACTAATAAATAAATCTATTAAATTTCAAGTAATTAAATTAGTCAGAAATAAAGCATCATTACTAATCCTGTAAATTCACATAATCACTATTTATCTGCTCTTTAAAATATACAACCTTAAATTATTTTCCTTGATTTGTTTGCTCTTTCTAGGCTTCGATTTCCATTTGTATAGCTCCAGTTTCGCTTTACTCTTTCTTAAAAGTTAACAATTTCTCTTCTACTTTTCCGAGTCTGCTATCCAGTTCAGTCTGTTTCTTAAGATAATTTTAGGATTCGTTAGTCTGACTTTGTGAGATATTCCAAAAGGCGTTAAGATCTCTTTCCTAGGACATAATTCTTGACTCAATTCCTTCTGCTAGGTCTAGCTTTACCATCAGCATATCATTGTCCTTTTTCAATCTCTTACCTCTTCCTGGAGGTTCAGTACCACTTTGATGAGCTACTCCATGCTCATCTGGCCAGAAAGGTTTAACTCTGATACCTCCTGGTGGAGAACAGATTTCATCTGCTTCCTCGGTTTCTCGCTTGAGGTTGGAATTTCCGTGTGTATATTCTTCAAGGTTGGCTTTCGTTCGTTTTGTTAGACTTCAAGTTGTTAGTTCAGTGTTGGCTAAGATTGTGATAGAGAAGATTGTTAAGATTATTAAGATTTGGCTTCTTGCTTCCTCCCTTCATTTTTGGCTTAGGAAGAGGTGGTATAGAAGCCGGACTTGAAACCTTCAACCATTTTTTAATTTTTAAGAGATCCAAATTGAAGCCAATATTAATTAAAACTCTGTCTAAGTTTAAATGATGAGAGCAAATATCTCATAATGATAAAACTTGAATAAAATTATAAATTTTGCTTAAATAAAGCAGATAACTTTCTAAATTAAATTTAGCAGTGATAATAGCAGATTATATTACAATAGAATTTATATTTACTTCAACTAATTAAAAAAATAAAAACCAACAGTTATGATCTTAATATCAACAAAGCTAAATAAGTAATGTATGGATTAAGAATAAAAAGCATAAATTTAAATTTTTACTTTGAATAGACTTTATACTGAATTAGATAAAATTATAAAATTATGAAATAAATATAACTTTTCTAAATTATTATTATTAAAATAGTTAAGTTTGACAATTTTCGAGGATTTTCACCTCTTCATGCCGGCCCCAGATTGCTCCGGGATTAAAAAAGGTTTATAAATCTCTACTCCTCTACAACCCACTTTTTCTTGTTGTCTCTAACTATGTCTTCTGTTCAGCAAAGGTTTCTTCCTATAAATATTTCCAAGCTAGTTCATGAATAGTCTTTCTCTAATTTTCCTTTGCTATAGTTGTCTCTTTTTCTTTTGCTACGTTTGCTGTTTCCTTTATTTTCTCCAATACTGGTTCTTAAAATTTAGGATTTACTCACATCTTCTTTATAGGTGTTTCTCGAATTACAATAGTAGCACCTTTTAACTACTTTGATTGGCTTAGCCTTCTTCTTGTCAATTATCTCTATCAGCATCGGATCACCTCTTTGCACATTAAGTTTTATTTGCTGTTGCAGTTTCTTTTCTATTTCTCCAAGCTTTTCCCAGCTCCATCTGTTTCTGAAGCTAATTTTAGGATTGGCAGTTCTGATTCTTGTGAGTTGTTCCAAAATGCACTTAATTCCCTTTCTTAGGACATAAGTCTTTACTCGATTTCCTCTTGTTTGTTCAAATTATCTATTAGCTTGCCGTTGTCCTTCTTTAGTCTCATAACCTCTTCCTGAGGTTTAGTACAACTTGGATGAGCTGTTCCATGCTCATCTGACCAGAAGAATTATATTCCGAAACCTCCTGGTGTAAAGCAGACTTTGCCTGCTTTCTGGGCTTCTATAGTAAAATTGATGTTTCAGTATGCTGACTTTTCTGAGTCTTCTTCTATTCCTCTTGTTAAATTCCAGGCTTTTAAAGTTGTTAATATTAAGAAAAAGGTTAAAGTTGTGAAGAAGACGGTCAAGAAGTGGTTTCCTACTTCCTCCCTTCTTTTTTGGCTTAGGAAGAGGTGGTAAAGAAGTCTTTCTTGAAACTTTCCAGCATTTTTTGATTTTCTAAATTAAATTCTATTGAAAAATAAGGAAATTAAATGGTTAAAGAATTATTAAAATTAAATCTAAAATACAAAAGAATTTAATAATTAATGACAGCAATTCAGAAGAAGCAGTATGTAAATACATAAATTTAAGCATTATATAGAAATATTTAAACAAAAGATAACTTTATCTAAACACATCATTTAAATAATAAACAGTTCTTCAATGAAAAAATTTAAAATAATTGTAAAAAAACTTAATCTTAGTCAATTAGATTTTTATTTCAATATTTAAAAAAAATTTAATTATATTAAGAAGTTTATGGGAGTTATTAGCTTTAAAGAACTTAGTTTCTCTTTAATCTGTATATTGACTCTTATTAGAACAATGATTAATCTTATAAGATTTAAGATAACTGTAAGCTTATAATAATTAAAGATTTTACAATTTTATTTTTAATTAATTTAAAATTAACTTAATTTAGTTCTTTGCTATCTTACAGTCATTTCTATACTTCTTTATATAATTACTTCAATTAACTAAACTTCAATAAGACTTTATTTATTTGTATGATTGATGACTATTTTTACATTTGTAATACTTAGTGAAGGATATAAATATTTAAAATATACAAACCATTTGTTCTTATTTAATTCTCTATTTTATACCTTAAAGTCTTAAATTAATTTACTTTCTGATGAAATTTTTTATTTTTACTTATAATTCTAGCTTTTACCCTCTATGGAGCTATTTATATTTACTTTAACAAGAGATTAAAATTGGTTATACTTAGATTTATCTATTTGCTCATTTGCCAACCTTAAGATTGGTTCTATAATAGTAAATTGCTAAATTTTATAAAATTCCTTTATTTTTAAGCTAAACAACTAGTATAGTTAAGAATTACTTTTATTATCTTATACCTTTTAAAGGGTATAAAAAGCACTGGATATCTTGATTAAAAAGATTGAAAGAGGATTTTGAATAAGAGCTAAAGTGAATAAGAAGAAGCTTATTGGATAAAGAATTATTGACTAAAGTAAGATATAAACTAGTAAAAGGTATAACTTGATATGAATGATTATACTTGGAGAGATATAAAGATATATTATTTATTTAGATGCATTTTATTATATTTAATTACGATTTATTTAATAAATCACTATTTACTTGACTAATAATCTAATTTTAGGCAACTTTAGTCTTTACTTATAGTTCATAAACAGCATCTTATTTAAATAAATTAGATTTAGATTTATAATTTGTATAAATTAATAAAGCGTAGTAAATGCTTGTTTGTATTAATAGTAAAATAGATAGTAAGATATCATAATTATTTATGTATCATCACTTTCATTATTAAGTATCCTTATTCAATTTTCCTAACTAAAGTTACTATATTTCTTTATTATAATAAGCTATTTGCTATTAACCTTACTTTTTATTATATTTCTGAATTAATCAGAGGTATAGTAACTCGAAACAGATAAGAAATCTGAAGCAGGTAGATAATTAATAGCAAATAAAATAAATTTAAATTAGATAATAAGAAATAAACCACAAGTCTTTTAAGTTGTTACTAATCTTCTAATTCTAAGATAAATTCTCTAAGACAATAGCCTTTATAAGGTTAAATTAACTTGAATTAAATGTATTATATATAGATAAATCATTACAATTATTAGGTTTCTAAGTATATTATACAAAATTATGATTATTTCATTTACTTAAAAAGTTTAAAAACAGAGCTAACACTAAGAAATATAGAGATATGATATAAGTAAGCAAACTAACTTTAATTCTTTTTATTATTCCTAAACAATTTATAAAGCTTATTCATTGATTAGGAGTAAAATAGCTTTATTTTAAACTAAAAAGTAATAAAAGAGTAGATACCTTAATTCTAAGTACTAGTTTTAGCTTTCTCTTCTTTTAATCATTTTATTTGAATCTAAAGAAATAATTATTGTTAAAAACTAAATAATTTCTTATAGCTAAATATTAATAGAGATTAAATACCTTAGCATCATTAAGTTAATTTAAAGTTTAAAGTCTGTAATATTTTAATATTTTTGATTGCTTTATTTTATACAAAAAGATATAATACAAATATATTAAATAAGCAAATGCTCTATTTTGTCTTTAGAGATAATCAATTTAAAAAATACAACTAAGAAATATAGCTGTATAGATATGGTATGCTCAATTTTGGGTTATCGTATTTAAACAGTTGAAACTATTGATATGCATCTATATGGCTACTAAAAGCCAAAAGTTTAAATTTCCTTCAGTTATTAGTTTAATAATAGATTCTAGATTAAAAACAATTAATAAATAAGCAGGCCTTTATCTAGAGATTGTAAGATTAGTTTAAAGCTTTAATCATAAAATGTTTTTAAATATCCTTAAATCATAGTAAAATTATAAGTCTAGTATAACTTATATGTAATTTAATAATAATAATATCATTTAATATGTCTTTACTATATTTTCATATAGATAATAAAACTGTTTATTTTACATCTAATTCATCATTCCTATTTTATTCATTGCTCATGTTCTTTTTCTTCTTCTTCTTCTTCTTCTCCTTCTACTGCTACAACTTTATCCAAATCGTTCTGCCACTGTAGTATTTCCTCATTCCACTATAGGATTTCAATTCTTCTCTTCAATAATTGTTAATGGAAGCTTTTAATTCTAAAATCTATTTCTCTTAGCTGTTTTTAAGTAGGGAAATTAAGAGTAAGATAACTTTAATTATATGTTAACATTTTTATTAGGTCGTAATTTTTAAAATCTTTAAATTCCTAAATTAGATCTTGCAGAGCTTCACATGATTCAATATGAACAAAGCTATCTAATTCTCCACATATGCAAATCTCAGAGTATTTGATTTTGAAGTGTCTTTGTTATAAGTCGTATTAGAAATTATAGCAAAAGGTTCTAAATTTATAAATAGAAATTATTTCTCTAATCATAAATTTATTTAGTTTCGTATATGTATAAAATGGAAACTATCTTGTTTCTTTATTAATATCTTCAAAGTAAAAGTGTGCAGTTTACATTGATCTCATCTTTTCTGTAGCATCTTAAAAGAACTTCTCTTAGATTTTGTTATAAGCTTTACTCAAAAATAATTTGCTGTCTTCAATATTCTATACATCTATTTCAAAAAGTTTAGTTAATTTCTCCAAGTTTTTAAAATATTTCAGATTAGCTATTTTTGTTTTTTTAAATAAAAAGGTAATATCAGAGTCAGGATTTGTTTATGTTTCTTATCATAATTTTACGTAAAACTTTAAATATCTCATTGCTATGTAGTACTCAAAAGGTAGTCAGTTCAAATCAATAAAGCATGATTCATTAAACGTTGAATTTGGACTTTAGAATGCATATCTTGCTACTTTTCTTTAACTAGTATGTATGTCTTTCTTTATTTTTCCAATGCCCCTTAAAATCGTCCATGGAATAACTTCTGAGCCATATTCTGTTTTAGGGAGTAAAAAGACTTGAAAAATCTACTTAAAGTTGTAAGGAGTGATATTCTAATATTTGGACAATTATATCAAGGATCCATTAACACATTTCTTATATTTTTACAGTATTTCTTTGCAATGGACTTTATAATATTTGTTTTCATGGAAAGTATATCCTAAATAAGTTATCCTCTTAGATCTTTTAATTTCTTAATTATTCAAACTTATGTTAACATTAATGTTTTCTTGTTTTTAATTCTTAGTTTTAAAGCATATAAACTCACACTTACTAACATTTATGCTCAGTTTTACTCATCCAAATACTTTACACGTTGCTTTAATCAATAGATTCATATTATCTTCATTAGAAATCAATAATAAATCATCTGCCCAAGCTTTAGTAACAAATATGCGTCCACAGATTTTAAAGCCAAATCGTTTTTAATAAGTTTCTAAGTACCTGATAACAATATCGTAGAATATAATAGCTAGAACTGGACCATGGGAACTTCCTTACAATACTCCATTACTATATTATAAATTTCTTGAAAGAGTACCATCTAAAATGAATCTAATATCTAGATTAAGATAAAATGATTCGAAGCAGTTTATTAGGGCAAGAGGTAGTTTTATTCTGCGTAAATGATGAAACAATAGTCTTCTGTTAATAGTGTCAAACATCTTTTCTACATCTATAAGAGTTGTAAGTAAGTGCTTTTATTTCCCCCATCTTTTGTGTAAATCAATAATTGATTATAAAGTTCAGACATGATGCATTGTTTGTCTACTCTTTAGAAATCCTTATTAAGAGGGGTGTATAATTTTACGCTAATAAATATACCCATAGAGTCTTTAAGTTAGTACTTTATCATATATTTTTAAAATTACATTTATGAGCGCAATTGGTCTTCAATTTTTTCAATCGCTCTTTGATCCTTTCTTGTAAATTGGAAGAATTCTTACTTATTTAAGTTAATCAGGTATTTTTTACTTTCTCAACATATTATTAATGAACTTTAACAATACAAAATGAAATTCCTTATTAGCGTATTTAATAAGTTCTGCTTTTATGCCATCTGCTCCTGATGATTTATTATTCGCTAGTCCTTTTATGGTTTCCTTAATTTCTTTAAAACTAATAAGATCTAATCCTTACAAATAAGAAGCCTATTATTCTTTTACAAAGGTACAACTTTTGAAAATATTATCAATCCTTTAATTGCTGCTTTTTAGTTCTTCTTCATCAATAATCTTATGCTTGTCAAAAACATTACTTTCCCAATTATTAATAAATTAAGCAAATCCTTCTTGATCCATATGCATATAGTTTCTTTTCCTAGGGTTTAAAAGTTTCCTTGCTTATTTAAACATTTTTTAAGGAGACTAATTCATTAATTCTCTATTTTTCTTAGCCTATTTTTACTTATATTATCAGTAATTACGTTTATATCTATTAAATTTTTTTGTTTTTGCTTATGCTAGCTATATTACTTCTTGATTTGCTCTTCCCTGCTATATTAACGCATTTTAATAAGCTATTTATGCTTAGCAGCATTAAAACTATTGATTATCCTTCAAGGAAGTTTATTATAATTAGTATTTTAAAGAACTTATCCAAGTACCAGATTAGCATTATTATAGAGTATTTGCAGAATATAATTGTATTAATCTTCTAAGTTATTTTCTTCAATTGCTTCAAAGCCAACTAAACATCCGTTAAATTTATCCTAATATTCTTCTCTTATTATCATATTTTATAGTTTCTATATCTTAAAGTTAACTCTAGGAGCAAGTATTGGCGGGTCTCTATTAATGTTTTAAGTATGTAACTATAGTAAAATTGGGAAGTGATCTGTGTCAAGTCCACTACTAGGTAAAGTTATAAAGTTAGAGAATTGATTGATGTTAATATGATAATTAGATATAACATAATCATTGCAATAAGTTCTATAATTAGCCCTACTTCTAAAAGTATCGAAAATAGGATTGTTAATTATCTATAAATCTTATTCTTCAATAAAATTTTGTAATCTTAAACCGTTATCTTATTAATTCTGTACATCATTGCTACCATAACCATGTAGCAGAGCGTTAAAGTCTCCCATTAGTATTATTCCTTTATCTTCTATTACTCTAAGGATATTTTCTAAATGTTAATATGATTAATCTTTAAAAGATATTGGCTTTTCATTTGTTGGCATATAACATGTCGCAAAATATATGTTATTAGCTTTAATTACAAGAAATCTATCATCTTGTCCTCCAAAATCAATTTCAAATTAGCCTGAGTCCAGATCATCTTTAACAAGAAGACATACTCCACCAGCTCTTGTACTTTAATTACAATTTTTATAATAGGTTCTATATCCGCGAATCTATATTGGAATAAAGTCTGAATGTTATCATGTTTCATTAATGGAAAATATATCAATTTAATGTTATAAAGTAAACTGTTAAATACTATATTATTTAGTAGATATTTAATTCATATTGCAGTGAGCTAAGTTTAAAATCTCTCTATTTGATCCTCCTTTAAGTCCTGGGTCATAAATGCAGAGGACTTTTTGACCATTTTAAGTTTAAATATGAAGTAAATTAGGAGCTTATCGTATTGTATTTCTATAGCATATTATAATAAATAAAGTCGATGAATCATATTCTTATAATAACTATTTATCTATTTTAATTGGCACTGAGTTTCCATCACATGTCGCACGATTTAATCTAGAAGATAAAGTAATGAATCTATTTTCTATAGTTGTTAAGAGATTCTGCTTTTATCATTATTTTGATCGTAAGTATTGTATAAATTAATCGCTTTTAAAATTATACTTCTTTAATAACTCTTCAATATCAATATTTTACATATAGAAATTATGTTATGTTGGACTTAAAAATGCTTAATTAAGTTATGCTTCTTTTCAGTTTCTCTTGCCATTTTATGCTATCGAAATCTAATTAGTAAAAAGAGGTTGAACTTAGTCATTCTTGATTATAAAATCTGATGTATCTCTATTTTAATTTTATTATGCATAATATAAATCACTTAATTAAATAGTCTAACTAGCTTAATTTTATTTTTAGTATTTTAGCATTTATTGAGACATATCTTCTTTCTTTTGTTTTTAAAGTTCTGATATTCTTGCATATGCATCAAGTTTACGTTCAATTTCACGTTCATAATCTTGTGTCAATTAAGAATATCTAATGTTCAGATTATTATAAACTTCTTACATTTTAAATTCATTTTATTTAAGATTTTATAACTCTTAAAAGGAAAGATCAAGTTATTAGTTAATAATTTCCGTTATAGTTCCGCGATCATTCTTATAACAACATGTTTCAGTTTAAATTAACTAGTTAAAAGCTTCATTAACAACAGATTAGGAATTGAGTTTAATCATTTCTACTTCTGATTAATCTTAATTTTGATAACAAATGTTCTCTTTAAATTAATAATCACAAGATTAATCTTAATTATTTCAATCTAGTTTAGTTAAACTTTAAATTTCATACTAAAACTTTCTGTTCTTATCGAAATCTATTGAACTTTCATTCTCTTTTTCATTTTTGTGTATAATTTTACGTTTTTTTTGAAGGAAATGTATTCCAGCTTGATTGGCATTTTCTTTTTAAATAGTTAAATTCTTTGTCAAATATAAAATTAATATTAATAATACTATCTTGAACTTGAGGCATATTAGTTTGATTCTATTAAATTTTGGACCAAGGCTTAGTTTCTATTTGGAATAATTTCTCCCTTAATTCTCTATTAGTCCTCAATAATTGTTTTTCTTTTTCTTCTTATTTTTAACTGCTACTAATGTAATTAAGATTTAATTATTAATAATATTACATCAGATCCTAAAAATTTTAATCTTAGGAGTTGACTTAACAAAACTTATCAAATTATTAATTTTGTATAGTGTTAGTTGTATTTGTTGTATTGTCTTCACACTATATTATTTAGGTTTAAATTTGCTTATCTAGACTTAATCCTTTTGCTTGATTTTATTCTTAAAAAATAGGTTAAAGTGCAACATATTGTTCTTAATTGTTGTTTAAATACAATAAACAATTTTATTAATTCTATTCTAGCAAACTCTAAATAACTAATTATTTGTATTATAATTATAATTATATTCATAGACTTTAATCAGAGTTCTGTTTACTTTTCTTATCATTTTCTTAGCTTATTTATAGAAAACTATTAAATAAATCCTGATATTAGATAGTCAAGAATTAGATAAGTTATTGTTGTATTTGTTCTCTAGTAATTGCCTTTTTTAATTAGATTTCACTATCTACTTTTTAATCAGAAATATTTATAAGTTAAACTTCAATATTGTTTAAAGTATTTAATTATGGTTATTTAATGGTATTTTATGCTTAATTCTGTTAATTATTTGAAATAATATCTTAAGTTATATCTTAAGTTATCTTAATATCTTCTAATATTTCTAGCTCTTTAGAGGATTCTATATCTTAATTATACATATCTTTTATAGATATTTTTTAAATCTATGCCGGTAACAAGGCGGGAAACTTATTCTTTTTTCTATAGGAGTATTATTTTCCTTTTAAGGTTTTCTACAATAAATTTCCACGTTTTAGAGCTGTACTTATTTGCTTTAAAGGAATTCGAAGGTATTTGTTTATAGGTTATTAGTTACAGCTTCTTAATAAATTTCTTAATAAGTTCATAATTTCTTTAAGTCTCTAAAGTTAAATATAGTCTAAATCTATTCCTTTAATGTTATCTAGCACCTGCCTATGCTAATCCTTTTAGAAAGCAGCTTCTTTATTTTGAAATAAAGAAGAGTCGCTAAGAATAAATTCTTGCGATTTTATTTATTCCTCCATTTTTTTTAATCCTTTTCTTTTATATGTAATTTAATTAAAATTATATTAATAGCCCTATTTATAATTTGTAATATTTCTCACTTAAATATTCTTAATAAAATAAAAGAGTTATTAATAGATTTATATCAGATTACTTTTTCATTAGATGTTTCTAAATAAAGTTTATTCAGCTCTAAATTCTTCTTAATCTTAACATTCTCAGTATTATTTATTAAAAAATTAAGTTTCATGGATTATATTTAATGATTGCTAAAAATATTTAAAATATAGATTTATTATGTGAATTATAGCCTTATTTTCAATAATATTTAATTAATACATTGTTTTTTATTTATATCCTTTATGCTTTGTTTGCTTTTCTTTAAAAGATCTAAAATAAGAGTAGATATTTATAAAGATTCTTTGAAGAATAGCTTTTAATTTTTTAAATATTAAATTGGTGCTAAGCTTTTAAGTAATAAATTCTTATGATGTCATGATTTTCCATAAAATTCTACCATTTATATAATTTAGCTTTACTTCATTTTTTCATTTATAACTGCTAAATTAGTCATAAGTAAAGGGTTTATTTACTCAAAAACTCCATATGTTTTTAAGCTTTATTTTTTGTTATAAGCATCTATTATCAACTAACTTACTTCAAATACATAGTTCATCAATACTTAAGATTATGAAATATTAAATAGGAAGTCTCTTTTTAATGAGAACCGAAAAAGTCTTAAAAAATTACCTTTATTAGTATATCGAAAGTACTTAGAATCAGATTTAAACTAATAGCATATTTAGCATAATCGCCTTAAACTATTTTTATAATGGAATTATATTGAAACTCAGAACAACATCCTTAAGAGACTTTTAGCTTTTCAAGGTTATTTTAATTAAAGAATGCTTACAATTAGCATACTAATTAAAGAAACTATTTTGGTAATAAATACATTCAAAACTTACATATTTCTTTAATAAGGATATGATAGAATACTTATAAATAAAGGAAGTTTAGATATATTAATATTTTAGTACTGCTTATGAAAAGAGTATTAAATAAATATAAAGAGTTATATTTGTTAGTTTAAAAACTTTATTATTTTAATGCTAACTTTTCTAGCTTTTCTTTTCTTATTCTCTGTGTCTAGCAAATAATGTCCCAAATGGACCTGCAGTAAGCATGTTCCTGATAATATATGTTATAAATTAGACAAAGAAAATAACTATCTTCGTGTTTAAGATTCTAACACTAAAGGATGTGCCATAGAACCTTTTATGAGAGATCCTGAGAAATATGAAGAGCTTAACTATACTATGGTTGATAGCACAAAACCTTTAACTTACTAGTTATTGCATTAATAATATTGCAAAGAAGTAGACTTCTATAAGGAAGTCTTCGGTTGTGATAAGTTTATGTATTTAACTTAGAATACAACAAAAAAATCAAAAATTTGAGATTAATACTTTACTAACTTCTAAAATAATTTTACAGAAGAAGGAAAATACGAATGAGAAATTTGCTCAGAAGATAAAGAATGCAGGAGTGGAAGATGTGAGTGTGTTCCTTCAACAGAAGGATAAGCTCGATGTACTTCTAGTGTTTGGGATTTATAATATACTTTGCAGGAAATATTTAGAGAAGTCTGTCAGTACAATTAACTATCTAAAATAGCATGCAGAAATTGGATAATATTCTAATATGGTCATCTTCTTAAATCTTATGAGGAAAATGTAGATAATGATGAACTTACATGCTTAAACAACTTTACGGATGTTTAATATTTGTGGGAAGAGAGCAAAGACGTTTTTTGGAGTGATACATCAGAAATTGTTCTATGAGTTTTTTTAACTATTTTGATTATAGGCGTTGGTGTTAGTTGCTGCTTTGCCTGTGAACATTTTTGCGATAAATTTTGGACAATATTATCCAGGAAGAATCATTGTTCAAGAGATTACGAATAGATTAAAGAATAGACAGAGAATGAAAGCAGACTGGGTTGAAAAGATAATATAAGTTCGAATTAAAAGACAATATCTAATTTAATAAAACTTTCACATTAAAAAGTGTTTGAAATAGAAAATTATTTAGAAGCATTTAAGTATACTCTTATAACTAATTTGTATGAAGAAACTTATTCAAGCAAAAACTTTTTAATTCCAAAAAGTTTTATATTAATTTCCTAGAATAAGGCAAGCACATAGGCATATGCAATATTTTATAGCTGAACAGATGATAAAATGATATTTAAAAAATAAGTTTATTAAATAAGGAAATATAATATAGCCATCCAAATAAAATGATAAACCTTAATATTAAATTTTCTAAATTAGTGTTGCTATTAATGACAAACATAGTCAGTTTATAAATTTTAAAAGCATAATCTAAGAAAGAAATATTGCTATTTAAATTAATATAATACAATTAAACTTAAAGATAAAAACTAACTAAAACTCGCTTTAATAGCAATCTAAATAACCATAAAAAGAGTCACATTTACCTTTACAATACTAAATAATTTTTGTTTAAATCAATTGTCATATTGTTAATTTAGACTATTAATATTGTATAACCCTTTATCAAATAAACTTGCTTAGTAATTAAAATAATAAAATATAGAAATTAAACAAAAAATTACTTTACACAAAGCTAAAATAGTTATGACTAACGATATGAAGAAATAAATAGAAATAGACCATATAAAATATTGTTAAATATGATATAAATCTTCAAAATACTGAATTATCTATCAAAAATATTTAAATATATTTAAGATTAAAATATTTGAAAAGCTTATGATTTCTTTTAAGGGTTAAATAAAAAATAGATGCTTTATTAATTAATTGATTAAATGTATAGGTAATATACTAATAATAATAATTCTATTATTTACCTTTAATTTTTATTTAATTTTCTTCTTATCTTTTTGATTATCTATTGTGCTATGATTAGATATAATATAGTCTCTTGAAACTTAGCAAGCCCCTTCCCTTTTTTGTATATAATAGGATTTTATAAACTTACTAGAATATTTATATATATTTATTATGAGAGAACAAAATAACTTACTTTTTTACTTTTAAGTTTTTAAACTTTTCATTCATTTATCTGTAATAATCATCCTTCTAAAGAATTAATTCTAATATAGCTTTTATATTTTTTTTATTTAGTCATTTACAATATATTTTAGCTTTATTTAAATCTAGAAGCATAAATATAATATAAGTCTTAAATAATTTTCAACTAACCTAACTAGCTACTATTAAGATTTAATTAGGTAGCCAGTTTCGTTAAGAAGATAGATTCTTAAATAATTAAGTAACTACCATGCTTAAAAAATACCTTATTTGATTAAATGCAATTTATATTCTTTAGCTTTTGATGTACCTTTTAAGATTTAGATTAAAAGTAATTATTTAAAGATTAAATAATTTAATTTATAAAAGAGTTCTCAGTTTCTAATCAAAACTTGTACTGATTAAGTTTTTGTTCATTCTCATTTAAATACTTGTATCCGAAATTTTTATCATCTTCCTATCTCTGACTTTAATTGCATTGAATAATTAGACAGCAAATAAATGTAAAACCTATGCAAATTGAAATTCCTGCAATTATTAATCATAGTTTAGCTTCATACCATAGATCCTCCCATTCTCCCCATCCATCTTATTCTTTTAAATATTAAACGTCTGCAAAATTGTTTAAGCATGTAAGATTTTTTTATTTCTCATTCTCTTTGAAAGCCTCTATATGATGTGCAAACAAGATGAATAACCAATTTTAGCATGCTGTATCTGAAAATGTTTTAAAATTGCAAACTTATCTAAAAATTTGAAGCCAAGTTTACTCACTATCTCAAACACTAGATGTACATCGAGCTTATCCTTCTGTTGAAGGAACACAATCACATCTTCCACTCCTACATTCTTTATCTTCGTTGCAAATTTTCCATTCATACTTACCTTCTTCTGTAAAATTTCTTTAGAAACTATTAAAACTGCTATAATATATAATCTCTTAATTTTCTTCACTCTTATAAGATTAGTTAAACTTATCGCAGCTAAAAACTCCATTATAGAAGTCTACTCCTTCACAATACTATCTTTTTAATGCTTCAAATGTTTAATCTTCTGATTAATTAAGCATAGTATAAGTAAGCTCTTCATATTTCTCAGGATCTCTTAAAAAAGGTTCTATGGCACACCCTTTAGTGTTAGAATCTTAAACATGAACATAATTATTCTTTCTATCTAGCTTATAGCATAAATTATCAGGAACATACTTGCTACAGGTCCATTTAGGGCATTACTTGCTCGACACAGAGAAGAAGAAAAGAAAAGCAATAAGTCTCAACATTTAAAATTATAAAAATGGAAAAAAATGGATTAAAATTGAAAGAGGAGCTATAGATAAAGATAGCATATCAATTTTAATAGGAAATATATAACCAAACTAATTTTTTACTGAAACCACTTCCTACTTAAACTTTCAAAAGCAGATCAACATTTCAAATCATTCTGAATGGAAAAAATTAACTCCATAAAAGATACAAACAGCTTTAGTAAGCAAGATATCTAATCTTTATAGTGATTGAAATAGTAAAAGGATGTTTTCAAAGATTTATTAAGAGACAAATGTTTAACCTATCAACTATTTGGCTTACGATAAAAATTTGGGGATAATAATTAAGAATATTAATAGCAAATAAAGGAACAAATGTAATAAATTTTCGAAAGCACTTAGAGTATAACTAAGAATATAGGATTTTCATGTAAAATATAAAAAGAAATAGAAAATATCGAAGAAGTAATTTTGACGTTACCTTCTAATTTTTATTTTTAAGTTTTTGCATTTAAAATAAAATAATTAATATTAATCACTCACCGTTGAAAAATTACCGCTTTTAGTGTGATAAAATTTGAAATATTAGACAAATAACTCTTCAATCTTAACTATTGAAGCGTAATATTAGTATCTAAACTTTATCTAAATTAGTTGTGTGATATAATAGGAAGATAAATTTGCTCTATTTTAGTATCATGGAGGATTTAAGAAACTAGATGTTCATTAATGAGATTTAGTAAGGCTAATATTTTTACGAAGATAGAGTTTATCTTTTTATTTAATTATTAAGGTTATATTTTAAAATAAAGCTATTCTACTTAAGTTGAATGAGTTTTATAAGATGTTTAGAGTTTAAAAATAATTTAAAGGATTAAAGTTAATTTACTTATCTATATCTTTATATTTCTTAGCTTTAACTCTAGTTGTTTTAATTTTTTGAGTAAGTACTAGCAACCATAGCTTTGTATGAAGCATTTTCATTGAAATGCTTTATCTAGATATATTTCGTTAATTCTACACAGATGCATTTAAAGCCTTAATATATGTATTATATTTTCTTCTTAAATTATAGCTTTATTGAAGCTATAGTTCTAGAGAACTTTGCTTTAGAATTCTTAAATATGCAATCTAAGTCTTGTTTATATTAATAAATTTAAATTTGATTTATCTATTTATTGCAGCTTATTTACAGAAGATAGTTAGGATTATTGAGATAGTTTGATATCAGAAATGATGAAGTGGTAATTATAGATTTGAATTAAAAACAATAAAAAGCAAGTTGCTTGTAATTATTTAATTATAATAGCATGAATAGATTTAACAAATTTAGTGAATAAAGATGCTTAATAATGAAAGTTATTATCACATAAGTATTAAAGTCCTCTATCTATTTACTATAAAGCTAGCATCAGATAAGTAATATTAACTATGCTACTATTATTCTATACATACTGTAAATTTACTATTTAGTCGATTATTCTTTATCAAATTGCCTTACCATTTACTTTAGCTCTTATTTAAAATCTTTATTTAATCAAAATATCCAGTGTTTAGTTATTATTCTCCTAGTTACAAGAAAAGTAATCCCTAGTAATTATATTAGTATAAAATAAAGAATTTCTTAAATCTTAGCTGTTTACGCTTAAAATCTCAATCTTAAAGTTAAAAATGAAAACAGATAATGAAGACTACCAATCTTAAATCTAAAGCTAAACTTTACTAAATAGCTTCACAGTTATATAAAATAGGATATTCAGAAGAAAAACTTACATTTAGGTAATTCATAAGAAACTTTTTTAACAGAAGTTTCATCTAAGAGTTTATCTAAATAGTATTTATCTTAATAAAAGCCTAAATCTAAACTAGATCTCCAAGAAAAAGATTAAAGTTAATCAGAAAGAAATGGAATTTAAGACCTAAAGCAATAAAATAAAGAATTATAGAATAAAGTTAACAGAAAATAAGAAAACATTTCTTAGTTAAATATTAAAAACTTAAAAAAGAATCATCAATCATAGCAAGTTAATAAAATCTTATATAAATATTAGCTAATCAAGGAAATTATATAAAGAGGTATAGTAATTACTAGAAGATAGTAAATAACTAAATTAATTAAAAATAAACTTGCAAAGTCTCTAGTTATTAGGAATAATCATTATCTTAAATTTATCCTTTTTAATATAGATCTAACTTTTTAAAATCCACTTGATCAGATTAAAGAGTAATTGTGGTAAAAGTGCTACCTTGATAGAAAAATGTAAATAGAGTAGTTCTTTTAAACTAATTAAATAGCTTGCATAAATGATTTACTATTCTTAAAACTTAGAAAAATAGTGTTTCAAATAATCTAATTTATCAAGATTAAGCATATACAAATTTTAAAAGTATCCAATATCTTATAGCAGAGTAACCAAATGACAGCGCAATTCTAACTCAAACGATGCTAATATTAAAAAAATAGAAATTATGAATATATAATTGATTAATAAGGTTAGATTTATAGACAAATGAAAACAAGTTATCAATAAAAATAAGTAAATTAAAGTGTATCTAGATTTTGCTATAATAGAATCTTTTCTTTACAAGCTAGTTAGTTAGTTTATCTATAAAAAGTAAAATTACTATTTAGAAAGAATAATCCACACATATTTCAACTATCTCTTTCTAAATCATTGAAGCCTTTAATCTCGCTATTATAGCAAAATAAACTTTGCTGAAAAAAGTTTCTGGTATTTAGATAGCAAAAATTTAGTAGATGTACTGAAAGAAGTTCTAATTCATAAGTAGTGAATTGAAGAAGTAAAAGTAATAAACAGTTGGGAAAATCTGAAATTAGGAGAATAAATTTGAATTACTTTACTAAATAAATTTAAGATTAGGCTTTATTTTTATATTTTCTTAGTGCAAAAAATTTAAAAGAAACTTACTTATTAAGATTTTAGAATGCTAGGTCTTGAAAAATTTAAATCTAAATAGTAGATTCAAATATTTTAATTAAGAAAGCCTAAATTTAAAGTTATAAGAAAAATTAAATTTACAAGTAGATATTAATTATTTTAGGGTATAACCAAAAATTAAGTTTACTAGTAAATAACCCTCATACAATAAGACTAAAATTTAGTATAAAAGTGAAGATAACGCTTAATAGGAACTTCTTTTTTAAGAAAGCTATATATGCAGATAAAAGTTGAATAGCACTAGTATATTTTAATTAGATGAAAAATGCTTTAAAAAATAGATTAGAATATTTAAAGCAATAAAGAATAAAAGAAATAAAATTTTTGATGTATACATTGTATAAAATTTAATGGAGAAGAGAAGGTACAATTCATTTAAATGATTGCTTAATTATTTTTGATTTATAGCATCTATTAATCTTAACATTAAAAAGAAGATTATGAATTTTTATAATTTGTTTCTTTAAACTTTAAATATCATATTAAAAACTATTTTTATTTTATAGAGACAAAAAGTTATAAAATAAATATTAGTTGCTTAATTAATTATATAGTGTGCCTTTTATTTGTTTAATCAAAACTAAATGCTTATAAAAAATGGTTGAAGCTATATAGTCTAACTGCTTTCTGATCTGATTATTTTAAAGATTATCTTGTATACATGTATCTTAATATACTCTTTTAAAGTCAGTCTGTTCAAATAATTTATCCTACTTAAATAATTTTTCTAAGTTATATGTAGTTAAATAGTTTAGTGCTGTCTTATAAATTAACTTCATATTCAAATCATTATAAATTAAAAGTCTTTTATCTATAAAAGTACTGTTTTGGTTAATTTTTCCTTTGCTTTCCTTCATTAAATTATACTAATCTAGAAATATAACTATTGAATATTAAGTATTTTCGTGTATCTAATTCATATATTTAGGAATAAGTGACATATTCTTTAAGTTTATTACGATATCTCTATCTAAAACATAATTTCAATACTCTGAAAATTAAATTTTGCAAATTAATCCAAAAATAAGAAAGACACTAATATTTTGCGCTTCTTTGCCTAAGAATTTTTAATGCTTAATAATCAGAATAATGCTTATAAGAAGGATTTAGACTATAAGTTAATTCTACTAGCCTGTTACTTGTAAGGTAAATAAAGAAAATGCCTTATTCATAAGCACAATAATTAGGTTTATAGTTATATATAAATATTAATAAGTATATGATATAACGTTAAAATAACCTTATCTTAGATATTTTAATTATAGATATTATAGAGAAGGGCAATTCATAAATAAATCATTTACAAATACTAATTAATATATTAAAATTGTAATAGTTCAATTATAAGTATGCTATTCCAAAATTTACAGTTTAAGTTTAAGCAAAAACTATTAAAACTAAATACACAGGCATTAAAAAAACCTTGCTAACTAAACAAGTTTTAATCTTTATAAAAAGGAAAATACTGTTTCTCAGCTTATATTAAATAAATAAAAGAATAGGTACTAAAGAGAAAATTAATATGTTTAATTAACAATAAAAATTTCTTAGCTCTATAAGAATCAGACTTCCACAGATAATACAAACGATAAATACAAAATATTAATAGTTTTTGTAGATACTAATTTCACAATTCAGATTTCCTTTTTAAAAATGCTATATAATAAAATATGCAGCTTTAGTTTGATTGGTTATATTTATTTATAAATTAAACTTTATTCTTTAACTAAATTAATATAGATAGCCTTCTCATATTTCTTTAGTTATTAGATTTTACTACTTAATCTTCTTTATTTTTAGATGAAATGAACTAAGAATTATTATTTTAAAGTTTAAAAGTTATAAATATATAATAGATTTGTTTAAAGTATTCCTCTTTAATCCTAATTTATCATTCGAGCAGGAAGATTAATTAGCTTTAATCAATTTATCTATTTTAGCTTAATTATTAAAAATAGAATCTTAACTTTTAAATACTAGTTACTATGCTTTTGCTTCTAAATTATTTTATTAATAAAGGATTCCTGTTAGAAGAACCTTAGTAGCAATTTGAAATTAAAAGAAATTTGTAAGATAATTCTCTGATAATATAATGAAATGATTAAACTTTCTTAACTTTCATTTATTACAAATCTTACATAAACATATTATAAAATAACTTTTTAACTAATTATTTTAATAAATATTAAGATTTGCTTAGTGACTAGTTTTTATTAGGAAATATTCTCTTAGTAATTATGTAATGGATATGCTTGAAAAGATAGCATATTTACTTTAAGCTATAATTTATACTAATTAATAACTTTTTAGTAATTTAGAAATGTTTAAAGTATATTAAATTAATTAAATTATTTAATTTGTAAAAGAGTTTATCAGCTTTGTTTAACTTCTATAAGCCCAGTGTTCTAACCAGTCTCATTCAATTTCTAGTAATCTTCTCCTGTTACTAACTTTTATTTATCATCTTCAGCTTATTTCATGATAGCTCCACAGCAAGCGCAACAGCAAAAGCAGCAACATATAATTCCTATAATTATCAGAGGCCATTTAATTACTGACCACAAGTCATCCCAAAATCCCCATCCACTTTCTTCGTATAAAAATGAAACATCTGTAAAATTGTTTAAACATGTAAGATTTTTTTATTTCTCATTATCTTTGAAAGCCTCAAGATGATGCCCAAATTTGATATATAACCAATTTTTACATGCTGTATCTGAAAATGATTTTTTTTAACAGACTTCTCTAAAAATTTGTTTCCAAGTATACCAACTATCCCAAACACTAGAAGTGCATCGAGCTTATCCTTCTAATGAAGGAACACACTCGCATCTACCACTATTACATTCTTTATCTTCATTGCATACTTCCCATTCTTACTTTCCTTCTTCTGTAAAATTATTTTAGAAATTAGAAAAATATTCATCCCATTTTTTCTCTGTTTTTGTTACATACCAAGGAGAATGTTTAAAATTATCGCAGTTAAATACATCATAATAGAAATCAACTCCTTCACAATACTATCTTTTTAATACCTCGAAGACTTAATTTTCGGTTTTGTTAAGCATAGTATAAGTAAGCTCTTCATATTTCTCAGGATCTCTCAAAAAAGGTTCTATGGCACACCCTTTAGTGTTAGAATCTTAAACATGAACATAATTATTCTTTCTATCTAGCTTATAGCATAAATTATCAGGAACATACTTGCTACAAGTCCATTTAGGGCATTACTTGCTCGACACAGAGAAGAAGAAAAGAAAAGCAATAAGTCTCAACATTTAAAATTATAAAAATGGAAAAAAATGGATTAAAATTGAAAGAGGAGCTATAGATAAAGATAGCATATGAATTTTTAATAAGAAAGATATAGCCAAACTAATTTTTAAACTGAGCCAACTTCCTACTTAAATTTCCAAAAGCAGATCAACATTTTAAATCATTCTGAATGGAAAAAAATAAATTAAAAGAAAAAATAACTGCATAGAAGATACAAACAGCTTTAGTAAGCAAGATATTTAATCTTTATAGCGATTGAAATAGTAAAAGGATGTTTTCTAAATTTTATTAAGAGGCAAATGTTTAAACTATCAACTATTTGGCTAATGACAAAAATCTGGAGGAAATTAACTAAGAATATTAATAGCAAATAAAGGAACAAATGTAATAAATTTTCGAAAGCACTTAGAGTATAACTAAGAATATAGGATTTTCATGTAAAATATAAATAGAAATAGAAAATATCGAAGAAGTAAGTTTGATGTTGCCTTCTTAGTTTTATTTTTAAGCTTTTGCTGATTAAAGTAAATCAATTAATATTAATCACTCACCGCAGAAAAATTACCGCTTTTAGTTTGATAAAAATTTGAACTCTTAGATAAATAACTCTTCTATCTTGACTATTGAAGCATAGTATTAGTATCTAAACTTTAGATTAATTGAGGGTGAAGTAGGTGAATAAAATGTAAATTCTGTAAGTATTTTTAATTCTCAAAATTACCTTTTAGAATTTCTTGGCTTAAGGTAGTTAAAATTTTCATGAAATTATAGATTAATTTTCAGTTAGCGATTTAGAAAACAATGGAACTAATTAGATCCAGTAAGTTTTTATTTAGGATTTATTTAAAGGATCATAACAATAAATAAGCTTTTATTCTTCAAATAATCCTTAGGTTTGACATAGAGAAAGATTAGTTAGCTCAAGCAATGCTTTAAAAATTGTATTATATTCAACATTAAATAAATGAGCTAGAGTCAGAGGTAGTTGATAAAGAAAGATAGATATAAAGCCTTATAGAGCCTTTTACATCTATATAGATGAAAATGTTTAATTAGTAAAGCAAAAATGAAAAAAATTGGAAAAGCTTGGCTGCAAGTCCTATAAAAAGTCTAAAGGTTTCTCCAATAATGTCACCCTAAAATAAATAGAGTAAGAAAAGAAACATGAAAGTTTACCGAAGCAGTAATTTAGATAAAATGGCGCCAACCTTAAGTTCTCAAGGCTGTAAAAAAGCATGCATAATTATATAATTGGTTTCTTAGCTAATTTAATTAATTTCTAAACTAAGCATTTGTTTAATTTATTTTCCAAACAATATTTAAATACACTTCTCAATAATTGTTAAAGGCTATTTAATTCCAAGTAAGCTTTGATTTTATCTTTATGCTTAAATGATGAAGTTTCAACTTCATTCAATCTGGATGGTATTTCTAATATAAAGTAAAATATCTTTTCATATTATGAAAGTTTTTTAAATTTAAGTTCTGTTAAATAATAGTATTTTCAGCTATTGACTATCTATTTAAAACTAGCAAATTTGAATCTAAAGTTCAAGTTTTTTTGTTATATTTTCTGCCTTTTAGTTTTTATATACTCATAATAGATGATTACCTTTATGTTTAATTAATAATTCTTTATTTTTCTATTTATACCAAATTCTAAAAATTAATCCAATCCTCCTTTTTCAACTTGATACTCAACAAAAGGAAAAGATTAGTAACTTTAAAATTGTAAGATTATTCTACACTATTAACTTATTAATCTAAAATACAATTGTCTGATTATAGATATAAAGTGAGCGAGCAAATGCTATTTTTTAGCTTAAAGTTTCTGTTACTATAACTAATAATATTTTGTAGTTTTAAACTTTAAGCAATCTAATTATTATTTAATGCTTACTATTTATTCAATACAATTTAACTTTTTCAATTATTAATTTTTCTGGTTAAGCTTCATTTATTTTAATTGCCTTTTTTTGAAATAAATTTTTAATTTCTAAGAATAATTTCTTTATTTACCTAAAAACATTAATATATAGATAAAATAGAATCTATTTATGCTATAAGTGATTGATATTACTCAAGAATTTATTAGAAGTATAATCTAATTTGATTAGAAAATCTTTACTTCTTCTTTTATTAAGAATAGTAAGCACATAATATTCATCCCTTTATTACCTTCCTCTATGTTAAATTTCTTAGTGCAATATTATGAGATTTACATTGCTCTAAATTTGTTATGGCTGCATTTCAAAGTATTTTAAAGTCAATAATTATATTTCAAAAATTTTCAGTGTACCAGCAAAGCATATCTACTTTTTTTAATTGAGTCTTTATTTATTTTTTCTGTTAAAAAGCAATCTAATTTATAAATAAAACCTTACTTTTTTACTTGCTTCATTCTTATCTCTAAGGTTTCAAAGAATGATATCTGATAATTAGAATTAGATTTATCATTAAAAGAACTAACCTATCTAGATTATTTGTTTAGATAGCTTAAAATATAATGGATTTTATTATTTTTGCGTTTAATTAAAGAAATTTAGCTTTTTAATAACTAATAAGACTCTAAGCCTTGAACTTCTATTTTTAGCTTAGATTGCATTTTATTTTATAGCTAACTATATAACTTTTATTCTCTAACTATATATAAAAATACAAGGATAAAGAAAGTATCTTCTTAATATAATTTCATTAAAGCATAATATGATAATAGTTGATTGATGTATCTTAATTTAGTTTTAGTATTGAAGCCTCTAATCTTTATATAATTAAGTATTTTAGACTTTTCAATTAATTTATTCTAATTCTTCAATTTCTTAACTATTTATGATAAGGTCTGAAGAATATTAGGCTATTAAATTATATACATTATTTAAAACAGATTGATAGAGCAACTTTATTAAAGGCTAGCTTTTCTTATTTTATACGATTCAGAAAGAAATTAATTAAGATATAATAAATTATATATCAATAGTCTGCTTAGGGATCTAATTTTAAGCAATTTTCTTCAAATACTAGAAGAGAGTTGAAAGAAAATTACTGTAAGCTTCAATAAGTCAATTAAAGAAGTTTAATCTAATGCATGTAACGCTTTTGGTAAGGTGTCGAGAAAAAAGGAAGTCTTATGTTTGTTATTTAAAAATAAATTATACAATATAGCTTAATAATAAACTAATGGAAGAATTTGAACAGATCGAAGAGGAAGCTATGGTTGATTATGTAAAACTAAAAGATAAAAAGGTTAAATGAACTCCTATGTTTGAAAACGATTTGGTTGCTAATGGTATTAACCAGCAATTCACTTTTGCTTATGGAACTTATGATAAAGTCATGAAATATAACATTCATTTTATGGGAGAAGACTGTATAATGCATCCTTGCGGTAGACATATTATGACCTTAGATATTATCACTCATGAATCTCATGCTTTGCTAAGAACTTAGAGCTATTCAGGACTTACTTCGTTTGATCATACTTATTATGAGCAGAAAAAATCTGGAAAAGAGGGCAAGCAAATAATCGAGACAAGCTTACTAATGCTTGGAGAGTTTACTTATGAAGGTGTGCCCTAACTTACAATTGTAAAAAGTAAGAGATAGTGATAACTGCCTCATAATCATTTGAAAGCTGGAGCTTATATTTCGCAGGCATTTTTAGTAAAGCATAAGCAAAATTAAAATTTTGTAGTTACTATTAGTGAAAATGCAGGAACTTTCCTAACTCTATGGTCTTATATGGAGAAAAAAATTTTATTTCAATGTGATTCTAAGCATGTCATTAATAAAGCAGCTTATTGTCAAAAATCAGGATAATTAGCTATAGCAGGACCTTCTTATTTAAGGTTATGAGATGTAAATCCTACCGAAAAAATTCTTAAGGAATCGCCTTAACCAATTTTGCCAACAAAAGCAGAAAGAGATAATAACTTCAAAGACGTGTGCTATCTCCCTAATTCTAATACTTTGATAGCTATTTGTGAAGCAAATATGGCTTATATAATAGAAGATGGCAGACTTAAGCATGAAATAACTGTCTTTAGAGCGAAGGAAATGAGATAAGAGGCTGAGTCGGAGAGTGAACAAGAAGAGATTAAGTAAGATTTTTTAATTGACCTTAACTGCATCGTAGCCTTATAAAAAGGATTTGTTGTAGGAGGATCAGGAGGGCATATTGCCTTATTTTACTTTGAGAAAGAAGAAGAGCCTCCTAGCCATGTACATTAAAGAAAAATTGATAATGACATCGAATAAGTTTGCTCAATGTCTGTAAGTCCAGATGATTAAACTATAGTAATTACTACTACAAAAGTATGTGATGTCGTTCCTTAGAAATCAAAGGCGATTTAAGTTTAAGGTAGAGGAAATAATCAAATAGAATAAGTAGAGATGGAAGTGGCTTAAACAGCATAATAAATCGCTAAAATAGATTATTATTTGTTCAGACTTTCTTAAATAGACGCAGATAAAGATAAGGAAAAAAGTGATTCTTAAGGTAAAATAATAGAAAGAGTTTTCTAAATAAGTCAACATTTTGGAGCTGTTAAATGTATAGATATTTCAGTTGCTAAAAATTTGATGGTTACTGTTGGAGAAGATAGATTTATAAGAGTATGGGAGCATACAAAAAGTTGAAATGGCACTGTAGCCTATTAATGTACAGAAGAACCTACATGTATAGCAATTCATCCTTTTGGTTATTAAGTAGCAGTAGGATTTAGAGATGGAGTTAAATTATATTACATTTTGCTAGAAGAATTAAAGAATGCCTGTGATCTAACAGGTAAACCTTGCGAAGCATTAAAATATACCAGAGGAGGAAATTATTTAGCTATTTCAAGTGGAAATGCATTGCACTTAATGGATCCATATACCTTCTAAATAAAGAAGCAATTGCAAACACATCCAGGTACAATTAGATCTGTAAGATGGTTTGTGGAAGATTCTCTTTGCCTTACTTCATGTACTTTAGGTTCGATTTATGGATATAATCTTCATACAGATGAAAAAAGTATCGAGCATAGTGTTAAATCAGTACGTCACGACTTTGCATTTTATGACGATAATTTTGATTTATTGATAACTTATGGTAACGACAATTGACTGAAGATACTCAACGATTAAGGAAGAAATTTGTACTGGAAAAAAGAATTTCAAGAGGTAGAAAAAGTAACTGCAATGCTCATAGTTCCAGAACTGAACGTGCTATTTCTTGGTCTAAGCACTGGAGTTATAAGAGTCTATTTATGGCCTGTTATTGAAATTATGGATGCTGAAGGAAATATTATTCGCGAAGCTGAGTTCACAGCCTATGCTACTCATTTAGGACCAGTAACATGCTTAGAAATATCGGTAGATAATTAATACCTATTCACTGCAGGAGAAGATGGAGTCGTATTTGTTTTGAAGCTTTATCCTATAGTCAATAAAGATTAATAAAAAACTGATCAAAATAAAGAATAAGCACGTGGAAAAAGAACTACTGCTACAGGAATAATGGCTAGCACATATGATACTGTTAGTTTAGATGAGTTAGCATTAGTACCTCGACTTATTTTACAAGAAAAGCAATAACATGTTATTGATTTGGAGTTTTAAGTACAGCAAATAGAGCAAAACAAAGAATTCGAAATAACAAACACTATAAATGAGTATTAAGAACAAATCTAAGTTATAGAATAAAAGGCAGAGCAAAGATTGGCTGAAGAGAAAAACAAAAAGCAAAGACTAGAAGAAGAGTTTGAAGCTTAAAGATAGGATCTCATAAAGGAAATTGAGAAACTAAAAGAAGAAAAGTTTAAGGAAATAAATAAATTAGAAGAATAGCACAACAATAAGATTAATGAAGAGTTCAATAGGTATAAGAAACTGCAAGATGAATTCGAAGATACTAAAATTATTTACTCCAAAGAACTTATGGATATTCTCGCAAGTCAAAAGGAAAGTATTGAGGCAGTAAGAGTTGAATACATGATCAAGCTAGATGAGGCTCAGAAAAAATACGATACTTTATTTGAAGACTTGAAAAGAGATGGACGAAAATATGAAATTTCATTAGAAATGACTTAGAAAGAATAGGAAAAAGAACTAGAAGCCATTTAAAATGAACTTAGAGGTGACTTGGAAAAGGAAAAAGAAAATTCATCAAAGTATTAGTAGCAAATTAAACAACATGAAAAATCAATTAAAAAGCTTGAGGAAGACTAATAAGACCAAATAAAATAAATTTAAATTTTGCAAGAAAAGAATTAGCAACTTGAAAAAATAAAAGAAGAAAACGATAAAAAGCTTCAGAAGTTAGAAGCTTAATTGTAGTAAAGAGAAGATTCAATAAAATCTAAAGAAAACACTATTAGTGATTTAAGAGCTTTTAACGTCCATTTATAAAATTTTAGATTTGTTCTAGATTAAAAAATTCGTAGTTTAAAGGAAGAAAGAATACCTATGGAAGAACAGGTCACAAGTCTTTAATAATTAATTAAAGCAATGTATAAAGAGCTACTTGAAGAATATAAGGAAAAAACTAAACTAGAAGAAAGATAAAAGAAGACAGAAGACTTGAAAAAGAACTATAAAAAGAAAAATGAAGAGATCAGACATTAGATAATTAATGTAAAGAGAAAACTAACATTACTTTAAAATGAAATTGCTAAATGCCTATAATATTCGAAAGAATAGCTTCCTTTTAAATTAAGAGAAGTTTATGATAACTTTATTGGAAAGGATGGTGATTAATAAAAGGAAAAAATAGAAGGAGCTTAAAACGCAGAAGGAAATTTGCCGTCTACACAAGATATTCTAACTTCGATTGAAGAAGCAAATACATATGCAGTTAAAAATGAAGTAGTTTAACAAAGAAATCGATTACATGATATTTTAACTAAAATGCAAGCAAATAGAAAAAAATAAGAAAAGGAAAGATAGGATGACTTATTGAGAAAACAGAAAGAAAATGCTGCCCTAATTTAAGAATGTAATGATTTGAGAGAAAATAGGTATAAGCTAACGAAAGAGCTTGCAAAAAAAGAAAGAGATTTGAAAGATGCTTTGTCTAAACTAGAAGAACTTAAAATATATGCTCCACCAGAAAAGAAAAAAGGTTTTGATTCTAAAATTCCACATTCTTAATCTTTGTAGCAAGTAAAAGAAACACCTTATATGTAATATAAGAAAGGATAAGCTACTAAAGGCAGATTACAAAAAGTACTACCACAATAGTTTTAGAAATAACCATCTGTTCCCAGCTCTCGTTTGAGTGGTTTGGTAGGAGAAATAGAACTAAATAAGCAAGAATTGATGTAGCAAAATTTGGATATGCGCAGATTGTAGGAATAAGTTGCTCATTTTATATAAGAAAGCAACTAGCAGCAAGTTCATTATACGCCAGGTGTTAAATAACGTCCTGCTCCAGGATAAGTTAATTAGACAAAATTACCACCTCTTTCACAACAATAGCAGCAGTTATATTAACTTTAATAGAGACAAGTATTGACAATGAAAGGACAGTAATAGTCATAGTTTTAGAGTTAGCAAGAACTTCATGGTTAGATTGAAAGTAGCCAGTAATATTTAGGAAGTATGTCTACTCACATTCCTTCAGGTCCTTTACAGACTGCAAGTTAATTCTAATCGCAAAAGCTTGATAGCTAATAGAAATTTAGCAGTGAAGCCTAAATGAAGTAATAACTGCAAACTTTACAAGAAAGCTCTATTCAAGAATCTACATTAGGACAGGATAGAATTTAGTATGAAGCTATGTAAGTTGTAGAAAAAGAAATGCAAAGACATTCACAAGATTCTTCACAAGAGTCCTATTTAAAAGCACAACTTCAAGAAGAGTAGAAGCAAGAAAAGGATTTTGAGCATGATAAAATAAATGATTGATAATTGACAGAATTTAACTATTCTATTCATATAATTTTTTTTAATTATTAAACACTTAACTTAAGAAGGCTCTTTCTTATATGTTTAATTTATCTTAATGAAAACATTTATAAGCAATAGTGTAATTTACTTTTCTGAACTTCTTTAATCAATTATAGTTAATTCATTAATTTAATAATTTATTACTAACAACTTATAAATCCTACGTTTAAATACACACTAAAGCTCTTATCAATATTAATCAACTATTACGTTTTCAGCAACACATTTACTTAAGCCAAATAATATTCAATATAATAAGCATATAAGCTCTTAATTGAAACTAATTATATTACTTATAATTCTAGCTATTAATTCATTAGTTTTCATAGCGAGATAACTAGAAGCTATATGCTGTACTATATTTAATAAATGAGTTTCTAAGTATAGTTATCAAATAAGCTATTCAAAGGAGTTTATAAATATAGCAACAAATAAAAAATAACTTTTAGTTTTTAATGATTATGCACTACTAGATAGCCACTTTAATAATATATCCTATTTGATATATGTTTTAACCAAAATATAATGAGGACTGATTTCAGATGAGTTTGTATAAAAAATTATATGAGAGTTTAAGAAAAATTACTAACAAGCAACGAAATAAACTTAAATGGTTGAATCAATCATCTTTCATCTTCGAGTATCTTGTAGAAAGCAAAGTGGCAGTTTTATCGAACTCATCAATTCTTGCCTAAGTTTGCTTCTACTCTGATTTAATGATTGCAAAAAGTCCAGCAACCGTGACTGCTCCTCCTATCCATATTCATATACCAGGAAAGCTGTTGACTCCTAAAATTCAAGCATGTAATCCAGCAATAATAAATTAACTAAGAGTTGCAGTTGTAATAAAAAGAGGAGAAACTAGTTCAAGTGATTTGATTATTGCGTAAAAGGATATAAATCCGTTGAATCCCACAAAGATTGAAATCCATATTAAATCATAACTTCATTATATATTTTGATATTCATTTCATTCTACAAGAAAAGAGACCAGAATTCCAACTACTACACATGCGAAAGTACATATAAAGGAGTACAAAGCATGAGGGAATTACTATTTCATATAATCTGATGTTTTTATACTAAAAACTGCTCTTAAAGCTGCTCCTAGAAAGGCTAAACAATTTCCAAAAATTATGGAACTAGTTGTCAAATTTTACTAATTTCCTGATTCTCCTTCAAGTATAGTCAAAGAGGCCCCACCTAGACCAATAAAAGTTCCCAAAATAGCTAATCAAGGTGTGCGTTATCTAGTGACTAATTTCCATATGACAATACACATACTTGAGCAAGAAGAAAATAATATACTTTAAGCAACAGTTGTATACTTAGTAGGAAAAACAAAACACATGGCACTTATAGTATAGCAAAAAATAGTGACACTCATATTTACTTTATTTTTTACAAAGCACTCCTTCATTTTCTGAAAATCGTATTTATTCATCATTTTGTACTCTTTCCATACCATAAACATAAAAAAAGGAAGCATACCTACTTTCGCTAAAACAAACCTTAACATAAACGGAATTGTTGCGAATAAAAACGTTCATCCAGCGTACATCGCGTGGAAAAAAACATGAGTAGCAACCCAAAAAACAGCCAAAAAAGATTATTTTTTTGAAGGTTTGAATATACCTGAATCGTCTCCATGCAAAAGTCCAGATTAAATTAAAGCTGATTAAATAATGCTAGGAGTAGTAATTGATAAACCTCCAAGAGAAGTTTAAATTCTTGGCATAATTACAGATTCATAAAGAGGAGTATAAGGATGTAAAGGTGAAGAGCAAAAAGGATGCATACCTGTTAGCATATCTGATTCGAGCTCCGTTAAAGCTTCTTGGAACTCAGGCTAATCCAAAAGACTTCTATCTATTTACATTATTGTGATTTTTATTTAAAATAAATCTTATGTAAATGAAACAAAAATTGATTTCGCTTAATAATTTCATATTACAGGCAACTCTTTTATTTTTACTGCTATGCTAATCATTAAATAATCTTATTATAAACCAATCACTTTAAATAATTGTTAAGACTTATCTTTCCTCAATCCTAAATGAAAATAATTCTTTTACAGACATTAAAAATAAATAAAATTAAGATTCAAGGAATAGATGGGAGATAAGATATTTTAAATGTTAATTATATTAATGGAAGCTATTTAAAATATAATAAATAAGCATTAATTTTATTAAGATAATATAAATGTATTATTTAACCTTATGCCTTTAAGTCTTTATAGTCTTGTATTAATTTGCTTTATTTATAACTTTTATTTTATGCATAATTGCTATCCACTTCTTTAAAATTGCTCGATCTTTATCTAGTTTTATTATCGAATTGACAAGGAAATTATCAGACTTCCTTTGAGATTAATTTACTCAAACTTTGCATTTAATAGTTTAATATTAGCTCAAGTATAATTAATAAAAGTATATATGACTAATAACTTATTATCTTCTTAAATGAGCATTCTCTATCTATATATACTCTTCCTTAAGTATTTTAGTTATTTAGAGAAGAGCTACTTCATTTAGATATAAGTTATACTTTTCAAATAAATTAGCTTCTCTAGTTTATATCAGTAAAGCTTATAAATAGTAAAGCTTGATCTTCCAAAAGTAATAATACTTATTCATTCTAAAGAAGTTAGCATTATAATAGCTTTACTATCACGAAATTATAAGTAATTGATTTATTCCTAGAGATATAATTTTAAAAGATCTACCAAATTTGATATTATATAACTAGAATTATTTGATGCAGAAAATTGATTAAAAGGGTTGGAATAGCTCGGTATAATCATATATAAAGATGATTTTATCATTTGATATGACTAAAGGTGTAAATAGTAGGATTAGATTAAATATAAGAATATAAATAAAGAAATTAATTTAGCTTTCTATACTTGGCTGACAGTAAGGAAGCTGTTTTATCTATTTTGTCTATTTTTTCTAGAGCTTCATATTCTTCCGCTTTTATAATAGAAAATAATCCTCCAATTGTAACAAATCCTCCAATTCATATTCAAATGCCTGGAAATTCATTCATACCCATTAATCAGGCCTATAAAGCTGCTATAGGGAACTACATTAAGCAAGCTGTGGAAAACAATAAGGGAGAAACTAATTCCAAGGATTTATAAACAGCAAACTATGAAAGTCATTAATCGAACCCTACCATAACAGTTATTCAAAAAACGTTTTAGTTTCACTCAATTTATTCTAATTAACTACTTTCGAATAAAAAGCATAATCCAATTCCTGATAAAATACACACTATTGTTAAAATAGTCGAAAAAATAGCTAAGGGAAAACTATCCTTCATAAATGAATAGGTATTAATAGTAAAAGCTGCTGCACATGCAGCACCTAATAATGATAAGAAATTTCCAAATGCCATAGACTCTGGAGTAAATTATTAATCAATCTCATCACTATCAAGTATCGTTATCGCTCCACCTAAAAGTCCTAAAGCAGCACCAATAATAGCAAGTATGTGTGTTGGTATGCAGGTAAAAATTTTCCAAAAAACAATGCAAATGCTAGCGCACTAAGCAAACAGATTATTCTGAGCGATGGTAGTATATTTGACAGGAAATACGTAAGATATTTAGCTTACAGTATAAAATAGAATAGTTAACAAGATTTTACTTTTTTGTGCTTTGTATTTCTTTACTATAAGCTTAAATTCCTAAAATCCTATTTTGTAAAGTTCATTTATTGCTAGTATTACAAAAAAGAACAGACAACCTAAATTCGCAAAGGCAAATCGTAACATAAAGGGAAACGTAGTATATAAACAAGTTAGTCCTGTGTAAAATGCTCCTATTACTACATAAGTAGATATTCAAGCAAAGGCAAAGAAATTTAGATACTAAGTCTCAACTTATGGTTATGGCTACTAAACTTAATTATCTTCTGGAATGATAGGTAAAGATGAAAGAGCCATTTTGTCTATGGCAGGAGCATAAAGTGATTTCTGGAATTTTTGATAGGGAAGAAGAGGAGTACGAGTTAAAGGGTATATACTTTTCAACATGTTTGTCTCTAATTCATCTATCATTTGTTAAATTTCAGGTTTAGGAACCAAAACTGTCATTTATGGCCTGTTAGGATTCTTCCTCATTAATTAAATAATATTTAAACATGTATAAATGAACTTTAAATGCCTTTTATAGCTATTTAAACAAATTAGAGTAGCTCTAATCTATATTCTCACAAATTATTCTCATAAAAGTCAATAAATTGTGCTGTTTCCTAGTTTCATTTCTCCTTTTGTTTAAATCAAAAAATTTCTAGCTGAATAAACTTTTAAAAGCCTATTATAACCATAAGTCATTACTAGCTCTTTGCTATATCAAAGATAGTTTAAGTTTCAAAGTTATAATATATAATATAAAAGCTATAATAAGTATGCTTCTTTTTAGTTATATTACTATCTTAACTATTTTCTAATGAATCCATATAGCTAAGAATAAAAAATTTAACTTATCCCTAACAAACTTAACAAATTAAAACTAACTACTAAGATTAACTTCAATAATAGGGAAATAAAACATTTAGAATAAATAGATAGGAAATATAGCTTCCTCTTAGTTGATTGAATAAAGAAATAGCAAAATTAAAGTTTTGCTGCTTGCCAATTAAATCCTAAACTATGGTAAATACTAAGATTAATAATTACGCTAGTTAATTTATAAATCAATTAAAAGTTAAAAAATGTAGAGAATCTATTATCTAAAGAGGAGATAAAGTTATTAGTAGTTAATATAAAATGTTCATTAACTTAGCATTCAAGCTTTTTAAAGCTTACCTTGATTGCCTTTATTATTTTTCTTTCTAAAATTAAGACATAAACTAAAATAGAGTAACTGACCAAATAATTTTAAGATAATATTTTAAACTAATACCAAAACATCTTTCTACATTATTTAATTATAAAAAATAATAAAATGAACATTAACTATTTAAGTTAAGTAAAGCATTAAACTTGCAAGTCTTTATAGTTATTATATTATAATTTTGTATAATTATAATTAAATATAGGACTAAATTATATCTAATATTCATTTTAAATTAAGTAAAAATATAAGCGGAAGTACTTTAGTGTTAGAGTCATCAAATTAAGTTTATAATGCTTATTATTGATTTCATCTATTTTTTCACTCTCTATTATTATTATTTAATACATTTCAGATAAAATCATTAAATAATATGATATTAAGATTAGGAGATGTTGTATGGTGTATTTATTTATAAGTTTCTATTTAAAGATGGAAAGTTTATATTATCTATTTCTAAATATTTTATCTCAACTGTTTACTTATTAAATATAATTTTTTAAAATAATACATTCTTGCTGGCTTGTTATTATTTATTTAATTTTATTTATCTCTCAAAAATTCCTTATTATAATAAAAACTTCGTTTCAAATTTTACCAATATATTTAGTTTGATTTTAATTTGTACTAAATAGCTTTAGCATTTTAGTTGTAGATAAACTTTTCTATAGAGCTGATATTAGATTTGCTTATTTTTGCCAAGAGGAATATTTATTATTAAGACTATGATATATTACTTATTTTATTTTTTAAATACTTAATTACTAATAAATAAGTTAGAGGATCTAAAATAAACTATTACTTTCCACTAAGTGTATTAATTAATACCTATAAAAGAGTATTTCTAATTATTTACTTCTTTGACTCCTTAAAAAGCTATAAACTTTCTTAGAAAGAGCTGCAAATTTAATGTACCATTTTTGAAATCTTATATATAAAATGATTGTTTTATCTATAATTTAATTAATTCAACAATAGTAAAAATGATTAAAGGCTCTAAGTTGAGAAAGATAGCAAGATTGAGTAGAAATGAACATTTTGTATTTAAATAATTTAATTAGAATAATGATATTTCTTTACTAAGATTAAATTTATTTTTTAACCAAAAGCGTAAGCATTTTAATAAAGTGCTAGAAGATTAAAGTATGATATGTGCGTATATAAATAAACTCAAATAACTTGTATCAATTCTAAAAGCACATGTAATATCTATTTCACTTTATTGGATTTAATTCTGTAATCTATTTCTTACTAAATATAATTAATTAGTCTTTTATTAAATAATCAAGTAAACTGAGTCTAATGACTAATAAATGATTTAGCTTAATTAATAATAATTATTAATAAATTAAGCTTAAAATGCTAATAATTAGTAGCAAGCTACTAATATATAATTTAATGGTTCTTATTAATTAAGTGAATTAAAACTGATAACTTTATTCTAACTATTTAGTCTAAAAGTTTATAGTTATCTTTTATATAGTGTTCTTCTATTAATTATTAATAGACTAAAATATTTATAAAATTAAAGTAATTAACTTAATTAAAAATTATAGACTATAATCCTAATTTACTAGCATTTATTAAATATTAATTACACAATTAGCTTAGCAATTCTGTACTATCTGTTATAAGATTTTAAATAGAAAGACAGTCATTATTAAAAGTATTAAGTTAATTGTATTAATAATAATTTATTAATTATGCTGGATATTTAATTTAAAAAGGGAAAAATAAATAACTTTAACCTTTAGTGTGAATTAAAATATAGTAATTAGCTTATTTTATTCTTAATAATACTTTTAAAGCTTTAAATTACATTTAAGTATGTATCATTTGCTTCCACTCTGTTTTTAAATCCTCTTAAAATCAATGATAATACTGGATATTAAATATTTTTAATAACAATTAAAATTTACTAAATATTCTAATACAAGAATAAAGCAAAGTCAATTACCTTCCATATAAAAGTTAGGTACTTTTAAAAATAAAAAGCTTTATTACAACTAAAAGAGTAGATTATCTAATATAACTTATTTTTTGGGCATATATAATTAAAGGCTAAACATTTATTTAAATCATCCAGAATAGAAAAGTGTTGAACCTCTAAATAATATGATATCTAAGTTGCTTTATTTAATAGGCTAAATAATAATTGAAATAGATAAAAATAAAGAAAAACATATATGAGAGAGAAGTTATCAATAAATTCATAGATGAAAGAAAAGATCTATTAAGAAAACCAAAAATTTTGAGTTAGAATAGAAACTAAGGCTAGTTATGCTAAAAATTAAAATTTATAATAATTAGCATTAATTATTTAAATGCATTGTATTTTATTTCTTTAATATAAGAATTAACCTTAATAGCAAAATTAATAATTTTATCAAGCTCTATTTTATTTAATATTTTATAAGCATTTTTTGAGTAAGAAGCTTGAATGCATTAACTGCTACTTTGGTTATCTTGTTCACTTTTATTAGAAGAACTAAATAAATCTGAAAATTAATTTGCTGATCCTTCTTAACTTGCTTAGGGACCGACTTATACTTACTGTTAATTTCATTCTAGCTAGTAAAAGGTTAGATTCTAATTATTTTAGTTTTAAACAGCTTAATTAGTTAAATTTTTTGGATCTCATTCTGGCTTTATTTAATCTATTTATTTCTTGAAAGTACATATATCTGGTCTTTATTCTGGCTCATAGCTAAAGAAATTTTTTATTAGCATAGCTAAAGCAGTTTCTTACATTATCTAATTAGAAAATAAAGGGTATCTTTATTATTAGCATACAAAATCCATTATTTATCCGTCGGTTTTTAAATTTGGATAGGGCAAATTCTCGTTAAAAATCTCTATAGCAACACATGCAAGCGCCCATATATCACTCTTTTAACTTACTTTACTTTCAAAAGTTCTGGCGCCAATCATTAAAGAGATCCTCTATGATATGAAGTAGTTGTAATATTTGAATCATTTAAAATTCCAAAATCAGCAATTTTATGTAAATAATTATCGTCTAATCAAACATTGCCAGACTTTAAATCTCTGTGAATAAAGTTTTTTAAATTCATAACTTAAACTCCTTCAGCTATTTAGTTTAATAACTTCAGCTTCTTAAAATATATGATTTTAGAATTCTTTTTATATTCTACGAATAATTTTTCTTTTTTATTACCTCAAATAAACTTCCTTAAGCTAGATAATCTAATAAGTGGCAAAAGCTATATCTTCCTTATTAAGATATATCAATAGAAAATCCATATAGTCTTAGAACTTTTTAATTATTGACACTTAAAAAATCTTTGCATTCGTTATAGAATTCTTTAATTATCTCCTATTAATCCATACTATATTTCATATTTTTGAGAGCATACTAAATTCCATCTATTTTATTAAGTAAAACTTTCCATAGCTTCCCTTTCCTAACTTTTTCAGACTTTTTAAGAACTATTTATTTGGAATAATCTATTTATAATCTCAAAACTATCTTGTGATCTAAGATCATAATTTGGTCCATTTATGTATAAAAGATACTGAATATTGCTGATAGTAATACCAGTGTTGGAAGGAATATTTTTCTATAATAAAATGTTAAATTATCTGTCAAAGGTAGAATTAAGTTTGAAAGCTATGCTATAATTTTTATCTGCCTCTTTTGCTCTTCCTAAATTTAGAAGTGCATTAGCTTTATAAAAATAAGCCTATGAGAAATTTGGGTTAAGCTTTATGGCTATGTTATAGTATTCGATAGCTTTCTCATTCATATCCAGTCTAAAAAGAAGAAGTCCTTCTTAGAAATAATTTCCAGAATAATCATGATAAAGTGAAAGAGAAGTATTTCAGTATTATATTGCTTTATCATATATCCAATCTTAAAATAGGCAAGGTATTAGTTTATTTATGGTTCAGCATAATAGAATTAAGACTTATAGACTATTCATAAGATTAGATTGCTTCTTCATAAAGTTTTACTAATAATAAAAAACACTTTTATTATTATAAAGATCATAATCTTATGGATTAAGTCTAATAGCATCATTATAGCATTCTACTGTTTCTTAAGTTCTTTCCAGTCTAGCAAAGAATTTCCTTTGTTATAATAAGCATATTAAGGGTTAATTTAAATAGCTATGTTGTATTATTCTATAGACTCTTCGTATTTTCCTTAGCTTTAAAATAAATTTCCTTTATTATTGTATGTATCAACACAGTATTGATCAAATAAAATAGCAGTATCAAAACAAGCAATAGACTCTTATAATTTTCCTAGACAGCATAGACAATTTGCCTTACCATTATAAGCTTGGGCATAATTTCGATCAAGTTAAATAACTATATTATAGCAATCAATAACTTCTTAATATATTTCTAGATTATAAAAGCAGTTTTCTTTGCAATTTAAAGCATGCTTATTCTGGGGATCAAGTTCTATAATTTGATTGAAATAAACTAAAGCTTTCTAATATCTTCCTTGATAATAAAGAGAATTTCCCTTGCCACGATAAGTTTCAATATAATAAGGATTTATTTAAGTAGCTGCGTTATAGCATTATATTGATTCTTCGTATTTTTCTTAACTTTAAAAAGTTTCTCCTATGCCATAGTAAGTATTAAAGTGCTTAGGCTCAATTTAAATAGCCAATTTATAGCATTCTGTGGCCCCTTCGTATTTCCCTTATGATTAAAGTAAATTTCCTTTGTTAAAGTAAGCATTTGTCTAATAAGGATCAGTTTAAATAGCCTTATTATAATAGCTTGCAGCTTCTTCTATCCTATTTAATAACTAAAGAAGAATTCCCTTAATAATGTAAGCTTCAAAATATCCAGAATCCAGTTGAATATCTTTATTGAAGCAATTAAGAGCCACTTGGTTATTTTTAGTTTTAATATAACGGTTCCATTATCGTTATAGGAATTGACTTAATCAGGGTTAAGATTAGTAGCTGTATTATAACATTCTATCGCTTCTTCATTCCTTTCTAAATCTTAAAGAGAATTTCCTTTGCTACCATATGCATCAACACATTAAGGATCCATTTAAATAGCTATATTGAAACATTCTAAAGCTTCTTGATGTTTTCCTTAAATTTAAAATGCTCTTCCTTTGCTATAATAAACAATCGGATTCTAAGGATCAATTCAAATAGCAGTATTATAAAAATCAATGGCTTCTTGTTTCCTTGCTAATTCTTAAAAACATTTCCTTTACCATAATAGCCTTAAACACTATGAGTCTAATTAAATAGCAGTGCTAAAGCATTAGACTGCTTCTTCAAATTTTTATAATTTAAGTAAACAATTACTTTCTTACATCATGCATCAGCATCTTTATCGTTAAGCTAAATAACAGAGTTATAGCATATTGATGCCTCTTCATATTTTTCTAATTTTTAAAGCATTTCCTTTGTTGTAATATGTATTGGGATACATAGAATCTTACTCAATATCTTTATTATAATATATCATTGTTTCTTCATTTCTTCCTAGCTCTATTAGAGCATTTCCTATACCATAATACGCATAAAAGTACTAAGAATCCAGTTATAAAGCTTTATTATAGCATTCACCAGCCTTTTCAAGATCCTCTAATTAATAAAGATAATTTCCTTTGTTGTAATATGCATTAGCATTCTTAGGATCCAATTTAATAGATTTGATATAATATTTCAAAGCTTATTTAACTTTGCCTGATATAAAAAATTAATTTCCTCTATTCTAAATCCTTTTAGCATCTTTCTTATTTGACTTTACACCATTTTAATGCTAATTAGTTTCTAAAGCATCTTCATTTTACTCTTTAAGAGCACTTTCATCCAAATTTCTTAGATTTCCAGTTTATTAATTAAAAAACGATTGATAATAAAGGATATAATTACATTAATTCTATTAGATAAAAGCAAAAATAAAGCTTTTTCATATATATTATAGCTTTCAATAATTATAAAGCTTCTAAACTTTAACCAGTTATAATAACTATAGCCATATCAATTTACTAATGCTAGCATCTTATTAATTGATAATTGCTTTAATCGTAGCTATATCAAATCTTTCGTTCCTTTTTAGGATAATTCATGTGCAAATTAATATTAATAAGTTTTCCTATAGCCAAAATATTAAAAAATCAGGGGAAATTAACTAAATTTATAAACTCCTAATAGTAGAAAGAACTAAATAGCCTTGTATTAGTTTGAACCTTTTGCAGCAAAAGGTTACATTATTATATACAAAAGTATTATATTATATACATTTAATGACTAATGCATGTATTAAATAGTACAACAAATAAATGCTTAGCAAATATTACTATCTTCTAATTATTAGGACTATTATTGAAACTAGTGATATGAGTATACTAAAAGCTTTTATATTATTATTGCTAAGGCATAATGTCATTTTTAAATTACTTATATGCTTATCTATTATATCATTCTTAATTTTCTAGCAAACTATGAACGTTAGTAAAAGAAAACCTAAATTTCCTAAGTTTTAATATATGAAGTCATAAATATCATTTCATTAAAAAATTTTATAAACAAGTAATTAAATAATATAGGAGAACGAGCGTTCTTCATTTAAATTGAGAATATTATCTATGGTATGAATAATTGAGGCAAGAGGTATAGAATGTTGATTTATCACTTTTAAATTATAATGATAGCAAGAATTAAAATATACTTAGATTCAGGATTTTATTTTAGAATAACGAACCAGTCCAAAAATGCAATAACGATTTTTCAGGTATAAAGTTAGAGAAGAACTTATGTAATTTAAATTTTTAAACTAAAATTAAAAAAAAATCTATAGTTATAAGAATTGATCCCTTCAATTATAGACGTTAGTAAGTGTTTTTAATGTTTTTTTAATTATAATCTTGATCTCATCAATTTTTAATAAATCTTGTTATAATATCATCTTTTATTTCTTCCTTTTTTGCTTTTTCCATTTCTAATAATTCTAATCTTCTTGACATAAATTTCTTATGAAATATTTTTATTTATGAATCTAAATATCCCAAATAAGACTTCGGAAAGGAGTTTATAACTCCTTAATCATATAATATAAGGCATCTTAAGTAATAATTTCCATCTTTTATGATAGTTAATCTCTTATATTAGAACATTATATATAATATAAAATGGATATCGGCCACTTCAGAAAAATTAGTAGGTAATCTGGCGCAGTGTATACTGCATTGCGAGTAATCTCGTACTAGATACCACCACGGGGATGGGTGGATAAGCTCAGTTGAGACATGCCTAACTTAACTTGAGGGTTCTCTAGCAGCATGAAAATTTGACTGATGGGCCTTTTAATTAAAGACTTAATAACTAATTCTTATTTGGACCTTTTTCAAGAAAACTGAAGCATTTGATTCAAGATTTAAGAATAATTTTTAGTAAGAAGATTCCCCATTTGGAGAAGATGAAGTGATTCTTTGGACGAATAGAATGAAATCAAGCTTTTGAGAACACTTTTTTTAATATTAAATGTTAAAAATGAAAAGCTACGCACCAACGAGGTGCAACAAGCTCTATAATAATATTTATTTATATACATTTTAAAATGTGTTCAAGTGTATTATACTCTCCACACATACAATAGCAATTATCAATAGGATAATGATGATCTTAAAGATCTTTTCAAAAATTGAAGGTTGAATTCTAAGTTTATATATAATGATAATTCCTTGTCTAACTTATTTGTTTAATTTAGTGTAAATAATTACTGGAAATTGGTTAAGATTAAGAACTTATGTAATAATTGTTTAGTTCGAGAGAATTTAGAAAATTCGTACTTAAAAGGAAATTTACCTACTTCTAGACGTACCTCTGTACTGATTCCTATGAGAATATTAATAATTAGTAAGATATATTTAGAAGCAAAAACTAATAGTTAGACTAAAATAATATATCCATAAATAGTTTAGATAATTAATATCTTTATTACTCTTTACTCTATTTTAAATAAATTTTATTTTAAACTCAGAGTAAAAAGATGTCACCATTAAAACCAGGATTCTTCGTGTCTTCAAAAAAGCAGGGGTTAACGACTTCCTATAAAGGCTAGGAACAGGAAAAGGTATCAAAGGGTCACCCATCAAAATGAATCTCCTACCTCTGAAGAAGAGTCTAGAAAATAGGTAAAAAATAATGCGTTCAAAAATCTCGAATCACACCACATAGTGGTAAATAAGCTATAATTTGCTGATTAAAGTAGTGTTGAACCTCCAGGAAGATGTCAAGAAAAAAGACAATAAGAAGTTAATGAAAAAACTTGAATTTGCAGAGGAAATAGAATAGAGAATCATAATCAAAGAATGAGACCTTAACGCATTTTGAAATATTTCACAAGACTAGAGCAGTTAATCTCAAAACTAGCAATAGAAGAAGAAAGAACTGATTAAAAAGTTAAAAATAGATGAAAAAAGTATAAATTGCAGCGTTAAATGGAACCGAAAGAATAAAGAAGTTATCCAATGATAATTAAAGGTATAAAAAACTCATAATTTCTACCTAAAAGAAAAAAATCCTGTTTTATAATTCTCAAACACATCTGTAGAAAAGGGGCTAGATGTTTCTCAATTTTATGTAAGCATATTTAAATTAGTAGAAGCATTTTGAGAATAAAAAGAAGAGACAATAGCAACTAAAAAAATCAAGAGAAAGAGAAAGATTATAATTTTAAAAAATTTGTGAAATTTACTAGAAAAAAGATATCTAGTATCTAGGCAAAAAAAGAATTCAAGGAAAAAATGCATGGTAAGGAGAAGATTTGTAGAGATTTTCATACTTTTATAATTAGTCTCTAAATCAATCCTGAAACTGGCGCGAAAGAGGTTGAAATACTTCCAAGAACGCCAAAAAATTGGTTTAATATTTTTATTTTTATTTTAAAATCAGAGCATTTAAATTATGTTTTAAATAGAAATATTGTAATAAAGCTTATATTGCTGAAATGAATATATTACTTGTTTCAAAATATTCTTATTTAGATAAATGAAAAATACTTAACATCAAATTATATATTTTTAGATTAATATATCTGAATGAAGGAAATAAAAAATTTACTAAAGCATTCTTGAATAGACGAAAATTTTAAATCAATAACGTTTTATTATGAAAAAATATTTTTTCTGTTTACAGTTTAGGTGAAGAAAATATTAATTGCATATAACTAAGATAGAATAACTTAAGTGTGATAAATTAAATTAAGATGCTTGCATTGAAGATAATCTTTCTTGTAATCAGTTTATAGAAATAAGAACTAGATTATTTAGATTCAACTATTATTATAGTAACTTAGTCTTAAGAAACAAAATAAAATAATACTAGATTTATAATTAATTAATAGCTATTCATCATTTTATAAACTTTTTTCTATATAAATTCTAAAAAATAATTTATTTAATATCCTATTTAGCAATAAATCTAAAGCAATAAACAAGAAAAATTAGTAAATTTCTTTTGAATTTAAAATAATTAAAAGTTTGTTATAAGTTAAATAATTAATTTTATTAGAGTATTAATTTAAATAAATTAAACCAACTCTTTATTTATTTCATCCATTTAACATTTCTACACTATCTATATAAAAGGATTATTTCTTTTATTCTTTATTTTTATATTTATTTCAACATTTTAAAACACATTTCTTCAAGCTAATTAAACTATACTACTGCTATTCAACTTTTATCTGTATATATAGCTATCTTAAAAAAGAATTTCCTTTTAAGCATTATTCTCCTTTTGTACAATCTAAAAAATTATTGCAAATAAGATTTAAATACTAGTTAGCTTCATATTTTATTTCACTACAGATATTTATAGGTAAGCTACATATTTCAATTATCCTTATGCATAAAAATATTTTTTATCCTCTGTTAATGATTTAGGATTCTTTAATTCTTTGATTTATAAGTTAAAATATTAAAATTAATTATCTAAATTAGTATTAAAGCTAATAATAGTAAAACTAGATAAGAATGATTATAGACTTGGATATATAACGAATTATTTTATTTAATTATTAATATTTAACTTCTATAACTATTAGTGCTTTTCTAACACTACAGACTCTATAAATTCCTATCATTTACAACAGATACATAATGTACATCAATCAGACTTAAAAATACTAGTGTAGTACTTGCTGAATTATGTTTAGATAAACCATATTACGAATAAAATTAAGTATATCATACAAAACTATAGTTGGCTACACTTATTTAAAGCAAATCAAACAAATAAGGTTAAACTAAGAAATATAGAAATATAAAATAAATAATAAGTAAATTAACTTTAATCCTTTTTATTGCTCTTAGCATTTAGCAATATAAAACTCAATTGATTAAGTTTAAAATAGCTATATTTTTGAATATAACCTTAATAGCTTAAATAGAATTAAAAATTTCTTAATAGAATAATTAAATATTAATAGAGTTTAAAGACTTTAATACCATTAAGTAAATGAAATGCTTAAAGTCTCATATTCTTTAATAATTTTATTTGCTTAATTTATTAACACATACTTATATAAAATTTATAAAGCGGTAATCTTTCTACGGTGAGTGATGAATATTAATTATTTTACTTTAATCAACAAAAGCTTAAAAATTAAACTTAGGAGGCAACGTCAAACTTACTTCTTCGATGTTTTCTATTTCTTTTTATATTTTGCATGAAATCTTATATTCTTAGTTATACTCTAAGTATTTCTAAAATTTATTACATTTGCTCCTCTATTTGCTATTAATGCTCTTAATTAATTTCCTCCAGATTTTTATTTTTAGCCAAATAGTTATAGTTTAAACGTATGCCTCTTAATAAATCTTGAAAAGCATCCATTAACTATTTCAATTGTTATAAAGATTAAATATCTTGATTATTAATGCTGCCTAGATATTTTATGCAGTTACTTTTAATTTCTTTTTTCCATTCAGAATTATTTGAAATGATGATCTTTTTTTGGAAATTTAATTAAGAAATTGGTTCAGTTTGATAGATAGTTGGGCTTTATCTTTTATTAAGAATATATGCTAACTTTATTTATAGCTACTCTTTCCATTTTTTCCATCTTTATAAATTTTTATTATTTTAAATGTTGAGACTTTTTGCCTTTCTTTTCTTCCTCTCTGTGTCTAGTAAGTAATGTTCCAAATAACCTTTAGTAGTTAGATTTCTGATAACTTATGCTATAAGCTAGACAAAAAGAATAACTAAATTTACATTTAAGATTCTAACACTTGAGGATGTGTCATAGAACCGTTTTTGAGAGATGATGCGAAATATGAAGAGCTTACTTATACTATAAAAATAATCAGAAGATTAAACATTTTAAGTATTAAAAGAAAGTATTGTGAAAGAGTATACTTTTATAATGGAGTTTTTAACTGCGATAAATTTTTGCCATATGGAGTGCAAAATAAGAAGGATAACTATTGTAAATAATGTTTTAATAATTTATAAGATAATTTTACAAAAGAAGGAAAGTATGAATGGGAAGTTTATAATGAAGATAAAGAATGTAGGAGTGGAAGATGTGAATTTGTTCCTTCGGTTGAAGGAAAAGCTAGATGTACATCTAGTGTTTGAGATGTAGAGAGAACTTGGATTCATATTTTTAGAGAAGTTTGTAAGTCTAAGCCATTTTCAGATACAGCATGTATAAATTGTTTATTTATTTTATTTGCACATCATATTAAGGTTTTTAAAGAGAATGAGAATTAAAAAACCTTACATGTTTAAGCAATTTTATTTGTGGGAGTTATGAAAAGCCTACATAATTTTTAAAAAAAAGTCAAAAATAAAAAGGAAAATATTTTTGAAAAAGGGAATTTATTATAAAAAATGGATAAAATTTTAAAATAATTGGCAAAATATTTAAGTTTTATTTTATTTAACATCAAGGCATGGAGATTAACAGAAACAGAATTAAAAATATTTCAAGAAAGTCAAACATTATTGATTCATATTCATATCATTTCTCTTTAGAATTTTCTAATCGTGGTTGAATTTACTTATTATCAGAATTTACTCCTCTTTTTTGTAAATTGGCCTTGAAGATATCTTCAAGTTTCATAATTGCATTACATGATTTGCTTATTAAGGGTGTGTTTACTTATTCGAGCAAAGTATTTCGGCTGAATTTAGATCTAAGAGTTCAAAAACTGGCACCTACATGCTTTTATTCCAGTTACAGTACTTTCTACTCTAGTCAATTGGCATAAGCAAGCTGAATGAGAGATTTTTTTCTGAGAAAACTAAATTTAAAAGCTTTATTAGTAAATTAAAACATTTAATACTTCTTTATAATAAGAAGTTTTTACTTTGATATCCTAAATTTAATTTAAAAGCACATTTAAATCTATGAAAAATTTATTTGCTTTTAAGTTAAAATATGAAAGCTATTTAGGATGTATTTTAAGAAATAAGGTTTTTGTAGGATTTGAATTTTATTAATCAATTATAAACGAATAAAATTGTAAAAAAGCAATATCTTGAATATTAAAAGACAATTAGTAAGAAATTTAGAAGGTTCTCACTCTAGAATCTAACTAATCTTAATAATAAACTTTACAATTTTTCATTTTCAAAAGATAAAAATGTCTTAGTAGTTAGTATAAAAATAAAATAAAAAATATTTTATAATGCACATTTTAAATATTAAATCTCCATTCATTTAGCTGTTTCTCAAAACTTTTTAAAGTTTACAATTGTTAAACTTATTGAAAATAGCTTGGAATGTTTTCATTTTAAAATTAAAGATTTGTATTAAAATTTTTATTAATTAACTTAAGAAAGTTTTCCGATAGGATAATCAAATCTTGTCTGGAGGATAGCAGTTCTTGCTTATTATTACTTAATATATATGTTCGGGATGTCCAATTTTGGCAAGATTGGTAATTTGGATTTCTCCAAGTATCCTTTCTTTTATTTGAGGTCTTTTCCCATTTTACTATATTGTATATTGATCCACTCAGACGGCAATACATTCAGTTCAATCTGTCTTCTTCATTTTCTATCCTCCTTTTTTTCTGAGTCCAATAGATTTATTGCTTTTGTTGAAAATTTTAATACTCCGATACAAATGTCGTAAATTTCTGCAGCAGAGGCATTTCTTGCTTATCTTTATTATTTTCGCTTTTTAAAGTTATTCCTTAGTTCAGCATCCAATGAATTTTGTGTTACTAATTTAATTTAGTCTTGGCTTTAATTAATGTAGTTCTTATCCATATTTGTTCACTCGCTAATTCAATTGTGTTGAGATAGCATTTCGATAGCTCTAAATATTAAAGAATTCATCTATTTGCCGTTAAAAATTATCGATTTTGGATACATCCTGTTATTTTTTCTCTTCCAGCTTTTCTGTGAAATTTTGGCTTAGATACTTGAGCTTTTTAAACTCTTCTTGGAGATTAAATATCATTAGTGCTAGTTAAGTATTGACTTGATTAGTTCCAAAGCCGAAGTTCCTTACTTCTTGATACATGAAAATTTCCTATCATTTATGTGAGTTTTCTGTCTATTTCGGTGTTCTAGATGTGTGTTATTTGATAAATTTTTATTTAGTTTTTTAGATTTATCTTTCTTGATGCTAGATTGGGAGATATTTAAATTAAAATTAAATGGATATTTTTTTATAAGCTACTTTTATATTTATAAATCTTTATTGGATAAACTTTTTATAATAAAAGAGTCTAATGTAATTAGGATAAAAAAGAAAATTAAGATTTCTCAAATGATTAGCATAAATATAGATAATTATTTAATTAGTTGATAAAATTTAGGCTAATTTGCTAATGATTTTAATTATCTTCTTGGTTATTACTTTTACTATAATATTATCTTCTTATTTTCCTTAATATTATTGTCCCTTTATTAAGTCTTCATCTAGTCTTATGATCCAAGTATATTTTTTGAGTTAGGAAAAACATAGTATTTTTAAATGAATATCTTTATTAAATTTAAAATAAACAAAAAATAAAATAGTTATTTATATTATTTTATATAGAAAAATTACCTACCTAAATAGAATTTAAAAGGATTTAAAGGAGCAAATGTTCCATAATTAATTTGAGCTTTTATATCAAATTTGATAATGATTAATTTTAAAAATAAAAGCATAAGAAGCAAAGGAAATTTAGAAATATATATTAATTATTTCATAAACTGAATCTAACTCATGTATGTTTTTCAGAAAATTAGTTTTATCAAAAGAAATCTTACTTAATGGAATTTCTCAGAGATAAGGAAGAAAAAGTAGTACAATAAAGTTTATAAAGCATAATGTAAAAATAAGGGGATAGAGATAAGCAATGCTCTCAATTTTTAATTTTAGTTTGCAAAAATACATAATTAACTGATAAAGATGCCAAAAGATTGTTAAACTTATAATATTTTATCTTTTAATAAATTAAATTTGGAATTTTTAAATTTTTGAATCTATTGGTTTTGAATAAATGAACTTAATATTTTATTTTAACTATATGAAATCCTTTTAATTAATAATTTTTCTTTTTACTAACAAATCCTTTTATTAGCACTAACAAATTCTATCTTTAAATTTTTAATAAGCTTTAGTATTTCTTCAATCTATTTATGATAATGATTAAATTCATAAAGGCTAATTTAAATATTTTCATTTTATTGTATAAGATACATATATCCTACTTTTAAAAATGTTGTTAAATTCTAGCTTTTAATAAAATTATTAATATTTTTATTGGCCATTTCATTCAAATCTTAATATTTTTTAGATATTATACCATCAAATGAAATAAGAAAGCATTTATTTTCCAATATCTATAATAGGATCTCTTTTCATTAATATCTGGAAAAAATATTTTAATACTATGATTAAATGTACCAATTGCCAGATCTTTATAATATTGATCATTAGAATTAAAAGAATAATACCAATCTTAAAACTTTTATTAAACATATAAGACAAAATACAACAATATTTCCATAATATAGCTACTAAAAATTTATGAGAATGAAAACAGCTAAATATATACTGAGCGTTTGGTAATCTTTAACAGTTTCCACAAATTACTTAAGTGAAATTAAACAAATAGTATAGACGAGAAATTATCAGTATATATTGTATTAGAACCTAAACTTGTAATTTTCGTAAGGATCTTTAAGATCTTTATTATCCTTTTGATTATCCCTGTTGTATGTGTGGAGAGTATGAGACTTTCGTACATATCTTTAAATGTATATAATATTCCAATATAAGGAATTTACTAAAGGAAAAGATGGGAATTATGACTTAAGGTGTCTCAACTATACGATCAAGAATATATAAACTCATTTTCAAGGTTTAAATTGGAGTATTTAGATTTATAAATCAAAATACTTCACAAGAAGCTAACGACAAGGAGATTTGAGGTTCTAGAAATGGAAAAAGCAAAAAAAGAAGAAACTAAAGATGAGTATAAAAAGGAAAGATTAAGAAAAATGATGAGATCAAGACAAGCTTAAAAAAAAAAAAAAACGAATAACGTCTATAGATGAAAGAAATAATTCTTTCATTTTAAGACGTAAAAAAATCTTTTATTTTAAATGTAAATTAAGCATTTTTTAGATATTTAATGCAAAATCTTAACATAAATAGCCAATAAAAATAGAAACATAACAGTAAGACCAAAATACTTAACATATGGTAAATATTAAATTAATAATGAAATTTTATCAAAATTTCGATATAAAATTAAATAGTTAAAATTTATGCAAAAATTATAAATATTTACATTTATTCTTATTTTATATCCTAGTTAAGCAAGTATCTTTTAATCTCATTTTATTACTTTAGTTATTTTATAAAATACTTATTATTGAAAACTTGATATAGAAATATTAAGTTTTAAGAAAAATAATCAAGAAAATAGCTTTAATTTATCTCTTTACTTTATATTTAAGTATAAAGATAAAACTACTTATAAGATTTTTACTAAATTGGAATATGCTTGGCATAGTGTAAGGTAGAAACACTATTTAAAGTTGTTGAATACTGTTATTAACTATAACTTTAATATTTTATTGATAGTACTTTATGTGTTATTTTTTATTTCTATCTTTATTGTAACTATTACTAAGATTCTTTTCTTTTCTTTTCTTTCTCTCCGTGTTAGCAAGTAAAGGCCCAAATGAACCTTAAGTAAAATCGTACCTGATAACTTAAACTATAAATTAGATAAACTAAATAACTATGTTTATACTTAAGATGCTAATACTTAAAGATGCACCATAGAGCCATTTTTAAGAAATGCTGACAAATAAAAAGAGCTAAACTTTACTATGAATAACAAATAGGAAGAAAAAACCTTTGAAATGTTTAAATAACATTATTGGGAATTAGTTTATTTCTACAATGATATGCTTAATTACAGCGAGCTAACGTATTCTCCATAGCATATTACTAAATAAGAGGTAAGCAAAGTAAATATTTCAGTGATTTCTAAAAAAATGTTATAGAAGTAAAATAATAGGTGTGGGAAATATGCATTGAAGGTAAAATTGCTGAAATGGAATATTTGAATGTGACTCTTCAATAGAAAAGCAAGTTAGATGTACTTATAGCTTTTACGATAACTCTTTAAATTGAAAAAAAAGATATTTAAAGAATTTTGAGAGCAAAAGATGTTTTCAGATGCAGTAATCAAATTCTTGCAGATTCAAATACCTTTATTTATATATATAAAATGGCACCTAAGAAATAATAGACCTCTATTAATGAATACTTGAAAAAATAAGAATAACCTAATTTAATTGAAGAATAGCCTTAATAAGATAAAGATTAATAATCTAAGGAATCCTTTGCATAATCAGTTCAGCAAAGGATATCAAATATCCAATATGACTTGAAAAAGCAAAGATAAAAAATAGAAAATTTAGAAAACTTACTAGAAAAATTAATGGAATAATTAAACCTATAATTCCCATCCATAGATGAATCATTAAATAAAATCTAATCGTAAATAGTAATTAAATTGGAATAAATTGATAAATAATTTAACGAAGTCCCTCAAATGTTCCAATTTCATTTTTCTTAAATTGAATATCAAATAAAGCAACTTTAAGAAAAACAAGAATAATAACAAGTAATAATTTAAAAATTATAAGATTAATAAGATTAATAATCAAATATCCCAATGGAAATCGAATCAGAATTCTAATAATAAGAAATAAATAAGATCAATTATTATCGAAAAAGATTCGGTGCTATTTATGCTAGAAAAATCATTGCTGGAAAAAATGCTGGAAGAAACAAGAAATTGAAAAAATTAACAAGTAATAAATATTAGACTAACTTTTCAGAATATGACCAACAAGAACAGGATAAGTATACAGAAAGAAATTCTACAACTCAAGAAACAACGATTTTTATAAAAATGGAAGAAGAAACTATAACGATAATTAGTGGATGAGGGAGAGACAAGGATGGCGGACTAATGTAGTCCTACGCAGTCCTTTAGTTCAGGAAAGAGCAGGAACAAAAACAAGTGAACCCTGGAGCTCTTTTCTAAGACTATAAACTTAATTTTATCCTTTTATCCTTTTTTATGCTTATTTTATGTGGAAAGCAAAAAATGAGGATTTTTGGTAAATTAAATAAAAATTTAAATAATTTCTTATACTTCTAGTGATATTAGGGGCTTTAATTTGCAATATGGCTAGATTTTAGAGTGTTTAAAAAACTAAAAATAAATTAAGTTGAAAATGAGTGAATGGAAAAAATTAGAAAAAATTAGAAAGTAACGATTAGAATACTAAAGTTTTAGATATAGAAAAAATAAAAAAAATGTATATAAATAAGCAAAAATAAATTATTTGAAACTAATAAAATTTCATAGTAATGCAGATACACAGCATATTTATTATATAAAATATTTATATATTTTAATTCTGCTGTAAAAAAATTAATAAAATAGCTAATTTATGACTAATAGAATCAACATAAGAAAGAATCTTCTTTTAGAAAGTTATTTAAAGTTAAATTCAAATAAAGATTTAATAACCTCAATTTTTATCTAGCTTATTTATATATTAATATTTTCTATATTATATTAGATATCTCTTATATTAAATCTTCATCTAAGATACATAATAAATATTCTAATTATCACTAAATTAAAATGATAAATTGATAGAGTATAATTAACACAACAAGTTAAATAATAAAATTTTAAGATATATTATCTTATATCATTCATTAAATTAAATGTTTAAAGTGCTAATAAATTTATCTAATGTAAAACTAAGAACTAAAAACGATGAAGAGCTGCATAATAGAATTAGATCAGATAGCATATTAAATTACTATTAAAACATTAGAAAATAATATTAAGATTTTACATTTTATTTCCTATAATTTCTAGTTAATATAATAATTAAGCAGCTAGTAATTAATATAAAATAAACTTATTTAATTAATAATTTAATTATATTACTTAGATTTATCTCTTTTACAAATAATAAATATTAACTTTGTTGCTTATTATATTAATATCCTTTATCATGCTTTTCTTAATTTGATACTACTTTTTGCTTATAATCTTATAAGCAGAATGTGGATTTTATAGCAATTTTTTAAATTTTTAGATTGCAAGCTATTTTATAATTATATTTAGTCTAAAGATATCAATATGATTATGAATTATTATATAAAGATACCTTACCTATAAATAAAGAAATAGATTGAAAGTGATATGTAAAGCTCTTATTAGTTTCTTAAAATACTTGAAATAATTAGAGTGATAGACATTTTAGACTATTTATTCATATATTCTATTTACTACCGTTTCTAAGATATCATTGTTATAGCTTATTTCAATAGTATCCTAATAGCCTTATTTTATTTATAACTAATAATTAACTTTATATTAGTAAGAAAACAATTTTATGAACAGCTTAAACAACCGAACAGAAAATCCAAACTTACCTGAAGTAAAAAATGGTCAGAGGCGCAATATGGATTAGGAGCTGAATAACTATATGAAGAAGCGTTTTGGACTATCTATTGTAAGCCTTCCAATAATTAAAAAAGATAAAAGAAATTGTTAAAAAGCTTTAACTAACTAATCGTTATAATAAGAAGATACTGATATGAGCAAAACTTCTACAAATACAAAAATAGAACAAACTGTTCCATAAGCCTTCATTATTTAAAATATAGGAGCAAAAGTAGATAATTAATTTAAAGCCTGAATCGAAGATTAAAATTCTAATTAATCCAAATTTTTTAAACCCAAAAATCATAGTTGTCAAACATCTCGAATTGTTTCTCCTGAACCTTCATTTTAAATCAGCAAAACTCCAAAACTACATTTGAATATTCCCAAGAATAAGTTTGGAATTCATAGTAGTTATAACAATATACAGAATATAAAGGATTTTTTGATTAATTAAGAAAAATCTTCAAAGGAAAGGCAACATTATTTTTATAAATATCGTGAAGAAAAAAGGAAAGAAATGGCTTGAAGATCTATTTCTACAGCTAGATAATCTATAGAAAGAATGCAAAGTTATATAGAATATTTAAATATAAAGTATCCACCTTGTAGATAAGAAAGTGAAAATTTATTAGCACCATGAATCAAAAACTTTTTGTTTATGAAAAACAAAAAATCTAAAGATTCTCATTTAAAGAAAATTTTTTCTACTGAAAATAATTAAAAGAAATACTAAGAAACAATTGAAGAAACTAGTGAAACGAAAGAAGAGGACTAAAAAATTAATATTTTAAAACCTTTTCTAAAGAAATCCTTAGATATAAAGCTTGATTAGGATAATCTTGTAAGTTATAATACAGTCTAGTAAATAGAAAAATAGTTTGATATAATAATATAATCAATTCATAGGAACGAAAAATAATTCCAAGCCATTTCTAAGGAAAAATTTCAGATTTTCATAGTTGAGTATCGATTCAGAAATTTTAAAAAAGTTCTTGAGGTAATAAAATAATTAATCTAGCAGGAAATTTAACATATCCTCTAGCTCATAATCTTCCTCTAGTTCGGAAAATTAAAATAAAAAAAAAAGAAAAAGAAAAGAAAAAAGCAAAAGCAAAATGGTAATCAGAAAATCAGATGAAAAAGATTGAATATTTATAAAATAAATAAACGAGTCTTTGATATAATTTTACTTAATAAAAATCTCTATGTTAATTTTAAGATCTCTTTATTTTTATTCTATCATTTGTTAACAACTAAGCTTATCCAAAGGCAAACAGATATTCAAATAGAATCTCAAATTAGCAGAATACCAGATTTACGCAATTAAATTTAGGGAAATGAAAAAATAAATTTTATAGATAAAAAAATGACTTTTATATATCTTGCTCTAGCAAATAGTTAAGTATTATTTCAGCATATTTTAGGCAATATCTAATTATTTTTATAGATCATTCATAGTCTTGATTATTTAGTTAACTTTATTTGCATAATTACTTTTTATTTAATTTGATAAATATCTTCGCTTAATTATAAAATGTCTTGATAATTACCTCATTTTAATAGTTATATTAGATTAATAAAGTTTATTTAAATGTATTTTCAAAGTAATAAACCTAATTTTTGTGTTTATTTATAATTATTTTTAAACTTAAAAGGAACTAAATTAATTTTTAAGTGATTTATAAGCTCTTAAAATAATTAAGAGATAAGCTAATAAATAAAATAGTTTTGATAGTTAGACAACTACTTCTACTTTATTATGATAATTCATTATTAGACTTATAATTATTTATTTAATATAAGAATTTAGTAGTAAATAACTTTTAAAAGTTTAAACATTTTATAGATATAGAAAATTTATTAAGTTTTATTTATCTATGCTTATTCTGCTTAGTTCATCTTATATAAGCTATATATAATTTAATAGTAATGTTATATTTAGAATTTAATTTAATATACTACTTATTATAGATTTATTTACTTTAATCTAATTATATTACTTTAATTAGTTTTTCTTATGGTATATTAATATAAATACACCTTTTAAACAATTAAGTATTACATTTATCTAAATAAGCATGCTTTATAATAAATTATACATTTTCAACTAGTAGTTGTATTTACTTTCTATCTAAAGCATAATTCTACGTTCTGAAAATTTAAATTTTAAGCTAAATTTAATATAAAAAGTAAACTAGCAAAATAAAGGAGGATATTAATTACTTTTTTATCTTTAATATATGGATTTTCATATAATTAATAATCACATAATACTTATAAGAAGGATTTAGATTATAGCTTAATTCTACTAGTCTATTATTTTAAAAAGTCTTAAACTAAAGAAAATATTCTGCTTATATACATAAGAAATAAACTCATAGTCATATATACAGTTAAATAAAGCATATCATATAAAATAAGAATAATCTTATCTTTAATTATAGATATTTTATATAATAGAATAATCTCATAAATTATTACCAAAGATACTTTATAAAGTTTATTTATAAAAGATATCTGAATCGTACATAGTGCTAGTAAAAATATTTAAACTTTTTTATTGGTGGCTTGAAGTATTTGTGTAAGCGATAGATTCTTTATGATTATAGAGCTAAGAATATATTTTATTATTAAATTTTATTTTTAAATGTTGCTTACTTCAACTTTAGTATCTACTCTTATATTTATTATCATTTAATATTGGCTTTTATCTTTTTATAAATTTATAAGTTTTATAGATCAAAAAGTAATTATTAAGTTTACAAGATCTTTAAATGGAAATAAGTAAAATTTAAATTGGATTATTTTTAAAATATTAAGATGCATTATAAATTTTTATCATTATTGGTTCTAATTATTTTTTGAGATTTTCTGAATGAATTTTCTAAAATATTTCATAATATTAAGCTTATATATTAAATGTTATTGCTCTCTACTTCTTCGTTTTATTGATTTATATTTTGCCTTACTGTTTATTAACTATTCTAGTTAACTTAATTTTCATTTAATCCTAAATTGATAAGCATTTTATCACTTATTTCCTTTGCTTTATCATGAATTGTTTACATATCTTTTGATAATCTTACAGTATTTCTCAAATCTGTTATAATGCTCATTGCTTATTAAACTCGTTCTCTTTAAGATTAATCATCTCATTTAAACCCTAAACATTTCGATAGGAACTAATAATAGTTTTTGACAGATTCTAAAATAGTCACTTTTACAGTACTTTTAGTTATATATTTATTTACCTTCAATTAGAATGTTCCAAGCTCTAAGATTACACTAGGAATATTTAAATTATCAAGCATAAAGGAATGAACTTTTTCCTTTAATCTATCAAAATCTTGCAAAAGTTATTTTTCTTCTGAATCTCATTTTTATAAGTTTGTAGTGTTTTGCTCTATTTTTACTTCTAAGTTTAACATAAAATTTCTTCATTGCTTTTCTAAATCAGAAGCTTCTTCTAATTGGGAATTACTTAACTAGAAATAACTATTTCACTGATGTTTCAAAAATAGCATTCTAATTTGATTTTAGTTATACTTGCTTAGTAATTGCTAAATGCTGCTAATGTTTCTCAACAGTCTTTTTTATCCCATTCAATTTAGAAAGCCTCCATGCAAAAAATAATTAACTCATTGCTTTTATCCACTCTTAGCTTCTACCAATACTATTTCGTTATTGTTATGAGGAAACTTTAACTCTTCACTTCCTCAGTAAATATCTAAAGAATTAGGAAGCATAGTGAAAGCCATTGCACTACAATTCACATGTTAACTAGGTCTTCCTAATCCTCAAGGAGATTATCATTAAAGCTAATTTTCTTAAGTTTTGACTCATAAAGGGAAATCAATTTAGTTTCTTTTCCCACCTTCATTTTAAGTCTTAATCTGTTATTCTTCTTCACTTACTAGAACATCAATGTAAGAAGATTTAAATTTGTTATACTAATGGCCCTTCTCTTGGAAAAGCTTAACATCAAAGTAGACAGAACCATTTACTTCATAAGCGAATTCTTTTTCCTTAATATCCTGTATGAAATCTATAATTTCAGGTATTAATTCGCTATCTCTTACAATCATATTAGGTAAATCTACATTTAAACTCCTCATTTCATCTAAGTATAAGTTTTCCTGATATCGAGCGTATTCTTTAAAAGACATTCCTTATTATAAAGCATGGGCAGTTGATTAATCATTGATATCTGGTATATTCATGCATGTTACAACATCATATTTAAAATAGTTTCCTAGTATTCTGCATATACTATCGCCTACTACATATCATCTACTATCTCCTACATTACAAATAGTTGGTCTACACATAAATCAGTATACTTTATTTGCGTTATTAGCAATAAATTCTTCTTTTAAGTTAAAGAGTTGAAGAGCTTCAAACCAGTTCTATATTGATTAGTGACGCATTAAGGCTATGAAGTCATAGGTTATTAGCAATGCAATAACTCTATAATTTAAATGAAGCAACTAAGTATTAAATAATATAAAGAATAGAGTAAGATTAGCCTATTACACCACTAATTAAACCTACTTTCTGTTTATTTATTAGCATCTATTTATATCAACTCACTAAAGTTACTTTACCTTATTTAGAGTAGCCAATTTAATTATTCAAATTAATTAATTAAGAGATTTACGTAATTAAGTTAAATACTCTTAATGATAAAAGGGGAATGTTTATATTTAACAGAAAGATCATTCAATAAACTTCTATTATTGGGAAATTGAAATGCGTAAAAGTCTGAAAAATAAGATTTATAAATAGCATAAAGATCCAAAAATTCATAATATGCTTGATTTAATTTAATAATAATTGACTTTAGAATAAATTTGAACTTATTAAGAATTTAAGCTTAATAACTTTAAAATAGCAAAGCTTTATAAATTTATTTAGAAAGAATATTCTTGAATTAAACATTAGAAAATTTAAAACACATCAAAATTTGAGCATTTAGTCTTTAATCTTTGTTAAGTTACTACTTATTTACAATAAATCAATATAGATTAAAAATTAAAAGAAAAGATGAAGTTAAATTAAATATAAATTAGAAAGAATTTTATAATAAAATTAAAAAATAGTTCCTTTTCAACTTGCAAGGAGTTATTTGGCTAAACATAATAGCTACGCTATTAATTTTAATTTATAAAATGTGTTTATTTTGTTAAGATTAATGCATAACTTTAAACTAATAATGAAGTATCTTATTTAAATAACTTACTTAGCTCTAAATAATCATTCAGTAATATAAATTACTAAAGGTTGAATGAAATTGTATAGTTAAAACTTTATTTATACGCTTTTAAATTTTAAATTTAGAGACTAAGAATAATAATTATTTATTTAAAAGTAAGATCTCTATATATTTTAAGAAATTAACCAAACTTAAAAAGACTCATGAATAAATAATGAGTTTAGAATAAATAATAGGTTAAGATTAATTTAATATCAATCAATAAATCTAACTATAATAAGTATTAGTTAAGGAGCATAACTTTAGAATATTATTTTAGGCAATTTTTACCTGATTTATTAGCTAAGCTTAATCTTCATAAGTTTATGAAATGATATTTTTATCAGTAGAAAAATAATAGATAATCAACCTTTATTATCAAACTTGATTATTTGCCTTCTTTTTCTAATTTGAAAATGGATAAATAAAAAATTTAAAAATAGAAAGAAAGTAATAAGAGTTTATTGTTTATAAGTATTAAATTAATAGTATTTTTCTATCTTTAGCAAAGGCTTTGATAAAATAAAATGATAGCTATATTTATTATTTTATGCAAGAGATAATTATTTTTCAAAGGCATTTATATAATTTTTATATAACAAAGTGAAATAATTAACTTAATTATAGAATCCATTATTATTATATTTTATTTCCTATAAATCCTTAAAATTTTAATTACATTAACTTCTTTCCTATTATTGCTTAATTTCAGATAATATTAAACATGTTTATAACTTTATTATCATTTGCTCATATATTACGAAAAAGGTTATAAAATTAAGAAGAAATTAGTAGAATGCTAAGAAAGAGACTTGATGTATGATAATAACCTAAAAGCTTTAATACGTAATTTAAGTTAAATTTACTAACAAAGAGCAGATTAATTTAGTTACAATATATAAAGAGTCCAAGTCACTCAAAATTTCTATCAAACTTTAAAATTTTCATCTGTTGCATTTAAGCATAAATAGCATTCTTATTTTAATTCAAATTTTAATAGTTTTAAAGTTTAAATTGCAAATGACTGATATAAAGGAAATTAAATTAAATTCTTCTGAATAATTTTTATCTCTATGAAAGTGTACTAGCAATATTAGTTAATTTTTCTAAGAATTTCTTAATAAATTATAAAGAATGTTTATAATCTTAGCAAGTTCTTAATTTAAATATAGCATTTTTGTCTAAGCTTTATTATATACCTTCTTTAAAAGTTGACTTATTATAATTTAAACTTATTTCCTAAATATGCTAAATTTATTAGCTAAATTATATAAGAAGTAACTAAAAAATTGATTAAGTCATTTAAAAAAGAATATAGATAAATTTTTATTAGATAATAGCAATTTTAATAGTATCATTATTTAAAGTGAGAACATTTAGCTCTATACTTAATTATAGATATGATTGAAACTACTAAATAAATGTAAAAATTCTTATTTTTTAAACATCATATAAAATACAATTCTAATAAAATGCTAAATCTAAGTATTTAAAAATCATTATTTACCTGATTACCATTACTATATTTATTCCTTATATTATATATAGAGCATTAATTTTATAAGAATCATCCCTTATTATAGATGGTTTTACTTTAATTTTTATAAATTGAAATATAAAATAAATCTTTAATATAGTGATCATTATAAATCCTAAATATTAATTATCTTACTTTTTATAATTTAATTATGTAATAAAGATAAACAAACCATTATAGTTCTTTCAAGTGAAGAGCAAAATACTTACTAATTGTCTATAAGCTTTACTATTATATGGCTGAGTAGTTTTAATCTATTTTGTTCTATTTCTATAGTTGTGGAAAGATATATTTATTTTATTGCTAGCTTTTAAAAATAATAGCAACAAACAGATTTTTAATGACAAACTTATAGTAGCTATCTTTTGATCTATTTTTAGAATCTACTTAATTACATTTAAATTAAGATTAAACTGATTAAGCTATAATCATTTAGTTATGGATAGCTTTTTTAAAATGTTAGCCAGATAAACATTATGAGATAACATTAGATAGATTAATAAAGTAGCTAGAAGTTTTATAAGAAGCTTTAGTAATTTAGAAAGTTAAGTATTTGAATAGCTAATAAAATAGGTTAAGACTTAATTAAATGACAAAAATGTTAGTGAGTGTTATTTACATCTACAAAATCTCCTTCAAGGTCATTTTTATAAATAATGCTCTAAGATTTGTTATATTAAACTTCCACTTATTTCTAAAAAAGATTCTCATTACATGTATTAGTCTGGCAAGGACTGGTCTTTCCAAAAGATTTAAATTTTTTTTCTTTTGTAGATTCTTCATTATTCATATTTTCGTACTCTTGCAAACCGTAAAATCCAAAGAATTTCTTTCCTGATCGAAAAGATCAATTTAGAAAGTCTAGGTTTTTTTCATATGTTTTATTAGGGTTTTGTATGCTTTTTATAGCACTATTGACTAATATCTATTAGTCTAAAGATTTTCTCTCAGTTAAGCGTCTGGTTTAAGTTAAATATTTTTCAAAGGCTTTTTCACTTCAAAAATTCTTATCTATTTTGTCTTAACTTATTTCGATATCCTCATGTGGCTGAGTAAAAATATTTTCTTGAATTTGATTCGTAATTTGAATACCGTTTGACTAAGTTTTTATATCATCTTCCTGTCATAAGCAAAAGCATCTTAAGAATAGTTTTTTCATTACAAAATGAGGTTAATATTACAATTGTTAAATTAAAATGGATTATGAATTTAATACTAAGACTTTCATATACCTTATGCTTTAAACTCAACACTCTTTAATTTTCTATTTAAGATTTACACTATGCTTCTATTAACTTATTTATAAATGTTATCTAATAGCATTCTATAGGATTGATAAACTATTTAATATAAAAAATAGCACTATAAGAAGATATAGCTTTAATATATTTTTAGTACTCTAATTTTAAATTTAAGATTTAATAATTCTAATAAACAATAAAAATTACAAATTACACATCATTTCTAAATGCCATACTATTTATATTCATATCATCTTATATTAGTAAATCATAACACTAAGGTAATTTTTTCCTTAACTTATATAAATCTTTAATGGCTTAAATCTCCAAACAAGTAATAAAAATTAGTCGATTTTATATCCTCCAGTCTTTTATCAAATAAAGAATTATATCTAAAAACGAAAATAGCATATGAGAGATATTTAAACAATAGACTTAATATTTTACTAAGTAGTCTTAATTCTTAGTTTAATATATTAATTAATTCCTTTTAGGCTTAAATATTATTGCTTTTATATGATAGAATTTAAGTGTTTAAAAGGTAAGTATTATTATTATCTATTTTACATTTATTTAGCATTAGCTTAATAAATTATATATCAAAAACTAGTTAAACAAACTTGTAATTCACTGATTTAGGATTGCTTTACTCTGAGAGCTGAATTGTATTTTTAAATTAAATCAAGGATTAATAAACGTAGACATCAGTCTGCAATTAAAATATTGGAAACTTTCTTGCTAAATCTTCAGTATAATATCTAAAGCATTTGATAAATCATAAATAATAAAGCAACGTTATTACTTCATCAATAATCTCATAATTGATAATTATTCTTCGTTAAACTCATAATAGCTTAGCATTTTAATAGTAGCAGCATTTGACTATTTTATTTTAATTTTATATAAAGCATAGATAATTATTCTTATAGCATCTATAATTCTACATTTAAATTACAAAATATCTATAATTCTTAAAACTTTGCTTAGTAAATCAAGAAAATAAATAAGATAATTAATATATTTACAATATTTTAAATTATTATACATAAGTTAATGTAGCAAAGCTCCATCTGCATATAAACTTAGATATAATTTTGTGACAATATCTTATAAAAAGTCCTATTAGCAAAAGCAAGATAGAGAAAAGATAAATTTATTACCTTAATTGATGCTTAATCTTATAATTAAGTCCTTCTTGTTGATTATTTAAATTGATTTTACCAAACGAAGTTATTTTGCATAGGGGAATGTATGAAGCTAGCATTCTAATTATTTTACTCTTATTTTGATTTTAGTTAATAAATTGTTTATATCAATATGTTTTAAGTATAATCATGCTTTAAATAAAAATTTAAACTAGCTAAGTAAACAAAAATAATTAAAGGCAACTAAAACTGCATAGATATCATGGGTGCTTTAATATTCAATTTATTCAATAGATTGCCCTTTTACTATTTAATTTAGTTGTGAATTTAACAATTTAAAATAAAAGTATTCTTTATAAGTAAAATTTAGTTACTAGGCTATTTAATTCTAATTATATATCAATTAGACAGGAAATATTAAGAAAACCACATTAATAGCAATTTATTCTTTTAATGCTTAACTTTCTAAATTTATATTTTTACTAAATTAAATAGCTTTTTACGTACTCAAATCACTATAAAATTTGTGTAAAATTATAAAAATATTCCTTCAGATGTTAAGATTTAATTAAATAAATCTAAAATAGTAAAAGATAAATAGCTATATAAGATAAATTAGGTATATAAGTCTATTATTCGCTATTAATTCTTAAGCTTATATATTGATATAGAATGCAATTATTCTATATAAGCCATGCATCTATTAAAAGGTTTTTAATTCAATATATCTATAAGAAGTTTAAAATATCTTTATATGTTAAACCTAAAATCTAGATTCCTATTTAGCCTTAAGCTTTTCTAAAATATTGCATAACTTAGATTTAAAAAAATTAGATAGGGTATAAATAATAATAGTAAGGAAGATAATAAATTAATTGGATATAGGAGTAGGAAATAGAGTAAATCCATTTATGGAGAGTTAAAGAATTTCTAGAATTTTCTATTTTAACTTTAGAATTTTCTTATGCTGAAGTGTTAACTTAAAATGTTCTTGCAAATAATAATTTATTCATTTAATGGAGACTTCAGAGAACACTGAACAACCTCAACTTAAGAAGCAGGATTCAGCACTTCAAGAATCTGTCAAAAAGAAAGGAGAATTGTCAGTAAGTCTTTATTCAGTATTATTATGCTCATGCTAAAAAGGAAAACAGTGAATTACCTGTAAAATTGGCTCATGGTGGAGATCCTTTGAAACTTGAGTCTACAGAAATAACAGAGTAGATCAAAGTTCAATATTAAAAAATAGATAAATTTAGTTGAAATAGCGAAAGCGAGTTTGTAACAATATATATAAACATAGAAGGACTTCAAGAGGAATAAGTAAATATTTAATTCGAAAAAAAATCTCTCGATCTTCAAATTTAGATGAATCCAACAAACATTTTGAGACTTTACTTAAAAAAGTAAGCTATGACATAGATTAAACTCTTCAATTGTTCCAGAACAGAGTTATTTCAGAATAAGGAGAAAAGATTTGATATTAAAATTAAAGAAAGCAGATATAGAAGATTTATGGAGCTCTCTCACTTGAACTCTTTAAAATATCAGAATAAATATTTTATTTTTGAAACTTCCTTCTTTATCTTTTTCATGTCAATTAAAATTTTTCATATACTAATTATCCAACATTTAAAGCCTATCTTATCGAAATATAGTTAGCTTTTCAAATAACTAATTACTTATTTTGCAAGATTAAGAACTAGTTCGAAAAAAGTTCTGATAAAGTTTTAAATTAAATAAATAGTAACAATTAAAGTATTAGCAAGTAACAGTGAGAAGTATTTTAGATATGTATCAATATGATTTTGATAAATACAGCTTAGCATCTACAATAAAATAAAATAGAATAAAATTAGTTTAGAATAGTTTAGATGTTATTACTAAATAAATAAACTATCTTGTCTATTTTTCTTTAGCAAAATATATTATTTTTAATGTGTTTAACCAAATTTTATTAGCTATTATTTTTATTAATTTGGTTTATTTTTGAAATTTTAAGAGTATTTTCAAGCAAAATTGAAAAGATAAGAAAGAATAAGGAAATTAAAAGGCTTAAGCTATAGTTATAATACTACTTTCTCTTATTCTGTAAATTTCTATTTCAATTTGGTTTAGATTTATTTTATATATGAGAGAGATCTTTAGTTAATTAAATTTTGTGTTGCTAAGTTAATTTTTTAAACTTAAAACGAAAATATTTCAATCAAAGGAATATTAAAATAAGAACTAATGTAATGCTCAGTATTAGAATAAAGCAAAGACAACAAGAGTTAGACATCTTTCTCAAAAGTTTCTAAATCTTAAAGTTTAAATTATCTAATTTAGTAGTTGTTTTATCTACCTATATTTAAAAATTACATTAGTGTCAACATGATCCATTAGTTTATTATGAATTAGAAGCTCTTAGTTAATGTTTTTTCCAATATTGCCAAGATTTTCTACAGTTCCTTAAATACCTTCTAAAGTTTCTTCTTACTATGAATAAAGTGATTTTTAATATAATTGTAGCTATTGATTAGTAAGAACTTCAGGGTCTTTCTTTTATGTTGGCTGCTTTTAAATTTTTAAAGATTCTTCTTCTTTTTTAATGTCAAAGTATTGATTTTCGTATGCTTTTATGATTTCTTGTCTCTTTTCAGTCTCTTCAATAGCAAGATTAGTTGAAAGCTAAAGTGATCTAAAAAGATGATCTATTTCTACAGCCAAAGCTTGCATTTCTCCACGAATTTTATATTCGACTCGTCCAGTGCTCTACTTTATTGAAGCAAGTTGTTTCCTTTCTTATTATAATTTCTTGAGACTGTTAATTGATTTTTCTGCGTTTTCGCAGTCTTTTCGAAATTAAGCTTTTGTATACATAAAAATGTCTTGTAAAGTGACTTTTAATTTCAAAACTTAGACTGAATTTGGAGAATCAGTTTCTGTTATAGGAAATGTGAATGAATTAGGAAACTGACAATACGAATATTCATTACCTTTGTTCACTGATGAATAAACATATCCTATTTGATCTGGATTCATTAGACTACCAGTTAGCACAAATGTTGATTACAAATATCTTTACATAAAGAATGGAGAAATTTAGAGATGAGAATCTATACAGGGAAACAGAAAATTGCTTACATCAGGTTAAGAGATTATAATTCACGATGATGATTAATCGTCTATTTCAAGGCATATTGTTAAAGAAACTCCTGTCAAGAAATAAAAACATGTAAAATAAAACGAGGAAAGTTCTGTTGAACTTGAACCTAGCGATCATGTAATCATTGCCTCTTTTTTTCTTCCTTTCAATATAATTAGAGAATAAGGAAAGTGAGTAACGAAAGAAAGAGATGGGATGCTAATTCCCTTTTTAAGCAAGTTAACTCATAATTTCAAAATTACATGAGTGGGATGGCCTGGTCAGTAGACCGAAGACAAAGAGGAGTTGAGATAGCAATTTAAAGCAATAAATTGTATTCCAGTTTTTTTAGATAATACGATAGTGGATAAAGCAATATACTCCTTTATATCTCAATTTCTAGCCCCTCTTTTTCACCATATGGTGGATATTAATATATTGATGAAAGAGTAAGCTTTCATTTAGATTGCAAAAATACACAGAAGAAGATTGATAAGCTTATCGCATCATGAATGAGCAATTTGCTGCCGCAATTTTACAAATATTTAAACCAAATGACATGATATGGATTCATGATATCCATTTAATGCTTGTTTCAAGTTTTATATCACAAAGATTAAATTAAGCAAATCTTGGATTTCATTTGCACGTTCCTTTTCCCTCATCTGAGATTTACAGAATGCTACCAATGAGAGAAGAGATTATTAATTCCCTTTTATGCAATAATGTGATTGCTTTTCATTAGTTTGAATATGCGCGTCATTTCATAACCAGTTGTAAACGTTTACTTGGATTATAATATGATACAGATGACTAGAAGTTTACTATTAAATACTATGGAAGAACTATAAAAATCTTAATCTCTAATGTTGCAGTTTAGAAAGAGTTCATTGATAAAGCTCTTTTAGTTCCTGAAGTATAACTCTAAGTCAATTTCCTTAAAGATCAATACAAAGGAAAATTTGTCTTTTTAGCTATTGATCGTCTTAGAGAATTCTCTGGCATAACCTTGAAGTTCGAAGCTTACTATAGATTATTGCAGCAATAGTTAAGTTAGGATACAATACTTATTCAATTACTAATACCAGTAAAAGGAGTAACTTTCGAAGAGGAAGTTAGAGTAAGGGAAGTGATATAATACTGGAGTAATAAAATAAAAACTCATGGAAATAAACTTCAAACCATAGAAAAGCATTTTGATTTATAAGAAAGAGTTATCTTTTATCAAATAGCTGATTGTGTCATAAACACAACCTTTAGAGATGGCCTATGCTTAGCTCCTTTTGAATATAATGCTTGCAAGTAAGGAACTATTATATTAAGTGAGTTTGCCGGAACAAGTAGAAGCTTGAATTAAATTATAAGAGTAAATCCATTTGATATTAACCAAGTAAGCAATGCTATGTATCAAGCTATTGAATAAGATACTTAAGAAAGTAAATAGAAGCATTTGAAAGATATCAATTATATTACCAAGCACAGTATATAAAACTGGGCAAATTTCTTTATTAAAAACTTGAAGAAATCTTAGGTTGATTTCTAAAACTATCAAATTGTATAGGCAGGTTTTGGAATGTCTCATAGAATCATATTACTGCCTAAAGATTTTTAGCATGCATCCTGCATAACGGAAAAGGCTAAAACTAGTAGCAGAAAATTATTTTTTTTGGTATATGAAGGAGCATTTCCTGATAAAGACTAGCCTTCACAATAAACTATTTCAACTTTGTAAAGTTTGTGTTTAAATCCTTCAAATGTTGTGGTTCTTATTAGTTCAAAAGAAAAAACTGACCTTTAAGCTTGATTTGGATTTATAGACAATTTAAACCTTGTAGCAGAGAATGGCTGTGAGCTTAGGTGAAGAGAAGAATGGACCAGAAATGAAAAAATAGATATTTCGTGAAAGCAAATGTGTATCAATATTATGCAAGAGTGCTGTGAGCGTACTGATGGTTCCTACATACAGATAAAATCTAATTCTGTACGATTTTGCTACCATAATTGTGATGTAGATGTTGGATCATGATAAGCAAAGGAGCTTATAAATTAGCTAGATATAATTTTAAAATCCTTTTTTGATGTCGTAATATGGACAGGATAATATTACGTTGAAGTTATGCCATAAGGAATAGATAAAGGTAATCTTGCTATTGAAATTGTTAAAAGAATTCAACCTTGTGTTGATTTCATACTCTGTATCGGAAGTGATAGATCAGATGATGAAATGTTTAAAGCACTTAAAAATCTACCGAAACAGATTTTTGTATGCTGTTGCACAGTTGAAAAAAAGCCGTGCGAAGCACCTTATTATTTAAACGGATAAGAAGAAGCAGTTTAATTTCTTCACTAGCTAGCAGAATACAAAGAGAACGCCTCTAAATCAGATCATACTTCTTTCTCTTTAATTGAAGATGATCACTCAGACATAATTTTCAACACTTTTGAATGATTATTTAATTCAATAACTCTCATACTATTTACAAGTAAGCTAAGCTTATTTCTTAAAACAACTACATAGGTATTTAATATAAAATAAACATATAAAGGTATTTAATTAATTTTAATTCCTTTAAAGGTTTAATCTCTATATTTAACTAAGGAAACTTGATTTATAAATTTAAAATTAATTTATATAACTTTTTAGCTGAAGTTTTAATCTAATTTCATTGAACTTCAAGCCAAATTTAGTAGAAATTATATTAAAATTACAAGTAAGAGTATTTAATTATCCAATCCTTACTGGCTAAAAATTTGATTTTGCCTATATTAAAAATACTGATACTTCACTTCCTTTAATTTGATATCTTAAGATACACAATTTTATTTCGTTTAATATTAAGGATTATTTCATTAATATTATTCTTTTATTAAAGTAAAATTTATGAATATTTCTTTAGAATTATCTAAGCTAAACATTCTTTTAATGCTTTTAATATGTTGTAATTCAGAAGGAATTAATATGATCATTTAAATTAAATGGAAGCTTTTTATCTCTTTTGCCTATAGCATTTAAGCTACAACTACGCAATGAAGAAGGGGTTACTACTTATTGATGTTTAGTTGTGATAAAAAACATCCAATTTATCTGTTTTACTTTCTGAAGAGAGTATAAAATCTTTTTTACTTTACATAATTAGATGAATTATGCATTCTAAAGTCATTTTTACTAATAATATTTCATTTTTGATAAATAGCTAAAATAGAGAAATTTTAATTGCTTTATCATAAATATAGCTAATAAATTTAGTATTTATGAAATAATTACAATTTTCTTTAATTACTAATATTGCTTTAACTTAATTACGTAAATCTCTTAATTAATTAATTTGAATAATTAAATTGGCTACTCTAAATAAGGTAAAGTAACTTTAGTGAGTTGATATAAATAGATGCTAATAAATAAACAGAAAGTAGGTTTAATTAGTGGTGTAATAGGCTAATCTTACTCTATTCTTTATATTATTTAATACTTAGTTGCTTCATTTAAATTATAGAGTTATTGCATTGCTAATAACCTATGACTTCATAGCCTTAATGCGTCACTAATCAATATAGAACTGGTTTGAAGCTCTTCAACTCTTTAACTTAAAAGAAGAATTTATTGCTAATAACGCAAATAAAGTATACTGATTTATGTGTAGACCAACTATTTGTAATGTAGGAGATAGTAGATGATATGTAGTAGGCGATAGTATATGCAGAATACTAGGAAACTATTTTAAATATGATGTTGTAACATGCATGAATATACCAGATATCAATGATTAATCAACTGCCCATGCTTTATAATAAGGAATGTCTTTTAAAGAATACGCTCGATATCAGGAAAACTTATACTTAGATGAAATGAGGAGTTTAAATGTAGATTTACCTAATATGATTGTAAGAGATAGCGAATTAATACCTGAAATTATAGATTTCATACAGGATATTAAGGAAAAAGAATTCGCTTATGAAGTAAATGGTTCTGTCTACTTTGATGTTAAGCTTTTCCAAGAGAAGGGCCATTAGTATAACAAATTTAAATCTTCTTACATTGATGTTCTAGTAAGTGAAGAAGAATAACAGATTAAGACTTAAAATGAAGGTGGGAAAAGAAACTAAATTGATTTCCCTTTATGAGTCAAAACTTAAGAAAATTAGCTTTAATGATAATCTCCTTGAGGATTAGGAAGACCTAGTTAACATGTGAATTGTAGTGCAATGGCTTTCACTATGCTTCCTAATTCTTTAGATATTTACTGAGGAAGTGAAGAGTTAAAGTTTCCTCATAACAATAACGAAATAGTATTGGTAGAAGCTAAGAGTGGATAAAAGCAATGAGTTAATTATTTTTTGCATGGAGGCTTTCTAAATTGAATGGGATAAAAAAGACTGTTGAGAAACATTAGCAGCATTTAGCAATTACTAAGCAAGTATAACTAAAATCAAATTAGAATGCTATTTTTGAAACATCAGTGAAATAGTTATTTCTAGTTAAGTAATTCCCAATTAGAAGAAGCTTCTGATTTAGAAAAGCAATGAAGAAATTTTATGTTAAACTTAGAAGTAAAAATAGAGCAAAACACTACAAACTTATAAAAATGAGATTCAGAAGAAAAATAACTTTTGCAAGATTTTGATAGATTAAAGGAAAAAGTTCATTCCTTTATGCTTGATAATTTAAATATTCCTAGTGTAATCTTAGAGCTTGGAACATTCTAATTGAAGGTAAATAAATATATAACTAAAAGTACTGTAAAAGTGACTATTTTAGAATCTGTCAAAAACTATTATTAGTTCCTATCGAAATGTTTAGGGTTTAAATGAGATGATTAATCTTAAAGAGAACGAGTTTAATAAGCAATGAGCATTATAACAGATTTGAGAAATACTGTAAGAGTATCAAAAGATATGTAAACAATTCATGATAAAGCAAAGGAAATAAGTGATAAAATGCTTATCAATTTAGGATTAAATGAAAATTAAGTTAACTAGAATAGTTAATAAACAGTAAGGCAAAATATAAATCAATAAAATAAAGGAGAAAATAAATTAGCTGCATTATTTAAAATAAAGAAAATAATTAGCAACTAAATATACTTGAGATTAAAAATTACTCTTGGAGAAATGAAATGTTGGTAACTATAAATGCATTATAAAGGATATTAAGAAGAACTTATCATTAAAGAATAAATAAGTTAATTTAGTCAAAGATTTAAAGATATAACTTTATTTAATAGATAAGAAATAAAAATGAAAAGCATATTAAAAATTAAATAGAAATTATTATATTTCTAACTATTTCAATCATACATCTTAATCAACTACTCCATTTCTTTATTTTTCTTTTCAAGTGTTTTGCTAATAATTTATTCCTTTCCAAGCTCTTCATATAACTTTTTTTGTTCTTCTTGCTATTTTATGAATTTATCGAAAATTTTTTTGACTTTTTAATCTAATTAATAGTGAATAATGTCTAATTCATTAATCTGTCTACCAAAATAACTACTTGTGATTTGTAGAACATTCCAATAATTAAGCAATTCATAAAGATTTTTCGATTCAAGCTCGTTTTAGTTTTTTGATTTTTTGATTCCTCTCATTTGCTACTTTCTTGATATATTTATACTTTCTTCTATTCCATAACTAAATTTTTTTTTAAAACTTTCAATAATGTTTATATGACCCAAAACATTATGAGATCATTTTTGGCAATCATTAGTTTCTTCAATTCCTAGTTCTATTTGATTTAAAGCTTTCTAGAAATGATTTATATCTCTTTTAGTTTCGTTTTCTTAGTTACCTTTTGTTTAACTTTCTTATTAATTTTACTCTTATTTTTTCTGCTATTTCAAGATCTTTCATATCTAAGCCTTTTCTTTAAGCTAATCTATTCCATACTTAATTGTTTCACAGAATCCAGCAATTTCAGTGTTAATAGGTGATTCCTTAGCTTTTAGGAATGCTTTTCTTTCAATCGCAATGAATATATTAATAATCATTAGAAAATATAAGATAACAAATAGCATTATATACAGAGGTGCTATTATTGAATCTGCTGATTTTAAACTATTCCAGTCAAAAGTTCCAGTAATTGTGTAAAAAGTTTCTATAAATGCTAATCCTATATTGTTATATAAAGGGTGATGAGCTCCAAAAGCAACGTGTCCTAGTAAAATGAATCCAATCAAGAATACAAAGAGCATAAAGACAAAATATGAGATATCGTATTTAGAATAGTTAACTGCTTTATTTAATACTTGCATATGTTTAATAGAAGATATGCTTGTTAGTACTCTTATCGATAATATTACCAAATTCAAACTAGCGGTGATTCCATAAGCTCTAAACATAATAACTAGATTTTCCATTTTACTCCAAAATTTAATTTCATATTCACTTATAGGTAGTTTAGAGAACGATCTATCTTACATGATAAAAATTATTCATTATATGGCGCATACAGTGGAAATTGTACCCGAAGTTAAATCTAGAATTGTAATTGGTTCAAAGGCAAATACAAGTTTTCTTAAAATTTCAGGCTTTGCTCTATTCCTTAATCATTTTTTATATTAAGGCATTGGATAGATAATATCTTGATATCAGTTTTAATACCCCTTTCATCTTACTCACACTCTGCTTAAAGAGTTATAAATATAATATGCCACGAATAACACATAGCATATTTCTAAAAATAATCTAACAAAATCCCCTTTACTGTAGTACAATTGCATCTTAAGAGGTAATGTTGTCTATTTTTTCTAAAGTAGCCCTGAACTTGTAACAATAAATATAATGTTATTATACAAAAAGTAGTTTATATCTTTATTATATGTTACGAATTCTATTACTACGGAATTAAGTTTAGTACTCATTATTCCATCTTCTACTCATTATTGAAACTTTGTTATATTCATCGGATCAATGCTTAATACAATTCCACCTCTGTTTTTATATCCGTTATCTTGCTAGTATAAATATTCCTATCCTGTTTCTTATCCTACTCTATTTGTCTTATTTTCTGAACTTACTTCATCGTTTGAAGGATCAAACTCATTACCTTTTCTTTTAAATTACTCAAATTTTACCCAATTTTCATTATCATTAACAATTCATTTATTATAACGAAGCGATATTCTTATTGGACCATAATCTATTGTTGTAGAATTTACTCAGTTGTGACCAACAACGTAGTCATTTTCATTAAACGTAATTGCAGATTTCTTAAATTAAAATTGATGAATCAAAAAAAAGTTAAACCAAGAAAATCACTGAAAAGGAACTTATACATCCTTTAGGCTTTATTCATATTAGCTGTAGTATTTATTTTAAATTGGAGTTTGCTGTGAAAGAGATACTTCATATTAAGTTTTGATACTAAGTTATAAATAAAGAACTAGAATTACAGATACAAAATAGAGTATGGCGACAGTTGTTTACCCAATTGTTTTTCCACATTTAATTTTGTTATACTAATTTAAATTTGCTATTTCTTTGTTAGTCATAATATTACGATCTGGAAGTTCTGGATTCTCCAAAATATCTACGAAATCCACGTAAAAAGGAATAGTTGACTTTGCATCCCCTTCGTTTTCATATTGCTACTTCATCTCTAATTGGTCTTCCCTTATTTTATCCTGTAGTGTTTGAATATGTTCTCTTTTAAAGGTAATATAGCATTTAAATTTAATTCAGAATTTTAAGACTAAATCGCATATAATCGTTATAATATGAGAATCTTTTTGCTTCTTTTCCTCGCTTTATTAGTTCTTTTCATCTTCTGACTTTTCAATATCATAAGTAGAATTTATTATCACAGTGATCAGGGACTATAAAACTAGAATCATCACTATTTAGACAAATAAAAAGATGGTTATTGAGAGAATAGGATCAATATTAATTGATTGTCTAAACCCTTTTGTGTAGCCTAATATTTAGAAAAAGCAATTCATAAATGAGCTTCATATTGTAGTATATTCATGAATAGTAGAACCAAAAGAAGCTTGATATGCAAATATTATACCAAAGAGAAGTGTAAAAAAAATCATAAAGAACTATATAATTTACCCTGATGAATTCTTTAGTGTCATGTTAAGAATAGAAACATTTCTAAACTTATTAAGATATTTGAAAATTCTTAGCGTGTTAATGAATAAACTTATGGCCTGGATTCTTTTGTAAGTGATTCAAAATACGGAAATATTATAAAATTCATCTATTAATTAGATATCTCCTGGCTCGTATTTATTCCCATCCACAAAGGATTTTCTAAAAGAATTATTAATAAATGTAAACCATAGACTTAATGTTGCGAGGATAAAAACCAATGAAATTAAATCCAAACAGTTCCATAAATTTTAAAAATACACTTAACTAGCCTTCAAGTAAAACCTTAAGTTTTTAATCTTTTTAGTGTGCTTCATTACATTTAATTTATCTTTAATGTCTTTTAATGATAGTTCTTTGTCTTTATTTTTCTAGCTTTTTTAATCTGTGCTTTTCTCTTTTTCTTTGTTGAGCTTTTTTTACTCCTTTAATATATCAGCTTAATCTAAGAGTTATTTTTGAAATAACTCAGTCTATTAGTCCTTTGAATTAAGCTAGGTAATACTGGATAAATCTAATTATGATTCTTATAAATCGGGATAGTCTTTTTACTACATGTTCTGCTCATTCTCATCAATTTCATTTTACTAAGATTTGAACTACAGAAACTTAGCATCCTATCTAACTTTATTCAGCTCTAATGCAATATAGAAAATTGTCATAATAAAGAGAATAATTTCTAGAGCAAGTCTTCAAGAGCCTCCATTTTCGTATAGTTCTATAGGAAAAGTTTCTACTCTTTTTTAAGGAACTAAAATTCCAGATGCAGTTATAGTAATAGTTAGCTTAACGTAGGTAAATAGCTAATAGTTTGAGTTATACAAAACGAATTCTATAAAAATCAAGTTTGTCTAATCATCTGATCAATTGTACTAAAAAAGCACTGTTAGAGTATTCTATAATTGAGTAAATGTTTAATTATAAAAATTGTAGTAGATAAAATACCCTCCTCCATGTGCTCCAGACGAGTAATTTCACAAGTTTTAATTTGGTCCACCAAATGGTTTGGTTGATTCATACTCTTTATCAAATTTATGCAAATTTAGTTATCGAGTACTTCATATTTACTTTACAAATTATTTATAATTAGGACTGTCGTTTTCTTCAAGCTTGACTCTTCTCTAAGAAACTCTTATCGATGAAATAACTCTATTATATAAATGGATTCTTTATCCAGCCTGCTCATTTGGAGGAAACATTAGTCTTGCTGTCTGTCCTGGTGAAAGCATTTAAGTTAAACTACTGTATACTCATAAATTAAATTAATCTTGAGTCTTTATATCAGAATATTTCGTAGAATCAGATCTATCCAGTCATTATTCTATTGATGCTATATTTAAATAGCAATTTGAAATTTGAATCTGATCTAAAACAATTATGATAAACAAAATACTAAATACTAAGTATCGTAATAGCGGTCAAATACCTAACTTTTATGAATAGAGCTAAATGTCAGATTTCTCGTTACTAGTAGCTTGATTGTTATCAGTAGAAGTTTTCTATTTCTATTCTTCATCAATAGAACTTGCTTTATCAGAATCCTAATCAAAATATAAAAATATTACCTTTGATTTAGAAGATTTACTACTATGATTGAATTCTTCTATTTTCATCTTTTAGATTTCTTACTAGATCTTATCTTTATTTGAAGCTTTATTCTTAGAAAACTATAAAAGTTCAGTCTCTCCTTCATCAGGTATGTTAAATTAAGATTCATCTAAAAATGCCATAGTTGTAATAGAAGTTTTATTAATTTCCTATTACACTCCTAATTTATTCTATGTTGGATTAGCCATTATTTATAAGTCTCTTAATATAATATCGCTTTAATAACTTTATCGATTCTACTTCAATTAAGTATTTTAAGCTTAAGACTTCTATTTAAAATTATAGCTTATTAATACCCAATTATAGAAGTTAAATGAATGACGCTGTCTGCTTTGGTAGAATTTTTAGAATAAAGAAGTAGATAATAATATCAAAATGAAGTGAAATATAAAATTTACTTCATAAGCTATAATGAAATTTATAATTAAGTTAGGATATTAAGATTTAGTCCAAAGGCAAATTTGATTATTTATCACTCATTAGATTTAAAATAAGTCTATCAAAGCAATTCTCTAACTATTTTACTTGCATTTACTTTGTGAAGCTATAAGATAATCATATTTACCGTGAAAAACCTACTATTGAGATAAAAAGCTACTAACTTTTAAACTAAAAGACTAAATTTGCTTATAAAAATTTTTAGTTTTCAAGTATCTATTTCAAATGAAACGAAGTTATTAAATAATTAATTTCCTAACTTGATAATCTTCGGTGATTGAAAAGATATAAATAAAATAACAACTTATTATCCTTAATTTCTTTATCTCTAGCAATATTAATCTGATAAGTTTTTTAACTCGCGAAGTATTTATTAAAGTAGATAGCTTAATTATTATAGTAGCTTTAGATTATAGATAATAGCTGCTAATTAATTAAATCATTTGTAGTCTTATTTTATATCTTTTTATTAATTATGCATCTCTTATTTTAGCTATTTACTTCATTCCAAATTTTCCTTTTTATACGTTTTGCCTTTTAATTTATTTAACTTTAATAGTTTATCTATAAGCAATAGAGAACTAAGAGTTTTTATTTCTTAAAAACTTAAAAGTTGATTGTTTTTTTTGTTTAAAGAGTATTGCTACTGTAAAGGATTAAATATTTATATTTAAAATTATGTTTTCTCAAAACCAAGCTTTCTTATCTTCTGCTTCAATATGTTCCTTCAATAACTTAAACATACCAATCAAATTTCCTTTTTTGCAAAAAATATCTACAAATTCAAGGGAATTCGGCATTTCTATAAAAATACTTTAGCTTTCAAATCTTTGCATTTCACCTTTGTCATATCTATGGAAATATTTCAGAGTATGATTAAGACTTTTTTTGAGTCACAGTTAAGGTATAACATAATGAGGCTTAATGTTGTATTTAAATTAAAATTGTAACTAAATCTAATACCAAAAAGCTTGCTGCAAAGTAGTTAATTTTTGAGATTTCAATTCCTCTAGTAGCTGATTATACATATTTAAAGCTTCTTAAAATGTTTCTTTACTAATTTTAATATCTGACGCACTTAACCCTCATAGTATTGCTAGCTTATATTCTGAGCTTAAATTCTTTCCATAAGTTTTAACGAAATCGAAAATATAATCCCAATGAACTCCTAGTTATAAATGGCTTAAACCAACAAGCATTTAAGCTATTTAACTAAAGTTTAATTTGTGGCAAAAATAGTTTTTTTTCTGGTTAAAAACATGAACTATCAACTACTATGAGTTGTTATTTATTTAGACTAAATGATTTAATGATACAAAAAATTTTTCATCTGAAAAATCAAAGGTTTTTTGATCAAAATAATAGCCACAATTTGCTAGAGCTAGAGATAGGAAACAGTCTATATCTTTGATGCCCTAAATGCTTTAGTATACTTTTCTAAAGAGTTCACTCTATTTAATAGTTTTCTTTGGAAATAAATGGCTTCATATAAGATTTTGAGGATGCTAAAGTTCTGGATAATTCATTTTTAAGTGATATTTGCTTAAACCATAGAGAGCTTAAGAGTTAATTTACTTATACTCAGCTTATTAGAATCCTTCATAAAGTGATTATTCAAGGAGCTTTCACATTTTCTAATTTTCAAAAATGTTTAAGTTAATTAATCCATTGGTAAGTCATGCTAGTTCATTTTCGTAAAACTTCATATAGTTTTTCTCAACTATAGTTTCACATTTTCTAAAAAGACTAAGGACTTTTTTATCACTTTAGACATTCTCTGATTAACGATCAAACACATTTACTAATAGAGGGAGTTCTCTTACTGTTAGTTCATGTAAACTATGGTTATGAATACACTCTGCGCTATCTATAAAAAGTGCTTGATCAGATGAATCTAAATATCTTAAAATTCTTATAATTGCAAATGAGGGAAGGGGTGTTCTTGGAATGGTTAAATCTCAAACTTCGTTTTCATTAAGCTTATCTACATCTGGATTTCACTCTTAACTAGTTGCCACCGGAATACTTTTAGTGATTTCTATAAGTTCTTTAAATCTTTAACAAATTGCTTATTTCATTTCTTAATTTACTATTCCTAGCTTTTAGAGACCCATACAAGCATAAGCCAAGTTCATTCCATTTGTCTAATTTAATATTCTTTTAAAATTTTAAATCATTAGCTAGCTGAATCGTAAGATCCTGTTATTTAAAAACGTAAATTCTTACTTTTTCTTAGTAATCTTGTAAATTTGTCCAATTGCTCAGAACATATCACATAGGTTCTTATTAGATAATTAGTCTAGTTTAATTTCACTCATACATTGAGATAATGCTTTTGTTTATAATTCTTCATAGTTTTACTATTAAACCATCTTTCCATACTGTTAAATCCAGAATGCTCTAGAGTTGTCATCAAATTATTCAAGCTGACTACAGTTTTCATATACCTATATTAATTAGTCCATTTGTTAAACGTTATATGCTATATAATTGTTGATTTCTTAATTCTTTAAATGTGACCATTTTACTGTTTTACTTTAACCTCTTTTAGTCAAATCAACTACTCCTTTCGTAGAAATTATTTCAGACTCTATCTTAGCTGGTATTAAGCTTGTAGATTATTACGTTGGTTCTTATAAATATTAATTAATTTTAGCATCAACATCTATATCACCTGTATATTTTTCTCCTAGCAAATATTTAGGAGTTTATTAAAGCAGCTAAACTCTACGGTCCATTTCTTATATTTTTCTATATTCCTTCAATATTTCTTCTGTTTCCTAAGTTAAAAGCTTATTTCTGATACTTTCCTAGCTTTAATCCTCTACAAAGAGATCCATCCTAGTCGCTTCTTTTGTTTTTTGAACGGCAACATTAAGATTTTTTCGTATTCCTCTTCCAAGTTACTTGTTTAGTACTGGATCATACTAAGAAACGAATCTAGGACCTTTCATTTTCTTTAGCTGCATACGACTAGCTTGAACAGCTTGACTTAATTTTTGAAAGCCTAATGATTTTTTAATTTCCTATACTTTAGATTGAATCTGCGTTTAAATAGCAAAGCTTTAAGCAAACTTCATTCTTTCCTTTTATTGAATAATCTCGTGTTTCCTCAACTTCACCTTCTACTCATTGTAAAGTCTGGCAAAAGTCCTACTAACGTATTTGAACATTAAGCTTTTAAATATAAACTCTAAGTATAATATTTTTAATTTAAGCTATCTAAGTTAATATACCATCATAACTACCTTCTTTAATTATCACTGCAAAGCTAAGCTCAATTTAGTCTATCTAATGAAGCAATACTCCTTGCTAATTTATCTAGAAATTTAAATCGAAAAGCTATATAACTGAGGAATTAAAAGTGAATAGGTTAATAGCATTGAGTTAGTGAGTGAAATTATAAACAGAGCGCTAAATGGCTAAATTTGGTTGATCAAGAGATATAGGAAGATAATAAAGATTATAGATGTTTAAGTCTATAAGGTAATTATAATAATACTTCTTGCTTTGGATTCTCTTTTTAATTAAAATATGCACAACAAAGTAAATAATTAATTTTAGCTTACTAGAGTCAAAGTATCTTAATCATTAGGATATCATAAGGAGTAATATATCTCTAATATAAAAATAAACATAATCAAAGGAATTAAAACTAAGCCATAAGACAAAGGAATTATCGTTTAATTTATTTATTTTAAGGTCTATTAAAAATGGAGGCAACTGTTGAAGTAAGTTTGTTTAATTTATAAAGTTTACTTAAGAATTTTGGGATAGCTTAATTTAGCATTAACCTCCAAAGCAGGAACAAATAATAGAGAGGAAATATAAAAAGGATGATTTGTATTTGGAATATGGAGATATTAAAGAAAACAAAGAGAAGGAAGTTCCTTTAGAAAGTTATCAATTAAATCTGTAAAGAATAAACGAGCAGGTAGATAACTTAAAATCCAAGCTAAACGAAATAGAATAATAAGATTAAACTTTCGAGTAAAACAAAACTGATGTAGTTGACTAGATTCGCATAAAATAGATAAATGCTAACTTGCAGAAAGAAAATCCAGATCTTTATAAAAGATGCCTCAATATGAGAGACTAGGTTTACAATTGTTTAAAGCAGAAGAAAAGCGAAGAGCATTGCTTCAAAGAAGTTGAAGATTTCTATCTTTGCTCTTTCAACTGAAAAAGTTAAAAATAAATAGAATATAAAAATTTATATCTCTACTCTTTCTTATATCACTCCAAATCTTTCCTTAATCTCCCTATTAAAACTTCTATTTTATCTACATTTCGCTCTTAATAATAACTCTTTAATCTTAACTCTATCGAATAATGCCAGTTACTGTAAAATAGCCTAATTTAAGCAAAGAGATTAAAAAGCTATTTAAAATTACATTTAATTACACAATATCAGAGATACAGTTCCACTCTTAATTCTTTTTCTTAACGGAATGTTGAAGATAGAAAGCAAAGTAATAGAACTTATTAGGATTAAATTTATATCTAAGGAAAGACAAATATCTATATAATAATTTTAAAGATAAATATGAAATATTAAAATAATTATTGTAAATTAGTCTACTTTTATAATAAAATATCTGCTTTAAGTTTATATCCAAATAATTAAATTTAATAAATAGAAAATATGCTAATTTTCATTTTTGGCTAAAACTTTAAATTAAAAATAACTACTTATTTGCTTTGCCCAATATGATGAAAATATCGATTTTCCTGTAGACTTTGGGCATTAAATGTAAATAAATAAGGATCTGTTGCTTTATATATTTAAAAACTTCAATAGTTTCTAAGAATATAAGAATAATACTCTACTAAGTATTTGTGGGATAATAAATGACAGCAATATTTATATAACTTCCTATTTGCAAGTTTAAGCTGTTATATGAATTGCTTGCATCAATAATTTAATCTAACAAACATATGCTATATTCATTTAGAAATTTTATTACCGAAATTCAAAGAAATATCAATAAGCTTATAAATTCAAAGTTAGGAAAGAATAGTTAAAAAATAATTTAGTTAATGCTATAATAAAGGGTATAATCAAATAAAATAGATAGAATTATGTAATTTTTAGCATCCATAGAAGTAAACATAATTATATGAAATAAAATAAAATATCTATTTAAGATTAAACATTAAATAGATTAGCTATCAATACTTTAAGGTATAGAAAATATTAAAAATTAATTTTACTAAAATCATAAATAGTAAATAAAACTAAAAACAGCAAGAAAAATTAAAACAATTAGAATTAATTGAATTAAAATAGTTTTTAAAGTACTTTGAAGCAAAAATCAAAAAGAAAATAATTAAAAATATTTTAGCTAAAAAAAGTTAATAAAAGCTAAAATTGAATTCAAATGAATATTTGGATTTAAAACTAGTAATTTATTCTTTATTTTAAATATATTAAAAGTAATTTTTAAGGAATTGAATTAATTAAAGATTGTATTTTCCATCAGAGATATTTGCTTTTTTGCTATAATTTTAAATTTAAGTGATTGTAACTTTTTTAATTAATTTAAATAAAGGAAAAATTTTAGTTTGGAAGTTAAACAATTATTTTTAATTAATATGAGAATTATAGCTTAAGCTAATAAATAGATATATACAGGCTAAATAATACCATTTTTTATTTTACTTAGGTTTTAAATAAAGAAATTGATTAGATTTTTCTTGAATTAATGACAAGATTAAAAAGAAAAAAGATGTAGCCTCATATAATATTATCAGTGCATGCGTATAAAGAAAGAAAATTAAATGATTAAATGAACTTATACTATTAATAAATTTTATAACTTTGTTTTTAAATCAAACTCCCACTATATTTCCTGAAGAAATTGCAGATCCAACATTTCCATCCTTTACGCTTCCTTCATTTCTTCCTAAAATAAAAGATTACCTAATCCGAAATCATCTTCTTTTTCATGAAGAGTTAAATTTTTTCCGACAATGCTGAAAGGTCCACTTAATTTTACATAAGGGTCTGAATGATTCCACAGGATATTTCCACTTGCATCTGCTTCAACGTTTCCTAAATCACCAACAGCTCTTTCAGGTTGCCATGGACCTCCGTGTTTCTTTGAAAAGGGATTGAAGGTATTATTTCCTTCTGATACACGAATTCCGTGCTTACCTGGAGGAACTTTTTCAAAACTTCCTGAAAAAACTGTATTAGCGGTGTATTTCTTCTAAGTTAAAGTGACAGTTCCAGACGCTGTTCCAGCAAGGCGAACCTCTGCTTTTACTTCTGTATTGGATCTTTCTTATGAAGCACAAGCGAGTGTCAAAAATGCCGATGCAGCTATAGTGGCTATTCTTGATACCATTTTTATTGTCAAATAATGAAGACTCCTAAAAAAATTAAAAGGCAATTATTTCAAGACCAAAATAACTAACTTGAACCTACCTACATTCCTTACCAATCCAACAACGAAAAATCAAAATTCTTAAAGAGTGAGGCACTAAAGAAAATCAAGCACTTCAAGCAAATTCTTGAGTTTATTAATTTACCACCAAAATAAACTTTATTTCCAGCTATGAAGCCACTTAACTGCGATGAATCTTTCATAACACAAAAAGAATAGAGAACTAGTGATTCAGTTTTTGTTAACGCTAAAGCATGAGGATTTTCTGATCTAAGCTAGCGAAATTAAAACGATTCATTAGATAATTAAGTTTAGTCAAAATTTAAATAAGCTATGAATGTACAAACTAGTTAGTCTAGTGAAAGAAGAACTGACTTCTTAAATAGGTAAAAATTGAATTACTTTCATTAATTCCAAAGTTCGTATGTAGGAAACTAAATTTTATAACTTAGAAAACCTGTTATTACCAAAATTTTTGACAAATAAAACCTCACAAATTTTTAAAACTTTTCTGAATATTTAATAAACAAGCATCCTCAATCGGATTTATACAAGCATTATTAAGAAGAATGGGATTAATAAAACAAATCGTTTGATTGTGAATTAACTAAAGGCTAGAGGATGAAAAGAATTTAGTTAACACCTAATCTAATCAAAAAATTTAATGAATGTGATTATCATTTGAAAGATTACTTATTTTAAAACGCTAAAATCGATCAGATCAAAAAGGCTGTTGAATAGTCTAATGATTTTTTTGATAAGCTTACATATGCTAAGAATGAAAATTCTTTTTCTTAAAGCTAAGCCAAATAGCCTTTTTTGACTTAACGGAATTAAATTCTCTAATCTTAGTAAATAAAAAATACTGAAAATTAAGAAGAAAGCTTTTAGAAAAGGCGAAAATATGAGGTATATACTCCTTCTGCATAATTAGAGATTTCTTCCATAGAGTAAAAGTAAATGAAGCCTCTTACAGGTAGATTAGTACCTAAAAAAGTAAAAAAGTATACAAGTTAGTAGAAAAATTAACATCAAGAAGATTTATAAAAATCACCTGAATTATTTAGAGCTATGCGCTCTATTTCTTTAAGAGGTCCTGTTATCACCAAGCCTAAACAATTTTCTTTCGAAATGGATCTTTCGAAACCTTGAAAAGTACTTTTTATTCCCGATGGAAGCCATTTAAATTCCAAAGTAAAGTTTGCAGAAATAGATTTGAATTCCTATATAAAATTCTATAACAACAATATAAGTCTGTAGTAAAATCAAACCATTTTAAGTAATATACTTAACTAATGCAATGAAGAGATCCTATGCAATGTAAAAAACAAAAGCAACATTAATTAAACTCAAAAATCATTTAAATACATTTTCACAATAAATGGACAGAGAATTATTGATTACAATTAAATACCTAGAAACTGTGAAGTCTTAATCATAAGTAAAAACTAAAATGTAAAAGGATTATGATATGAAGAAGATGCTCCTGAAGATGTAAGAGAAGGTATTTATAAGAGAGCCAGCATGTGAGTAAGTTTATTATTTAATAAAGATATAAATGAATAATGTAGAATCTAGTGAAAAGTATAAGATTACAGAACAAAAAATTCTAGATTTACTTACTACTAATAATTAATAGGATTACGAATATGTTAATGTACCTGTGACATCAGGTCCAAGAAAACCATCATTTTCATAGTATCAGTCAGGATAGAAAAGAAAACCAAAACCTCCAGATTTAAATAAGCCAAACTTATACAAATACGAAAAAAAACGAATAAGAATTATAAAAAAATCACAAATTAATCAAAAACTGATTCCATAAATTTGTTACTCTTATAACTTAACTAGACAAGAAATTTACAAAGCATATGCTTAGTTTCAAAGCTTTAGATAGATAGAAAATAACGAAAGCTAAAGCATAATGTTTAAGACAATGAACTAAAATCTCTAAGTATTAGCTTAGAATGATTAGATTATAGTTGATAAAATAAAGCAATATTTTTCTATATTTGATGGATAACTTATAGATTGGATGCTCTTCATTAAAATCTTAGCTTATATTTAGTTTTGTCATATCTGCTTAGATAAATAAGTTCATTTCTGGGTCAACTTTTTTGATAATTATAAGTTAGGAGTTATATTAAAAGAAGATTTCTACAAAGCTATTGTATCGATGTGTTCTAAGATGACTGGGACAGAGTTTTAAGAACTAAACTAAACATTTGCTAAAAACATTTTTACTATTTTACAAAAAGAAGGAGCTTGCACAGAGTATTAAGATATCGATTCGAAGAAGCTTTAGTAGGTTTTAATGAGAAATTAAGAAATAACTACTAAGCACTTTTTCGATATTCTTAAAACAGGTACCTGCAGTTTGAAAGAGTGATAAAGTTTCATTTTATACTTTACTAACTTAAATTATTTCTCTTATCCAAGTAAAAATTTAAAATAGACAAACCATATAATTAGAGTTATCCTTGCATGTCTCTATTTTACTTTATAAATATAATTTATTAAATTACCCAATATTAAACTTCTATATTACTTGCTTCTATTCTAATGCAAGCCATTTCTTATTACTATTCTTGTATTTTATAATCTTAATTTTTAAATATTTTCGTTTATTGGAAGCAACTTATAAAATGTTAAATATCTAGAAGCTTTAAGCTACTATAACTAGGTAGCCAAATGAAAGAACATATATTTAAGATAGAATATAAAATAATAGTAATAAGAATATTCTAAATAGATATAAAAGTATTATACTATGTATCTCCATTAGATAAATCAAGCTTTATTTAATTCTATTTCATATATTTTTATTTAATTTATTTCAATAACTATATTTAATTTTATTTACATTGTCTATCTTTAAATTTATTTTCTAGGTGTAATTTTTTATTTTTAATAGTAGGAAGATTTATTATTAATCCATTACATTTTCCTTGAAACTTTCTAATTAAAAAAATGAGACTATTAAGAAGGTATTAGTTTTAAATACTTCGTATTATTTTTACTGTTTTTAGTATATTTTTAGTATTTTATGAAATTTATAGAAGCATCTATTTACTAATAAATTATAACTTCTAAACTAGCAATTAGCAGTAAACCCAAATAAAGATTAAGATTAATAACTATGATTATTTATTGGCTTTTATTGCTTACCTAAAGGAGATTGATATTTTACATTTTATTAAGCATATTTGATATATAAATAGCCTATAAGTAAAGTTTTCTTTTAAATATACAAAAATAATTAGCAGAGTCTATAGATATAATATATTGGAATGCTTCTATATTTATGGAATTAGCTTTGCTAATGTTAACTAAGTTTAATAGTTTATTGTTTATGTGATATGTAGTTAGTTATGGTATTAAATAGTAGACAGTTAGTAAAATACCTATTTATTTGATACTCAATTAAATGAATTTAATTAGAAAGTTTTTTTCCTTTTTTCTTCTTTTCGAAGAATTTCTAGCTCAAGAGCGCTGCCCTGTTTGAAAGTGTGATTGGTAGAACTAGTTTATAAAATAGAATGAAGGAGATAGTAGAATCTGCTTGAAATAAGAGAAGAATACAATTTATATAAACACAAATCAATCTATTTCGCAAAAATGCTTTATTAGCGAAGTCTACAACAAAACCTATAATTCTTAATTCTAACTAAAAAATAACCAACTTTCGTATGGATTTAAGCAGTGAATTGAAGATAACTACTGCACAAAGCCTTAGTTATCTGATTGACATAAAGTATTAAAATGTGATGATTACTGCGCTGATATCATGTATAGTCAATCTTTGTTAGGAAAGTGCTCTCTGGAAAGTTATTAAGATGATTATCCATAAAATCCAAAGGGATTAAAAAAATGAAGCTTCTGCACTTCAAATAGTTAATGTGCATCTAATTAATGTGCGTGTGTTCCTAATAATAATACTCTTGGTAGATGCACTACAAGCATATATGATTAGCCTTACTGAGATATGTTTTACATAGTATGCAAAATAAAAAGTGGATACATACTAGATAGAGATTGAGACATATGCATACTTAGCTTTATTATAGAAACTGGATATATCATAGAATAGTTGAAGCATATTGATTAAAAAGTAGAAAGTTTAAACTGCTTAAGCAAATTTAACGATTTCAGCAATGTATAAAATGCATTCTAGTTATATAATAAAAATTTCAAGTGAATCTTAATGATCTTCATGATTCCAACCATCATCCTATTTTATAATACTTATTGTGCAAACAAAGCTTAATTAATATGAAACTGATTGCGATAATATGTTCAGAGAGTTTAGTAAAGAAGACTACGGAGAAACAATGAAAATCTTGATTATAGGAGAATATGAGGTTAATTAAACATGTATACATAAGTTAATGGTTTCTTTAAACAAGTTAATATTTCATCATTATAACAAAGTATAATTAATTAAAAGTCTACTTTTAGATTAGTAAACCTTAATCTTATCAAGTTTATGAACTATGCTAATCTTAGCTAAATTATCTTTATTCTTAACTATTCTTTTGTAAGCACCTACAGAATGGACAGTTACCGTGCCCTTTAAGCAATCACATATCTATACACTCTTAGTGAAATTTATGCTTGCATGCTAATATTCTCATAATATTCCCTTCTTCAAATTTGTAAAGGCAAATTCCACAAACTTCTTCATCCTCATTTGGAGATTTGATATATTAAGGAATAGATGAAATTTCGACTTAATTTAGAGTATCACTTAGTTCTTATACCTAACTAGGCACTAAATTAGTTATTAAATCTTAATTAAAGTCAGCTTCCTATTGAGACAGCTAAACAGCTCGAATGAATACAAAAAAGGCTGTAATACTTTGAAAAATGATTGCTATTTCTAAAACCTTCTTGGTAAACTAAAAATTTACTGTCTTGATTGTAGCTTCAGGAGCGAAAGCTTGCAAAATAATTAGAACCAATGAGTAAGATAAAAACTTTAGAAATAGATGAGTTTACAAGTTTTACAAATTGCTTCTAGTAAAAGAAACATCAAGAGCAATTTTTCCATGGATAACAAAAATAGTAATAATGAACCAAAGTTATCATTCATAAAGCTAGAACAACTATACAAAATCATAAGACAGCTCTACTGTAATAACAAAATCAAGGAAAGCTTAGATTCTTACAAACAAGTTCAACTTCCAGTGTTGAACCATTTTATTTTTCTTTATGACAATGAAACAAATAACTTAGGAATTTATCTTTATAGAGTTTATATAAAAGCTTCAATAAATTGAAGTCTAATTATAAAATAATTTAAATTCTATCATATTCAAACCAGATCATTCTAGTCATTTAAAACTCTCTAGTTCAATCAAAAGAGCGAATTTAGTTATCGACTTACCTTAATTTAAGTATAAGAGATAATGTAAATATTTTAAAATAATTAAATGTTTCTTTTGTTTAGAAACTTAGATAACCAAATTACCAATTAAGTAAAATTATAGGATAGTTATTAAAAGTTTTGTCAGTTTACTAGGCATTATATGGTTTAAATATCTTATTTGCTCATAATAGAGTCTATAAAGTAACTATTTATATAAATTAGATAGGGAAGGGGATAATAATTAGTGAAAGTAATTAAGGAAGTCTGTTTCATCATGCTAGAATGGGATAAGAAGCCTAACGTGCGATACCACATTGTCCCCAACCAATAGCTGAGTTTGTTTTCTTCAATTTAATGTATCCTTTATCACCCCAGCTTGTTGTCCATGAATTTTTAATTCTCCAGTAATCTTGTCCATTATCAGTTCCATAACCTACAAGTGTAACACCGTGGTTAAGAGTAAGAGTTGAGCATTCTCCATCAAAAATACCGCCGGCATAGTTTTTCCAGTTTGTTGCATCTACTGCAACAGATACAACGTGCTCATTTATTGCCTTTTCAAGTGAGCTTTCACTTGGCCATACACTCTTGTAATCTGAAACTTTAACAACTCCTTTAGATGAATCAAATCTGCAAGTTCCATCAGTACCCTTATAAGGATAACTGCTTTCAGTTTCAGCAGCATAGCTTTCCCAGTATTTGAAGGCATTGTTCATCAATCCACCATTGCATCCTTAGTTTCCATATGATCCGGAGCAATCTACCAATTATTACTCAGAGAATGTAGCTAATTTACCTGTCTTCTAGAAATAAGCTCCTTCTAAGGCAGCAACAGCACTGAAAGACCAGCAGCTTCCACATTGGGCCTAATTCTTTACTGGTGCAACTGCTCCTTTTTGTTCCCAATCAATAGAGGCAGCAAGAATAATGTTGCTTTCTTATTCATATTCAACTTATAAATCAGGGTTGAACAAATATCCAAGGTATTGATCGTTGAATTCTTACTAGGTTAAATCAGAGAAGTGGTTAATTCCGTATTTGGTGTTTAAGTTTCTGGTGTTCTAAACTTTTACCCAGTAATAATTGTCATGGAAGATTTTGAATCTATCTTACATTTCCTAAACACTTGAGTATGTCTTGTTGTGATTCTTCATGAAATTCTAGAAATTATTCCATACTTCAGTTTCTGATGAATCTACTTTAGCTAACAAGCTTCTTCCTGATCCTTGGGTTGTGAAAGCAATCAAGGCAACTAATCCCAATACTGCGAACACTGCAATAAGTGTTTTGCTGGTAGACATTTTTATAATTGTGAAATACTGTTCCTTAAATAGGGGTAGAGTTTAATAAATTAAACTTGCTTAAACGCTAAATAAGAATGGCAGGATAAAAAACAAGTAAATACACAAAATAAATAAACTTGTTTAAATTAAATGTTTTAGTATAATTAAACGGGGATCTAGAGATTGCTTCTCTTTGCCTAATCTTATATCAATTTACATAGTACCAAGCTTTGAAGGAAAAAACCATATATTGATAAAGCTATTAGAGAACCATTGCTTTGTATTAAACAGTAATTTATTAGTTGCAATCACTAAAAGTTAAGATTAATCTTAATCCTATTTATTTATATTACATATTACCTGCTTTCGAAATTGAAAGTAACTTAAACTAGGCCTTTTATTGCCTTTTTTTATTATGAAGTAGCTCGTTTTAGTCGCATCTACAAAAGTATTTGTTATATTTTTTGTCTCTTATTTTAAATTATCATATCATAAAGGTAAAACATATAGGTAACTAACTTTATCTAATGTCATTAAATCCACAAAGAATGAATAAATTTAGGTTTTGAAACGTGAACAAATCAGCAGCAAAATAAAAATCATAATTTAAGATAAAAGCCAAAAATATGCTTAAATTAATCTTAATATTGAATATAGGAATATTAAGCTATATAAAGTATATACTTTAGCATCTTAAAGCACAATAAAGTAATAGATAGAGGATTATTATGTTCTTTATCTCAATAAGGGCATTAAATAATAATATGTAAACAAATTAGCAAATATAGAAAGTTGGGGAATTGAATGGAATTTATAGTATAATTAAAGGATAATATTATAAGATAGTGAATATATCATGTAATATTATAAAAGCTATAATGGATTTGTTTTAAAGGTGTCCTTCATGTGTTAAACCTTTTGATACTCTGTATAAAATTCCTCTACTTCTGTAGTGTAACCATTCTATGTGTAAATCTTGCTTGCTTAAGCAATACCAAAATGATAATCACTTGTAATGTGTTTAATGTAACTCTAAGATACCATAAAACCCTAATCTCCTTCCTAGATCTTAATATTTCGATGAAATGCTGATTTAAGAGAATTAAATTTAAGATCTGGAAAATTAGATGAAGGTACAAAGAAATCTGCTGAAGAACTTAAAAGTAAAAATGAGATTATTGCTCTAGAAAAAAAACAGCATTATGCAAAATGTTTTTCACCTCTTTAACGACTTCCTATTCTCTGAAACTATCTAACATTGCAAATAGCTGAAACAAAGAATTACCTAGTAGTACGAAAGCTAATATAAACTGTAAACTATTATAAGTTCTATCAAAAATAAACAAATTAACTTCTAAATTGAAAATATTTCTTTAGAAGATTAAAATAAAGAGACATAGTTACAAACTGACTAAATTGAATAAACCACTTAACAGATTGTGGAAAAATGACGGCAATTTAATTTAGTAATTTGCTCTTTTTTACACAAACATCAAGGAAAGAAGGAAGAAAATTATATTGAAAACAATTTATAAAACTAACAAGCTTAAGAGTTCTAAAGATATATATAGCAGAATGAAAAATAATAAGATCTAATAGATATCAACTAAAATATTGAAAATGTGGAAGAGAGAAATCAAAATAGGATAAAGCAGACAATTTTTTCTTAAAATTAGGAAAACTAAATAAAGCAGCTATCTACTTTCTTGAAAAATTCATCTATTAAATTAGATTATTAACTAGAATAGCAAGAGTTTAGTAATTAGGAAACAAAATTGATGAAAACAAACGGCAATTGTACATAAATAGAATAATTTGATAATTAGCAAATTATTATTTCAGGAGCCGATTAACTTCTAGCTGAAGAAAGTGAAAGATTTATTATTTATGATAATGGAAGCATTTAACTTTATTAAATGCTAAGAAAAAGAAATTCTCATAGAACTATTTGTGACTTTCCAAACTTAATTTATATCTTAACTGGATATGATACTAAAACTTGTGAAATTTTCAGCTTCAATAAAAAGAACCTTTCAAGGATTGCAAATACTCCATAAGAAAATTGACGATTTGGAGCTTTTAAAGCAAAAAATTAGATTTATTTAACAGGTGGTTACTGTAGTACTTTTAAATAAGAAATTTACGTTTATGACATAGAAACTAACAAATGAACAACTTATGATAAATAACTTCCTTAACCTGCTATGACAACAGCTTCTTATTTGCAAACTTAAAATGTTTCACTTATATACTATAATGGATAGAATAACAAAGATACCTTAATTTTTGATTTCAAATAAATATGAAAGCACGGAGACTAATTTTTAACAGATGATTGTGTATTTACCTAACCAGTTTCTATAAATTCGAGGGTATTTCAATTTGATTTCGAAAGTCAACTTTATAGTTATAGCTTAGAAAATCCATCATGGTAGAAAATTCCAAATAAATAAATGTTGTGAAATAAAATTTTTATTGTAGTTTTAAAATAATAATAGCTCTACTCCAATCTAATTCATAAAGCCTCTATAAAAATTAATTTCTATATCTAATAATTAAATCTACAATCTTTAAACTATTGGTGCTATGATAAAAGTTTATATTAGATTGTCTTTTAAACTAAGCCTAAACATCTTCACGAATTTGGAATATCAGCATAATAAATAATTTTAGTGATTACATAACATGATAATGTAACTAAACTTATAGGAATACAATAAATGAATATCCTAATAAGAAATAGCTTAAAGGTATAATTAAGTTAATTTAAGCACACTTTATATTATTTCAGCTAATTTTTTACTAATGCCACTTATCTTTTACTAAATAATTCCTTTTACTTCTAATTTATTTCTATATTATTTAATCTATTTCATTAAGATAAAGAATCATAAAGAGCGAATAATAAGACTTATTTAGTAAAAATTAATTATTAAATTAAAATTTTCTTACATAAACTATCTAAAATTAAACAGCAAGATGAAAGGATTAAATTAAGTATATTTAACTAATATACAGAACTAGAAAGTTAGTGCCAATAAAAAAGAATTAGTTTTAGATGATAAAAACTAATTATAAAGAATATAAATAAATTAGGATTACTAATTTAATACTAATAATTAAAAGTTATATAGTAAATTAATTTAATCTCATTTATTGCTTAGTTACTTAATGATATTCATTTTAGCTTTATTTTCTCTTTTGTATGTCTTAATTATTTTTTAAGATAATCGCATCTTATATTTTTAAGCTATTAATCTGTAGTAATTTATTTAGAATTACTAGAATATTCATTGCAGACAATTTAAGGATCAGATTTAAAAAAGTATTTTAGAATCAGTTTGAAAAATAATTAACTTTTGAGAAAGCAGAAGATTAAATTGATATAATTATCCTTAATATTTTTTAGAAACTTTAATTCTCTATTAATTGTTGGATATTTTCATTAGATCATAATTCTAAATACTTAAACCAAGATAATACAAAGAATAAAATTAAAATCCACTAGCAACTTAAGGTAGCTACAAGTATAATATAACTTATGATGACCAAGAGCTTATTAATTTTATTATAAATGCAGACTTTACATAAATTTATTTATTGGTTGTACCTAAAGGGCAAAAGTATAATTTTTAAATAATTATATGATACCAACTTCTATGTTTACCACCTTAAAAAATTTAAATAAGCTTATTGAGTAATTTAGCTAATTGATTGATATATTCCTATTGCAATAGCTTTTATTCCTGTGTTTACTTATTTAATATAATAACTAATCATTTTTTACTACATTTCAATAACTCATTTTGATTTAAAATCCTTTATTACTCTAGATTATATATAAATTTGAAACGAATATAGAAATAAGTACTTTATCACAATATAAAAGCAAGCGATATTTAAATATTGATGATGTGCTTAGATTTCTTAGTTAGATTCTTTATAAGTTTTAATAGAGAAAGCAGTATAAACTTTGTATTATTGAGCTCTTTTAAATGTAGGTTCTTGTATTATTTGTCTAGGTACAATATATTAACTCTATTTTGTTCTTTTTTACCTTGCTTTTTTTTTATTTTAGCTTTTTTTAGCATTTCTAAATAATAAATAACAATGAAAAATTCAGAAATTGTTGAAGAAAATCCAGAAATACAAGAGACTTAAAAAAGCTTTAAGCGTAATTTAGACTAAGAACTAAATAATCATATGAAAAAACATTTTGGGCTTTCTATTGTAAATCTTCCAGCAATCAAAGGATATAAAAGAAATTGCAGAATTGCTTTGGCTTGTTAATCATCATCGCATAAAGAATCTAATATAAGTAATTTTAATAAGGATGCAAGAAAAGAATAAGGAAAGGCAAATGTCTTTATTATTTAAAATATAGGATTAAGAATGGATAATAGATTTAAAGCATGAATAGAAGATAAAAATTAAAATACTTCAAAACCATAAAAAATCAAAACTTATAGTTGCAAAACATCTCGAGTTAACTCTCCCGAACCTTCTTTTTGAACAAGTAAAACACCAAAGTTACAATTGAATCTTCCTAAAAATGAATTTGGAATTCATAGTAGCTACAATAACATACAGAACATAAAAGACTTTTTGATTAACTAAGAATAAAAATCTAAAGAAATATAAAAGGCTTTTTTTGAATATCGTGAAAATAAAAGTAAAGAAAAGGTTATGAGGTCTATCTCTACAGCTAGATAATCAATGCAAAGAATGTAAAATTATATAGAGCATTTAAATTTAAAATATCCTCTTTCTAAATAGCAATCAAATAATAAATTAGCACCTTGAATTAAAAATGTCATAGATATAAAGAATAAAAAGTAAAGGGTGATTCGTTAGAGGAAACCTTCTTCACTAACTTTAAACTAAAAGTAATAACATGAAATAATAGAAGAAACTAATGAAATTAATGAAGAAGACAACTATATCAATATTTTGAAGCCATTTTTGAAAAAATCGTTACAAATAAAGCTTGATTAGGATAATCTTGTAAGTTATAATACAGTCAGAAGATTAAAAAGATAATTTGAACCAATAATATTAGTAATTGGTAAGAAAAAATAAAGATAATAAGTCCCTTTAAAGATAAACTTTCAGACTTTCTTAGTTGAATTTAGATGTTTAGAAGCTTGAAAATTTTATAATACAATAAAATAAATAATAACGCAAAGAGTCAAGTATTTTATCCAGCTCCCAACATTCTTAGATGCATTTAAATAAAATATAGAGAGCTAGTAAGATATTGGGTTAAAAGAATTGAGTTTTAGTCAGAAGAGTTAGTGTATATTGAATAGTGTTTTTACAAATAATTAATTTAGCTATATGATTTATCATATATTTATTTCAATAAATAATAAAATTTTTGTAATAACATTTAATAATACTAATGCAATATAATCAGACTATATTAATATCAATTAATACATAATTTTTATATTAAATAGATAAGTTTAAATATACTTAATTTGAATATAAGCACCAAAAAGCTTTTTTATCTTAACTATTATTTTTAAATAAGCTTTTTAAAAGAAATTTTTTAAATAAAAGACTGAATCCTATGAATTATATGGCATTAAATTTATATGTTATTAAATAAGCTTAGAATTATATTTTACTTTGTTACTGCTATAGTGCTTATACAACATACAATAAAATATATATCGAAAGATACTAAGAAAATATTAAAATTTGAACTTGCAATATTTTATTATTTATTATTTAAAGAATTTAAGACTTTAGAGCTTCTTCGTGAGAGGTTTAAATTGATAAAGGTAAGCATATAAAAAATTTAAACAAAAAGTAATATTAATTTTAATTCTTTTTTAAATGGAATAAATCCTAGGATTATAAGCAATATAATATTGGAAAGGAGAAGTTTAAATAGATTTAAATTAAAAATACTATTATAAGAAATATGAAATATAAAAGATTTATATAGTAAAATTACATTTATTACTCTAAGTCCTCTACTTTTAAGTCATAAGATTTGTTATATTTAATTTCAGCTTTTAAATCTAACTTGCTTCTATATATAATGTAAACTTACTTATATTACTTTTACGGAGATTATAAAGCAGTAGCTATTTCTGGATTTTAGCTATCGAGCTATATAAGCTGGTATTTGATGTCATTAACTTCTGATTCTTTTTTTTTTACACTTAATTTCATTTCAATAGGTTTATAAGTTAAATCTTTTAAAGGATCATTTTGGACTTTGTTTTACTCAATATTCTAATCTTGAGAGACTTGTAAAGAACTTTTTTCTTTATCTTTAACCTTTAAACCTTATAACTTTGTTATGGTTACATCTTCTTACGAGCAAAGCTACTGCTAAGAGCTATAAGTTGAATTTAAATTGAAGCTTTTTCTGCTATTAATAATACTAATTTTATTTAAATGCTAAGTGCTTATCAAATCTTGAAGCATATTGACATCAGCGAATGGTTTGAAAGCAAATCTGAATCATAAAGTATTATCTTGTGTCTTACGATAGAGATATTTAGGATATTTTTTCGTCAAGAAATACAAAGTAGCCACAAATATAATAAGTCATCCTACTATTAGCAATACAAACCATTATAACTACTATTCTAAATTACTAAGCATGCTAACAGTTGCTAATAGACTTATTCAAACTACAGCAATAAGAGAGCTAATTTAGAGGCAATTTATCCTTCCATAGTTATATGGCTTGATTCTAATAACTACTAATGTATAGATGATGAATATTGACGTAAATAGAATTCCATAACTATCCTAGTTATAAATACCTAGAGTTTTCTAGAACATTATGCATAGAGCTTGAATAAAAGTTTTAAGGACTATAAATGTAGCTTTTTGTTTTATATGGGACTCTGTTTAAAGTTCTTAAACAAAAGGCCTTAAAAGAGAAATTGTTGGAATGTATAGAAAAAGAGCAAGAGAACCTCATATAACATATTCGTTATGAGACCCTTTCCAGCATCACGTCCAACAATCTCTATATAAATAACTTTCTGTGTATTATAAAGAACCATTTCGATTAAAATCAACTGCTTTAGTACAAATATAGATATCACTTAAAATATACACGATTGGAGTGAAAGTAGCATGTCCTATGATAGGAAGTAGCCAAAATGATAAATTTGTCAGTAATCTTGCTACTTTAAATTTAGGAAATCTTTCTTCTAGTCTAAGCGACAGAATAATAAGTAAAAAGATTCAGGAAATACTTATTATAACGCAAATACTGAAAAGAATTAAAAATGTGTTCATACCCCAGTTTAATAGTCCATATACGTCTAACTTAAAAATCTTGAATAATTTCCTAATGGTAACGTGTATTGAATCAAAATTTGGACCGACTGATATATATTAACATTACTCAATAATAAACAATACTAATCAGACTCCATCTTCTGCTGTCATTTCTATTCTTTAATTTATTTCTTAAATATTTTAATTTTTCCAGCATCTATATCCAAAATAAGCAAAAAATCCAGCCACGAAAACACAGATTGACGTAATAACAAAAGCTAGAGTTTCACCTTTATTAAAATTTTATATATCTCTAGATCTAAAAGGACAATCAATATCTTCTATGTAATCTTTTGGAATTTTAGTGGTTCCATCTGCTCACATTATTTCCTTTTTGAGTTCTAATACAACAGCACACGTTGTACATAAAATTCCAATTTCTTCATCAAGTCATATACCATCACCATCATCATCTCTAATATTTGTAATATCATATCTCTTAGCGGCAGGATCATTAGTGCTTTGTTCAATTGATATTTTACCTTGACTTCCAAGTATTTTAACATTTCTTAATGCTTTGTTTAAAAATTAATTCTACTCGTAGTTTCAACCATTTTTAATTGAGTAATCTAAAGCACCGGCTAACAAGATAGCTGCATCAAAATTAAAACTAGCCATTCAGTTAGGAGGTTCACCAAAAATATCCTCGTACTATTATTTTACATATTATCCATAATCACCATTAAAGGAAGAAGGAACGTATGCTAGAGATCCTTTTATAATATCAATTGTTTTTTTCCAAATTTTATCGGTAGGAGCTTACTTTATTCAATCAGAAGTAATTCATTCATTCGCTAGTCATATTCAATCCCCTTAACGAGCTCCAAGATCGTATAAATAGGGAAAAATAAAGTTTCATGCATCTTCTTGATAACAAACGCATATTCCTATATGAGCCCCGCTTGATTCAAAAGCTTAAACAATAGGTTGTCATTCTTCTGGCTTTCTTGAAGCTAAAACTGATGGATATTGTCTTAAATCTTTTGGATTAGCAACAACTATTCCTCATTTTTCTGCCTCTGCAACAATAGCCATTCCTAGATCTCTAGCTCATGCATCTGTATCATACATCACTGCAATTTTAGTTCATTTGTATAATTAAGCTACTCTAATCTCTAGCACTGCCATATATGCATCAGATTCAATAGTTCTTACATAATTTGGATACGCTGTTTTATTCGTGAACATAGCATTTGTTGCAGTTGAACCAATCATTGGTCTGTAATCTTCATGTTCGTATAAATAGGCGATTCAGTTCTTAGTCATTTCAGAAGTGTAAGTTCCCAATATAGCAACTCCTAATTAAGTTCTTTTCTTCTAATATTCCTAGTCAGCAAACGAATAATCTCAAATGCTACCTCCAACTCCATATCCATTAGCCTTTAAAATATAGAATTCTAGAAGATCGCTTCTTTTATTTATTTCTAAAAAACCCAATTCGCCACCCTTTATCACGCTAATTTCCCAATCAGCCAACGTACCATCAGGGTTTAGAATGCTCTATGAATATGAGACAACTATTGTAACTTTGTCATTAGGAGGAATTTAAGTAGGTCCTAAAAAAACAACATCAGTATCTAGTATTACAGTTTCTTTATCCAAATCAATCACTCCAACTTCTTTAATCTAATTGCTCTATACGTTGTATACTTTTTAAACGTTCTTCGTATCAATTTTGCTAGCTTAACTATAAAATTCAATTTCTAATTTTTATTATTATAGGTTACTAAATAATTATAAGTATTGCTTTAAAAAGTATCATATAAGATCTACTTTCGATTTGAATTATCCATATGAAATCGCAATAGCTCCATCTGCTAAGGTTTGACCACGAGATTAATTTTCACTAATCATAATAAAAGCTTTTTACCCTAAAATTCATTAATAGCCTTCTTTGTTAATTCCTAACATTTAAGCAATATTAATCAGCTCTAAAGTGTATTCAAAATCGGATTCTAAAACAAAAATGCTAACTCCTAGCGATTTAAGCATTCCTCCAGATTCTTTTGCATTTTATTAAGTATTTTTTACGCTAGAATAAAATACCCTTATTCTGACATTAAGTCATTTACTCTTCTGAAGTTCATCTAAATTTTAGTGAACACTTCTATCCTATATAATTCCAATATTTTATCAGTTAAAGTGCTTCATTAGAAGTCAAAGAGCCTTAGCTTAATTCTAATATTTTGGATCTATAAACAAAGTAAAATTTGTATTCCTTCAAAGCTGCTACACTGCTAATTACTAATCTACTACAAAGTGATAAATTTTATTTTCTCAGCAAGCTTTGGAAATATGCTAGGTATAGATAAAAGACTTGGTTAAATCAAGTAAAGCAAACAATTAATTCTAAATTTATAAATTCCTGACTAGGTCATAAATCTCAAATTAATCTTGTAGTTTCCTTTCAATTATATTCCACTAAAATTGGGAAGGAATTTCAACTCTAAGAGCATCTAATATCTATTGATCAGACTATGAAGTATATACTAAAACTATTTTCAAGCATTAAGATTAAAGTGCAAGAAATACAAGAAAGTATAAAAGTTTCATGGTTACCATATATATTATTAAACTTTTTAGTTTCTTAAGGATTTAAACTATTCAAATAGATTTAAAAGTTAATAAACTTTCGCTTCAACGTTAAGAGGAATTAATGCTTAGAATTTAGGAAGAATTATTTTGATTTTTATGCATCTTGATTATACCAATGATTAGTCTTTCCAAATATGATTTTAGCACATACATTTTAACTATCATGTGTTATGTATTATTTAATTACATTTAAGAACTTATAACATTTACTTAAAAATCATTTTCTTTCATCATGCAATAACTCACAGAGATAATAGATCAAATAACATTCTTAAAGTTAAAAGTATAATTAAGCCAAAAATATGATAAAGAGAGCTTGATTTTAGATATTACAAAGATAAACTCTTGCTATTAGCATGATATTAATTACAGCTGAGCTATTTTATCTTTCATACGTGCTTTTTTTTAAATATCCTATGCTAGTCATAACCAAAGAGTACTAGCTATTGTTTCATTTTATCAACTTTATGCAATAAAAGAATAAGTATATTTAAAGAATGTTTCTATACCTAAACTTAGATTAAGAGTATTTATGAAGTTGGATTATGAAGCATTATGTTATTGTTATTGTAAGTACGCTATTAAAGAATTTATGTGCTTCTATACATTTAAAAATTATTTTTCTTGGAGTAAGATGAATCAGATTTTCCTCAAAATAGATATAAATTTTAGAAATATCAACTGAATAAAATATAAAGGCTTAGTTCTCTTTACTATTTAATAATTACAGATTATAATATATAAAACTATAGCCAAGTTTAAAATATCTTATAATAGAGCTTTTATAACTTTTCAAATGTATTTAAATAAAACATTCAGAAAACCTTTTACAAATAAATTATATAAGAGAATAGAGAAATAATTTCCTAGTTTATAACTAAAATATACTTAAAAGTATTTATTTTTCAGTTAGCTATAACTAAAATTTATTTCAGTATAAGTATAAATCTTAATAATAAAGAGATACATAGTTTTATAAAGTATAGATACATTAATAATAAATGCTATAAGGATTAAGGATAATAATGAGGAAGTTAAATTTAATTATTATTTCATTTATTAAATCAAAAAGTTACTATAATATGCTTTACAATGTCTATACTTAAACACTATGTCGAAATTTATTTCATTACATGAAAATAGAAGTTTTACCTAATTTTAGAAAGATTTTTACAATATTAAAAAGGTTGAATTAAGTTAAAAAATATTATATGAAAAATTAGAAGAAGAAAGATAGTTAAATTACCAGCTGATTAAAAATAATTAGGTTAAAATAAATTTAAATTCCTCTACCTAAAAAATGGAAAAATAGATTTTTCTAAATTGAGTTATATCTCTTACAGATTTAGTAATTAGATAAATATAAAAAATATTATTTACTATGATTTACTTTTTGCTAGTAATTTAAGATTCTAGCAAATTTATTTTGTCAATTAACAATATATGAGTTAAAAATAATAATATACCCATTAAATAAACAGCTTTTGCTTTTAAATCTAAAATTGCTTCATTATTTTTTTGTATTTAGCATTTAAGCTAATTTAAGCTAATTTAATTTGCATGGCTCATCATTGTTTAATTAACTTTTCACAATAATTACATTTGCTAGAGTTAAAAAGAGATGTATTTAGGTTTCTCTATTACTTAATTAATTTTGTAAGTATGAATATCTAAATTATTAGGTTAAAGGATGAGAGATTTTTATGTTTAACTTATAAATTGAAAGTTCTAAATCTTACTCAATTAATGTTAAGCAAATAAGCAAAGTAGTTAATGCTAATTATTCTAGTACTATTTAATCTTCTCTGTTCTATTACGCTTAGAGATATATTTAGATTACATTCATAACTCACTACTTCTAACTGTAATTCTAATATTTCTAATTAATACAAATCTTTTTGCTTATTATTGAGCTTAGAAGTTTTTTACCAAAGAAAAGAAAGTATAGTTAGAAAATAGCAGCAATTTTGAAAGTTAGAAAACTTTTGCTTATTAAGAAAAATAAATAAACGTAAGTATTTAATATAAAGCTTTAGTAGAGGTTAAAGAATTAAGTAATCTAGAAGATTATACTTAAAAATATAAACATTTTGCTACTTGGTCCTTAAAGTTGCTCTAAATAATTCATCATATATTATCTTGCTTAAATAGGTCTAAATAAAATTTAGCAATTTATTAAGATTAAATGAAGTCAAAGATTTGAGAGCATTAGTATAAAAGTAATTAGAAGATTCATAGTTTATTTTGTAAATTAAAAGACTAAAAAGAATGGAAGAATTTAGTTTTCAAAGATATTAATTATAATTCATAAATAAGCATCCGTACTGTTAAGCCTGATTTAAAATATTTAGCTTCTGGTTGTGTATTAATTTTTGTAAGAAGATTTCAGTTATATTTTGATAGATGTTTTCTGTTTTGCTTATTACAATAGATAATTTAGTTATATAATGTAATAAACTTAGCAATATTAATGCATATATTTGATTATAAATGTAGTAATGTTTTATGCTATCTTAATAAAATATCTATCATTAATTTTTAATAGATAAGTTTAAAAGAGTTAATTAAGTCAGCGACGAATTAGATCAAATCTACTCTTCGATTTTTTTGTAGTTCTTTGGATCATTTGAAGTCTCTTCAAGCTTTGTTGCGTAAGACCATAAGCATACACCAAAGTAATAGCAGAAGAGAGCACGGATTGAGTTAGCCCAGGGATCGTACCACATTAAGTTACCCCAATTATACTCATAGTTTCTTGATGCGTCATAATCTCTAAAGAAGAAAACACCTAACTTAATAGTCATTACAACTGACATAGCAACAACGAATAATTTTAAAGGCTTGTAGTATTTATCTTATAGTGAAAGAATTGCTGCAATTCCAAATGATCCGATAATATTCCAACCAACGGATTCCCACAACGTCCACATATGTGGAGGATCATGCCAGCAAGCTAAAGCGTTCAGATTAGTAAGATCACACATCACAACAGGCCATAAAAGGAAGAACATTATAATGTAAAATCCTTGCTATAAAGGAATACATCCAAAGAATTTCTCAACGATGGGAGTAGCCATTATAAAAAATATTATTTAAAAACCTGAAAATGTTGCCTTATAAATAAATGGTTAATTCGATATACTTGCATTTAGAATATAATCATGCCTATGTATCTCGATTAAAGTAAAATTAGAATTAAGTCTCCTTTTTTATCTTCGTAGCATGCAAATTTTCCTTTCTCTTAATTATCTCTTTAGTTTTCTAAAATTTCCACTAATTAATTGATAAAAATTTAGCAAATTTGCTATCTGTATAACATTCTTAAATAGTACTAAAAAAATTAATAAACTTTTGCATTTTAAACCTCTAGAAGATAACATTTTGCTATATCTAAATTCATAATATATTATCTAAATTCTCTATTTAGTAAATACTCTTTAAGCTCTTTTAAAATAGCATTCTATTTTTATTTCTATAAGTTTTATTAATTCAACTTAAGTAGAGATTTAAGTACTTTTACATTACAATGCTTTTAAGGCTAAAGATTATTTTAGATATAGTTTTCAAAAAAATTTGAAAACTAATAGCTTATTTCAGCTAATAATGCTTGGTGCAATATATAAACCTATTTTATTTTCATCTATCTACTAAGATTAAGTACTTTGTAACTTTTCTCTTGGATATATCTATTTATTTCGCCCTAAAATAAATTAGATTATGGACTTATTAAAATACTAAAAGCTAATATATTAGTCATTGGAATTAAACACTATCAATTTAGTAAAAGCATTTCCTCTAATTAGCATTAAAGCCTTTTATAATTACTCTCTATAGCTTACTATGGTAAATAGTGCTGCTAGCTAAGTTATTTATATAAGTTGAATGTTTTTATTTAATTAGAAGCAGTTAATTAAGTTGAATTAGGTAAGCTAAATAGAATTGATTATTAACTAGACATTCAAGTAGTTATTAGATAAATATGAATATCTACGTTTTTTTCCTTTTCTTTTACTCTCTTAAATCAATTTGCTCATAATCAACTCAAGAGAACTCGAAATGGATATTTGCATAAACTACTGAAGCCTAAGAAACGAACTAAAATGTAATTTACATTTGCCCTGCATGGGAATGTTAAGATCTATATGGCGTAGAGTCTAGATATTGCTTTTTTAGAATAGATAATGAGTCAAATACTATTGTTAATGCTAATTTTGACTACAAAAAACATTCATGCTATCTTTCAGATTTATTCAACCTTTCAGTTATCTAGAAAAATGGACAATCAGTAGGAAAATATAGAGCTTCATTTGTAAGATAAAATGTTGCATCAACGGAAGAATAAGCGAAGAGTTAAATAAACTCTTATTGGTGCAAAAAAGAAGTTTATGAAGAGGTAAAGAGAAATTTATAATGTGAAGCTTATTGTAAAACTGAAAATAGCACTCAATCGAATATAATTAAAAATGGATAAGTTTTCTTGCAGTCTGAAACAAAAAGAATCTGTAATTTTACGGCTTACAAGTAGGAATGACTTAAAAGACAATAAGGAAATGGAAGTATCAGTGAATTTGGAGTTTGCTATTCTGATTCTATGTGTGCTTCTTATAAATGTTTGTGTGTTCCTGCTACTTTTGTAAATAGAGGAAGATGCTCAGTATGAGTAACTGACTAAGCTCATGAAGAACTTTGAAATAACTATTGCTTAGGAACTGCAAATGAAGAAGATCTTTGTACCTTTATAATAAAGAACAGAGCTGGGCATTTATTAACTTAGATAAACGACCTCCAAAAGAAAAATTAATTATCATGCTTGAACAATTTTGCTGATTATTAGATAATACCAAAAATGGAAGCTATCATTATAGCAACTTAAGAAGGTAGTAAGCCCCCACTATTAGTCATAATTTTAACAATTGTTGTTATAGTTATCATATGCTTGTGCTCTTGCTGTAGAAGAAAGAACGACTAAGATTATAGTGAACTAAGGGATAATATCTCAAAAGATAAGCAACAAACAAATATTCATTAAGTTTAATTTCATTCACCTTTATTAATAATGACTTTTAAAATAATCTCTCTATTTAAATAAAGAAACTGTTTGCTTATTTACTCTTTTAACTACTATTTTATTAATCACTTCAAGTTTAATTTATCAAAATTACTTGCTCTTTATTTACTAAAATTCTCATGCTTTAAGAGCAAATGATATCTAAAGCTTTCAATTTTTAATAAAAGTTTAGCATTGAAAATTTGAAAGTTTAAATTAAATATAAGATATGCTAATAGACTATAATAGACTTCTATAATCAATCTATTTTAACTGCATATACTATCTTATATTCAAATAATAGTTTATTTTATATTTGATAGTTAAGTTTGAAATAAAAGTCAATGATGATGTTAAAGAAACTATGTATTAAATTTACTAACATAAAGACATATGAATCATCAACTTATTATATGCATTTTATTAGCATATCTTAGGAGCTTTTTGGAAAGCATATTTTATGCTATTTATACCATCTCTTCATCAGAGTCAGTGTCATTATCTACATCATAGATCTTCACTAAATTTCTAACATATACATTAGTATTCAAACTACTTTCATCGTAAACTCTTATTCCTTATATCTCATAATTTCCCATCTCTTCTCCAGTCTCCTTTTTAGATTTCTTGCAAGGATTTCCTAGAGCTGCTCTTAACTTCCTTTTTTTACTCTAAGTATTCATCATTGTTTATTTGAATAATTTCAAATTTCTTAACTTCTTAAAATTACAATTCAAATTTAAATTTTTGAAAGAATATTGGCTGCAAATATTCTATTAAATAACCTATTTGTTAGTTTAGTCAGATTATAGCTTTTACCTTTTACATCTAAACTTATAATTCTGTGTTACACTTGCAGAAGCTATAAATATAACTATATAAGAGAACTTTCCTTACCTATTGAGCATTTTATTACTACTAACTGCTCTAAATGCAATCAAGGAGAGGCTTTATAATAGCTTAAGCTATTTTGTTGAAATAAGTTTTGATAAATAAAAGCTGATTAATTTTAATTAAATGAAGCTTCAAATAGATCTTAGTAAAGTTAAATCCACTACAAACGGTTCAGAGGATGCTAAATTGAAAACCATGACTTCTAAGAAAGAATCGAAGATAAGAATGATGCAAAATTCAGAAAGAGGAATTAATACTAACGAAAGACTCCATTCTCTACTTTAAAAAAGATCTACAAATATCTAATCAATTTTAAGAAATTTAGAGCTTACACTAAGCATTTCCAAAAAGTAGGAAGATATTATGGTTGATAATATGGAATTATTTTAAGCTGTTCAATCTCCTACATCACTACAATAAATCCTTTCGTGACCGTAAACTAATACGATGTCTCTAGTTAAAAGAACTATGACTCCTAAAATTGAAGCAAGAAAAGCAACTCCTATAGAAAGTTGCAAAACTTTGACTCCTAACTAAGCAATTTAAAATTAAAGTAAAAAGCAATAAAGTTAGTTGAAAATGAATGAACTTAAAAAGAACATGCAAAAACATGAAGAAAAGCACTTATTTTTTCCTTAACAGAATAATATCAATTTGAATATTGATAATAACTAAAGAATTCTTACTGGAAATATCTCAACACTATAGAAAAACATTAAAAGGTCTGAATTACTATTAAGCAAAATCTCCAAGGAGCACTAAAGTAGAATATAGAATAAAGACATAATAAAAAATAGATCTTCTATATAAAAGGGAGAGGAAAAGCAGAAGAGTTATTAATATTTGAAAATGTTGAGTTTGCTAATATACTAAAAAATAAAAAGCAAATTCATAAACCAGTTGATAGTCGTGTCTCATATTACAAATCATCTAAACTTTTAATCTTTGCTAACATTTAAATCTTAGAAGTTAAAGCTATAAAAGTATATCTTATTTAATATTTTAATTAAATTTTTCTTCTTAAACATAACAAAGCAATATTACATCGATCTATTAATTTTGCTGACAATTATAAAGATTGCATTTATTAATCTGGTTTTATTCAAAATATTGTTAAAAATTCAGCTTTATTTCACTTTAGCGTTACATAGCTAAGGATCTATAATACTTTAATTAAAATATATTGTAAAAAGATATTTTCTTATTCTAGTTTTACTTAAATTATGTGAGTAGATATTTTAATTAGTAAAGTAGAGACTATTATGTAAATAAATGCTTGCTAGTGATATTTTTTTATTTTTTTATAATGTAAATTAATTAATAGAAGCTTTCCTTTGTTCTAAAAGAAAGCAAATGTTAGTAATAAATATTAATTGATTTTTATAAATTTACCGCCTTTATTGCATTATATTTAATCTATTTTTAGTTGATTACAATACTATCTTGTTTATAAAACTAGATCTTTTATTTATTTTGATGATGGCATAATTGATATGCTTATTTTAATAATCTTAGGATGAAAACTATTTTATTTATTTAAATCTACAAGTTGAAAGATTAATTTTTAAATCCTAAACTTTATTCTTATTTCAAGTTTTAAGTTTGTGGTTTTTTTAAAGGATTTATTAACTTTAAGTTTATAAATCAGCGATGAAGCTTAGTTTATCAATTTAAATTAATTTTCTCCATAAAATCAAATAGTTACAAGAAATGTAGTAGACTATATTTAGCGTTTATCTAAATAACACAAACACTTATTATTTAAAATATTTTAAAAGTTATTCTGATAACTAAATTAGATGCTTTCTTCATTTAGCATCACTTAAGATTTAGTATTAATTTCAAAATATTGAATTCTATTTAAATGCTTTAGTGCACTTAGTATGATCATTCTCTATAATTTGTAGCTAATAATCTAATAAAGGTTGATTATTTTAAATAAATCTAAACAATGATTATAAGATTTGTCTTAATCTTTCACTTCTTTTTTCTTGCGCTTTTTTTTCCTTTTTTCTTTCCTTTTCCAGATTTCTGTAATGATTGTATTTCTTCGAATAACTTTTTTTCCATTCTTTCTGATAATAAAATCTGAGGAGGGTTTTCTGTTTTTTCCAGTAATGTTTTAATTTTAATTCCACCATCATCAAAAATAGCATTGTATCTTAAATCAAATACTCTGATAATTTAATTACTGTCTACTACTTTTTTAAATAGATCTATTACTTATTCTGTAAATTTATTGTCTGATACGTTTACTTACTCTAACTTTTTTGCTATTTGCAGTCCAAAAAAAAATTGAAGAATTCCTTCGTCTTATAAGTTATTTCCTTAAAGTGAAAGAGTTGTAAGAGAACTTTTATGAAAGATTACTAATTACATTAAGGCTGGGCCTGCTTCAGGGCCAATTTAACAAAAGTTCAAATTGAGATTGGTCAGAACAGAATTTAAACTTAGTCCTTTTGATAAATTAATAACTCCTTAACTTCCAATTGGATTATAATATAATCTTAAATGTGTTAAAGTTTAATTTCCATTTGGGCCTAACAGATTTGAAATAAATTCGCATGCTAGATCTTAAAGGTTACAGTCTACTAATTCCAAAAGTCTAATAGATGTATTAGTTTCTAAATATTAGCATATTTTCCTAATCCCTTCATTTTAAACATCTGCACCATAAAGTTTTATAATTCTTAAGTGCTAGTACTTTATTTCAGCTAAGCTACTTGCAAGAGCAGTCAATCCAATAGCCCCGACAGGTTCAAATAAAATTAATTACGTTAAATCTTCTGGATTCTTTTCATCTCTGCATTCAGCAAATCGAGCTTCCAGTTTTTTTGGCATAGAAATACCCGCCTCATTTAGTTATTTCTTATAAGATCTATAAAGCATCTCTGTAGATTTATCTTCAATTTTTTCCTTCGAAGGTTTCTTATTTTTAGCAATTAAAATAATACCAAACAAATAATTATAATTTTCCTTTTTGTATCTATCTTCTGAAACTAAAATTTAAACTTTCAACTTTCAAACTCTAGCATCCTAATTTACCTCTTTATAAAAAGGTACAGAATACTCTTAAAATATCTAAAGTACTAAAGTAAAATAAAGAAGTTTATAATAGGAGAATTTTAGGCTTTCTTTATAAATAAGCTTTATGAGCATTTTAGAGAATTAGAAGTGAAGTAGATAGATCTGCTGATATACATTGAAATTAAGCCTTTTCTTTTTTAAACAATAATTTAGCTCTTTAATTCCTACTAAGATAATTTATCCCTTAGCTTATATAAAGATAAATAATATTATTATACATAAATAGCTTAAACTATAATACTAGGACTTTATAAAATAGATCTAAATGCAAACATTTTAGTCTAACTACTTTGAATCTTTTTGTTTAGACTGATTTTAAATTCTTATGAAAGGGAGCTTTTAAATAGCGAAAATACCTAAAATTAATTTTAGTAAAGAAATGGATAATAGACATTCTATTAATTAAGAAACAGATTTCTTTGATTAAGATAATGGCCAAAGCTTCTAAAATTAAAACTAAAAAATAAAAAAGCAGAAGTTAAAATCAGTTCTTACATAGATTAAAGGCTATGAGGAACTTAAGTCCTAATAAAGTGATATAGATTCAAATAAGAAGAGCAAGGGACATTATTTGATTTTAATATTGTTTTTAGCTGACTTTATTAGTTTAATTGTATCAACTGTTTTTGCAGCATTATTGCTATAAACATTTTACAGTAATAAATGCGATGAACAGGAGATGGAAAGGCATTACTTGTAGAACCAAATGATTTATGTATTTGTAGTGTTTTTTATTTTTGGCTTTTACATAAAAACTAATCTGCTTATATACAAGTGAAAGAAATGGGAATTACAAAGATAATGCAAATTTTGGATTTTAATAATTAACCTAACATTTTCAGTTCAATACACCTGAAATTTAATTTAGTTGATTCTTTATGATTTTGATGAGTGTAAGCAAAGATATTATCTTTACATTGGATAAAATAACTACGTTTATTATATTATTCTAAGCATGTATGATGCAATCTGACTTATAATTTCTGTATCAATCTGGATATATTTTATACGTGGAATTAACCAAAAGGTATTTTCATTCCAATAAAGATACATAATGAAGATAAGGATTCTGATTAAGATATTTTTAGCCTTAATTTGTCTTATTACACTTATAACTTACATCATCAACTTATTCACCTCTAAAGTGAGAAGTAATTAAATGATATGCTACTTTGAAAGTTATTTATGGGATTATTATATTTGCCTTTTTGCCTGTACTAATATCATCAAATTAATAATAAGATGCCTAAAGAAAAATGACAAAAGCAAAGATTCACTAATATAATTAATATTTCATATATAAAATAGTCTATTACTTATAACTTTAATCATTTATTAGTATTTATTAATCTCTTATAGCTTATACTTCTATACATTCAATTCTACCTTATTTTTATTATATTTCTTTCCTAGATGCTAATAATTTGACAGCATGTTAAGAGTTATAGATAGCTTTAATTTCTAACTTAGAATAAAACCTTCATTTATTAGAAGTTATCGTATCTTTAGGATGCTATCCTTATATTTTAGCAGCTAATATAAACAGATTCTCTTATATTGAATTCCTTGAAATTTAATAATAAAATAAATTAACTAAAATAAGTTTAACCTTAATTGATTGCAATCAATAGTACTTAACTATGTCTATTTATTGGAAGAAGGATTAAGAACTGCCAAACAATTCTTATTTAGAGTATTTTAAAACTTAGATATATATGCTTAGCTTTTTATATTTAGATTAGTTAACTATTAGTTTGCTGTAAAGATTAAGGGTATAAATTAAAGCATATCTAATACTCTTAATAGTAATTAGAGTTTAAACATATCTACTTAATTTTAATAAATAGCAAGAGTATAGTTAAAAACACTAAATTCTAGATATTAAAATTAAGACTCTACTTAAAGCTTCAAGAATCGATAATATAAGAATGTATAATTTAATTGATAAAGAGTAAGGAAATATTAGTATTGCTAGAATATTAGCAATCCTATAATATAGGCTTATAATTATTAAAGCTTTAAACTAATGCCTCTCTACAAGGATAAATATTATTTTTAAGAATATCAGTTTAATACTATCAATTATAGAATAGCCTAACTATTTATGTATACTAACAGTAAAGCAGGCAAAAAGTAATCTAGATATATTAAGCTAGCAGCTTTATTGATAACTGATAGGTAAAAGTTAGATGAGAGTAAATATGGAGAGTAAGGTAGAATGTAAGATTGTAGATATAATTAAATAATTGAATTTTTATAATTATTTAAAAGAATCTAATTTTAAAATGGATTGCCAAATGTAAGATAAATTGAGAAAAGCAATAAGATATGGAAGACTTCTAGAATTCCGAGCTTTATTGAGCTAATCTAAAGATTCAGATCCAATCAGCGTTGCAGATTTTTAAGGTTATAACTGTAAGTATTATAAAAATTAGTACTTCATGAAATAGCATACACTCCAGCATCTGACTCTGTATAAATTGAATTTTTTAGAGAACTTTTTGACTTTTATGTAACGTTTAATTTTAGAATAACAAGTTCTAGAAAGACATTGAAAAAGCAAAGCTAATATTTTAGAAATCATTGTAATGAGTTAGTTATAAGGATAAAAGAAGCCCTGTGCATATCGCTGCTGAGCATGATAGAAAATAATTAATGAAGTAGTTTATTGAAATAGGGATTAGTATATATACGCGAGATATGCAAGGATATACTCCTTTGCACCTCAGTGCTATGAACGGACATTATATTCTAATAAGTTTAATTTTAGATGCTGAGTAAAGAAAACTTACTCATACTCATGACAAAGATGATAATATTTTAGACTGTAAAGATAAATAAGGTAGAACTGCACTCCATATAGCAGCAAAATAGTCTTAAGAAACAAATTGTTTAATATTAATTCCTCGATACGGTAATATAGATATCTAGGATGAGGAAGGAAATACACCTCTACATTTCGCAATTTTTGCATAAAATATAAGAATAATGAGAGCATTATTATTAAGAGGTGCAAACAGAATGATGAAAAATAATTAAAACTAGATAGCATGAGATATTGCTGAATCATTAAAGAATGAAGACTTTAAAAGCATATTATAAGATAAAGATGATTGCTTAGAAGAATTCAATCCTTGCAAAGTGCCTCTCAAGCCTATAAAATCATCTAAAAAAGGACTTTATTTTGTTTGGTTTAGCATAATTTTCAGATCTGTAGTTCATTTCCTGTTTATTATTCCATTAAAGAGCGGTCGGGATGTTTTAATTTATGTATCAATAGAGTGCATTCTAAGCTTATGTACAGTAATTTTGCTTATAATATGTGAATGTAAAAATCCAGGATATATAAAAATTTAGAAAGATGTTACTTTATTAAAGCTACTAGAAAAATATAATCCAGAATTTGTATGTCCAATATGTATCGCTAGAAGACCTCACAGAGCTAGACATTGCAACATATGCAACAAATGCGTGCGTAAATTTGACCATCATTGTCCATTTATTTTTAACTGCGTAGGGTAAAAAAACTATTGCCCTTTTATTGGATTTTTGATTTTTATGTTTTTAGACTGTCTTTGAAGCTTATTGATTTCTATTTTAAGTAAGTATTAACTATGTAGATATAATAAAGATATTGGATTTTGATTAGGCATATTTAAGAATTATAATTCTTAAAAACTTTTTCGTTATAACTAATATGGTAATTGGCTTTGTAATTTGACTTTCCCTTTTGTCTTTATTAATAATCCACGCTGGAAATATTTGTTATGATATAACAACTCATGAAAGATATACAAGGAAAGGAAATAAGCCAGTAAGAGATTTACCAAATAAAAGCTAAAGTAATTCATACAAAAATAGAAGATCTACAATATAAAGTCAAATGTCAGATACTCCAAGTATGTTTTTAGATGAAACAAGTTACTAAAGTATAAGTGAAGAAATTAAATAAATTATACACTAAGAGAGAGTTATTTCATCAGAAGAATGCCATTAAATAGTTGAATAAGATAGTCATGAAATAATTCAGAATTCTTGTTGAGATAATATTTTATGTAAAAATAAGTAATGCTGTAGTTTAGACCATACTTACACTTCTCCTACAACTGATGAAAACAAAATTCTAGAAGTTAATACTGCTGATATGTTACTTCTTAAAGGTAATTTAATAACGGAAGAGCAAAATCCTTAAAAGAAAAATTCTAAAATTTCCATTTTAAGTTAAATTTTTAAAATATTAGCTTAACTATTTAGTTTAATTAAAACTTTTTATATCTTGCAGTTTTAAGAATTAAAAGTAGAATTATAAGTAAAGAGTAGCTAAATTAATAATTCTATAACTATATAAATGAAATGATAATATGAAATTAAAAGTTAATTTTAATTACCTTTGCTAATGTAAATCAAATTTCTTATCGTAATGATTACCTTCAAAAATAATAGAAAAATTTTACAGACAATTGAATTTAAGCCATATTAGATATCTCAAAATTAATCAAAAGAAGTGTCTCTAAATTAGTTCATTATCACCTAAATAGAAAGTTAAAATAAATTACGCTTTTTGTTGCAGTATACTCATTCTCTTATTTAACATCTTGCTTTGTCTTCTCTATTTTGAAGCTTCAAGACCATAGTACTAGTCCATATATTTCTTATTAAGGTATTTTTCTATTCATTATAACCACTAAAATTGAAATAAGCTTACGTTTTAAAAAGGGATTCCTTGCTATATGCATTAAAAATACATTAAATCATTGTTAATTGAACAAATTGTATCCATATATGGACTATTCATCTTTACTGCTTAAGATAGAAGATGAAAATATTCTTCTAAAGGAGGTTTTCTTGGTTTTATAAATTATCTCGTCTTCCCACGTTTTCTTCTATCAGGTAGAATGCTATGAACTTAACCATCCATAAAATGAAGAATTTCTATCACTTTTATCTAAAGATTAGGTTTAATTTTAGGTATAATTTCATCAAAGGTTTAAATTTCTTCTTTTTTAGCTTTAGGAGTTTCATTTGGTGAATAGTAATTGTTTTCCTCTTAAAGTTCTGCTATTGACGTTAATTTTAAATTATTCATTATGCTTCCTCGATGTATTTACTACTCGCTCATTTCATCAAAAAGAGAATTACTTCTATGTTGATCTTGAGGTTCAAAATCACTAACCGATTCTCTTCGATTACCAAAACTTGCTTGTTAAAGCATAAGTTCAGTAGTACTTTTTCTTCTTTTTAATTCAATGTCTAGCTGCTATTATGCATTAATTCTTTCCTGTTAAAGTTTTTCTTTATCTCTGATCAAATCATCAGTTTAGCATAATAATGATTAGTTTTCTTCTTCAATTGTTTACAATTTTTTATAATATTCCTACAATTTTTCTTTCAATTGAGTATTTTCTTCTTGACTTTTTATTGCCTATTATTGCCACTAATTTTCAAGTTTCTTAGTTTCTTTCAACTTTTTTTCTAATTATTGAACTTCTTTTTGTAAGCTTGAAATTTGCTATTCTAGTTCTTTTTTTATATCAATAAGTTAGGTTTATTGTAATAATAGAATAGAAGTTCTTGGCTAGTTTTTTTTCTTTTGATCTTTCTCATTTTGAATTTGAACGAATTAGCTATATAAATTTTCATGTTCCTATTTTAGTTCTTCAATACAATCTTAGTATTCCTTTAGTCTAGACTCCCTATCATCGAGTTCACTTTTCAACATAGTTTTTTTTCTAGTTTTTTATGCTAGTTTTTACTAAAAATCCCCCAGCAAGTCCAACTTATCATCTAGCTAAGCTTAAATTTACCTATTTTTATCCTCTAAATTATGATATTAATCCAACAATCCTTCATTCTTATCTATTAAATACAGAGCAATACCAGCAACAGCCATACAAGTTTATTCTCTTTGAGTTAATTCTTAAATGACATTAACAAGTTCTTCTTTTGGATTATTAAACTCTTAAGATCTTCTCTAAGTATAAGAATTCTGAAACTCCATCTACAAACTTTCTAAGTGTTATTTGAGTTCATTAGTATTATAGTCTTCCTATATATCTCCCTCTTCTTGCATCCCTTATTTAATTTTATAACTATTAACTATTAATTAATTATCTATTTTATTTTCATTATTTTATTATACCTTTACATCTACCTTTACCTAAAACTTTGAAAAAAGGTAATTAACTATTATAATAGAACAAAAGTGCATTAGACATAGTATATAAAATTCTTATAAAAGACTAAAGTAAAAAGAGAGAAAATGCTAGATTGGCTTTTTGTTTGAGAATCAATTAGTGAAAAATAGAAAGTTGTAACTTAGGAATTATATATCTCATAAAATATAGGAAGCTAATTGATTCGATTATTGATTTATTAATAAGTTTAATAGTTATTAACTTATTATAATTTAACATCTGTATATCAATATCAATTTTCCTGTTTTCTTTAATTTTTCTCTTCTATATTTTACTTAAATCCTTTGTCTATCATCTTTTTAGCTGAAGATTCAAAGTCTATATTTTCGCTTTACTAGCAATTAGTTGTTTAATTATCTTCAACGAAAGAAGAATTTAATGAGGCAATTTAAGATTTTGAATCTAAAGCTTGTGATAAGTTTTCAGAAGAATCTCACTACTTTATATTAAACGCTTAAGTTGAATTAGTCACTTCTTAATTTAGAGGTTTAGAAGAAAAATCTCGGGACATACTTATCGACATTTATTTGTTTAGTTTTCTTTCTTTCAATGCTAATGCCTTTGCCTTTTATTCACAAATCGTTTCTTAATGCAGTAACTCTGTTTTTTTCTTTTCTATCGCAGCAAATTATTGTTTAAATAATCCATCTTTTTGCTGCACTGCTTACTCCAAATTGCTTAGCTAAATAAAACGTTTATTTAACTCCTTCTCCTGCTATATTAACTGCTATTCAAACTCTTCTAACTTTTTTTCTTCTTGTGTACTCAACTTACTTTGCTAAGTAATTTGCTGTTCAACTTGAGATTACTATGATTGAAGTTGCTATTTTTTCTTTTCTAGTTAAATAATTTCATAATCTAGATTTTAGCTTTTACCAACTAAGTCTTAAATCTGCTTCTGAACTATATCTTCTTAAATTTGCATTTTTTGCTTCTTTAAGTTATTTTCTTAATTTATTTACTAGTATTTATCAATCTCACTTTAAAGATCTTAGCTTTATTTTTGCAGCTATTATTCTCTAGTTTAAATAGCTAGTTCTTTTTCTTTCAAATGCAGATCCTTAGCTTCTTAAGTATTTCTCTATTCTTTCATTTGCTTTCCAGATTTTTCTAATACTTCATGTAAATTTTCTATCTCTGATTGCTAAAGAATAAAACTCTCTTTTTATGCAGCTAAAAAGTTAGTTTATTATTGAATTCCTTGCTTATTTTGAATGGTTTAATTTTGTAATTCTTTTTTTCTAAGTTCTAGGTTTATTTCACGAGAACTTAGCTAAGATTATAATTTATTTAGCTTACGTTCATATAATTTAAGTGTTTATTCTAAACTTATTTACTAAGACTGACATACTGATTCATAAAGCTCTAATTTTTCTTCTTAATTAATATTCTAGCTTTGTAGTTTGCCATTATTGCCTTCATTATTTATTAAAGACGACTGAAGATATAAAGTTAGACGAACTTTATTGTCCTATTGCATTCCAATGCAATTTTTATTTATTTCTTAGGAACGAGTTACATTTTAAAATCTAGTTTGAGATTAGGATCTTTTTGCTTAAGGTGATTTGCTTAATTGAAACATTTTTTTTTCTGTTTATTATAATTTTATTTCTTAATCTCTTTTAAATTTATAAATTTTTAGCTTTTCAAAAGCATATTTCTTATAATTATAAACCGTATTTGTATTTTCTATTGATTCTTTAAGTTACAGACTTTTAATTTACTAATTTACTTTCTAAAGCTTTTATTGTAGGTCTATCATTTTATTATCAATAAGTTTATTTCCGTTTTCTATTTGATTTGCTATTTGTATAAATATAAAGTTTATAAAGTTTTTTTACTTTGATTTATTTATCACTTACTTTACAAAAGCCTTAGCCATTTTAACTTGATTTAGATTCCTTTCTTATATTGATATTTGTATGTTTTATTTTTAACTGATAGGCTTTTTATTGGGAATTCTTATACTTTTCATCTCTACTATATCATCTTCATCAAAGTCATAGAGTTTGTTCGCACTGGCACTCAATTTTTTTTTGAAGGATTCTTATACACTAGTCTACATCAACTTTCTAGGCGATTATAGCATTTTACTTTTAATTGTTTCTTTCAATCGTTCAAAGGAATGACTTCTAGTTCTCAACTTGGCATAAGCATTTTCTAAATTTGCTTTAGCCTTCTTTAGTTTATTTTGCTTGTCGTTAATAAACTTTTCTTTAGATTTTTAAAAATCTTAAATTTGATCTGTTTTATTTTTCTTTTAAAGAAACTAAAAACGCTTTTTGTTAATGTGCTGAGGTGACATAAGATCGATAGAGTCAATTTATGCTTGTGATTGGGAACTTTTGGTTGTTAAAGGAGAAAATAATATTCGAACATGGCGCTCCGTTTTAGCGTTCTCATTTTGATCTCTTAATTACTCAGTAGGCTATAAATCTTAATCCATTAAGTCTGCTTAATCTTCTTACAGATAAAGCTATCTCTTAATACTTTAAGGTTTTTTTATCTATTTCTAAATTTCTTGCTTTTAGATCTCTTTACGCACAACTTGCTATCTTGGCAAGTTTAAATTTTTAGTTTTCTTTTAGTTTTAAAGCTAAAGTAAAACTTCCTTTTATTTAGATATTTACTGCTCTTTTAGTTCTATGGCATGTAGCTGCTATAGTAACTCTTGCTTAGTTTCATCTAATTCATAAAAATCTTGAGATTGCTATGTAGGCTTATCTTAAATTTATGGAGTACTTAGCAACTTAAGAGAAATTTAAGCATTATTTTATTTAAATTCACTAGATTCTTGGCAAAATTCATATGCAGGGGCATTGCTAATAAAAGAACTTTGATCAAGAAGTTAATCAAGTTCCTTTAAATCGTTTGACTAGAATTAATTAACAGTGTTTTAGTTAATATTCTATTGATTTATTAAGTCTGCGTTATGCTATAACTAGTGGCAATCTAAATGACATAAACACTAGGTACATTATTACTAATCATTCTTTTTATCCTTTATTTACTTCTGCAAATCAAGTAACTATTTCTCCTTCTTTTACAATTTTTAAACGTCTTTGTTAAATTTTCTGAGATTTTCGTTAAATATTTCTTTAGATCTTTCTAGTCTGTTAAATAGTTAGTGCAAGGGATCGCTGCTAAGAAATTCTTTTCCCTCTGCTGTTTGTAACTTCTGTTCTTTTCTTAATAATTAGTATAATTTCTTTTGCATTGCTCTTTCTTATTTTGCAATTTCATGTTCTTTAGTATTCAAACCTTGCATATGTTTGCTTAGTTCAATTAGATTTTCCTTTATCTTACTAAAAAGAGTTGCCTTCTTTTTTATTAATCTCAATCTATTTAACTCTGATGGGTCATTTTTATTAGTTGGCATTTTATATTTTTTATTTGGACTTTGAGAAGAGGAATTTCCTAAAAATCTTTCCAATTGATCTATTATATCCATTATTTGTTTTACTTATGTAGACTCATTTATAGCTGAAGAAGAGCTAGAATCTGTTGTTTATTACACTCCTTAAGATCCAGATTTCATAAAGTAATTTTCATTAATCATCATTTCTTTAGGTTGCATTTATAAAGGTAAAAAGTTAATATGCTCATTTTAATATTATTTATCTTTCATAACTTACTACTTAGTCAATACAGTGCTAGATTTCATTTCTAGATCTTTTAGATTTTCATTTTTTTTAACCTAAGGAGAACGAAAATTCCTATTTTCCTCTATTTTAACAGGTAAATCAGGTATATACTAAGAAGATTTTTCTTTCTTTTAGCTTTTATATCTTTTTTAAGCAAAGCCTTGAGAAGAAAAAGAGCTATTAGTGATAGAAGCATAAGGTTATTTGATTACTCCAATTTAATTTTTAGTATGATCTTAAATTTCAATAGAAATATCTTCCATAGATTCATTCATCTTATTAATTATAACTCATACACTTTTTATTTAAATTACTTTATTTATTTCTCTTAGAGACTTTAGCGATATTGCTTTAAACTCTATAGATATTAATTCTAATATTAAATAATTGCATAGCACATTTAATTTATCCTTTCCTGCTAATATTAAGAGTGCTAATTCCTTTAATATTTAGATTCAAATTAAGAGTCTGCTGCTATTTATGATCTGTAATTATGCTTATTCAGACTAATTTATATTATAATTACTTGCAATCAATAGTTTAATATTAAGAACTTGAGTGAGGCAGCTTATATATCTCAATTAAAAGCGTTAACTTAACTTTTCCTAATACACTAGAATAAAGCACTACTTGATAAATAAGCAATCAGAACAGATGCATGGCTTATCTTTAGAGTGGTAGATTTAAATTCTTACTTAATTTGATTATAATATACAGTAGTTTCTAATCTAAGCAATTTAAACATAGTATTTAAGTTATTAAATCAATCATTTAGTTACTCCATATAAAACTATATTAAATAACCCTTAATACCAAACTACAAGCATGCTATTTAAATAGTCATATCCTTTATTATTTTCCTAAGACTGTGATCTCTTATGCTTTAAACTGTTATAAAAGCAATGAAACTAATTTATATTTAAGAAAACTATCAAGTATTAAAAGATTTTTGTGTTAACTTGCAAAATATGACACAGCTTTAATATTTAGGGCATATAACAGCCTTATTAGTTTTAGCCTTAGTCATTTAAATCTCTTCTACACTTTCTACCTCAATAAAAGATATAATTTGCTTATTTACTTCTTATGGTTTAAATTGATGTCACAATAGAAAAGTTATAACATAAAGAGTTCTGCTTTAAGTTTTAAATTTAATAATAAATTCAAAATGTCAAGAGAAACTTTCCAACTAGTTTGAAAGTAGACTTACACAATCTATTAATCCTAAATTTATAATTTTTTTAACTTGAATAGTCTTGTGACTTAGTATGAAGTTAGGTTCTTTCATTGATTAATATTACTTGTATTTGAATTTTAGCATTTTGAAATTATAAGGTGGAAATTCCTTTTTTAGTTTGTTTCAAAATCTTCTACTTGAATGAAGATATTTTTGGCAAATCTTAACAAACTATATTGCTTAATCTCTGCTTCATTCATTACTAATCAAAGATTATAGAACATACAACCATCTTCGCTTTATCTACTTATCAGATTTTACTATTTCACCTTTGTAAAATTGCTTGTTTAGATGCCTAGCAATCTTAGTCCACTTATAGTAGAAGTTATTAAGCTTCATTTTATCCATGATGAAGATATCCTCTTCATATGACCATTCTTCTTGAAACTCCTGTAGTTCTTTCATTTGTTATTATTAGGACTATTTGAAAAGGGATTAAATATCAATTTAAACTATAATTAATCACTTTATTTTTACTTTGCTTAATCAAATATGAATTTATTACCTAATCTCATGCATAAGCTTTTGTTAATAAATATGGCTAGTTGGATTGCCTTACCTATGATTAACTACTCTTCTTCCTATAGTTTACTACTAACTCTTTAAGGTTATAAGATTAATGCTTTAGTATATAGTGTAATCTAAATAGCTGTACTTTAGTATAAACTAATTATAGTAGCTTATATACTCTGTTTATATTCATTGCTTAAGGCTAAGATTATATACTTAAGTAAAACTATCTCAACTCTTAAGCGGTTAAGAAGCACTTAAGTAAAGCTAAACTAGCTACTATCTAGCATATTAACTCCTACTTGCATAATATAATTAATATATTTACCTATTATAGAGAAAAGGAATAGATATTTTTAAATTAGGTAGAAGACTAAGCTGATTCATATGCCTACTATCATTACTTAAGGAAGCTAGAATTATTCAATATGCTTGCTTTTTATTAGTAAGCTAAAATGGAATTGAATATCCTATTAGCGTATGTTAAGCATTGTAGATATAGAATATTTGAATAGCAAAGTAAAAATAGTGATTAATTTAAAAAGTAGCTATTAAAATGATTATTATGAATACTTCTCTAGCATCTTATGCTTAATTTATATTATCAATACAAAAAGGATATATTCTAAGATATATAGAAGCTATTAATATTAATAGCGCTAGGAAGAAATTAACTACTATTCAAATTTGAAATCTTCTATGTTGGATACTCAATTAACTGCTTAACCAGAATATAATAACAAATAAAATGTAGAAGTATACCCTATACTTGCTTATCACACTGCTTTAATATTAGTATTAGTAAAATTATCATTATCATTAACAAGCCAAATTCTCATTAAAACATAGTTTAAATACAAATTTCATTCAAGAAAATATCTTTTGGAGATATTTAAGAAGAAGCTAAAAACTTTACTAGGATAATGATACTTTTATACAATAAAGAAAGTATTATAATGAAAGAAAAGAAGGAAAATAAAAGCTTTAGATTATTTTAGTTAAATAGAGAAAGTAAATATGATGATTGAATCTAGTTAATCGATTAAATGTGTATCTATAAATAAAATTTAATAATAAGACCTATATATTAATAATACCAAATAGATCAAATCACTTCTAACTGAAGTTGCATTCAAAATAAATCTCTTTAAGCATCAATAGGAATAATAAAATTTATTACTTTTTAGAAGATAAAATTAAGAAACTTCATATTAAATTTAATTAAGACAAAAGAGTATTAAAGAAATTTTTAAAGAGTTAAGTAGATAATTAATACAAATACATGAATACTATGCTAATTACTATAAATTCTTAATTTTTAAATAACAATCTCTAATTCTATGATTTATCTAGCTAATTATAAGAATATAAATAAGATATTTTTTGGAGAATTTTATAGATAATCAAATAAGCTTTATTTATTTCTTTATATCAAATTATGATTGAAATACGTTATAGGTATATTATATGAGGCATACTAATTGTCTTTATTTATAATGTTAGCTATACATAATCAGATTAGGTATAATTTACAATTTATACTAAGTTATGTTCTTTAAAATAAATTGCTTCCATTCCACTAGATTCAAAAAGCATGACTTCTTAATGAAATAATTGGCTATTTAATTAAATTAATCTAAAAGCTAATAAAGTTTTCATATTTTAAAAGCACTTAAACTTAAATTATAATATATTGAATATAAGTAATAAATACTTTAGATAATAGTCTTATTATAAAAAATAGGCAGAAGATAGTCAAATTATATTATTTAAGTCTATCATTTTGATTAACTTAAAGCTTTATATTTCTTCATAAAAAAGGAAATACTCTGTACTTATTATATTTATCTTTAATAGTCTTAGCTTAGTGTTAATAATTGTATCTTGGTCTCATTTAATTTATTACGGTTATTAATTGCATAAGAACATACTAAATTGGAAAAGTTTATTAATAATAGTTCAGAAGATAAAGATTAAGAAAAGTGATATAAGAGTAGTTAAAGTAACTATATAATAAGACTCTTACTGATATAATGCAATTTGGTTATAAGTCATTTAAATTTTCCAAACTTATTATCTTATTATTATTCTAACTTTATAGGCTAGCCAATATTCTTATAGCTACATATCTTTCATGTTCTAACTTATTCACAAAAAGAGATTATATTTCTTTACTTGTCTCTATTAGTAAAACTAAACAAAGCTATCTAAAGAGCAAAATAGAAAAGTATACAGCTAATTTAAGTGATTTAGGTATTATTCTATCAATACTGTAATGATTCTCTTATTATATGTGAGTTATAACTTTTAATTTATCAGCAAGAGGTAGTTTGTACTTAATATATTAAAGTGATCTTAAAATTTATAGTTAATATTATGATATAACTAACAAACAAAGCTTAAAGTATTCAAAACAATAGATTCAATAGAAATAAAAAGTAAGGACTAGAACTAGTTTTAGTTATTAAATTAGAAAGGTAAATCAGCATCTTAATATGTTTCTATAATTTAAAATTTATTAATATATTATATTACTTAATTGAAGGTAAGCCATTCCAATATATTTCATTATTATAATCAAATATGCTAAACAATACGAGAAATCTATAAAATTAATTCAAATAGAGCTATTATAGTCTCTTAATTAAGCTAACTGCTTTTAAAAATTATAAAAGAAGGTTTATTTATTATTGCTAATTTAGAAACAGAAAAGGGATACTTAGCTAGCTAATGCATTTATCTTAATATTTTACTTATAATTAAAGTTTATTAATAATAATGCTAGATTTATTTAAAGTGCTATAGTTATTTTCTTGAGTTATTCTTTTATTGTTTATATCTCTTCAACAATCAATCTTAAGCATCTACCTTTCTACTTTATTTCTTGAGTAAATATTTTGTAATAATAATCATTTAATATTTTTAGATTTTTACTAAAATAACTTTTGATAGAAATAGTTAAAATCAAAGAATTAATATTAGTAATAGAAGCTTAGAATTGCTTTCTTTAATATCCTTTGTAAAAGTAACTTTTTTAACTGAAATAGTAATTTAATTACTTCTATTTTAGGTATTTTACTGTGAAAAGCAAAAACTTCCTTTAACTATAAAAAAGAATAGACTTATTATAAATAATATCATCATAGTAACCTTATTTATGCGATACATCTTATTACTACATTTACCCATTTTTATTAGCCATTCTAATTATTATTACTATCTATTCTTTTATTAATTCATATTTTAATTAGTATTCTTACGCTAAGTTAAGTTTAATAATTTTGTAAAGTTTGTAGAATAATAGTGAAGCTTAAAATTGCTTAAGACCAATTAAAGATGAAGCTTAAAATTTGAAATTAAGTATCTAATGGATTATTTAAAATTGATAAGTAAGTATATTAGTGGCTAAATATAGGAAACTAAGATTTTTAGATGCAAACTAAAATTGTATGTTCAATTCTAGCAGCAAAAGAAATAGTGGGTTGAGAAATTTTTAAATAATTAAAGATTGAGAATTAAGCTTAAAAATAATCCTCATTTGATATTCTGTTTTTAAAAGAGATAAAAATGATGAAGTAAATGGCTTCAGTTACAATAATTAGATAGAAAAGCTATTTTTACCTTCTTGTTTAAATTTTATTATTTACATTAATCACTTTTAGGTAATTCCATAATGGGGTATTCTAAAGAACAATTTATTGATAAAATAGCCTAATAGTTTATCTGTTCTATTTGTCAAGATGTAGTAAAGGAACCTTTTCAATGTAGCTAATGTGAGAACCTTTTTTGCTGTGAATGCATTAATTAATGGCTTTCCACTTAAAAATAGAAATAATGCCCTAATTGTAGGAAACTTAATCCTGATTTATAATCTCCTGTTAAACTAGTTTTAGGTATCCTAAATGATTACAAATTAAGGTGCTAATTTTGCTAAAGTATTGTTACACTTGAACGTTTTTAACTCCATTAATAGAATGAATGTTCTTAGAAAAATTAGCTGGAAAATTGCTTGAGTAAGATTTAGTAGTTGGAAGCTGAGAATAAAGTCTTGAAGCAAGATTTTTAGAAGTAGAAAGATCAGCATGATTAACTACTAGAAACCTATAAAAAATTAGAGTAAAAGTATCTTGAGTTAGAGGGAAAATCATAAGAATTTAATAAAAAATAAGAGGAATTTAATGGAAAAGAAATAAGCTCTAGTTCATAAAGTTAGAAGCCTACAACTATTTCGAAATCTATGAGCTTTATTTCTAATTAAAGCAAATAATTCAATTTCACTACCAAAATTTATCAAAGCATTGAGTGAATATTAGTTGGCTAATGGGATTAAAATGGCTTATAAGGTTTTGGTTTGAGGAAATCAAAGCAAAGTGTTTTTATAGGATTTTACTAAAATGATAAATTGGAAGATAAAGGAGTCTGATTAGGTTCTGATGGCGATTGATATTTTGGAAAATGATAGAATAATCAATTTCAGGGAGATGGAATATACCATTTTCATAATGGTATGAGGTATGAAGGAGAGTTTAAAAATAACAAAAAAAATGGATATGGAATAATGTACAAAAGAGATGGAAGATTTGTTGAAGCTAATTGGGAAAATGATAATATAGTCAAAAGATATTGATATCTTCTTTAATTTAATTTTAAGTTATTTTATGACTTCTATAACTAAAATAGAACTAAATTTTTTTTTTAATAACATTTTTGATTTAAAAAATAAAATTATTTTTCTATGCGAAATACTTTGATAGTGAGATGCTTTAATTGAAATTATAAAATAATAAATTGAACGGTGTTAGTGATTCGCTCCAAGATTTTTAGTTTTATTTCCTTACTTTTATTAATTATTGGCTGAATTTTTGCTATTTTTTTGTTGACTATTAATTTTGTTGGTTTACTGTTACTTAGTTTCTTTTTATTTATAGTTTTATTGAATTTATTGTTTTTTTTCAATCACCTTTGCTTCTCTATTCAGTGAATCCTTTTTAACGCTACTATTGTTAATTTATTTTTGTATATTAGATTATTAACTTACTTCTTCGCTTATTTCTTCAATATCTTATTTGTCTAGATCTAAATTTTGAATATTTTATAAGTTAATGTTTTAATCAATTTTTAAGCTATATCTCTTTTAAAGTTCAATTTGTTTCTTGCCAATATCTTAGCTAATAATCTCGTTACCTTGATGCTAAACTTAAATTTTACTAGATTTAAATTATACTTGACTTGGATGGATGTCTAATACTTCTTACTAATTCTGATTTGATAGTTATCTTAAACTATCTTCATTTTAATTTTAATTACTCTAATTTAATTTATTTTTATCTAAGACATTTTCAATATTTTTTTAATCCTTTTGTACAGATTTAGCATTATCTGTATTTAAAGTTAAATTACTAATTTCCTTTTTATCTTCTGAATTTTTATATTAGTTTTCATTTTGCTTTTATTGCTATATTTCTTAATTTAATTATGCTCCATTATTACTACTATTTTGATTTTCCCACTTATCTTTTTTTTAATTTGTCTGCTAATCATTAGACTAGCTTTTTTCTTTGGATTGGTCATTCTACGTAAATTTCTAGATTTCAGCTTCAGTATTTTAATTCATTTTACTTTAATTAATTGACTTATTATTCATTAAAACAATTTGCTATTTATCAAAGTCAGTAGCTTGATTTAAATCACTATATTCTAGCATAGTTTTATTAATACTTTTATTAGTTAATTGATCTTCCATTGTTCTATTTAGATTTTTCTTAACACTTTTTGCTGAATTGTCTTGCTTTTTCTTTTTGCTTTGATTTCATCTATCAGATCTTTATGTTTTAGCTTGGTCTATGGAAGGTAAGCTCATATTTCTTAAGTCATATATTCTAGAAATATTCTTTATTATAATCTTACCTGAGAATTCTATTTACTTTACCAATCTTTCATTGGTCCTCTAATTTTATCTTTTGCTTAGCCCAATTTAGAACTATACTTCAAATAGTCTCTACTCCTTTTAAATTCCTTTTCCATTTAATTGAAACTAATTTAACCTCTTTAGTCTACAATTCTTCTTGCCAATGCTTCGTTTTCTTAATGAATCTATACTAAATATTCTTTCCTTTTAGGAGCATGGTAAGTCACCTTGCTTATTGGATATACTTCAGTTTTAAAATTTTCACTAATAAAAGATTGCTTTCCTTAAATAATTTCCATCAGATTAGTAAGAAGAGCCTAGTTTTCACGTTTAATCTCATTAATAGCAGCTAAATACTAAAAAATTACCTTATTCATGAAACGCAGTTCAAGTCTTCACAACAGGAGATATTTTATAACTAACAGGTAGTTTATTATCAATCCTGGTATGCTTACTTCCTCTACTATAAATATAATTAAGCCTCTAGTAGTGCAAATCATGAGCCTTTGCTCTTTGCCAAGCAGCAGCATCGTTTTCTAATAATTAATTCTATCACATTTTATGCTATTTAGCTATTTATTACCAAGATATTAATTAATGCTACTTTTAATTACCTTTAATAAGCTTCCTTTATATTAAATCTATTTCTAGAACCTAGAAACTTTTCCAGTCCTATTAAAGCTTTAGTATCATGTTTATTATTTAGACTTAAGACTCATTAATATATCATTAATATGTAGATCCTTTAATGCTTTTGGCTATGAGTAGCGCTATCTATAAATAGCTTGTTCTGCTTTAAACTATAGAAAGCAAGAGTTGCAAATGTATTAGCATTTTAAAGAAAAATAAGCTTAATCTACTAAATGTAAAGCAAAGAGTTACCTAATTGTAACTAAATGAGCTTTAAAACATATTTATGCTGCTATTTAATAATTACTAGTATAAATATTAGAATTATGTCTCTTCTTTATTTCAAACTTACCAAGACTAATTAGGATTTAAGGATCAGAAGCATGCAAGAAGCTAGATAGAGTAAGTGGCATGTTTCATTAGAATGGATTTAAAGAGTAGGAAGATAAAGAAGAAAGTAATTAGATTAGTTTGGATGATATAGAATATGAAAAGAAATGTATTAATTAAATTAAAACTTTAATTTCTTATATCAATAGTTAAAAATGTAAGTTAGATAGGAATCTATTCATTCCAGACTCTACAACCAAGGAATCATTTAACGATAACAGAGAGACGTTGAATATCAGCAAGCTTTGAATTAAAAACTGCAAGAGGAAGCTAGTTTCCTCTAACAGAAACCAAAAATAAACTAATACAATCCTGAATTTTCAGTCGCACGGCCGAGAAGTATGGACTTTGCTGAATACACTAATAAGTGAAAAAATGATTCAAATTCGAAAATTTAGAATGAACGTGAATTTCAAATAAATCAAGAAAACTAGAAGCTATATAATGAAATATAAGGTATTAAGATAAACAAAGATAGAAAAGTATTTAACTATTAAAACCCAGTTGATGGTTGAGATTAAAGATTTGAAAAATTCATTAAGAACAGATAGTTTTACTCTGAAAACAACGAAACTGAATATACATATTCCCCAACAATTAATACAAACTCAAGTATACTAAATAGAAGCGGCACAGTTTATGATCGCTTATATAAAGAGCAGAAACAAAAATAAGAAAAAGCAGAAGAAATTGCAGAGTAAAAATTAAAATAAGAAAGCGAAGCTTTGCAAAAAGCAAAACCTTAAACTAATAATTACAATTTTTAGGTTATAAAGAGGCCTTAAAGCTAAGATAAGGTGTTTGAATATTTATATAAAAATCACGATGAAATAAAAACAAAAACTTAGGAAAAAAACAAGTAATTACACTAATAAGAATGCTCATTTACTCCAAATATTAATAAGAATACTGACCAATTATTAAAAAGTACCCGAATCTCTTTGTAGAAAGGGTCTGGAAGAAATACTGCCTAAAGCTTTAGAAGTTAAGATTCTGGTCACATTTCTAAGCCACAAAAAAACACAAGATCTTGCTCTCCTATAGTGTAAAAGTAAAATGAAAGTTTTTAAACATTCATAAATAGAAATCACTTCTAGTATATGCAAAGAAAATAATCTTCCATAAAAAATAGCGAATAATAATAGTACTAAGAGTGTACTTTTTAGCCTAAGACAAATAAAAATTACAGGGAGTTGATTAATTAAAGAAGCTTAGATAAAGGTTATACTTAATAGCCCTAGCATCAAAAAGTAAAAGGGAAAGCTAATAAAACCAAAAAATAGGAGAACAGAAGCTTAATAGAGAGAAATTAAGAATTCTTTGAGAAAGTTAACAAAAAAATTTTAGTTTAGCAGAAAAAGAAAATTTAACAGGAAATGAATGAATGTACTTTCAAACCTAAAATAATCAACTAATAAACAAAACCATAAACTAGCTTAACTTCACATTTTTAACGCTAATTTATGTAAGGGGATTCCAGCAAGGACTCTTTATCAAGAATGAGTACATTTTGTTGCACCTAAAAACATAATGAGTTTTAATAATATTTTATAAATAAAGTAAACGGATTGCAAAATTTAGCTAGAAGCTAAATTATGAAAGATTAAGAAAACAAATTAAAAAATATATCAAAAAATGCAAATGGAAGGTAAAGCCAAGGTATTAATTTCATCTAAAAGCAAAATAAAAATTTTAAAACTTAAAACTAAACAGTAAGAGATAATTATTAACCAATAACTCAACATCCTATCTATAAAAACAAACCTCAAGGCTATTAAACGGTAAATAACATTGTTAATTAGAATTAGAAAAGAACCCAGTAATATTAATAGCTAAATCAGTAAATATAGTATAGCTAAAATGAAGACCAAACCTAAGAATGGGAACAACTCCAAAACTAATATTAGAATTTTATCAATGAGTTTTAGAAGTTCACGGTAAAATTCGATTAGTTGAATAAAACAGTGCAATGAGAACTTTATCTGCTTGCTTTAATAAAATTTTATTAAATAAATCTATTAATCTCTGATAATCCACATACTCTTTGATATTCTTAAAGCACTTAACTCATTTAGTAAAATTTCCAAGTTATTAAATCTGAGCATACTATTCTAGTTTATATTTAAAATAATTAAAATTATCAATCTTTTTCAGTTTAAAATAAAATAGCATAGATACTTAATAGAGAGCTTATAACTGTATTGAATGGTGGCTATATGTTAAGGAATAAAGTATGAAGTTAATTTATTGATTTAGTATATTTAGAAAAGTTATACGTGATATTAAGAGTAAAGCTTCCTATTGTTAAAAGGCTAAAACTATCTCATATAAAAGGTATAAATAGATAAATAAGTAAAATGCTAAATATAATATAAATTTAAAAGCTTTATGGCTTTTTTATAAAATCAAGCTAGTCTTTTTCATCTAAATATTAACCTAAGTAATTTACATAATAAAAGCATAGAAATAGTTAAAATGGTGGTACATGCAAATAATTAAAAATAAGTAGATAATTACAACTATATTAAAATTATTTAAATATATTTCCTATAAATAATCATTTTAGTTACTAACTTCAAATATAACTTTAATTAATTCATTGGAATTTTTATCCTTGAGATTTTAATACTTCAACTATTTAAAGACTATTAACATTATCCTAAAGTTATTTTTAAAATTGCTGGGTATGCTCAAGGTTTAGATGAATGAAAAGATTACTTAGATAAATTAAGTTAATTGAGCTAATTGTAATTTTTATGAGAACATATGGAGATACTACAAATTGATATTGAAATTAGGAAAGGATAGATTAATATAAGAGATTATAAGTAATTTAAAGAGTAAATTTAGCCTTTAACTTTATATATTGACCTTGTTTCTAATAAATATTAATAGACTTATTGATATGATTAACACTAACTTATAAGCATATAATAAACTTAATTTAATTTCAGTTAAGAAGAATCTGATTATTTATTAATACAAACAACTTTAATCTTAACTATCTAAACTCTAATCTCTCCAATTTAGTTATTGATAGATATTTAAATAAAATTAATTGATAAGGATAAATTAAATATTTAAAAATGCAACCAAAAGGGAATTGTTTTGATAATTTAAAGAACCAGATCAAATGTCTATGTAAGTATAAGTTTACAATAATATTTTGCACTGCATGACTTTTGTATTTTCCTAGTTTTGGAAGAAATGTTGCACTTTACTTTTACAAAGTGAGAAAACCAGCTTATGATATAGGTTAAGAAATAATTCCTTAAGGTGATTAAATTTTTACCTAATATGCCAGTGAAATACTACTATTTACTAATATAATCACTATTATAGCCTCTTTTATGATCTCTCTTTTCAGAGAAGAAAGTTAAGAAGATCGTTTAGCAAGAACTATTATATAAGTACTAAGAATAGCAACAATAGGTCATACATTTAGAGTTCTTTCGTTTATAGTAACTTCTGTACCAGGACCTGCAAGAAAATGTACTGAGGAGCTGTTATTTAATAAAGAGATGTAAAGTCAAGTTCCTAAAAATGTACAAGAAATATTCCTCAATTGAACTCCATTCTTTAACAAGACATGTGGAGAGTAAATGTTCAGTGGCTACATATTTACGATGGTTATTTCAACAATGGCTGCTACTTCCTATTTAACTAAAATTTATAGAGTATCAGTTCTTGTTAGAATATTTTTGGTCTTCTAATGAATCTTGGTAATTATGTAGTATGTTTCGATTATAAGCAGCAGAACTTTATACACTAGTACACTTACTGTGGCAACATACGTCGCTATCTTAATGTGAGTTGTGTATCCTAAATTTTAAGAAACTACTTCCACATCTTAATATCTTAAAGAGAATTCAGAGGTTTAGCTATCGAATATTGGTGTAGCTCACCATAAATTTAAAGATGAGAATGAAGTTTCTTTCCAATCAAATGAAAATAAATCAAAAAAAATTTACTAGATGGAGTCTAACACATCTGGGTTTACCTCCTCTAATGAAGACTTCTTTAAAAGCAAGTGAAAAATTTTATTAACTCAAACTTCAAATTATCTAGCCCTAACTATATAAACTTTCCAATATTTCCTAACTATTATTTACAGTAAATTTCATTATTTCATAACTACTTTTGGGATATTTCCTTTCATTGCTGTATTAATATCAATTATTAATTCCTACTTTTATAATACACCAGAAGAACTTAAATATACTTAAAACTTAAAAAAATTTACTTTAAATTTAAATAAAAAAATTTATTTTATTATTAAAAGAGAATAAGATAGTAAATGAAAAACTACAAGCTATAAAAGGTATAGATATTAATAAGGAAATGTATAACTTAAAAGTAAAAAGATTCCTTAGTTTTATATTTAACTAATTACTAATTTAAATCTAATAGCTCTCATTCATTTCTCAAATTTTGAATGTAAAGAACCATATATTTAAATTAAGTTTTAATTTTAAATATTTAAGCTTAAATTGTGAAATTAATAGTTAACTTCTAGCATTATTTAATTAGAAAAAATTAGCTTGGATATTATAGATTAGAAATGATTAAATATAGAAATAAAATTACTAAATAAAAGATATCAAGCTTAGCTTGCTAAAATCTAATTAATTACAGTTATTTTTAAAAAGAAAAAGATTCTAAACTTAGTGTTCCAGGAGATCCTACTTCCCAAACATCTCCAACTACAACAGGAGGAAGAATCTGAAAATCTACTCTTTACCTTTCGGAAAGTTTTGGATGCCCTCTCTTCATTTTCAAAAAAACTCTTAACTTAATTTTTAACATGAGAATTTAAAGGACTGATTTAAGTTCAAATATTGCTTTATTGTAGTTTCTTGAAATTCTTATATTACTCTTAAATATTTTATTATTTCCAAATTTCTTAGACTTTTCTTCTACTTTATATCTAAGTTTAGTAAAAGCATGAAGCTTCTTCATTTTTATAATCGTCTTTATAGGTTGGAAAAAGTGATTAAACTTCTGATACATAATTTTCTTTATTTATTTTTACTTTTTAGCTCATTATTTTCATTTATTAAGAGCTAATTTTAAATTATATTCATAAAGCCTGTAAAACTTATGGCTTATATATTTGATTTTCATATCATTTAATATCTAATATTTCTTAAATTTATTTATTTAGGATTTCAACTTCTAAAATTACTTGAGCTTTATGTTTGTAACTAGGTTTTATAACGCAAAATGAAACGCCATTGCCTTTAGTTCTATCTTTTTAGTGTTTTACTTTAAAAGGTTAAAATTAATTCTCAATAAATATCTTTTGAGTAGCATGAACATTTTAGTTATTTTAATGTTCATTGCTTATAGTATTTTGAGCTGCTATTCGTATTCAAGTATCTATTAGTCCTATTTAATCTATTACAAACGGACGAAAAAATCTGCCAAGAAAAATCTACTTCTAGTTTTCGTGATCTTATTTATCTTCAATATTCCTTAAAATAGACTTATGAAAAAGGACTAATTATTTCCATCTGCTACATTTTTTTATGCTTGATTGCTTAGATTCTTAAATATTTAAATAGTTTGATATAAATTATCCTATTCAGTCTAATTTTCATCATAATCGCATAATTAGCTGTCATTTTCATGTGATTTGTGCTCTAAATCAAAGTGATTCTGCGGATTAGATGTAATTCTATAATTTGTTTTATAATCTTTCTGATTATTTGCGTTTTAATTTTTAGTTATGTGAGAAGCTATGAAAGAAGTTTTCTAGGCAACTGAGTTTCTATTTGAACCTTGACTCGCATTACTTTCTACTCTCGAATTCTGTCCTGTACTAATCACATTAGCATATCTCTTATTTTGATGGTTTAACTTCTATAATTTTTCATTTAGGTCTAGAGTCTAAAATATCTATTAATTGACCTATTATTTATGCTACAAACTGCTTGATCCAAAGGTTGTAGTGTTTAGCTATGAACTAGAAAAAGCAATATTATTGAATGTGGATTTAGGTGATGAAATTTATAATTTTTTATTTTTGGCTTGCTTTATTTTATGTATTCACTAATCAAGCTTAGAAAGAGAATCTTCTTTCAGATTGGTCTGATTCTTCCATTTAAAATGATTTTATAAAAGGCTTTATTAACTGGTCTTATTGGGAAAAACTTCTTTCTACTATAAATTAATTAAAGAAATATAAGCACGAGACAAAATTTTATTCTGATCTACATTTTCAACTGTTAAATGGTTCTTTTGCTATCTATTTTTTTAACTGTCCCATTTTAAAAAGATTTCTTGTACTCCTAAGTTTTGGTAATTGTTAAATTACTAAATACTTGAATTTTAGGAACTATAATTATAAAAAGAGTCTCTACTTATAGCTCTTGATTATGCTATGCTTCTGGATTTTTAGGATAGTAAATCTGATTTTTTCAATTTGATATCATTTTTGAAAATATTGACTTATGCATGATTACTCTATGCCTTATAGCATTTACTTTTAGTATCTTAAATCTATAAACTTTAATTGATTTTCTTAAACCTTTATATTTACTTCTAGGACTTTATGGAGTCTATTTGTTACTCTATTTTTTTTAATTTATAGTTACTTTTCATATCATTATTTGACCCAAATGGAGTAGAAAATATCTGAATTGGAGTAGTTCTTGGATGTTTTTCAATTTTGAAATTTTGAAGTAGGGAAGAGTTGGATTTAGTTATAAGCTTATTAGAAGTAAACTAGTTAAGCAGACTATTTAATTCGTTTTTATACATTTTATTACCTTTAATCATTTAAAAACGTTAAGCTAAATAGCATATCATCATATAAGGCATAAATGCCTAATAAACCTATTTTAAAAAATATCCTCTTTCTATGGCTTAATGAAAGATTATTAAATAGTTAAGAGAGGTTCTATAAAACTAAAGAGAAAGAATAGTAGTTTTATTGGATTTTCCATTAATAAGCTATAAAGTTAAGCTTTATATGTTTAAATAAAACTTGCAAGCTTATAAAGCTTAAAAATAAATATAGCAGGCTAAATAATAAGCACAGCTAATCATTTTAGTGCTTTAGTCAAGCAAAAGCTTTTTTAATTGTACACTAAAATTTATTCCAGCTAGTTAGCTTTAAAGTTATTTCCACTAAATACTTTAATATTGCTAAAATTAGATAAGCTACTAATAGCAAGTGTGCTAGCTAAGATAACTATACCTTTTCTTTTGAAAGTATAGTCATTATACAAATTGAAATAGATAATGCGTATAGTTATGTCTTATAAGGTTAGATATTTAAATAATTAAAGACTATTATAATTTCTAAGTGTTACTCTATAATGTACTACTGTATTAAATTTATTTAAATAGTGATGAGAGAGCATGCATTTGAAGGTGAATATTAGAAGTGAGTGCATTATAAGCTTTCCATTTTAATATGGATTTCAATCTGCATTTTTATAAAGGCAATTAAAGGAATTTAAGCTAAATTATAATAAAACATATTAGTAAAAATGAAGAAAGCTGAGTAGTAGGCACGCAAAGCTGGTAAGGGTGTTAAAGAAGGAAAGCAACACAGACGTAAAGTTTATACATCTGTTACATGGAAGCCAAAGAAAACATAGCAAGATAAGTCTGTTCCAAAATACCCAAGAACCACGAAAAAGAACGAGCCTCTTGATAAATTCCAAATTATAAAGCACCCTCTCGCTACAGAAAGCTCAATGAAAAAGATTGAAGATCACAACACGCTCACTTTCATAGTGGACATCCGCTCTAACAAGCGTTAGATTAAGTAAGCCGTTCATGAAATGTACCAAATTCAAGCTTTGAAAATCAACACTCTCATTAGACCTGACGGAAAGAAGAAGGCCTATGTAAGGCTTACTCCTGATTTCGATGCTCTTGATGTGGCAAACAGAATTGGAATCATTTGAGTGGAATTTTTCAACTATAAAATTAAACTTTTAAAAATTAATATAATAACCTTTTCCTTCTATCACTTCAAATCAATCTGCTCCATTATATGCTACCATTTTAAGCTTACTTAATAGTAATATCTTAATAACAGCTCTTAATCAGGAAAATATATGAAAACTGCGCTACTTTGCACTTGATTTCTTTAATTTTATAAATAAAAGATATAAATACTTAAAACTGAATGAAACATTAGGACTTACATTATGAAAAAATTAAAAGAATAATGAAATTAACTTTAAATGGTTTCTATAATTCTTATCTTTATTTAATTTGATAGGCTTTTATTTTTAACTTAGTTTTCCTTTATAAATTTATGAAATAACTCCATATAGCTAATGACCTAAGGATATATTACTTAAATTTATTCAATTATCAATACACCTAAAATTCAATCTCTATTATTTATATAGCTCAGCTAATTGTCCTATAAGCAAATAAACAACTAAGAAGTTTGTTAATTATTGATTAATTATAAATAATTTTGTTTTTAAATTAAAGTCATTTATAATAATCCATTTCCTAACTGAAATCTAAACTACTAATTATTCTAAATTTTCTTAGTTTTAATTAATTTAATAGACAAATTATTTGAAGTGCTTTGGATAGATTCAAGTGGTAAGCAGTAAATTTAACTAAAGTTATCAATATTTCGTAATTAATTTTCAAAACTATCAAATTTTAATATTATCCTGTAATATCTTAAATTTATTATCTTTACTTGGAGTTTAATTATTACCTTAACTAGTTAAAATCAATAATAATTATCTAAATTTTTATTAAATAAATCAAGCTTCTTGTGATAGTTTCCATAAATTAAGCATAAACTATTAAATACCTTCATAAATATATACTTAATTATAACAAAGTTCTTTTTAGCTTCAATAGGTCATCTTTAAAGATAATCTTTTTAAAGCAAATTATTAATAAATGCATGTGATAGGAGCTTTCTTTTGTTTTCCTTTAGCATTTTCTAATATTAACCTTTTATAATTATTCTAAAGAAAAACTGAAGTTCTAGCATATCTTATTGTATTCTTTATGAACTTAGAGAGAATTTAATTGAATAAATAGCTAAAATTCTAATAAATTTTTTAAATGACTTAAATTGTTATGCATGTCATTCTTTATGGTAAAAAGGATGACTTACTTCTGGACATATTGTTCCCAAAGATAAAGCCAAAGCCAAACTGGTATTTCTAAATTTTCTTCTCCTGAATACTAAATAAACAGCAGATGTAAATGCCAAACTTTGTAGTAATCTATAAGATAGTGAAGTGCGGTAAATGTGCTTTTATCTCTTAGCTTCTATGAATTGTAATTGTTTTTGCATCTCAGCATATTCATTTGATTCCACTGTTGCTTTTGAGACTTATTAATATAGATCGTCGTAGTTTTTGTATACAAAGGCTTAATATTCCTTCACTTACACTTTAGTGTCATTTTTAAATTTAACTAGAGAATCGTAAGTTGTTTATACTGTAGTCAATACTTTAGTTAAAGCTTCTTCTGCCATTTTTAATAAAGAAATCTTTCCAAATTCATTTAAGAAAATTATTCATCAACAACTTCTTTGTTCAACCACTATAATAACTATGAGGCTTGCCCTTTTATTTAGCTTATACATAATAAATCAAACATTTTGCATTCTTTATAACCTAAAAAGCTTAAGCAGGTTAGTTGTAGTCTGGATAAAATGTAAATATAACTTAGTGGCAATTAAATAGACTTATAATAGAAGCATTCCTACTAAGATAAAATATTATATCTATCTTAAAATTCAAAAGTAATATGCCTCAAAAAGTTAAAATAGGTTACTTATAAAAATTGCTTTTACTTAATTTAAATTTTCTATCATATAAAGATTTATTTTAGATATCAGACTAAATTAGATATAAGGACCTAAATAATCCCATAAATAGATAATTTATTATTATGGGCTAGCTAATAATCTTCTTTTTCCTTATTGAATAACATTTGGAGAGATTAGAATTGGTTATAGGGATTACTAGCGGCTTCATTTATTTTTATCTATATTTATTCTTATTTTAATCGTTTTTCTTTAGTAACATTTTAATGGGCTGTGGAGGTTGCAAAGGACACTAGGTTGAAAATTCAAAAGTAAAACAAAATAAAAAGTATTAAAACTAAGAATCTCCTTAAAAGAACATTGAAACTGCATGTACTTTTAATCGCATAGATCAATCAGGTAAAAATTCTATAAATGAAACGCTTAAAAAAGAACAATTAGCATAATTGAAAACTCAAAAAAACCAAGAACTTCCAAAAGAATCAAATAAGGTGACCTAAAAGGATTTGAAGTTTGTAAAGTAAACTATTACAGATGTTCAAGATTCATCATCCAAAATTCCATTTGCAAAAGAATTTCTTAATAAAATTTATAAAAGCTGCTTAAAAGAATCAATAAATACTCATGGAGCTGCACATGAAAAATAAGAAATTAAAAGATAAGATCCAAAGAATGTAGCTCAAAATATGCTGAAAAATGTGTATTCAATAGCCTCAGTTTAGCGTATAAATGTATATTGATGAATTAATTTAACCTAATAAATGTCTTATTAGTCATCCTTTCTCTTTATTTCAAAACATCTTTTATCGTTAATTTTCTCCTTTATCTGAAAGCTTATCATTTCTTTATAAAACCTGCTATTTTTATATCTTACCTTATCCCTAGTAAGTCAAACAAATTTTGAACTTATTTTACAGTAATTTGATGGGTTAACTAGTTAATTTAATAGATAAGAACTTTGAAAAGTAAATATTTTAAGTTGTTTGATTAAGCATAAATATATGGATATTAGCTGTTCTTATTTAAAATTTTAATTAATTACTCAAGAATTAAATAGAAAATCCAGACCTTCATTCAGAATATCTTTACGTAGCTAAGGACAATTCTTTATATGTTTATTTACAATCATTAATAATTTATCCATGGAGCTCTTTTTTGTATTCCTTTATTCTACCTTTTTACTCAAGGATTTTTTTAATTTCATGGGTTTATTAGAATTAATTTTAGAATATATTGAGCTTTAGCTAACTAAACTTGCTTTTTACTTTGGTTCATAAATTTATTAGCTAATTCTTTTTGTTCGTTTTTCTAATATGCTCTTTTTGTAAGATTACCTTATTTTACTCTAATTTGTGAATAAGTCAATGCTTTTACTTGATTTAGAAGTTAAACTACGAGGAATTTACTCTGCGTTAAAAGAAGGCTTTGCTAAATGATTTTTTGATAAACTCATCATACTAAAGTTTTAAGACTTATGCAAAGTTAATTTCTTATTAGATCTTTGCCTGTTTACTTTTACACTTTACAGTTCTGATATTAAATTGTCAATATTTTTCATTTCCTCTATTTGATATGTATTAATGTCCTTAAAACTAAGTGAATTCAAATCAATGCTGCTCGTACTTATTTTTTCTTGTACTTTTTTCTAAAAATCAAGCTTAACTTGCTTAATACTCTATTTTAATTATTCCTCACAATCTTTAACTGCATAATTTATTACCTTTCTCTGAGTAAGCCTTTAAAATGCGTTTTTCTTGAGGCTTTATTTTAATAAAAAAATTAGTACTCTCCATTAAAGTTTAAAAATTAGCTTATTTTAAGTTAAATAATTCCCTTTAAAAAAGGGTCAGAATGCTTATATTATAAGGAATTCTAAAGAGTTAGTTCAATTACCTTGTATTAGATTTAGCAGTATTCCTATTACTTTTATTGCTTAATAATACCTTAATAGTTTATATTATTTACTTTTATTTCTTCATACTTCAGAGTATTATTTTAGTTATTATGTAGTAGGCAATTTTAACTATGCAAAGACTATGTAAAAGAAGGAAATATGTGTATGAAGTTTTGAATAGGTAATATGCTATGTATATGGAAGCTAGTAAGCTAAAGTAAGTCAGATGCTATGAATTTATTAGCTAAAAATAGTATTTTAATTCAAATTTTCGCACATTTTCCCAATGCTGTATTGCACATTGAACAATAATGCTCTACATCTTTAAACCAGGGCAAGAAAAATGGAATTAAGCAGCATCCACACCAGCATCCAAATAGGCAAAAGCCAGCAGATGAAAGATATGAGAAAATACCTATTTTATACTAAACATTTGTTAAAACATCTTATTGGCACTTAAAGCATCGAGCTTAGTAAGGCTGATTTCTAAATATTAAAATAGTTACGGAGCTTATGCATTATAGTAAGCTTAATCAACATTAACATAAGGAGCTTATGAAGATATTTAATTATTCTACCAGGTGTTGCTCTAATAAGGAACTTGCTTTTAAGCCATCTAATTTGGCTAATAGACAGGATTTTAGTATTAATAGCCTTAGTTTCTTTAATATTAAAATTATGAAGACTGTTAAATGTTAGGAACCGCAGGGTATTAGGCTTAGTTCATCGCTCTATAGTTCGCCATTTATTTTATTTCTTTTAATGCAAAACTTTATTTATATGATGTAACTTTAAAAAATAGTTCAGATAACACAAAGAAATAATTTAAAAGCTATTATTTTTGCTTGGCCATTTACTATTAAACAATTCTATTCTTCTCAGTTATGTGGTTAAAGAAATAACATACTAATTACTTCTTGTTTAAGTTATATAAAAGTAATTAGTTATGCCAAATTTGTTTATTTATTAAAGAAACTAGAGAGAAGTTTGTTTAGTAGAGAAGAAATAAGACTTGTAATATTTATTGAAATGGGTATAAATAAAAATATTTAAATGTAATTAATTTCAGAAATTTAGCTTTTGGGATTCATAATAAATTTTCTTTAGTTATTTATATAATAGTTATTATATATGCACCTAAAGTCACCTTTGCTTGGTTTTCCACGAATATAATAGTTTGTATAATCTAATTGCTAGATTATTTTATAGATTACTTGCAAAATATTTTATTTTACTACTCTTTAATCTTTGTAATTTCTTGTTCTCTATCATGAGTATAGAAGATTTATGGACTAGAAGATGATTAGTAGCAAATAACTTAATAAAATATAAAAATACTAAGTAATTTAAGTAGATTATAGAAATTATAGCTTTTAATTACTAAGTATCATTCAATTTACTATCTTTATATCATAATCCATTTATTATAATTATTCTATAAGCAACACCATTTAAAACTTTGCTAAGCTTACATATACAAAAATTAATATATAAACTAGATATAATTTCTCAAAGTTCAAATGTCTATCTCTTCTTAGTGCTACTTTAATACTTATACCAATCTATAAGCACTTCTGCTACTATTTATTATTAGAATATTAAAGCATAATTAGTAAAGGAACTAAGTATTATAAGTAATCTATTAATGGGTTTAAATCTTTATTAGATATATAATAGCTTATATTATTTAGTTCTAAGCTAATAGTTTACTTATCTAATGCTGTATTATACTATGCTTACTATTAACAAGGAAATAACCACTAATTTAGCTTAATTATTTAAATTCTCTAATTTATGTCCCTAATTAGATATAAAATCCTACTGGATATCTATAATTATAATAATAAAGACTTGCTTTAACCTTTTTAAATTTGAAAGTTAGAAATACAATAAATCTCAATATGCCTTGATAGAAATTGAAATAAGTATAGGAAGAAGCAATTGCAGTTAACTAGTTTACTAAAGAAAAATTAGATTTTAAATAGTTTCTAGCTAAGTTGCAGGAATAAGTTACTACTATTTCTTTTTAATTAAGTTCCTTACAAGCCAGCTATTAATTTAAACTCTACAGAATATTTACATTGAAGAAAGTCTTTTCATCAATTATTTCCTTAATCTATAAAGCTAATATAAAGCAAGCATTATCAGTATTAAAGTTAATTGGATTTATCAAAAGCTTTAAGAGTTTAAGGTAAACAGAAAAATAACTAGATAGCTATATAATAGAGGTAGAGAGTTATAAATGCATAGTTAGTTATTTGAATTAATTTGTTAGTTTTACTCTATTACGAGTATATAATCTTTAAATGAGAAGAATCAAGTTAACTACATCTTACTTGCTTATATATAAAGGATAGTTTAATTAGGAAACACTAGTTTATTGTATTCAAATATCTTACATTATAAATGGTTTCCTTAAAGTTATTTATAGCTGTATATAGATGCACAATATAAATTAAACTCTATAATCATCTATATAATCTAAATATCAGCCAAGATTAAACATAATTGAAAAGTATTAGCAGCTAAACCAGCTATTCAGCCCCTCTCTAATTAGATTTTATTGATACTAAAACTATTAAGAAAATATATTATTTAATTAAGTGACTTTCATAAAATTTTAATGCTCCTCTACATCAAGATGATTAAAATACACCTAGTTTAGTTGATAAACAAATATTTCTTAGATATGACTTAAAATATAAATATATAGAAGATTAGGTAGAAATGATATAGAATTGCTAGAGTAAATAAGAAATTAGTATATCTACATTAATTACTTGGCTTAAGATTAGTAAATTAAACTTTTAAGCAATTATTTTGTTTAAATTTGGTAATTAAAGGTAAAAGTTAAAAGGATAAAGGCTCCAGGCAAATTATTTAGCTCTTCTTTTCTTAAAAATATAAGCCTAAACTTAATAACTAAATAATCAGTAAAATAGCCTTATAAAAAATAAAGCTATAAATTCGTGCTAATAAGCAAGAAAAATAGACAATAAAAGAGAAAAGCAAAATGTTGAAGGTTGATATAGAATATGCGTAATCTATAGTTTAAGTTTTAAAGAGAGTATTCTATTTTAATTAAGATTTATTAAATAAATGGGGGGCTCATGCTCTACATGCTAAAACTCTGAAAATTAAATAGTAATTCAATATGATGATGGAGAAGAAATTGCTTTTTCTCCTACCTTAAATAATTACCAGCTAATGAATACTAGTAGAAGACTTTCTATGCTAAGATAAAAAACGAACTAGATAGGAATGAGTCCAAAAAAATAGAATTCGAAATCATTCAGAGATTTTTAGATTTTAGCTAAAACTACGAAAATTGAAGATTCTTATGAGTTGGGTGAGGTTATAGGCAGAGGAATGCGAGGAAGTGTAAAAACTGCTTTACATTTGCTAACCTAAGAATAAAGGGCAGTTAAGTGTATAAGAAAAAGCTTTATTAGTGATATAGGAGGGTTTGTTTAAGAAATAAATGCATTACAGGAAATTTCGCATCCATCTATACTTCATTTTTATGAGCTATTTTAAGATGATACTAAATACTTTCTAATATTTGAACTATGTAAAGGAGGAGACTTGTTAGAAAAGGTCATTGCAAACGAAAGTTTTAGCGAGTAATATGCAGCTAATATACTTCAGTAAATTCTATCGGTTCTAAGATATCTTCATAATAAAAAGATTTATCATAAGTGCTTGCGAACTGAGTCAATTCTTCTTAAAAAACCTACTTATTAAAGTGAAATAAAGGTGACTGATACAAGCATGGGATTTAGGTCAAGCTATAGGAAAATTCTGATTGAAAATCCTTAATACGCTTCTCCTGAAATTCTTAGGAATAAAGACATAGGAGAAAAAACAGATGTTTGATCTTGCGGAGTTATTCTATATACAATGCTTATGGGATATTTACCTTTCTAAGGAACAAATTAAGAAATTTACCAGTAAATTCTTTAATCTAAATTAACTTTCCCAAAAAGCTCTATATCTAAAGAAGCCTAATTTCTAATCAGGTTCATGCTTAAACCTAACCATAGAGAAAGAGCAACAGTTGAATAAGTACTGAAATCTAAGTGAATGGAGCAATAGCAAGCTACAATTAGCTTACCTTTATTTGGATAGCTAACTTTTCAAAATATGAAGAACTTTGGATAGAAAGATTAGCATAATAAGAATGCTATTATATAACTTTGTTGCTTACTTTCCACTTAGGAAGAAAGAGCTGTTTTAGAAGAACAATTTAGAAGGATGGATAAAAACAATGATGGCATGCTTTCACAAGAAGAACTTATCAATGGGTATAAATCTGCTTTTGGAGAAAATGCTAATGAAAAATTGATAGAATAGCTCTTTAAAACTATTGATGTGGATGGTTCTGGATTTATAGACTTCAATGAGTTTGTTGCAGCAACAATAGAATCTACCAATTTGTTAAACTAACATAAGCTTTAGTAACTCTTTAAAACAATTGACAAAAACAATCGCAACAAAATTACACTTTATGAGTTTAAAAACGCTCTAGCCAGTATTAAAAGAAGTTCCGTTAATTTCATTGACAGTCTTTTTCCAGGTGATGGATAATAAGAAATAGATTACTAAGAATTTATGAAAATGCTAAAAGATATGCACTAAGAGGAAGTTTCTTAAATGAAAATAAACTCGAATATACAAAGTAAAATTGAGACTACAATACAATAAGTCATTAAAGGAGAAAAAGAAGTTAAAAAAAAGAACAATATTAAAAAAGCAAGCAAAAAGAACATTCTTTCAAAGCAAGAGCCTCAGAATTAATTATTTTGTTATTATTATCAATTTTTAAAACAATATGATTATTATTTTATTATCATTTATCTGGTATTAGCCTCATTATTTCTTTAATTAGTTCAAGATAAATCTTTATTTATATATTTAGTAACTAGAATAGGTGATATTAATTCAATTTATTATATGAATTATTCAATATATTAAAGATTTTTATAAGCTTCATTGATTATCTATTGAGATTATGAATTTAAATTTATTTAGTGTTTTTTAATTTTACATTTAACTTGAAATGTTTTATGAGCCTTTTAAAGAGATTCAATTATGTATTTTACTTTTTTATGCTTATTTATAATGGATATAATAGTGTAATTTAATAATATTATTTAGATAGAGAAAATCTAAATATTTTAGAGCAAAGCTACATTTTAAGATTATTCAAATTTTTACAATTGAGAAATAGTTTGTTTTTATATCTGCCTTTGATTATAATAAGATGGGAGATATTAATTATTTCTTTAAAAATGTTTCTTTACTACTATTTTATAAAATTACCTTATAAAATATGATATTCAAGATATCTTTATTATATTCATTTTCTCATTTGTTTGTAAAGATTTCACTATTTACATTTTCTTATCATAGTTTGAAAAGACTAATGATTATTACTCATGCTGTTAAAGCTACTTTATGTTTGTTCTAATTTAAAGTAAATTATCTTTCTACTATTCCCTTAATAGCTTTCTCTTTTTCTAAGCATTATTTTATTAACTTATCTTTAAGCTTTTTATGGCTCTAGTGGATGTACATTATTAATAATTCCCATTTAATCCTTTTATTCATTTTAAATAAAAGAAAATAAGTCAGTAAATTGAGAGATATCACAGTAAATTTAGATACGATGGGAAAAACTAAGTATGCAGTTTCTAAATGCGAATAAAATTGATGAAAGCTTGTTATTTATAACTATCTTCTTATATAGCTTGAATTGATAATAAATTTAATTCATTAACTAAAAGACATTTTATTAAGCTTATTATAGCTAAGATCTGTCTAATAAAGCATTATTTAAACTTTACAGCTATAGTATTTTCATTATTATCTATATTTAGAGGCTTTTTAAGCTAAATAGATTTATTTGCTCCAGAAAATGATTTTAATTAATATTAAACTATCTATCTAGCCTATTTCTACTATCATAATCATTTAATTAGTTCTTATGTTTATCTATCATTTTGGCATAATAATTAGTTTCTTTCTAAGAGAAATGAAAATTCATAAGGATATTTGAATAACTAAATTATAATTAATTTTTATCTTAAGAGTTGCTCTCCTAGCCCAATAGAATAAATAAGATATCTTTAGAATAAAGAAGTCATAGATAAATTGTTAAATTTAAATTTATCAAGTTAATTTAAAAAAATTCATAATTTCTACTTTAAATTGAAATCTCTTGCACTTTTTGCGAATTTAAATCTAATAACCCAGTAAAGTTGGCTTTTTGAGCAAATTTGCTTTCTCTTTCAAGCTTTCTAATACTTTTGCATAAAGTTACTTGTTAATTGGTACCTCCCATACATACATAAGGTGAAACAGGATCATGTACATCTTCAAAGCATTCATAGAATTGTTGATTATTCTTTCTAATTAATACTTTGTGCTCGTTCATATTTATGGTAATTTCTAGATAGTCTTTATCATTAAAGCTCATTTAAGTTTTATTTTTGTTGGAAATTTCTGTTTCAAAATCTTTTTTTTATTACTTGATTTCTTAATCCTATACTTCTAAACTCTCTGATTCTTTAAATTCTTCTTTTCTATCTTCTTGCTAAATTCCTTCAGCTTCTGTATCGTTATCAGAGCTATCTTCTTTATGAGTTTATGTGTTTTAGCTTTGAGATAAGAATTATTGTTGATTGAATTTGGGCTTAAGCTCTTTATTAACAGGTCTGTATGAGAACCCGTTCTTGTTAATAGCTCAGACTTTCGATGTTTAAAACCCATTCATACATTCTCCAAAATCAATTTTTTTTTGATTTAGCGAAGATCGAACTCCTACTAGCAAATCAGCAAAATTTTCATCTCCAATTCTATTAGCTTAAAAAACAAAAATAGCGATTCCATGATTAATAGTTTTGTCTATCAAAGCACATTAATATTAATATGAAGATCCTTATTTTAAAATAATTTTTTTGTCAGCTGATAACTTTAACAAACCTTCTTTCTCCTCAAAAATTCAACTAGCATTTAGATTCTCGATAGGAGAGGGAGGTAGAAATTGTTCTATTTGCTATTCTTGATATCCTTTTTAAATTTAATATTTTTCAAAATTATCATTTATAATTTCTAATCTTTAAATTGAAGTTTCTTCCTCCTAATAAAATTTGATAAATTTGCTTAGATCTATTTACTCCATAGTAATTTTAGGATACTCTTTATCATATTATTAAAGTGACTGAGAAAGATATTATGCAATGAAATCTACATTTTTATAGAATTATTCAAAGTTTTATTCTTCTTTATTCAAAATAAATTCTTCTATATTCCTTTATATATTTTCTTATGAATTTAGTTTCGATTCTATTTCTTGCTTCTTATTTTAAACTTGCTATTTGAAACTACTTAATACGTTTTTCAATTTAAGTTATTCATTTTTTATTGCTTATAGATTATTTTAATGTTAATTATTTATTTGATTCTCAAGTTATTCTATTTAATTTTTTAGCTATTAAATCTTATTTTTCAATTGCTCTCTTTCCAGTTATAAATGCTCACTGAAATCAGAAGCAATCAATTGTAAATGCTCACTGCATCTAGTTTCACACTGTAGCAAGTTTTCTAATTTTTAAACTTATTTCTTAAGCTTTTAGTTATTTGAATCGTTAACCTCTTTAAAAGCTTATTTATTGCATCTGTTATGTTTATTAATAACACAAACAGAACAAACAGATTAGTCATGGTCTCCGCACCACGCATAGCAAATGCCTAAATGCTCTTTTTCTTTGCAGATTTAAGTTGGATCTTACATTTAAAGAAAATGGAAAATAAATTTGCTTTAAATAAGGATTACTTAATATAATATAATTATTGTACAATATAATTTTAAATTCTAACATAACTTATCTCATTATTTCTTTAATCATTGCTTATATTTCTTAGCCACTCTATCTTTTCTATCTTCTATCTAATGAAAACCCATTCCATCAAAAACTTACGGGACAGCAGAAATGACTTAAGCAAATTAATTATCACTAATAGGTTGTATTTATCTACTTATGCAGGTAGTATACTGCAGTCTTTACTTTTTCTTTTTATTTAATTATTAATATTGTCTTTGATTAGAATATCATTTACTATATTTTCATCTTTCCATATATTAACCATATTTGTTATATATAAAAATATATAATAATTTCAATTTTAAAATGAGATTTAGGATAAATAGACTAATAATAACCTGTAAATAAATCAGATTAGTTAGTAATTAATTAATGTAAAAATCTATTACCTTAAAATTATACTTTGTAATATATATATAGTTATTTAATAAATTATAGAAACATACGTTCTATCTTGGAAGTATGCAACTGTCTAAACTTTTATCAGTTTAAAGTTAAATTAAAGGTAATAAAAAGTTTTCTATTACAAAACATCAAATACTTAATGTTGCTAAAATCCTACTAATTTAGATTTTCAGATTAGCTGGAATTAGATAGTTCAAAATAATATTTGTTTATTTTAGTTTTCCTATTTTTTAAATTAACCTTTATCTATTTATTTTACCTTTTTTACTTTTTTTATTTAAAAGATTTTGTTTATTTCACTTATTTATTGCACATAAAGTTACATCATTATGTATCATTCAGCGTGTTAATTACGTGTTAGTTATTTAAAAGAAGAGTATCTTTATTATTATAAAATGAAATCTTTGTTGGTAGTCTTCGCTTTAGTAGCTTTCTCAACTGCCGTTGATTTAACCTTCTTGAGATAACTTCATCAAGAATTAGGAGATGTATTGAAATAATATGACTCATAATTAGAAGATACTGTTGCTTTCACCGACTGTGGAGGAGTTTCAATGACTGCTACCTCACTCACTGTAAGCCCATGGCCAATCAAAGCTGGTGCAAATGAAAATGTAGTTATTACTGGTAACACCAGAGCATCTTTCACCATCACTAAAGGATTACTTGATGTTATTTACAGTGGTACAACAATTTTCGAGGATAAACTCGCTTTTTCAGGATCATGCTCAAGTGGAACAACTTGCAGTGTCACTTCAGTACTTCCCATGCCTTCAATGATTCCACCAGGAACTTATGATTTGAAACTCCACTTGAAAGACAGTGCTGACAAGGAACATGTTTGCCTTCTTTTCAAGGCTAAGATTTGATTAGGAAACGTTTTAATTTTTTAGTCTCTGAATTAAATTTCCTCCATTTCTTATTCATCAATTAATCCTACTATAATTACTAAAAATTACTTTATTTAAGTTAATACTGACAAAAAGCAACTAATTTACTAACAAATTTAGCTTTTATAATAACTAAAAGTAGTTTAGGAATAATTTAGAAAATTAAAATTCTTCATTACTAATCAGAAAGCTTAATAATCTAAGCTACTTTTTCTAAATTAGTTTAAGATTAATTATTCTTATTTTTAAATTAATTAGCATCAAATAACCTACATTAAAGGACATTTAAGCAATTTCACTATTTAATAAGGTTACTAAATATCTTTATTATCTGCTTTAAGAACTGTTCTTTAATATGTATTTGGATTACTTAAATACCCATAAACGATATATCTACTGCTACTGCCAAAAGATATTTTTTATTCTCTTAAAATCTTTTATTTGAATTGCTGTTTTATACTAATAATCCTTATAATTCTAAGTTAATCATTAACTATGAATTCTTCACTTAAGAATTATTCTATTTAATTAAAATAAACATATGCTTTATTTAATTTTCATTTATCTTTAGAAAGAGTAAATTATATATCAATACTGGTAATAACTTGCACTATTTTTTAAATTAAAGCACTAGATTACTCTAAATTAGAAAACTTTAAGTTTATTAAAAGCCTTATTTCCTCCTTTTAAACTAATTTCTAGTATAATATATAAAAAATTATCTTAAATTAAAGTCCTAAACATTTCTAATCTCACTTTTCATCAGATTGAAAATATTGGAATGCTTATATTCATAAGCATTATTTTTCCTAACGAAAATATAAAATTAGGAAAATGCTTAGTAGCACTTAAGCTTATAATAATGAAAGCATACTATCAAATGTATTTATATTATTTTATTGCTTCCTTTTTAAAAACAGTTTTAATACTCTTCAAATTTAATCTTCTAAGCTAACTATTAAATATATAAATATTTATAACTAAGATTAGTTATTGTAATGCAGTTTAAGTAATAACTAAATTATCAATTAAACATTAATATAGTATATCAATAGATATACTTATTCATCAGCTTTAGAGGTAATTGATATTTATATCTTATGTTAGTGTAATAGATGCTAAATACTAAAATTACTTTATAGTGAAAGTAATAAACTAACTCTTTCTCTAAAATCCAAAATAAATCTTTTTTTCTTAATTTCTAAAATTTTTATAGGAAAATAAAGCTTTTCTTTGTATAGTGTTACTAAAATTAGCAGTATCAACTTTATTAAAGAGAAGATAGCAATAAACTTAGAAAATATTAAGTTTACCAACATTCTAATGTTCTAGACCAAGTGTTTAATTTAACTTAACAAGACTCTAGAGTATAATTTAAATACTTTAGCATTAATAAGATGAATTTTATATTAGAAATGTGCTTAAATAATAATTAAAATGAATCATAAGTGTTTCATTTGATAATATGCTATATTGAAATAAGAGCAACTATAGAAGATGAAAATAAAAGCATTAATGAATTAATTAGAATTATGTTATGCTAAATTTCTAATAGGGGAGTTGCAAATAAATTAGAGCTATAACCGGAATTTAAATAAACTAATATATAATTTTAAGTAAGCAGTAATTAAGGAAGTTATACTTTCATTTTAGTAAAAATCTTTTTCTCCCTCCTTTAGCTACAAATTTTTTAAAGATAGGCCTGTATGCTTTATACTAATACTAGTATGTACTACGGTAAGTAATTGGCGGACTACATTCTTGTACATTTTCATAAGCTCCTACATGTATAAAATTTTCTAGTTTAATACTTTAATTTAACTTATCATTATCCTTCGAATTTTTGAAATGACGATTATAAGTTGTTTTATCATCTAATGGAGCTTTAACTGTAGCAAAAGGAGCGTTAGAATAAGCAGAGATATTAAGATTTTTAGAGTCTTACTTTTAAAAACGAGCACTGAATCTTGTATTCTTTTAGGGAGATTCTTAAAGAATTTTAGGATCTCTATAGTTTTAATTATAGGAAGAATTCAAAGGATTTCCTTAGAAAGAAACTTCGTGACTTTTACAGTTAATTTTTTTTTATTATAATTTAATTAGCATATTCAGCATTTGCTAGTTCTTATTTTTATCACCACCCTCAAAATTAGTAAATGTATTCTGATAATGAGACTTACTTGAAAAGGGTATCTTCATTTAAAATGATTTATCTATTTTTTTCTTATTGGGAAGCATTCCTTCATAAGCTTAGAAATGCAATTTGTTTGTAGTATGAGCGTCTAATTTATAATGTCCGAAAATATGCAACTTTTTTTCTTTAGGTAGGTTAATTTTTCACTAGCTAACATCTCTATCAACAAAATTCTTTTAGTAAATGCTTCCATACATGTTTTTTAAGTAAATTCTATTCCTTTTTGCAGGGCATATATGATTTCCACAAGAACATTAGTCACAATAGCATCGTCCACTTGAATGATCAATTTCACTCACAATAGGAATCTCAGGATCGTACAAAGTACATTTTTCCCTCTGATCTTGCTTTAAATTATGATTATCTAATGAATAAAATCTAGCTTATGCAGTTGTTTTTGGTCTAATTTACTTTTCTTTTTCATTTTAAGTATTTTACATATAACTTTAACGAGATTTTGCTCTTTTAATCTACTCTCACTACAAAACTTTTCCATATTTTGCCGAATAATCTGATCTACAGCTCATGGCTGTTACGCTCCTAGTTCTATGAGAAGTAACTACATTAGAGTAATCTCTTTAGCTGTTTTAAATTAATTTTGCGAAATCATTAGCCTTACTGTTGATTTCTTCAGCATCCAGATATTCTTAATCTTCCTTGTTTATCATTTTTTGACACAACTTTTATATAGTTAGATATAATTAAATGTAAATTAACTTTTTAAACTTCAATTCTATTTATACTCTCTAATAACTATAACAATCATTTATCAACAGCACTCTTTTTCTATTTTTACTTCAATATTTTTGATTGTAAAATTGTAGAGTATAAATAAGTTGAAAGCGCTTTTTTAAGCTTTATTTAATTAAAAGAGTATAAAATGCTGAGTCCTGGAGAAGGATATGTTTTAGCCATTTATACTTTGCTTCTTGTTTATGCTTTGAGCATGATTCTTGGTATATTTAGAATCATTTAAATGCCTTAATTTCGACGAGAAATACGATCTGCTAAAATATTTTACTACTGGATACTTACCTCTATTTTTATAAGAACAATAACTTATTTTCTGGTGATCTTTTTATTTGGAAAGAATTGAGATAACAATATCCAGCCTATTTTTGTTTTAATAGTTATTCCTGAGGCTCTTTTTTTATATTCTTATTTAATGTTGGTATGGTAATTGATTCTTTAGTATAGGTAATCTCATCTTAACTCTCAACTCATTTCCTCTATTTTTATCCAAGCTGATTCTTCAATTCCAGGATCTAGACTAATAGCATTATTTTTGATAATTTGAACAGCTCTTTAAGGAATACTGATATTTTTATTTTTTATAGATAAGATATCTTAATAGGCTATTGAACTGCAAATTGCAGTAGCAAATTTGCTTATTCCAACTCTAGTTGTCGTGATATTTTGTATGATGAGTTTTCGTTTTACAGGACTACCTTTATTGAGTCTAGTTCATATGCAAAGAACGAAGAGATTTGTTTTTGTATTGCTTTTTTGATCAGTTGGTAGATATTTTATGGGTATATTTAATACTTTTATTAAGGAGTATAGAACTTGAAATATGGTCTAATAAATAGCGAATGTAAATTCCCATAATCCTTTGCCATGCATTGTTCTTATACTCTCAATGCTTGGATGTGAGGTTTTACCTTTTTTAGTCTCTCTTGATTGAAAGTTCATGGAGATATTTACTCCTTACTCCTAGTATTGCGAAGCAGAGCTACATTAACCTATTAGCTTAACAGATAATGGAGAATAGATGCTTAAGCTCTCCTAAAGAAGCTCTTTGAAGAGTCAAAAAACTGATATAGAAATTCAGAGTTAAGATGTGCAAATTCTAGGTTTACTTTAGTAATAATAAGTAGGGAAGCTAGGAGAAGTAGTTAAAGGTAAGTACAAAAATAATGAATGAATTGCTGTTAGAAGAATATAATTTGTTCGTTTAACTACTTATGTTCTAGAGGAATTTAAATAGGAACTAGAATAAATGACCAAAATGAAAGGTTTAGTACAAGTTATGGGAGTTATAATTTAGAATTAGACTATAGGAATAGTGATGCCACTTATGTATACTAATCTCTATCAAGTTCTACATTCTGAAAATACTACAGTTACCTCTATAATCAAGTAATAGATTGCATTATAAATCTGTGCAACTTTCAAAAACATAGAAAAAATGTAGAAAGCTCATGGCCATTTAAATTCCCATAACGTATTAGTAAGCATTTATACAGTTAAATGAAGATTACTCGGATGTTTTGATAAGCGATTTTGGTTTGGAAAGCTTAAAAAAATATGCAAGCTTAACTTTGAATTATAGCAATAAATCTGGCTGGTCTTCACCTTAAATCCTTCAAGCTAGATAAAGAACTTGCATAGGGATCAGTTAGACTGCTGACGATGTTTACTCTTTTGGAATGCTACTGTGAGAAATTTATACATAGAAGGAACCCTTTGTATCTATGGACAGGCATAGAATCACAACCCTCGTTGTGAGGGATTAATTAAGACCTTAAATACCTTCTGAAATGGATCAAAATTTATCTAACCTAATATAAAGTTGTTGGAATTAACAACCTGAAAAAAGACCAAGTTTTCAGGTAATAAAGAAGTAGCTTAAATAGTGCAAATTTTAAAACTTAGCTTTTTAATAAAATAAATGATAAGTATAACTTAAATTATGCTTCTATATCTTATTATTATTTTGCTAACAATTTAAATCTCGCTTTTAGATAAATATAAGCTTAATAATTAGTGGATATGTAATTCAAGTAAGCAAAAGGGAGACCTAATTTTCTAAGTTTAACTTCATGCTCTTAAATCATATAAGCCATTGCGTGTTTTATGGTTTATTCTTATAATTTATAAAACTTAATTCCTTTCTTCTTATTTTCATTTTATCAAATAAAGCTAAAAATTTGTATCTACTGAAGATATAATAAAAGTATAGAGCTCTATCACTATAAAATAGACTTATAATTTAATCAACCATAACTAGCAATAGAGCTAGTTATTAGATACTGGAAATTAACTGAAAGAGAGTGAAATTACTTTTCTGAGTAATTTAAAGAAAAAGGATTTAACTAAAGAAAAATTCTAAATAAGCTTAGTGAATTTAACATTTTAGAGGTATATTTCACAATCTAATTAAAACCACTTCCACTATATACTTTCCATAATATTCATTATCAATAAAGCTCTAGACTATCTTTATCTATTTCAGGGTATTTTATATAGCTATTTTAAAAATGATAATAATAATTCCTTCTTTAGCTTTATTACTCTATAGTAACTAATCTGTTTAAGTTTTCAAAGCTAACTAATTATAAATATCATAGAGTTATTTATAAATTCCTACTATTGATATTTAATTAAAACGATAGAGATATTCTAGTCAATACTCATTCCAATTAAATCATAGCCTTATAATTAAAGTATAAAAGCATTATTATAAATTGGTTATAACAATAAGCATCTATTAGATAAATAGAGTTTGCTTTATCGTATATGTGTTTGATCATATAAAAGTATTGTAAGCATTCCAATAAAAATATAGTAAAATAAATGCATACAAGTAAATATTCTAATTCTAAATTGGCTAATTAAGCCTATTAAAATTTGTGCTTAAATGACTCTGAATAAATTCTAAGAGATATAAAGTAATATAAGTATTATTTTTAATAAATTAATGTTCATTATTAATTAAATATTAGTGAAATGTACTAAAGATCATAGTAATTCTTTACATTTAAATAAAATATTATTACTTATTTTAATAGCATCATTAAATATTTGTGAATGTTGGGACTATTTTTAAAGAATACAGATATACTGTCTCTATATGGATTTTTTGGTATAAATACGTAAATAAAAATATTTAAGTTAAACTTTATTATTTTAAAATTAATTTAAAGTCAAAATCATTGAACTTCAGTTGCTGGAACGCCAAATCCTAAGAAGTTAATCGCATTTCCATATGTTAAAAAGCAAAAAGCAGGATAAAACGTATTAGAAGAAAAGTCTATATTTTATGAGATTATAAACATTTCTCCTTCGTTAATAGAAATTTCAAGGGTTCTAGTAACAGTATTTATATGAATTTGAAAAGTATCTCCACTCTATATATTTATTTATTCCTGAGGTGTAATTACACCATTTTCAAATTTTTCTCCAGTAGCTAGTGACAACCCATACGAATTAGCAAATTTATTAAAGGGGGTTTCTAATGTAGTTCAGTTCTAGTTATTTAAGGTTATTCCTATTATTAATTAAGCAGCTTATCCTATGAAAAATACTTCAAAATTTAAAATATAATATCCTCCGTTTTTAATTGGATAATTTAAGAGAGCATTCTAATTTCCTTCTTTTATGGTCTTTAAGTGCTTGTAGGATATAAACCTAAGATTTTTATTGACGCTTGATTTATAAAAAAATGTATTTCTATTAAGTAAAAATCCAAGTCTTTACATAAAAGGCTTTTAATTTTGTTATTAAGTAGCTATTGTTTAATTTAGTTTTTATGAGAAGTTCTAGATTTCATTAAATTTTGAATTAAACTTTTATTAGCAAGTCTTCTAAAAAGCATCATATTATAATGTTAAGTTTAACTCTGTCTAATTAATTTTGTTTTCCCATTATAAGGAGATATTCTTAAATTAATCCTCAACAAGTTTTTCTTTTTGCTTTATTTCTTCTCTTCTTTCTATTACTTTATTTTAAAACTCGTTAGTCCATTTATAGGCTTATATTTGAATAAGTTATTAGCATTGTTAGCTTTGTCTAGTTTAGTTAAGTTGTCAATCTTATAGTTATTTTTAAAGCAAACCTTACCAGTTTTATTTCTAGATTTTAGCATCTTCCTTGTATTAAAATTCGTTTAAGCTGAAAGCCTATTATAAAGTGGTGTTTAGATCCTTAACATCAGCCTCAAAAATAACTAACTATTGAATAACTAGATATTTTTCTTTCTTCTACTGAATTTATTTTTCTAGAGTTTCAAGATCTTCTCTCTGCTATTAAAATTTTATCATGAAAACTTCATGTTAAGATTCAATTTTCTATATCCATCAATCATGCTTATTTTCTACTTTTTCCAGTGAGGAATTTAAGTTAATAATTCAGAGAAAGACAATAACGGCAATGAAAATAATTAAGATTATTTTTTTATATTTGAGTCAAATTTCATTAAGTTTTTCCATTTTACCGTGTAAATTTTAATCTTTATAATCATATTAAAATAAAGTACTATTTAACTTGCAACAATTACAGTTTTCTCTATTTTCACTTATATTTTAAATTCCCTTTTTGTTTAGCAATTAATTGAAATTCTTTGTCTTTATTTTTATAAATATAGCTACATTATTACCAAAATAGCATTCTTGCTTTACTACTTGTAGGTTAATATTTCTTTTGGATAATTATTATTAATTTAGTCAATAAACTTATAGCTTCAGGCTTAAAAGCCTGATCTCTTTCTAATTATAGTTAATAATAGACAAAAGAATAATACTTAATACTTAAATACTTAATTACATTTATCTTTAAAGATTATTTATATTTCTCTATGCAATAAATCAAGACTAAGCAAGCTTAATAGCGGTTATGAGCATCTAATTGTTGTATTTTATATAAATTTGAACTTTCAATTTATATTTTTTAACAATAGTATGACTATTTAATATTGCAAGAACTTCTATTTCCTACTGTTACTCATATAATTAAATTTACTTCCTAACTATTTTCTCCTTTATATATCTATTATTAATTTAAGTTTTTAACATAAGAGAAAAATATGAAGAAGGGATCATAATTATAATTTTATATTTTTTATTGCAAAACTAATTATAATAACTAAATTCGGCTAAATGACTTATGTTTTAAACAGTGTATTAACAGTTGGTTATTTATGAAATGTAATAAATCATAAAATAGATTGCTTAAGTTGTTTAAATCCTTTAAATATAAAATTTCCATGTATTAATTAGATATTTTATTTTAATTAAATAGCTGATTATTAATTACACATTGTAATTAATCATATAAAGCGTGTTAATTACGTGTTAGTTATTTAAAAGAAGAGTATTTTATTATTATAAAATGAAATCTTTGTTGGTAGTCTTCGCTTTAGTAGCTTTCTCAACTGCCGTTGATTTAACCTTCTTGAGATAACTTCATCAAGAATTAGGAGATGTATTGAAATAATATGACTCATAATTAGAAGATACTGTTGCTTTCACCGACTGTGGAGGAGTTTCAATGACTGCTACCTCACTCACTGTAAGCCCATGGCCAATCAAAGCTGGTGCAAATGAAAATGTAGTTATTACTGGTAACACCAGAGCATCTTTCACCATCACTAAAGGATTACTTGATGTTATTTACAGTGGTACAACAATTTTCGAGGATAAACTCGCTTTTTCAGGATCATGCTCAAGTGGAACAACTTGCAGTGTCACTTCAGTACTTCCCATGCCTTCAATGATTCCACCAGGAACTTATGATTTGAAACTCCACTTGAAAGACAGTGCTGACAAGGAACATGTTTGCCTTCTTTTCAAGGCTAAAATTTGATTAGGAAACGTTTTAATTATTTTAACTTTAATTACCTACCTCTTTAGCGTTTTTCATATGAATCTTAACCCTTTTACCTCTAAATCTATTAATATGAAATGGAAGGATAAATTTGATAGAAATTAAAATATTAAATAAGCATTCACTTAATATCTTATTACCTTCTAATTTGTATATTAACAGAATCAAGCAATATACCTTATAGAGTCATTAGATGTGATAGAAACATCTCTAATAGATTAAATTGTTCTTAAAGTAAAGCCTTTCAATTTCATAAAGTGCTAAATAAGTTAACTTTATCCTTAAAACGCTTAAATTTATTAATTTTCTACTTTTTAGTCTCTTGTTTTGTAAACATATAATAGTGAAGAATTTCCTAGATTTCTATAAATGCTATTTTTATTGCTACCAGTGTTAGAAGTCACAGCTTAAGTTATATTTAAGGCAAAATATAGTTAATAATATTTCAAAATAAAGGAAAGTGAAGCATAATCTAAAAGCTTTATTTTTAATTTTCTGATAGTACTTTGTCTAAATATTTAAATGCTTGATATATTTTTATTTAAAAATCTTAAATAAAACAGCTAAGAAAGTTAATTTTAATAATTAATAGTCAATAAAATTTAATAAGGTATTTTAATTCATTCTATAGATATAATAATGATCTTATGACTTTGCATTTAAGGTTAAAGATTGATGAAATATTAGAAATATTGGAAAATTATATGAAAAGAAAATATAAGGATATTAATCATGATGAATAATTAATTAATTAATGTGGTTTCACCATTGATAGGTTGACCACAAATTAAGATAATGATAATATTAGAGCAAGCTATATTCTCACTAATAAAGCTTATATTAGATATTTAAATTTTAGATTTCATTTAATTAATACATTTACTATGCTATCACTAGCTATCTTTTTCAGTATCTCCAAAAACTCCCTTTACGCTTTAAATCTTTAAATATACTATTTTTCAACTTCTAAATTTATTCAATGTATTATTTTACTATCCCTAATGACATTTACGCTTCAGAAGCAGATTTATTAATTAGGATAATCTTAATGAAAAGACAAATAAATTTAATTAATCTGAGATAAGTAAAAATAGGAAGGGCTGAAACATTTTTAAATATTCCTAATAAAGTTCTAAGACAAAATTTCCTCTTTATAAACTTTTAATTATATTTACATATATTTTTAGCTAAGACTTTAATAATCTAATATATAAAAATTATAAGAAGCGGAATAAGTTATTTTGAAGAATGAGTAAATTCCAAATATTAAAGTCAATTTTTATAAGCTATGATACTCTATAAAACTTATAATATAGTAATAAGCGTGATTTATAAAGAAGACTAAATCTAATTAAAAACCCATCCAGAAGCTTAAAATTTACATATTCTTATTTAATTCTAGCACATTTATGAAGCTTGCTGAGAAAATAAGTTATTTATTTAAACTTGCTTCCTTTTTTTATGGCCATACAATGCAATTTATAATTTTCTGGTAATGAAAAAATTTTAAAGAATTAAGTTTAAATTTTATTTAGTACTGATAGAGTTTGATTTCATAGGATTAAAATTGATAAACTTAAGTTTAAGAAATGTATAAATGATTCCTTAAATACTCTTCTATCATCTTAATTATAAACTGCTAATATTCTAACTTAATTATTGATTTTTTATTTGATAAAGATTTAGTTTATTAGTAATCAGGAGCGAGGTAATTTATCTTCAATAATCTGAAGAGGGCAAGTTAACATCATTTTAATTTTTAGCTAGAGAAAAGATTTGCTTCGCAACCTTCTACTCTATTATTATAAAAATAAAAGTTTGAGCTCCTTATAAACTAGATTTAAACCACTAAACGCTTTGATAGAAATGGAGGAAAAAATGAGGAAGATTTGAATTTAAATTTGTAATAATTAAAATAATTAATTGCTAAAAGCCCATTGATAGAATTCCTAGCAAATGGGCATGTAGTTTTGAAAAATTCCTGCGCTTTCAAAGTTTGCTCTATACAAATCTCCACTTCTTGTTAGTATAGTTACAGAATTGTCAGCGTAAGCTCTTATGATCGTTCTATCAAAAAACTTTAGAACAACACTACCGTCATAAAAGGCTGTAAATTCTCCTACTCCTTCCACCTTCTACTGTACCTTTACTTGCTTAAACTTATCTTCACAATCCATATTATTACTCATATTTCACTATTAACTTGTGTTACTAAGCTTTTGCTGAAATTCACTCTGTTAAGGGATTTCTTAGTTTTAGCTATTTATAAAAGGTTAATTTAATAACCTTGAGCTCATTATATGGAATTATTGCAAGTTCTGAGGTAGAATTTCTTTAGTAAAAGTTTAGTGTTCTTCTAAAGATGCTCATTGGTTATAAAATTTCCCATCTGTTTTTATAATCCTGTAGTTTTGATGATTAAGAATTAGTATTTGCTGCTATTGTATTCCTTTTTGATCTAAATGAGTGTAAATTCTATAAGTAGCCTTTTCGTTTCAATACAGCTTTATAGAACTGTCGATATATCCAAACAAATCTACTTTAGGCGAAATCTAGTCTTAATTTCAAATCTCAGCTTATTATTTGCTATCGCTTTATAATGCCATTACATATTCACTACTCTCAATTTGTATTTCGTATCAGACTGGTTCTAAAATATTTTAAACATCATGAATGTTTTTAAAAGCATATCAAAGAATTTGCAAAGGTACCGTTCATTTTTAAGGATAAGATTAAGTACAAAACACTTATTCCATTTTCGCATACTAGTAGATAAATTAAGGCTCATCGTCTTCCATCTAAACAACTTTTTCTATAAAGTAAGGGTATTCTACTCTAAAAAGCATTCCACTCTTATTTAAAAACATACTAACCTGTTCATCTGCAGATTTAATTTATAGTTCTTCCTCAAGATTATATATTTTCACTATTTTTTTCGTACTGTTTTCTGGATTCTATTGATTTAATTACAGTTCCAAAATTTCAGTATCCTTTTCAAAGATTTTAATATCAGTTGGAATAATCCAATGAGTTTTAAGAATTTAAAAACTTTTATAGATATAATCATAAAGCCCATTAACAATAATAGGCTATTCCATTACTTAATTGAATAACTTCAATACTTTGAACAATTTTTCCTTTTATTTGCAATATTTAGTTAGCATTCTTAGTACATTTCCGTTCGCTTCATAGTATGAAATATACTCTCCTCCTATGTGAATTATAATAGCAGTTCCATCACTAAAATTAGCGTGAATTCTAGTATTTTCGTAAATAAGAATTTCCATTTATAATTATCTTTACTAGAATTATACAAAAATTCCCTTCTTTCTACTATTTTCTCTTTGATAAGTATTATATTCAACTTTACTTAGTACTTAATAACAAACGCCTTTAATACTTTTAAGCAGCTGTTTTAGCTTTATACTATATAATATTTAATTAGAGTGCAATTTAATCTAATAAACATTATAAAGTAAAGAGTCTTAAGTTTTAATTGCAATTAAGTAGTGATTGCTTTATTTATTTGCTATAATTATATATGCTATTTCTGAATTAATATCCATTATTGAAGCTTTAAAAATTATTTAGATATTTTATAATTATACAGTCTCTTTTTTATTAGAATGATGCTAAGTATGTAGTATTATAAGATTGATACGGAATTCAGTTTTGAACATATATTATAGATTTAAATAAAGGAATAAGAAATAAAGGCATACGATATAATTTAAATACTCAAACAGGATTATATTTAACAGAAATTCTATCAATGTAAATATCTCTTTCCATTAGAAGAGAGCGATCTTCCTATTTGACGAAGTGATGGGGTATATTTTATTTGTATGTGTTCTTTTGAAGATGATTGAGGATCTATTCTAACATATAGGTAAAATATCCTTACTGCTGACACTAGCTAAACCTAGTCTTGGACTAAATTCCATCAATTTAGGAGCGAGATACTGTCCTGCATTCTATTCATTAACTCCTTATACTCTTGACGAAACTGCAGCATTGTCAAACACAACATTAGGATAGTTAAGCTTCATTTCAGCTACAGGATCTCTTTGACTTGAAGCACTTCTATTATTATTTTTAATTTGAAAGTTTTACCTCCTATATGTTGGAGGCCTTTAATAGTTAGAATTTTATTAGTTGTGCTAATGCTACTATTAATGAGTTTTACTCTAAAGACTATTAGGATATAACTAATTAATTTATATTATAGGATTTTAGCCTGATATGTTTTACTATTCAAAAGATTTTTCATGTACAGATGGAAGCTAGACAGCTTTAGGACTTATTTCTTTGGTTGGATTTCTATATTAAAAATTACTACTATATATTCTACTTCACATAGTTAGACTATAAAGAATAAACATTCTATCCTAATTATTAAAATGTCTTTATATTCTACTATTGCATTAACTACTTTTATTGCACATTCTTTTAGATCTGCTGTTGATAGTGAAATTGCTAGTTTTATATTTACTATGCCTACTACTAGCTCTTAGCATAGTTTTAAGACATGTTTTAAGATACTAACTTATAATTTTAATTTATTAATTATCCTTAAGGCCCATCTTCTTAATAGTGTCTTGTTTGAACTGGCTATTTAGTTATGTTATGCTATCCTGGTCTGGTTAAAGAGACTTATGGTGGATAAGGAACAGCGAATTTATTATTAGACAAAAGATTTTGCTACTTCTAATTTGTTTTGTAAATATGAGGTTATTGCTTAGTAAATGAATTTTCTGTCAAATTTGCATCAAATCCTGATAAGTGAAATTATTTCTAAGAGAATCCAGGTTTAGAAGTCGCATTTTCTTGAAGTATATTTTTATTTTACGATAATTAAGCCAAATTGTCGTTTTCTTCAATTAATCGAGTTCCTTATTTACTAAATAAATACGAAATATCATTTGTCAAACTTTTTTCATCCTCTTGAAAATCTTAAATCTTGCTTTAATAAGTCTAAACTAAACTTCTTTGCTTTTAAGCCTTATCCTCATTTTAGAAAGTTGGTTCTTCTTTAAATTTCTAGTTAAGTCTTTTAGTAATTTCTTCTAATTAGAAGTTACTATTTCCCTCAGTTTGAGTAGCATTTTGGCTTGATTTTATATAGAAACGTTAGCTTAAAGTTTATGACTACTAATTTAAGTCTTCAAAATTAAATTCAATTTTATTTTAGAGTTCATTGATTTGATTTTCTAAACTTTCTAACTTTCTTAAGTTCATTTATGAGGAAGATTTTCGAAAATTTTCATTTGTTTCATTCAAATCTTCTTAGTTTTTTAAGTTTTCAGCAGGTTCTTCTTATGGTTTGCTTTCCATTCTTTCTATCTAGACGTTTTGAGTGGGAATTTTAATTTAAGCTGATGGATTATTTTGTTGTTGTTTTTAAATTTAAGCAGTTTGGAGCTTTTGTGTTTGCTTTAATTTGCTATCTTTTAGTATTTACTCTGATTTTGTTGGCTCTTCTTTTTTGACTCTATTTATTTTAGCTCCAGTCCAGTCTTCTCATTTATCTTTAGCAGTCTTTATGAAATCAGCGTATTATTCTTCGTTATTATTAGGGTAAATTCTTTCATAACCTCCACAGCATTTTTCTTCATGCTTGATTTTTTTTTCTTAATATTTTTATATTTCGATAGCTCGCTCTTCTTTGCTTGTCTTTTTGGTTTTACCAGTTAAGACTCGTTGCTACATTTCAATTCTCTTTTTATTCATAAGTTTCTTCCTAGCAGATACAGAAATATTCATTATCCTTAAAGAATCACTTATAACTCTTCGCTTTATTTACTTATCAAGAGGAGTATCAGTTGTAAATGAGGGTGAGTGATTTACTTCAAGTAAATATGGTCTAAGCTTGTGATCTATTAATATATCAAACCCTAATATTTCAAAGCACATAGCATTAGATATATCTTCTGGTTGGCATGATCGATAAGCATGAGCATAAATAGGCTAAACAGCACACAAAGTTTTAATACAAATTTCCTTTATTTCATTTCACAGAGGTTTCACATCATGCCCATCTTATTCTAATCTTTTAAAGCAAGCTTATAGAGATCTTTTATGTCCAATATCGTCTTCTTAAGCATCTTCATTAAAAATAAAATTTTCGTTATTTTTATTTATTGCATAATTGGTTAAATGCATACAAAGGTCACTAAGATTTCCTAAAGTAGGAGGTACATACTCTTCCGTTGCTAATCTACATAATCCATCTTCATGAATAAAAATTCTTAGAGGATCACATCCTGCAACTAGGACATATATTCTTAGATCAAATTTTAACCCATCTATTAGATATGGTTTATGAATATATCTTTATGCGACGTAATGTTCATTTGGTGGTACATCTTCAATTTTTCTGGTTAGAAAAATACCTCTACCTTAGCAACTAGCCTCAGGCTTCAGGATAAAAGTTTTATTTTTCTTTTTCGTGAACTAAATCTTGAAATCAGCATATTCAGCAGGTAGTAATCAAGTTGTAGGAAAGAATTTATAATCTTTTGGATAGACTCTTTAAAGCCTCATTAAGTTTCTTGCTAAATGATTTTTCCTAGCTATGCTATATGTTCCTGGAAAATGGTTTATTTTCTAGTAGTTTTTCATCTTAGCTAACTTGTCAGGTTAAACTGCTCCATCTTGTCACATCAAATCTCAATCACCTTCTTCAGGATCTTCTCTATTTACCTTTCATTAAAACACTTTTTTTCCTACCCATCTTACAACATCATACTTAGTTTATGAAATGTTCATTACAATTTTTTTTGGTTTTTTCTTAGATTTCGTTTTGGATTATTTATCCTAAGTTTATTTTATCTCATTAATCTTTTATTAGTCAATAATTGAGTTTTCATCTTCACCAAGTAAGTTTTCTTCTTCAGTAACACTTATATTATTGTCTTCTAGCTATTCCATTTTTATTAATCATTTAATTCAAAAATTCATTGTTCTAAGAAGTAAAGACATTAGAATAAGATAAATCTATTTTAAATAATTTCAAGCATTTAATGTTATTTAAGTTGGCTAGTTTTTATCTATTAAGCATTACATGATAATTAGTTCTGCTCACTAAATAGTTGTTTCTATTACTAAATTTAAGATATTTATTGTACTATATCTAATAATCTATTTTTCTAAATATCTAGTTAATCAAAGCTTGTTCTTGCAAATGAAATTTGTATGTATGGAATTTCAAATTTGGGGCTATAGTTAGTAATCAGTAAAAATTTGAAGGCTTACTTGCTTAATTGTAAATTAGATTCTTAAAACGAGCAAGATAAATATGTGTTGCTTAATAAGTCTTATTTATATAATTGCAAGCTACTAAACTATTTCTAAAGTCCTCCTTTATTTAACAATAGAATCGTAATAAACCTTTAAACTTGTAAAATGTTATGAGCTTTGACTCTATCAGATTAATTAATCTAGTAATAAAACTAAAAAGTTACTAATTTTAAATAGAATAGTTAAAGATAAAAGCAATTGTAGTTATTAGTTAAAGCATATCTTATAATGAATATAAGTTTAAGGGAATAAATATCTTAATTATAAGCATTTTAATCTTTAACTAGATAACTTTATTTAAATGTATAAATTTTCCTTTCTTTATTACTAAATCAGTTTATTAGTGATTAATCTAAGTCTAAATAAAAGGTATAACTATAGCTTAAATTATCTAGTAGAGCTATAATATATTCTCTATATAATTAATAGTAAATTAAAACTATTTCTCAACTATTCCTCTCATACAATTCCTTATAAGGCTATTAAAGCTTTTTACTATTTACTTCTTGATTTAATTCAAATTATATATAAAAAACTGTAAGAGCCAAAAGTATAAAATATAAACAGAATAATTAAGAGCTATTAACATAGTTAATGTAAAGGGGAATCTCTTTGAAAGTTAGTATTATATTAAAGACAAATAATAATCCTATAAACTTTAAATGATTTCAGTAATAGATATAGATATAAGCAATATTTTATTTATTCATATTACAAATAAATCTAATAGCATTAAAATAAAGGCTAAATCTTTATATTAAATGATTAAATTATTGAGATAATTGCTACATTTTATAGTTTGAAATAATGACAAAATAGTAAAATATTTAGATTTATGCTAAGATAATTATCTAAGCAGAAGCTTTATGCTAATATGTAAGATTAAAAGAGTAATAGATGCATAGATGAAGGAATTAGATATAGTAGGCTGAGAGATATCCTTGTAAGAACATTTTATTTTTCTTTACTTATTTAAATTTTATTTGCATTTCCTTTTAAAAACATTATCAATGGAAAAATACCTTCAAATCTATTGAGCTGAGAGATATTTCAAATAAGAAGGATATTTAATTGGATGGTGAGTTGAAGAAAATATAGCTTGCATTATATAAACTGCAGATAAAAATTTTGATTGAGTACATAAAATAGAGTAATTTGAATTGAAAAATCAATAGTATAAACCTAAATATTTGAATAAAATAGAGAAACCATAAGTTATAGGATATTCCTCTTAGCTTAAAGATAAAAAGGAGAATAAATATAAAAAATTATAAAATAAATGACTTGAAATAAACTCTGACCTTGAAGTAAAAGGAAGGAAGGATGTATGTTTCATTCTTTATGATTAAAAGAAAATAGATTAAAATGACAGTAGAGTTTATACAATTTAATAAGAGGATAAGTGATAGACCTGTAAGTTTCAAAAGATATTAGAACATATAAACTTATCGAGCTTCTACGAGAACAATTTCTTAAGCCGCAACTCATATAAACCTTTTAAAATATCTATTTGAGAGAAACTATTATACTATCTTTTGTGTGCAAAAAACGTTATAATGAAAGCTATAATTTAAATTTCCTCATACTCTTTACCATTACCAGTTGAAGAATTAAAACTTAGAAGATGAATGCCAAATTCTATTAGCTTACTTGAGACAAATTCTAATTCTATTATTCATTCAGTTTATTGCAAAAGCATTATAGATAACCGAATAAACAACAGAGAGATAAAAAGGGAATTTATACGATTTAAATAGAGTATAATGTGCCTTACATTAGATTTAATCATAGGTGCATTTATAAGCTATTTCATGTTTTAAAATTCAGGGGTCATACTGACTTTTTTCCATGATTTTATATATTTTATGCAAATTACTTTACCCAAAACCTTATTATAGCAGACCTGAATTGAAAATTTGGCAAACCATTCATTAGACAAATTCTTAAAAACCTCAGTATTGTGATTGCTGAATTATTGGATTCAAATTCTTTAGTTATTAGATAAATATAAAGTTTGCCTGTTTTATTTTTTAATAATGTAAGGTTTCGTTGAAGGATTTTCTTGCTAAATTTCCTTTGTAATTGATATATTAAACTGTCATACGCTTTTTACGCATATTGCATATCTTTTTATCAGTTCATTATATAAAGCGTGGCTTCTTCGTATTCGATCTCTTTGGTTACTATTTTAAGGAAAGAAGAGAAATATTCTTAAAAATGTAGGTTATTTATATTTAGCGCACTGACACAGGTGAATATCATATTGATGAAGTGCTTTTGGGTATTTTGATGTTTACCATGCATATTTTTTTGTTTCCAACATTCTTTATATACTACTGTCTTTGGAGTTTCTAATGGTTTCTATTACTCTTTATTGTGACTTCACTTCAAATAATAATCTACATTATCATAAAATTTCCTACTTTCATTCTATTTAAGTATATTACAGATCCTATGCTTTTTACTCAAGACGTATGATTACAGTAGCAAGACAAATTTAACGTTTTCAAAATGAGAACAAAATAAATTCCTTTTTCTGAAATTTTCACAGATTTATAGAAGAGTATAAGTAAACTACTAATAAGTGAGCCTAAGTTTTCAATTTCAAGATTTATAAGAGGAGAGATTTTAGATAAATCAATTCTTTAATTTAATGCTTAATTGCTATAATTCTTAATCATCTCTAACTATGCTAATTTTATTATTTTCATTTTACTTTTACTTATCCTTACTCTTATAATCACTATCCACTAGTTTATTATGTAATCATTTTAAAAACTTAGCATAATATAGTAAAAAGATATCTTTTAATTTAGAAAATAATCTTAAGATTTCAAAAATTATATAAGCAAATAAATTAGTGAAAGCAGAAAAGAATTAAGAGGGATATAAGGAATGATAGTCATAATAATTAACTGGATTATTAAAAATAAAATAGACTCATGTAATTAAATTAAATCAATAAGGTAAGAGCTATTTATTAAAATATATAATGAAAAGTCAATTTAATTATTGCAATGAGAAGCTAATCTTTTATATAGTTTAAATTAGATGTGATTTATACCACTAAATCATTTTGAAGCAAATCTCAATAAGTGATTTAGTTTTAAATTAGTTTAAATGATATTATGGAAAATTTATAGTCAAGCTTATGATATAGATTGTAGTGAAATTTAAAGAAAGCATATTAATATTTTCTTTGAAGCTTAATATTAAAATTTTTGTATATGAAGTGATAAATTAACTGCAAAAGGCTATTATAAAGCTATCGATTCGAATTTTATATTTGTAACACTAAAATAAAAAATTAAAGTCCTAAATAATAAACTTAGCTTAGATTTAAAAGTTAAATAATTAATATTTTATAATATGCATACAATATACTCTATTACTATCTTCTATAACTTCCATTTATTCTAATTATATAATTAATTATGAGAAAAAAGTTTTGATCTTGAAATTTAAAGTCTAAAAAGAGTATAAATTTTTGTACTGAAGAAAGTAATAAATTTTAGTTTTAGATCTATTAACAAGATAGAGACAGATTATATTAATAATGGAAAGCTATATAAAATTATTGAAATTTAAGTCATCATTTTTTCTTCTAAACTTTGCTTATTTCTTTCTCTTCTTCTAGATCAAGTTTTTCTTTCATTTCCAAACTTTTTCTTGCCTAATTCTCAAGCATATCCAAATCATCGCCACCCATTCTATTAGTAATATACCAAATTACTCCAAAATATCATGTAAGAAAACCAACCATAGCAAGTCAGGTTCTTATTCTTATTGATCTAGGCTACATGACTCTAATTGGCTCCATTCTATATTTCTACTCCCATGTTAATCTTGATGGAGGTAAACCACCTGATTTTTCCGAGGGATCTCTTCTCTAACCTTTAATATCGGGATCTGGAACCCACAAATCAGAATCCTTATGTTTTAAGCTTATTCCTGATTCTTTTAATTATTTTAGTCTTTGGAGCATTTTTATTCTTAATAAATCAAAAAATAAAGCATTTAATTAAAGTCCTGAATTCAATATCTACTCTTTTCATCTTAATTCTTTATTACTTTAGCCTTTAAATAAGATTAAGATAATTTAGAAAAAATCTGCTATTAAATTAAAATGAAATTCACTTTAATACTCATGCTTAAAACTATACACCTAATTAAATTTATGAAGTCTGAAGTTATTTAGATTCTTAATAATTTTAATAATCTAAAGTATTTAATTAATTATATGATAGAAGCTACAAGTTTTAAATCATTTTAGCAAATATATTTTAAGCTATAGAAGTTAAAAACCTCTGCGTTAGTAGTATAGATGAATATTATTTAGAAGATCGAATTAAATCTGAGTCCTCTAGGAATTAAATTTAATATCTAAAAAGAGAAACAACTATCTTTTATTCGGTATTTATAAATAGTAAATAGTAAATAGTAAATAGTAAACCAGGCAGCTATTGTTCTTATTACTATATTCTTTATCTTATTCATCACTAATACTTTAAAGAAGCTCCAATCTTAATAAAAGCTTTTTTATTAATAAAAAAGCTTTGTCGAATGAAAATATAATAGAATATATCTATCAGTGCTTATATTTAAAAGAAAGGCATAAATTTGATTAAAATTAAGAAATTGCTATATAATGACTTTAATCTTTGCTAGATTAATAATTTAATAAGAGTACGTATTAATTTAAAAATGATCATAGCATCTAGTTTACGTTAAATATAAAATTATTAGAAATTTGCTTAACAATTTAGAAACTTTATCTATCATGTTATTGCATTTTGTAATATGCCAATATAATTAATTATTAAAAGCTTATTGTAATTTTAGCAAACCTGGAAGCTACAATCTTTAGTCTTTGTATAATTTAATTAAAAATGATATATCTAAGAATATAAAATTTTAATCAAGAAGTTTTAAAAATACTTTTAAAATCTAATTAAGTTTATGATTATTAATACCCATAGAGTATATAAAAAGAAATTAACAAATCCTAAGATAGTAAGTGATTATAGCTTGTAAAATTTAATTCAATTTTATAAATAGAGTATAATTTATATATAAACATAAAAATTTTAATTCTTTATTATTTAATAGAAAATAAATACAATAAAAGATACCATTTGTATTCATATATTTAGCATTTCTTAAAGAAAAAGGAAAGAAGTTATTATTAAAAATATAAGTTATTAAATTTAGATAAATTTTATATTAATTATTATATAATTGAGAATTTATTAGTTTTATTTTTCTCTATCTCAACTATTCTCTAGATGTTTAAGGTATCGTTGAGTGGCATTTTGTTCGGCCTATTCATATTATTGAGCTCCTACTACAGCTTTAACACTATTTTCGTCTATCTGTTTACCACATTATTAACATCTTAATTTCCCAGTTTCTTGTTCATTTTAAGCTAATACTATTTTTCCGTTGGTTGTTTCCATAATTCTTTAGTAGAGGCATTATTTGCAGTAAAAGTGATCACATTATAATTTAATAATATCCTAATATCCTATATTTTTTTAACACTAAAGACAAATCTTCATCTCATATGTACTAGGTACTTATAAAGGCTAAACATTATTTTGTTATAAATAAAGTTATCCTTTTGAAAAGCTTTTGTCATCATATTAAGATTCATAATTTAATCATTCCCAATCTTTTTCACTTATCTGATCTTCAAAAGTTTCTTAAGAAGTATAAACAATATCATAATGGCCAGTAGCTAAAAGAAGCTTTATAGATGCTTGATTCTTATTATTTTAATCGTTTCAAGTTGCAATAAATATTTTATCATTTTCGTCATCGATTTAATATGTAGTAATTTTTATTTCTAGTAATTCAGGAAGATAATGAACTATTAAACCTTAAGCATCTATATACATTTAGAGAATATTTTATTTAACATATTCTTCTATTGTTTCATCAGGTATAAAGTCTTATAAAAATTCTTTAATTTATTGATTGTCGAGAATATAGTTTGCTAGTAAGTTTCTCATTTCCCATACTACTGCTTCATCTAAATAATTGTGATTCTATCTCATTTAATAAAACAAAATATCCATATTTTACTGAAGGGTAACTTCTTTACATTTATTTAATTCCAGATCTTTTAGAACTTTTATTAAACTTGTTCTTAAATAAAATTTATCAGGATGAACTCTTCAGATATCTTTACCATTGCTTAGTTTTTCTATTAAACCACGTAATTATTCTATAGGTGTATTAGGTCTTAATAAATGTTAAAGATAGCCATAGAAAACAGATCTGTAATAGCAATTACCATCACCTTTAACTTGTGTGATTGCTGTGATATCATGGTTTTCTTTGAGTTCTTGAAGAGATTTTTATATATTTGAATTAGGCAATTTTTATTAAATAGCTCTTTAGACAGATTCTCTCTTATTTACTCTTTCTACTCCTTAAAACGGTCCTTCATAATTTATTGACTCTGGGAAAAAAACTAAATCGACTGTTTTTTTAACTTTTTCAGTATTTTAGATATTTTAGTTCATTTCATTAATTCATCTTTATTTTTCTTATATTCTTGCTTATAAATCTTTCAACTGCTTTAGTTTTTCTGGATCCTGATTTTGATCATTAAACATCCCACCGGACATTTTTTTATTAATTTGAGTTAAAAAAGATATTAAAACTTAATTATGGATAGAATTTATAAATGGCTTCTTCTTAAAAAATAAACAAAAGTTTAGTTTAATAAGAGAAGGAAAAAATAAATAGCATACTGTCCTAAGTTAAAGGACTTAATTAAAAATTATAGAAGTAGGGTTAACTAAGTGATATGATATCATTAACTATCTTAAAGATAAAATTTATTTATAATGTAATTTTATATTTATTTGGATATGTAATTTCTTACTTTAATTTAAATGTATTTAGATTTTGATCGCCATTATAATAACAATGGCAAGCTTCAACGAATATAGTTTTTAATGCATCATAATAGTTTATAAGATGCTTTTCTAGATATATATCAGAATACAAATGAAATTGAATTAAGAAACAACTAATCTAAGTATCAAATTATTTGGTAATTAGCTTAATTTAATAATTATGATATTAAAAGTGCTTATTAGCTCGTGTTATATTGTTATTTTATAATTGATAAAATCTAAGGAGTCTATAAGAGTAAAGAGATATAAATAATAAGATATTTTCATTAGATAAATTGAAAGAAGTTAAGCAAACTATTTTATGCTATAGCTTTAATTAATATCCTTAGACTGAAAAATAGATTTTCTTAAATTAAAATATTTATGATAAAATAAAGCTTTCATACTATAGATCTGTTAAAGCAAGTCTTTATAACTATAAATAGTAAGGAGCTATGATTAAAATACTAAACACCAAGAACAAACTATAAAAGGAGTAAGTAGTTAATAATATAAAATAATCATTAAAAAATAATTAAAAATTGCTTTAACATTAAATTTTAAGAATCTTTATAATACTTTTTAATATTATTCTTATATTAGCTTAGTAACAATATTACATAAGAAAAGTCTTCAAAAGTATTTTCTAGCAATTAAAATCCTACCTGTAATATTTTTAAAGCTAGCCTTACTTGCTTTTAATTAACTTAAAAAGATTATGGAAAATATCTAGTAGATAAACAATTAATACGCTTTTTTAAATAATAACTAAATAATTAAAATTAAATATTTGTACTTAAGAATTTAAAAGAAATGATATAATACAAGTTTTTCATAATTAACTATTAACTTAATTCTTAATTTAAAGTATAACTCTTCTTATACTATACATATTCTGAAATAGTATAGAGTTTAAGTTTAAAAATTACTTTTACTTTCTAAGAGATTTAGTTTTAAAATAAATTTTGATGAATTAAATATTTATTGGATAAGCTTAATTATAAGCTTGCAACTAAATATCAATAAGAAAAATTTAATTAGCAATACTATAAGATTGGTATTAGCAAAGTCAGAAGTTTTAAAACTAAGTAATTTAAGATGTTACGTAGATAATATTAGTTTATTAGAGTTTTATTATTATTTTCATTATTTACCTTTAGATTTACAACTATAAGTGTATCTTTTGACTTAATAATTCTATACTTCTTCTGATTAAGCCATTCCCTTTAATTATTATTTCCTCTTCAAGAAGCTTTTTTATCTTTAAATCAATTGTAATCATTTTCTCTACGCTTCACTCTAATATTTTTGTGAATTTAACTCTTAACAATAGAGATCTTAAACAGCTAACTAACTTTAGAATGAACTTTATTGAATATATTTTTACACAAAAGATGCTTTATAATTTTATATACTATAAGCTAAAAGTGCAGGCATTAAATATAATAAGGATTAAGCTTGAGAGTAAGTCAGTAGGAGAGTTTAACAATACCAGAAATATAAGCAATCTAAAATATCTCTGCTAATAAATAAAATACATTTAGAACTCTAAGAGAAACTTTAGACTTAAAGCACTTAAGCTAAATTATCCTGAACTACCAGCAAAGAAATATAAGTCTTCTAGCTAAAATTTAAGAAATTAGAATTTTGAAATTTTCTTATAAAGTTAAAATACCCCTTAGTAAAATAAGTATATTAAGAAATAACTAAAAAATAGATTTAGAAGTTACTGCAAATTTAAAAAATATTAAGAATGAGAGAAAGCCTTTAAGTAATTACAAATATAGTCTAAATATAGCAAAATACAATTAAGTATATTTAGTGCATAAATTAGAGAAAACAATAAAGATAAATAGCCAAGTATATTGAAAAGTTGAAATGTTCCTCAAGGAAACAACAAGAAAAGGATTTAATAAATTATGATTAAGGTATTTGAGAGAATATAAATAAAAATGAAGAAAGTAGCAAGTAGTTAAATGAAAAAATGTAAGAAATAAGCAAAAAATTTAATATAAATAAATTAAAATGATCAAACCAAAACACTTATATAGAAAGGCTTTAATTTACGATATCATATTACATTTAAATGATAAAAGAAACTAAAGGTAAAAATTTAGAGAAAATCCAACAAATTTATAATTTCAAGGACTAGAAAAATTTTTATTTGGAAGAAAGTGAAATAGAATGCCGAAAGCTTTCAAGATTAAAAGCAATCGAAAATTTAACTAAATTAAAAACTTCATAAAAAATAAATATTTTGATATTTCTATATAAAGTCTAAGTTTTATATTATCTTACTAAATTAGTTGCATATGCAAAATAAATTACAAATAAATTAATATTTTTAAATAAAAAGTAAAAGATTAAAATAATTTTATAGCTGTTCATGCTTTAAGTAAAAGAATTTAACTATTTCTAAATAATTTTCATTTTATTAAATATATTTGACTAATAAAATCATATCTATGTTTTCATTAACCTCATTCAAATTTAAATATTTCCTTTATAAATTTTCTTCTCTATTAACTGCATCAAAATTTAATTAATGTACACATTTAAAAAATTAAAGGTATAATTATCATATTATATTTTAAATTTAAAAAAATACAAATTAAAAAGATTGAAGGATTATGGAATGGTTTTCTTGCTCCTTAAAAGAAGGAGTAAACGGCATCGCAGAATATATAGGAATAATATTTTATTCAATCTTATTATTTTAACTAAAAAATAGTTGAAGGCATATATAAAGGATTACTTCCAGCTCAAATAGAAAAAAATAACTTAATAGAAATACTAGGACTATGAAAAGAGCACCAGAAAAATTTCTATAAAACTGTACCTCTGGTTTTAGAGGAAACGTTAGGAAGTAGACTAAAAATATTTTACATCAAGATCACTGAATTCATTAACATGGAGCAGATTAATTTTGTATAATTTGTTAAAATTGTATTGAACAAGGGATTTTAGAAGAAATATAGGAAATTAATGGAGAGTCTCAATAAATAGGAAGGAATCGAATTAATATTTAATTCGTAAGAAATAAATCTCATTGTTTTTCTGGAATATATAGCAAAGCAAATATAACCAATATTCTTACTATAATAAATAAGAGAAATACCAAAGAATAACTAGATGAGACACAGCAATAGTTATAGATTTAAACCGACTGCAGAACTGAGAGAGGATAAAATGTAAATGGAGTGAATTGAGATTTAAGATAAAAATTAAAGACAAATGAGTTGCTATTACTTCAACGTATAAGGATATCTTTATAAGAAATGTCACAAAATTTCAAGATTTTAATCAAAAATATTGACAAAACGAAAAAATTAAATAAAAGCATAAATTATATTAAATTTAAAGAATAAGAAATTAGTAAATAAATTAATACTTAACCTACTAAGTAAAATTTTATTGGAAATAAAATCAAAATAATTGACAAGAAGAAGGAATACATCATGAAAAGAAGACAAATAAGCATAAAATTTCATACTTTTATTTTAAATCTTTGAATATATTGTATTTTGAAGGAAAAATTATCGAAAAATTCACTCAAACGCCAAAAAATATTATCTATTATATTATTTTTATTTCCTTTCAGCTTATAGTATCTTATTAATAATTTGGTTTAAAAGTAAATTTAGATTATAACTTTTTTATTTAATTTTAGACTTCTCTATTTTCTAAAAATCGAATAGTTAGATTGTAAGAAAATTGTTATCTCTTTATGATTTTTTTACTTTAATAAGTTTATTTTAAATTTTAAATTTTTTTATTAATAGTTCTAAAAGTAATAAAAATGGTAGAAAGATTCAAAAATGTTTTTCTCAACTACAAAAAATAGGAGCTCGTAACGTTCTAGAATCTCTAGAACAAGAAAAAAATAGGTAAGAAAGGTCACACACGAGAGTCACAAACTCATTTCTGAAGAAAATCTTAGAGCAAAAGCCTTACTTACTTGGAACTCTTTGATTTCTACAATAGGTTAGTTAAGAGTAACTATTCAAAGTGTTGATGAATTTCCATAAAGAAGCTAAATTTTAAGAAAGATATAGGGTTATGGAGACACTAGGACTATCGTATGAAATAGAATCAAAATTCGATGACTTTAGAAATAGATTCTAACACTTTCAAAAACATATCGACTAGAGAAACAAATTTATACTCAAAAATAGAAGAAAACAGTACTAGACAACAGAATAGAAGAAATGCTAGAAAATAGTTTGAAAATGTAGAATTAAATCTACCAAATGAAAAAAATTATGATTATAGAGAAGGAAAAAAATTAATAATTAAGATAAAAAAATAGCAAAGAGATGTTATTACAGCAATTCAAGAAGGAATCTGGGAATAAGATGGATAAAAATCCTAAAAATTATTTATGAAGATTATAAGAATAAAGAAAATAAAATAGATAGAGAAGAAATAATAGCAAATTAAACAATGGTAAGAGAGAATATATATTGTGATGAGATAAGGAACGTTTGCAAGAAAAAAAGGATTAATTCTGAAGGATGAATTAGATATTTCAAATAATTTGCAGGAAAAAATGTGAGAAATAATATAGACATATTGAATTTATTTTAAGCCTCTGGAGCAATTCGGAGACTGGCGGGAAAGAAGTTTTAAAATCTTCGAGAACACTTATTAATCTTACTTTTGATTCTAAATAGTCAATGTTTTAATCACATCTGATTTATTAGGTAATAATATTTTAATATAATTTTAACGGAGTTAATTTATTTATGAAGATTCAAAACTAAATTTAGTGTCTTTTCCATCCTAAAAGTCTAATAAAATTGTATTTTGCTTATAATTCTATTAGTTAAGTGTTTTATCTTCTCTAATCACTAACTTTTTTATAAACGTTATTAATCTTAACTAGTTACCTTGATTTTAATAGTTACGTTGATAAGCATTTATATAATTTTTAGTCTAATACTAATTGTATTTATTTTTAGATTTGAGACTAGTGATACTGATACATTCAAACTTCTACCATTTTAAGATAGTGAGATGCTGGTAGTTCTGATGAGAAGAAAAATGTTCATCAATGTTTTCAAATTGTTTATTTGATGTAAGCAGATATAAAGAAAATTTAATGCATTGAGAAAGAAAGTAAAGAGCTTATTGCAATATTACCTTAAGATTGATATTATAATTAAAAATATAAAATTAATTTTAAATTAAAGAGTTTTTAATATTTTTAATTATCAGATTTCCTCCTTAATTAAATAATTTAATACTTTTTATCTTTTTATTTCAAATAATTGCTCAATTATGTTTCTTCTTTTTTCCTATCAATTATTTTTAAATTTATTTCCATTACATTAGAAAAAACTTTTTGATTTAGTATTTTTTTAATATTTTTATTTGTAAATCTAAATATTTAAATGCTCTATTTAGAAATTTCTTTACATAATCTTAATCATATAGTATAGAACATCATATATTAGTTTATTTTTACTATAGCCATTCCCTTATATTTCTATAGTATATTTTTTAATATTTATAATTGTTTCATATAACCTCATTTATAATATTATTTATAAATAAGATAATGACTAACTTGAAGATCCTTCTAAATATTTAATCCTATAATCAAGCTTTTATTAAATTAAATTTAACTAAAAAAATTTGTGGTACCTTCAATTTTCAGAATATGTTCTTCCAATTGAAGGTATTATATTGTTTTTAAATGTTATTATATATCAAGTTTATTGCTCTTCAGAACTAATTTTCTAGTTTAGGTTTTTTTTTTCTTCTAAGTATTTCCTTTCTTGTTCATTTTCAAGCTAATTTTCATTTTTTTCTATTTTCTGTTGTCAATCTTCTTCTTCTTCATCTTCGCTATCGTTTTCCTCTTCGTTCCAATCTTCTTCTTCCTCATCATTTTACATCTAATTTTGTTGGACATCTTATTCTTTGTTTTCTTGTTTTTATTATTCTTCATTCTCTTCATTAACATTTTCTATTCTTAGATTTGCTTCTTTTTATTATTTCTCGTATTTCTCTTCTTCTTTCTCTTGTTATAGAATTTCTCACCTCCTTTTAATAAACATTTGAATGAATATTTTTATTTATTCATCCACCATTTCTATTTTTTTCTTAGGAAAAGAGTTTATATATAGTTAATCGTAACTTATTAGTTTCAAAATATCACATTAACCAATTTTGGAGATCAATCATTCTCTTATATCAATGTAATATATACATTCCATTACATGTTGGAGAGTGTCATATTCTCCGCATATACAAAAAGGGTTTTCAATAATATAATTTCGATCTTTCAGAGTCTTTCGAAATGCGTAAGACTAACTTCTAATCTTATAGATGCAAATTATTTCTTTCAAATATTTTTTGTTTAATTTCGTGTATGTTATTTTGGGGAATTATCTTAGGTTTTAAAATTGTTCTGTATATATTTATGCAGTAGGCATTCTGCTGAATCTTGAAAGAGCTAATTCAAAATATGTCTTTTATATTTATGCCTATACATATTTACTGAATTAAATTAAGTTGTTATTGTGCTCTTTATTATCAATTTCTATTTTATAAAATGAGGCCAATTTCTAAACTTCATCATAATATTGATATCCCTCTTTATAATTATTCTCAAACAATATTCCAATAGACGATTAAGGTTGATTTTAGCTTTCATTTCTAATCTTAAAGAAAAACCTGAAATACTTAAGAGCCATCATGTGTTTGAATGGCATCCAGTTAAGGTCTACAAAGCATGATTCATTAAACGTATTTCCTGCCGATTAAAAGGCTTTTCTGGCTATTAATCTCATGCTCTTTTCAATTCTGTTCAAGATTCCATTTATTCCATATTGCACAGTCCAAGGTATTAAGTCCCCACCGTATTCTGCTTTAGGAAGCGTGAACAGTCTACAAAGCATTTTGAAATTTCAAGGTGTTACGTTTCTATATCTTGATAATGCAAATACTGCCTTTTTAATTGCTGAAAGATAGTTTGCAGCAACGTATTTGCAATGGTTAATTAGATTCTTCTTTTGGTGAAGGATCACCCCTAAATATGTGACTTGCTGTTTCTAAATTATTGCTTGGTCTCCTATTTTTAAGTCTAGTTTTGTTTCTTTGCTTTTCTTTTTTAAAAACTATAACGTTTCGCATTTGGAGACATTTATTTTAAGAAATGTCTAATTGAAAATGGAGTTTGCTTCATTAATAAGTGACTACATATTTTTTTATGAGTTCGATAATAGGATTAAATCGTCAGCTCAACCTCTACAAGTGAACCTATTCTTAAAATTAGCACATCTGAATCCTAATATTTCTCCTTTGTTTTCTATATGTCTAATGACAATGTCATAGTATAATAATGCAAGCACAGGTCCATGCGAACTTCCTTACATCACTCCATTGCTAAATTTCAATTTCTTAGAATTTTTTCCGTCTATAATAAAGGAGGTAGTTAAGTTATTATAAAAAGATTCTAAAGCCAAGATGAGACCTAGTGGTAATTTGACTCTTCTTAGTTATTTAAAAAGAATTCTTCTTTCAATAGAATCAAACATTTTCTCTACGTCAATTAAAGTTGCAATCAGTTTAGTTTTTCCTTTCGCTTGTTTTCGATAAAGATCTATGATTTATTGGATCACTCATATTTATTAGGTGGTTTATTTGTTCTTCATAAACCCCATTTAGCTTGAGTGGATTAACTGTCTTTCATAAATTATTGAGTAGAGTCTCTTCGTAAGGGCCTTATCATATAATTTCAAAATAGTATTGATAAGGGAAATAGGGCGTCAGTTTTTTCAATCGTCTTTACTTCCTTTTTTGAAAATGGGGATTATGATAGAAGTATTAAGCTCTTCAGGAATCCTTCCAATTCTAAGCATGTTATTTATTAAAGAATGAAGCATCAACGCTAGATAATATCCTGCATATTTTAGCAGTTCTCCTTTTATTCCATCTGGCCCTGCTGCTTTACCATTAGGAATTAGACTTATAAATTAGGTAATCTCTTCTATTGTAAAAGGATCGAAATTTTATAAGTAAGAAAAGGGTTAATTTTGAATTTCTATGTTATTTTCATAAATTGTATCTATTTTCTAGTTACTTAGTTCAATCTATTGGTTAGTTAAATTCGAATGCTTGCTAAATACCTAATTTTCCCATGCTTCTACAAATTAGTCCTTCAATTCCTTATTAAAGTTCATCAAATTTCTTTGTCTAGGGTTAAGTATTTTCTTTGCTTAAGAAAACATATCTTTTGTGGTTTCATTGAGGAGTAGGAATCTGTTTTTGGCCTTTTGTTTTTTAAATTTTCATAAATGATGCTAAAAGCTTTTTCATAATGTGTTCGCTCTTTAGTGAAGATCAATGATTTCTTAGTTATTCCTCCCTATATATGCTAAAGTTTCTTTGTACAATTAATTTGCTCTCTTTGCTTCGATATATTTTTATGTGAGATCCTTAGGAAGTCTATTATACTTCGGGTCTGGGATAAATGAGCCTAAAACTTAATCTGCATTGTTCTAAATGCAGTCTCTAATATAATTGTATTAATCTTCTAAGTTATCTCTATCAATTAGGAAGAATACTTCTACTTAATCTTTGAATGAATTCTAATAGATAAATCTATCAATAGGATCCTACAGTCTACTTATTTTGTACTTTCTCACTTTTATTTTTTCAGTTTGAAGATGAGTATGGTATACAAATTCAACTGTGAATGGAATATGATCTGAAAATAAGCTATAATTATGAACCTGAAAATTTTTAAATTAATTCATATTCAAGTGATTACTGATGACAATATAATCGTTGCAATACATATTTTTATTCCCTTTATGTAAGCATGTGTTCATATTTGCATCATTTATTATTTCTAAATCGTTTTAGAGAATGAATTCTTAGAATCTATTTGTATTGTCATAGTTGTTAATAGGGTTATCCCCAAAGTCTTATAGTAGAGCGTTAAAATATCCTAATAATATATGTGAGTTGTCAGGAAAAGAATTAAGGAATACATTTATATATTCATATGCTTCGTCTTTTATATTTTCACTCTTGCTGTTATCTGGCATGTAACAAGATGTTATGAATATATTATCTAGTTTGATTGTAACGAACCTCTCTTGAGCTAATTGTTATATGCTATTCTATTCCGTGCTATTAAGTTAATCTCTAACAATTAAGCAAACTCCTCCTCCTTTTCCTGAGTTCTTGAAATAGGTCCTATATCCATTAATAAGTATTGGAGGATAGTCTTATTTTTATCACGTTTCATTAATTGAGAAAATGTCTAAGTCATTATTTCGTATAAATTCTTCCACGTTTAATTGCTTGCTTCCAATTCCATTTATGTTAATATGTCCAAGCTTTATTATGCCTATCTCTCTTTGCTTATCGATTGGCATCTTTATTTCTTAATTCCCAAATTCTTGTTTGCATTAATATGGTTATTCTACATTGTTCTCTACACCTCCTTTGAGTCTTAGTTATTTTTAAAGGACAATATAGTTAATTCTAAAATCGGTTTATAGCAGCGTTTTAACTATATAATTTCCGTTTTTTATAAATCGATGAATTTCTTATGATGAAGTCAAAACTCCTCTTTTATTCCTGGCTCATAAATACAGAGAATCTTCTCATTTTGATGAATTTATATGTTAAGCAATTTGGGGCAATTTTTGATATATTACCTGTAACTTATTATAATGAATAATGTTAATGAATCGTACTTTTCGCTCAATTTATTATCAATTTTTATATTTATTTCATTTCCATCACACGTAGCATGGTTTAGTTTGCAAGATAAAGTTATAAATCTATTGCCTACTAAAGTGAAAAGATTCTAATTTCATCATTTATTGGACCTTATAAATTGAATTAGTTAGGCGTCTTTAAATTCGTATTTATTTAAAATCTCTTCAATATTTACTTCATTAAACCCAAATTTTGACTATTTTAAGTTTAAAGTGTCTTGGTTAAATTTGGCATCTCTTCAACTTCTCTTTCCAAATTTTGTTTGGCTATCCCAATTCATCACATATGATGTCTAGATATTTGAATTTTCTAAAATTTCAATCTGCTAATCTTCTTAAATTTAATCAATTAAAAGTGTTTATGTTGAAGCGTTTCATTTTATTTCTTTCAAGTAAGATTGAGTTTTAACATCTTATTATTTTCTCTATATTTCTGAAATTTATGCATAAACATTTAGCTTCAATTCTACTTGATGCTCATAATCCTGCATGAGTTAAACATATAATCCGTTTAATTCATTATATTACTCTTACAGTTTTCCATTATTCTATTTTGTGATTTATAGTTCTTGTTAAGAAGCAACTAGCTAATGATTGGTAACTACTGTTATTGTTCCTTCATCCTTAGCCTTGATAGAATTTTAAGTTTAAATAACCTAATTCTTTAACTCCATGATTCCTGTCTAACTATAATTGCTTATTAATTTCCCTTTTTCTGTTCATGTTCAAGCATCTTTGCTATTAATTTTTAAACAGGTTTGTGTTTCCTTTTCTCAAAACTATTTTTATTAACACGAGACAAGCCTTTAGTAGACACTCTATATATCTTAATTGATAAATTATTTGTTTAATTTATCATATAAATTCTACAACTTTGTATACTTCAATTCAACGAAGTCGCACTAGGTAGATTGATCTAAGAATAATAAGTCTGTACCAGTAGTTGAATCTGAAATCGATATAGTTTCTTGAGAAATTTAGTTGCTGAATTGAATTTCAATTTATGTTTATTCATTCTATGCCTGAGGAGTGATCGTTTATGTAAAAAGGCTTTTGACTGATTTGGCATATTTATTTTTTGAAAGCTCAGTTCCTATGATATTTAATAATTCTCATTTTGTAATAATTAACACTAATCCTGCTGTTACTGGCAATTGACTGTGAGTGAATGTACCTTTTAGTCGATCTGATCTATTTTGCTTAATAAATGAAAATTTTCACCTTTGAGATTTTAGTTAAGAGTTTCTACCTCCCTAAGATGTTATTATACTTCATTATGTCTCAAATTACATTTACTCAATTCAGCTTGAATGAATTAAATTTGAGTAATCAAGTTGTTTATAATATTTTGGGCTTCTTACTTGGAAGCAAGTATTGCCTCATCTTGTAGTTTAAATGATTGTGTCATGTTCATTAGCTCCTCACTAAGCATAGCTTGTTTTACTATACTTTGCTATTAAGTCTAAGTGAGAAGTTAACTCTAAGTTTCCAATTCTTATATTTAAGTTAAGGAAAGATCAGTATTCGTTTATATTGATTATTATTTATTTGTAGCATTATTTACAAATTATTTGGACTAAAGAATTAACTATTTCTACTAATTATCAAACCTTAAGATTTAATTTTTATTCTAGATTTTCTTAATTTACTTTTGAGCTTTAAATAAATAATTTTGGTATTATTCTAAGTGTATTTTATATTGTGATTTAATGTTTAAAGTTTCTTTATTGTGTTACTCATATATATGTATTAGCTTTTCTTACAGAGAATTATTTTTAGTTATGAGTTTTTAAATTCGAAATTTAAGATTTTTGCTTTCACTTAGCCTTTAATTTTCAAAAGTATTTGCCTCTTCTATCTTGCTTTAAATTTTATATTTTAATTTTGCAATTTTTTCTTAAAGTTACGCATTTTAAATCTCAAGATCAGTTAAGTATGTAATATCAAACTTCTCTTAGTAATCAGTTTAAATGTCTATTGAAATCTGCTATTGAATTTTAATGTTATTTTGTGTATTGGATTGTTGAATTTTTATAGTCTCTTATTAATTTTGTATTTAAATTTAATTTTAGTTTTTAATTAAAGAAATATCTTAAATATCCTAAGTATCTAAAGTATCTTACTGTATATTGGATATTTTAGATACCATCGTAGAGGTTGAAGTAACAAGCTAGTCTTTTTACCTATAAGTATATTTCCTATATTTGAGATTAGTCTTCAATTAATGTCCACGTTTTAAAGAATTGCCAAGCTGTCTTAGTGGAATTCGAAGATATCCATTAATTTGGCATTAACTGCAGCTCTTTAGCAAATTTCTTAGTAATTTCATGATATTATCAACAGATTTAAGTTGCAGCGATTCCATGTCTATTTCATAAAAGTAGTTGAGCATCTGCCTATGCTCATCGTTTTAGAAAGCAGCTTCTTTATTTTTAGATAAAGAAGAGTCGCTAAGAAAGAAATCTTGCGAATTTTTGTGCATGTCCATTTTTTTTTTTTTTTAATCAAGCTTTTATTTGATGATATTTTCTCTTCAATAAAATTAGTTTATTTTTGTTTAAATTAATGTAGATTATTAAGTCATTCCGCTTATAATGACAAGACAAATTAAAAGTTTGGCGTTCTTGGAAGTATTTCAACCTCTTTCCCTCCAGCGTCTTGATTGCTCTAGAGACTAAATATAAAAGATTTCAATTGTCTATAACTCGACTTCTTGCTTTGCATATTATTCTTGAATTGCTCTTTCGACTAGATAATTTTTTATATTATTTTACTTGCAAATATCCCAATTTATTGCATATAATATTTCTCTTTTTATTTTTAGTTATTGTTATCTCTTGCTTTGTTTTTTCAACTTCTTCTAGTTCGTCTTCGTACTATTTTTTGAAATATTAAATTTCTTACACCTTTTCTATCTTGTTTAGTTTTAATTCTTGAGATTTTTTCTTCTTCAATTATGATTTGATCATTTTCAAGCTCCCTTAGTTCAATTTAACTTTTAATTTTTAATATTTTCTTCTATTTTTCTATCCTACTGCCCTGCTCTTTCTTTTTATATTCATAGTTTTAAGATTTTCTTTTATGGTTTTGTGTATTATTTCAGAAAGTGCTAAAGTTTATTTCTTAGATCAGACTAAAGATTCTTTTTCAAGTTTTTTTATCAATCTTTATTATCTTTCTTCAGCTTTTATTCCTCTTCTCGTAAGTCCAGTATCATTTTTATCAGCTAATCATAGTTGACTTACTGCTTTTTGATAAATCAAGATATCTGGGTGCATAATAGTTTTAGTTTATTTCTAGGTTTCTCTTTAGAAGTGGAATTCTCGATTAGGTAGGTTTTATTTTTGGAGTCCTTTTCTTAGTCCTAATTTTTAAGATGCTATTAACTCCTTTTTCTTTGAGACGCAAAAAATCCTGGTTTAAATCCTGAGATTTTTTTAACTTTGAGAGAATAAATATAAATTTTAATATAACTAACGATTTCAAAACAGATTAAAAATAGTATTTTAAACTTTATTTAATTACAAAAATAATTAATTTCTAATTTTATTTAAAGATTATTTATTTACATTTAAACTAAACAAATTTATTTGCATGTCTAATTGTCAGAATGATTTCTTCCATTCAAAGACATTAATTTTAATAATCTTCACAATACTCTCTTTCTCAAGCATTCTTGTTCAGCTTTTTTCAACGTAAATACTTTGTCTTCTTTTAAATAACTCTTCGTTGAATATTTTATTTAAAAATCCAAAAATTTTATTTTATTTATTGGAAATTAGTTAATATAAATTTGATCATATAGTATGAGATGCCTTCAATCATAATCCCCAATTTTTTGTTTATAAATCCCTTGTTTTTATAGAAATAAAATCCCATGATATGTTCCTATCATATCCTTCGCAAATACAAAAGGGATTCTAAACAGGATAACTAGAGATTCATGCAAAAATAATAAGATTGAGTCCTTATTTTATATATAGATCCTGCTTATTTTTTATTTAATATTGTATGTGTAAAGTTATTATTTTTAGGATTTTTGGAAATTATTAAGAATTTAGTTTTACAGTCTTCTTTCTATTATATCTCTAAGTTTGTAGTTCTGTAAGATAAATCTCAATTTTGTTCTTTACATATCTATTAAAAGTCTTTTTTGCTGTAATTGTGTTACTAATTGTCTAATTCGATATTATAAAATGCAGATAATCACTAAATATTATAAGTATTAATATCCTTTTTTCAATTACTTCTAAATAAATTCATATAGTTGATTAAGGAAACTCAAGACTTTCTTTTCTAGTTTAATAAAAAATTAAAAAATATCAATGCTATAATATACTTGAAAGGTATTCAATTAAGATATAGAAAACAAGATTCATTAAAGGTTTATCCATTTGTTTAGAATACTTTTCTAGCTATAAATCTCATATTTGCATTGATTCTATTCATTATGGCATAAATTCAATTTTGCGTACTTCAGGACACTAATTATATTCATATTCTGCTATGAGGAGTATAAAAGATCTTGCAAGGTTTTTGAAATGCCGTGTATTCACGATTTCATACCTTAGTAGTTAATAACCTGCTTTTTATAGCCGCTGCATATTTTTTGGTTATATATTTTTTTCAGATGCTTTCCTATTACAAAAATACAATAAAATGTTTGACTTATTTCTTTTATATATTTATTAAGCTCCAATCATTAAATTAAGTTATAGCTCTTTATTTAATTTTTCTTAAAAAATTAGAAAAATTCACATTTAGGGATATTTATTAAAAAGTGTGTTCAGTCGAAAATTGTTTTAGGTTTGTTTATTAATTATTTCATATTTTCTTGATTTTTATAGTAAAATTAAATCATTAACTCATCCTCTAAAAGTGATGATTTTATCGTAATTAATACAATTAAGTCGCAACTATTCACCTTTTTTCTAAATAACGATTTACAGTAATACAATAGAGTATCCATGTGAGTTTTCCAACCTAAAACCATTGCTATATTAAAATCATTTTGAAATTTTTCTATTTATAAGAAATGATTATTTTAAATTTTCGTTAAATGATTCGAATGCAATTATGAGATTCAAAAGTTACTTAACTCTTTTAAATTATTCAAATAGTAATATTCTTTCTATGAAATCAAACATTTAACTTAATCAATTAAACCTGCTTTTAGTTTGACGTTCCTTTTAACTGTTTGTGAAAGGCATTAATGATTTATTAGATCACCCAAATCTACTAAAATGCTTATTTAACTTAAATTAATTAAATTTCTTTAATATGTAATGATATAAAGGCTTTTCCTTAGAACTTTATCATACAGCTTGAAACCTGTGCTAATAAGTTAATTAATTAATTTTAACTATAAGTGTTAGGGTCATCTTTAATTAGAGGAAATGTTTCCTCAAATTAAAGACAATAAAAGTTTTTATATTCAATACTCAACTGTACATGTCTTCATCTGAATAAATTTCAAATTGAGATAATTCTTCTTTCTCTTCAATAAGGTCATAGAATTGTTTTTCCATCTTCTTGTAATTTTTCTCCAGCTTCTCTAAACAAATTCTAAGGTCATTGTTGTCCTTTTAAAGCTATTTATTCTGTTACTATTAATTACCAAGATCCTGTTTGATTAGTGTCACACTTGAATCATCTAATACCAGCTTCTTTCTGTAAATACCTCCAAAGTAGTTACAATATAGCCTCCTTGATGTTCCAAATTATTTATGGTGCTGATCAAGCACTCTTCTTCACTTCGGACATTACCTCCAAAAATGTCCAGCCTTTTGACAACAATAGCAACGTTTTATTAAGGGCTTGAATTAAAATTTTTATTCTGTTTACATTTTTTCAATTTCCATCTTTTCTGATTGAAGTTAGTTTTTTTTGATTGGTAATCGAATTTCTTCTTTAATTTTCTATTGATTTGCTTCTAGGTTTTTATCTAATAGTTCAAATTAGGAAGTTAAGGCTTCAATTTAAAACTAAACTTTACTTACCAAGTCTTGATCTTCCTTTTTTCTATGAAAAAAGAAGCCGAAGATTCAAGTTTTCCGCCTTCAGGATCTATATTTCGGTATTCATTTTCTCAATTAATGAATAAAGCTAAATAATGTCTTGCTCGTGGGGTTTCTCAAACTTTTTCAGTTTGCTAGGAAATTCCGTATTTCCCAATCCTTAACAGGAGTAGATTTATCTTTTTTGAATTCTTGGTTCTTGTTAGTTAACTGAGACTTAAGATTGATCTTTAAGGTTAGAATTCAAGGTTTAGATTCCCGGGTTTTTTTCCATTTTTTTCTACTGCTAATAAGTTAAATTGTACGTGAATTATTTCAGTCATTTTTACTTCACTCTTTTTATAAATAAGATAATTATTGAAGTATTAATTTTATCAGGAATTCTTCAAAGTCTAAGCATATTATTTAAAAAGAGTGAAAATCATAATAGGATTTATTTTTATTAAACATTTAAATTATAACAATCTTTTCTTAGTAAATATATGTTATTATTTATAGAAAATTATATTAGTTTGGCCTTTTCTCTATCTCAACTATTCTCTAGATGTTTAAGGTATCGTTGAGTGGCATTTTGTTCGGCCTATTCATATTATTGAGCTCCTACTACAGCTTTAACACTATTTTCGTCTATCTGTTTACCACATTATTAACATCTTAATTTCCCAGTTTCTTGTTCATTTTAAGCTAATACTATTTTTCCGTTGGTTGTTTCCATAATTCTTTAGTAGAGGCATTATTTGCAGTAAAAGTGATCACATTATAATTTAATAATATCCTAATATCCTATATTTTTTTAACACTAAAGACAAATCTTCATCTCATATGTACTAGGTACTTATAAAGGCTAAACATTATTTTGTTATAAATAAAGTTATCCTTTTGAAAAGCTTTTGTCATCATATTAAGATTCATAATTTAATCATTCCCAATCTTTTTCACTTATCTGATCTTCAAAAGTTTCTTAAGAAGTATAAACAATATCATAATGGCCAGTAGCTAAAAGAAGCTTTATAGATGCTTGATTCTTATTATTTTAATCGTTTCAAGTTGCAATAAATATTTTATCATTTTCGTCATCGATTTAATATGTAGTAATTTTTATTTCTAGTAATTCAGGAAGATAATGAACTATTAAACCTTAAGCATCTATATACATTTAGAGAATATTTTATTTAACATATTCTTCTATTGTTTCATCAGGTATAAAGTCTTATAAAAATTCTTTAATTTATTGATTGTCGAGAATATAGTTTGCTAGTAAGTTTCTCATTTCCCATACTACTGCTTCATCTAAATAATTGTGATTCTATCTCATTTAATAAAACAAAATATCCATATTTTACTGAAGGGTAACTTCTTTACATTTATTTAATTCCAGATCTTTTAGAACTTTTATTAAACTTGTTCTTAAATAAAATTTATCAGGATGAACTCTTCAGATATCTTTACCATTGCTTAGTTTTTCTATTAAACCACGTAATTATTCTATAGGTGTATTAGGTCTTAATAAATGTTAAAGATAGCCATAGAAAACAGATCTGTAATAGCAATTACCATCACCTTTAACTTGTGTGATTGCTGTGATATCATGGTTTTCTTTGAGTTCTTGAAGAGATTTTTATATATTTGAATTAGGCAATTTTTATTAAATAGCTCTTTAGACAGATTCTCTCTTATTTACTCTTTCTACTCCTTAAAACGGTCCTTCATAATTTATTGACTCTGGGAAAAAAACTAAATCGACTGTTTTTTTAACTTTTTCAGTATTTTAGATATTTTAGTTCATTTCATTAATTCATCTTTATTTTTCTTATATTCTTGCTTATAAATCTTTCAACTGCTTTAGTTTTTCTGGATCCTGATTTTGATCATTAAACATCCCTTCTGACATTTTATTATTAATTTAAAGCTACGTAATGATACTTAAACTTTATTATGAAATAGAATCTAAAGTCGAATTCATCATAAGTTAAGGAATCAAGAAGCAATAAAAGAAAATCTAAGTTTAATAAAAGAAGAAAGAAATAAGATTTATGCTAGTATTAACTAAAACACTACTTTAGAAACTATGCAGCATCATAATTAGTTAACTAACTTTATAACAGAATTTAAGTTTATTTTGGAATATGCTTAATATATTTTAATGTAAATAACTTTTATTTATTCTATCTTTAAGCTTAAGTTCATTAGAACTATAAGGTATTTAAACTATTTCTAGAGTTATCTGGAATTTAAAATAATCTCTTTAAAATTTTGAATCTTAATAGTACCTATAGAGAAAAATGGGGAGGAACTAGGAATGTTTCAATAAAGCATGGTAAGTTTTAATTTTATGATGAATAATAATAATAATAATAATAATAGAATAGATTTGCTCTTTTAATAAATAATATTTCCTATTTGTTCTTTGTATAGTATGCTATGCAAAAGCCTTATTTTATTACTGCATTTATTTATAAACATATCCTCAATTTAACTTTTATCTACTAATATACTATAAAGCAAAAATAAAGAAATTTATCATAGGTATTAACCTCCTAACCAAATACCTTTTTAAACAATTAAGAAGCTATATATAAGAAAGTTTACACTAACTGCTAATACTTTTATATTTAAAATATATTAATAAAATGATAGCAGCATCGTATAAAAGAAACGTTAAGAAGCTTATTTAATTTAATAAATAAATCATACAAGATAGTGATTAAGTAGATATAGTAATCCATTTTGTATTAGAGCTTACAAAAATTGAAGATAAGTTTAGCAATTAAATAATAGATTCTAAGTATAGTTATCAAGTGCTTAGGATTTATAATTATAATAGCATTTTTCATAATTCTAACACTATTTAATTATATCAAGCAATTCTAAATTTAATCTATTTCTTCTTCATTGAATTATTAAAATAAAAGAAAACATCTCCCAGTAAGAACTTCAATCATTGCAATTTAATTAATAAAAAAAATATAGCCTCTATATAAAATATAATAAGCAAATCAATCTAAATAACATCAGCAAAAGTTATTTAAAGAACTTAAATAAGAAATAAAAATTCATAACTAGTTTAATGAAACAATTAGAACCTAAACATAACTAATTTACAATAAACAATTTATACTGACAGAAATTTATCTATAAATGAAATCTATAAAATAAAATGATTTTGGGAAAATAAAAGTCTTACAAGTTATTTAATTTTTATTTATATGCATAAATTAGGGAAAAGCATTTCAATTTAGAAATCTTAGATAGAAAATGGATATATGAACATAAGCAACTAATTAAAAAATAAACCATATGACCTAAAATCTTTATTAGATACCTTTAAATTTTTTTATTCAAAAAGAATTAAGAGATTGATATGTTAAAAAATATAAAATACAAAGCACTTAAATGAAAGCTATTCTTGTACTTAATTAATCTATTTTAAATTATTGCTTAATTTGTTGCTTGCTTATTGTTTTTAACTTCCTCTCTTACTTTTGCCTCTTAAAGTGCTTCATTATTTTCATTTTATTTGTCTAGAACATCAGATATTTTTATCTTCTTTTTAATTTATTTTTATTTCTCAATATCTGCATCATCTTCTCAATCTATTTCAAAAGGTATTTAACTTTTCTCTAAAGAAGTAAAATTTTTAAAAGTTTTAAACCAGGTTTTCTACTCGTTTGTTAGATTTTTATAGGCTTTTTCTTGCTGTTATGTTGTTTTTTCTCCCTTAAAGAATTTTTTAAATTTAGCAAAAGATCCTTACAATTTTAACTTTTTTCTCTCGTTTTTTTAATTATTACTTTGCTCTCCATTTAAATTTTCATTCTCAATAGGTGTCTCGTTTTATTTTGTATCCATATTAATCGATTTCTTTAATAAACTTGCTTCTTCATCTTCCTAAAACATTTGAAACTTTTAGTAGTGAGTTAAAAGCTTAAAAATCTTCCTCTTAAATTTATTTTTAGGGAATTTAATTTCCTACAGACTCTTGATGAATTCAATATTTTTTTTGATTTGCTTAATCTTTTCTTTCTACGCTTCTACTTAAGCATCTATAAATTCACACATATTCATATTTATTATCTAAAATTAAAAATTATTAATTGACAAAAGCAAAGTGTCTTTCAAGCCTTTTTTAATTCATTTCTGCTTTAATTAAAAGTTTTGATCAATTATTTTTAGATAAAGACCTATATTTACTAATATTTATGCAGTAATAGCTAAAGTTATGATGGAGTTAAAGATAAAAATCATATAGGTAAGCATATTAAGAAAATTATATTTATCTGTTTTAATATTTGATACTCATTTTGATACTCATTTTTAGCTATTTGTTGCTATAGAACTTGATTTTAGCTTTTTAGGATTAATTTAATGAAAAAAATAATAGTTAAAGATAAGAATTTCTTGCTTGTTATATTCTTAAACAATAGAACTAATTTAAAATATCGTTAAGCAAGAATATTATAATTATTAGTACCTAACTTATATTCCTTTTGAGGCTTTGTTTAAGATAAAATATATATCATTTGGGCATATGCTTTAATATCTTTATATTATAAATAGAGCTATTTAAATACTTTCTTAGTTACTTTGTAAATAGAAATAAAGCATTAAATTGCTAAAGGTAGTAGAAATTAGAAATGATTTATAAAGAATTTTTAATACTAAGATACTAAAATATAGAAGTATAAAGGAATTTATTTGGTAGAGCTTAATGAGACTTGTATTTTATAACAATATTTATTCTAGAGATTCTAGCTAAATCCATTAACTATAACACTTCAATTTTAAATTAAATCAATCTTGTTACTAATCCAGATGATTAGGCTCGCTAAAGCACTACTTTATATTTTATTCTAAATAGAAAGTGACATAATTCATTTTGTCTTGCATATTATAATCTTAATATTAGATTGATCATCATTAAATTAAATAAACTTAAAGAAGAACAATGAAGCATCATAATTAATACGCAAGTTGCTTACATAGCCACTTCTTCTTTTTATTGGACTAGAAATAAACTATATAATATAGATTTAAGCTAAAGATAGAGTATATTTTGATTTTAGTAAAAGAATTATTCTTATTATAGTTGCTATTTAATAACTCAAAGCTTACTTACATCTAATGAACTACATCTCAAAGCTTAGGAAATATCTTATTTAAAATAAGCTATCTTTCTGCTTCCATAGAAAAGATATCTAAACTATGTAAAGTTTGATAGGCTTTTATTATTAAAAGTTAATGAAACTATCTAGGAGTTTAAATCTGGTTAAAATTTAAAGTTCTTAGCTTCATACTGTAATAAAATGAAATTGGTAACTTACATTTTGCTTATATAGTTTTTTACTTATTGCAGAACTTAATTTACATAAAAGAATTTAATCAAAAGCTGAATTAAAAGGATGTAGTTTTTGATTAGTTTTTGTAACTGATTTAATTTCAAGTATAAGTTTGTAATTTAAATAAAGTGAAGTAATAAAATGAAAATAGTTCTCCTTTTTTGTGTTATAGGAATTGTTATCTCATATCATTGCACTCATGATGAGATAAAGCTGAATCCTAAAGTGGTGAATAATACCTTTACGAGAAGAAATTTGTAAAGTGGTATTATCGCTCCTATTAGAATCTTATGAGACTTTTAGGGAAACATAGCGACTTCTAATGAAGATGTTTAGATTTTTATAAGGAACATCTTAGTACCGGCAACTGATAAATTTTTTAAGACTTTACTTAAAGTAAGAAATTAAGCAACGTCAATGAATTTGAATCCTTGGGGAGGCTAGTAATGCTTGGAAGTGACTATTCCAACAATTTACAATTCTGGAGCTTATCCATACGATGTTATTGTGTTTGTTACAAGCGAGACAAATCCAGAAGCTAAATATATAGCATGGGCTGCTGCTTGCTTAACTGATCTATATAATAGACCAATGGCAGGATAAATAAACTTTAATACTTATTATGTTTCTTAGGAGGGTTGGACGTCTGCTTATTATACTGCAATTCACGAGCTTACTCATCTTTTAGGGTTTAGCAACTATTTCTACAATCTTTATATTAATCCTGCTACAGGAAAGAATTATGTGAATCCTGTAACTTAAACTACAAATTTAAGAGGTAAAAGTGTTTTACAAATGAACCTTCCAGCGTTAAATGATGCTGTTAAGGTTTAGTTTGATTGCTCGACTAGCTTCATGGAGCTTGAAGATTATGGTGGATCTGGAACAGCAGGATCTCATTGAGAAGGAAGACTTATGTATAATGAATATATGGTAAGTACTGATATGGCATATCCGCTAGTTAGTAACATTACTCTTGCACTATTTTATTCTATGGGATGATATGTACCAGACTGAACTATGGCAGAGTTCCTAGAATTTGGATATAAAGAGGGATGTACTTTCTTCACTAAAACTTGTGCAACCAAAGGAGATCCACCTTAGCCTTTATACGAAGAATTTTGTTAAGAAGGTTTATCGTTTTCATGCACTCCTAATAGATACTAAATTGGATAATGCTTGTCTGTTTAGTACGGATCCAGTTTAAATGTAGCTGTTTAATACTGACTAAGTTCTAATATAGGAGGATATTACGATTTTATCGATTTTTGTCCTGTTACTTTATAGTCTACAAATGGAAATTGTAAAGGATAGGAATCAGCATTTTACACTTCCTTATCAACTAATGGAGATACTCTAGGGTTAACATCTAGATGTTACTAAGGGTCCAAACTAGGAAGAAATTTTGCAATGTGCTTATAAACAGCATGTGATAATTCTAATTCAATAACCTTAAAATTCTAAAATGGAATATAAGTTTAATGCCCTCAAGGAACTACAATAAACCATCCCTATAATTAGGATATTCAAATTTAGTGTCCAATTAGATAATAGGTGATATGCAAATCAGTGTAAGATGAGTATAGATGTCCCGACAATTGTTTGATTTGCTCAAGTAATGGAAAAATTTGCTATTAATGTGCAAGTGGCTATAATATAGTAGATAATGTATGCGCAGGCTGTTCTGGCAATTATAAATATAATGGGCAGTGTATTTCAGAATGTCCTTTAGAAGCTCCTTATAACTTTAATCATTTCTGTAGTTCTAGTTGCAAAAATTATTTGCTGGAGTCTACAAAAGCCTGCTATGATACATGTCCTACAGGAACTTATAGCTATTAAAAGAAATGCGTGCAAGATTGTCCAGCTAATTATCTAAAAAATGACGCTAAAAATACATGTGACTACATCACAAATGTTTAATGTCCATTTTCATCTTCGCCTCTCTGTGAAGATACGAGAAATAAATGTTGGGATCAAAATGCAAATTTAATTTATCCATATCCAGATAGTTGCCTTTAAGCCATCTATGATTACTGTTGCACGAACTCATCAGAATGTGAAGCTTTTTAAAAAGATGATTTTAATAGGTTTAGTTATTCTGATTGCTAATCGTTATAAGCTCCTAAAATATAAAAAGCTTACTTGCAAGATAATTAAGATGATATATGGATATACTTTGACAAAAGTGTCGGCTTTACTAAAGCAAATGTTTAATGTGACTATGTCTTGTAAGGCGTTTAAAGTTATGGAAAAGGGGTTAAATGTTACTGAAATGCCGATTTCAGCATTTTTTCCATATCTTTAGGTGAGCAAGCTCAGTTAACAATTAGCATGCCTATTTGATTCATAGGAGGAATAATAAATTCCACCCATAAGTTTTCTAAAACGATGATGATAAATCTATGAGTACCATTAGAACTTTCTTCAATGCCTGATATACAAATTTCCAAGTTGGACGTAGAGCTATCACATAATTATTAAAATATATTGGCTATAAAAGCTAGTGTATAAGACAGATTTCATTGTGCAGTTTAATACTGGTGAGATATCCAATTAAGTCCTACAAACACTTCTTTTACCAGTAGCTTCGTATAATGGAATAATTCTTAAAACAATCCAACTCTTTATAGTTAAGAGAAAGCCTCTTACAATCTCTCTTCATCTTTTTTAAAAGGAATAGACAAAGTTACTATAACAGTTTGGGCCGTTTCATGAGCAAATTCTGTTAGTTAATAAGTACAGAAAAAGGTTGAAATTTATGGATGGTAAGCTCCTAAGGTGTACTTTTTAAATGGAAATCAAACTACTCTTTAATAAGAATATGGAGGAAAAATAGTCCTTGTCATTGAGGATGTTAAAGTAGCAAGAAGTCATACTATAAGATGGAATTTGTAGTAAACAAGCGAAATTGACAGAGATAAGGCTGTTATAGAAAAGCTAATCCTTGGAGATCCAACTTCTAAATCTAATGATTTTCTAACTATAATGCTAAATCCTTAAACTCTCCTTTATCCTAATTGGTACTTAGTCAAAGCCACAGTAGATTCTTTATACTACACTTAAATAAACATCACAATCATCTAGCAATAAATTAAAGTTTACATTTAAGGAGAGAAAAACAGAGATCTTCTTTCTACTGATTCTCTTATTCTAATAGCATAAATATATGAAACTTCTGCTAGTAACATGAAATTTATGTGGAGTTGCAGAGTTCTAACTGAAAAATATGAGTATATAGAAGATACTGGAAATAGTACCTTCAAAGAGCCTAATTGTGATTTTCCTAAATAGCAATATATAACCATTACAGGATCAGACTTTACTGAAGGTTATATATATGAATTCATAGTAAAAGTATATATCGATGACAGTAGATTTGCATATGATTCTGTTTTCGTACATATAACAGCAAATCTTTCTTCTCTTGTGTAAATAATGCTAGAAGATTACGAAATTAACATTATAAATAGCTAAAGAGTTCTTAGAATGTACGGAGCTATTGTTTAAAACAAAATTATACCCAAATAAATTTCTTGGAGTCAAAACCCTGGAAATATTTCATAAACCGCTATCTCTCCAACTAACTCTCTTTTTATCTAAATAGATGCTTCCAAACTCATCTAAGGACTAAACTATACATTCACATTGCTTATATAGGATAAATAGAAAAACCAGTATACAAGTAAAAAGCAAATTTATGTAAATAAGGCTCCAAATGCTGCTAATTTCGATGTGAGTCCATCAAGTGGTAAAGCATGAAGTACTAGTTTTAGTTTTAAGAGTTCTAATAACTTTGATGATGAGAAAGATTATCCCTTATCGTACCAATTCTATTATATTTAAAACTTATAAGAATTTACCTTAAATTAAGTAGGATAACAAAACGAAAAAGCCTTTACGCTACCTTAAGGAGAAGGAAAAACATAAATATTGACTGTAGGTGTTTACGTGTACGATTTACTAAACGCCTTCACAAAATTCTAGAAAACAGTAACAGTTCAAAAAGATAATCTGAACTAATCTATAGAAATTTCTAATCTACCAAGAAAAAAATTTACGTCAGATATTGAAGAATTAAACTATCTTCATGACTTAGCAAATGATATCTTTGATGATTCTTAAGTAACTTCCTCTGATATTGACTCATTTTTGCAAGCCCTTACTTCTAATGTAAAAAGCGGAGATGAATTTTCTATTGCTCTTTCAAGTCTAACTTTAATAAGTGAAAGTGTAGAATTTGAAAGCTTGCAAAATTACTTAGATTCTACAAGCAATTGTCTTATATAAAAAGGATCTTATGATCTGAGCTTTAATCAACTATTCTCTGTAGTGTCTATTATAGATCGTGTAGTTACTGTCTAAAGAGGATTTAAGCAAGTTAATGATGATAAAGAAAGGATTTTACAAAGTGTAAGTTAAAATACTAAATCAAGCTTCAAAATATAAAATACAACTGTATGATATAGTTTAGTCTAGGCTAGTATATCGTATGCTAAGAAAAATTAAATACTTAACTAATAACCAATAATAATCACAAAGGATAAGGTAGCTGTATAGATTGGATTGTATGATCTTAAGCATATTCCTTACTCTTATAATTTAAAGAACTCTGAAGTTTAATTTAAAAAAGAGTTTCCAAATAAATGTTTGGTAACTATATTTGCGGAATTCTAGGCTAATCCTTTATAAATAAATGATGAGAGAAATATATCTCATGTTGGATTTGAAATTTATTAAATATGTGAGATAAATGATAAAGGCATCATAGTTCAATAGGATAATCCAATAAAATGGGATCTTGGTGTGTAATATTTACTTCAATATGACTTGCCAAGCTAAAAAGATTTAATTTGCTAAATGTGAGATCAAGATTTGCTTTTATGGGATAATGGAATAAAGTGTTCTATTGAAAATGGTAACTAAAGTTACATCTATAGCTGTAAATGTAAATAGTCAGGTATTGTAAGAATTGGGGAAAAAGCTGATGAAATAAAACAACCGGAAATAAAAATAGACTTTAATATCCCTACTAATCTTAACTTACCACTACCTACGTTTGCATTTATCGTTACTGTTACTTTGTTTTGTTCCCTACTTATTTCTCAAGCTTTATGTATGTATAATAAAATAAAGAATAGAAAATGGAGTAAATTTGATATGGGCTAGGAAGATAAAATTGAGTCAAAAATTCAAATATGATGCGCTCACTTATCTCTAATTGGTCCTTGGAAAGAATCTGCAAGTAGAAAAATAGGTCAAATTTCAATGTAACTTATAAACTTTTCTACTGCTTTGGAATTTTTCATTATTGACATGAAATATTCAAATCACTCAGACTTGGGTAGTTTATGTGTCAAGGATATAGTAGTTGCAGTTGTAGTATCTATAATATTTTCAGCTTGGAAGTAAATACTAGTATTTTTATTTATTAAAACCACTAGCGTTAGATAACTAATTTTAAGTACTGTTTAGCTATTAGTTTGCCTAATTGTATCGATTCTAACCTGCATTTAATACGATACTGATGAGTATCTTCCATGGTTGGCCTGCTTTATTACTAGTTACCTTGTCTTTCTCTTTCTTATAGATTTGCTTTTTACTTTTATTGTTTTACATTTTTGGCAGCTCAAATTTATTAAAACAGTAATTCCTTAATAAGCATAGGCTGAAGAGATAAACCCTTATATTAATCAAATCTCGTAAATTTAATATCCTTCTACTTTGCTCGATGCTGATTCAAATGTACATTTATATGGAATGGATATTAGCTAATCTCAAATAGGCTTAGAAAAATTTAGTTCCTAAGAACTTTTAAATAAGTAAACATTTCCTTAGTTTTCGTCTTTAGAAAATATAGAACCACCTAAAGTTAATGAGAACGCATAAAGTAATATTTTGCCAAACGAGTCTGCTTAAAGTTCTATATAAGAAGATAAGACATAAAAAGAACATGTAATACAAGAGTTTAATCCTGAGTAGTTATAATTTTCCAGTTCTAAGCAAATTGAAGAAAGACCTGTCTTTACACCCAGTTAGAAAAACCATGAAGACATGAAAGTCTAAAATTAGAGTAATAAATAAGAAAATGAAAAAGAAAATGAAAAGGAAAAGAAACTTTTAGGGTTTGGTGGAAAAAGCAAAAGTAAGAAGTAAAAACCTATTATTGCTCAAAGCATAAAATAAAATACTTCTACTAATATTCCTCAATAAGCAAAAAACACGGAAATTCAAGAAATAGATTTAGACAAGTAGATTTGACCAAATTAAATTTCTAAGATATTTTATATTAAAAAATAATTATTCAGCTAAATTTTTCTCTATTTTAACTTGCAAACAACTCGGCTTCTTCTGCAAACTTAAAATGCAATATAAGCATTATTAAAACTACTTAATAAATCATCTATATAATTTTTACTTTTAATCAATAATTTGCCTTGATCCTCATATAAAAGCTATACAAAAATTAGAATGATGAGAAGAAAGAAAATCTGCTATTATAATTAATATTTAAGAATTCAAAAGAAAAATATCGTAATAATAGCCAAAAAATATATAAGACTAAGAAGCTTTTTCAAATTTAATAATGATGATTAATAATTCCAATTAGCTTGCTACTTTATTTTAGAACAATAAATAAATTTAATATATTTAATATATTTAAGTTTATTAGTTTAAATTAAATGTTTATCTTTCAATGGATTCTATACTTACTTAAAGATGATAATACTTAAATATTAGCTTGGGAATTAATTTCATAAATTTTTCATATCTCATAAAAGTTAATTGAAAGACGAGTAGCAACTGAAGAAATGAAAATGCAGCTTAGATAAACTCTATACATTATAGATTTGATATTTTTTAGAATACTTCTAATTTTATAGCTTTAAACTAACTATTTTTATTTAGTTTTGAAATTAATTAGTAGTTAAATTATTTTAGATTCTGTCGAGAGAAAAAAGGGTAAATTTTGTTTTTATGGGTTACATAAAAGTAAAAATATTAAATTTTAATTATAATTTTAGTAATAAAAAAAGTTACTATAATAAGGCTAAGATAAGTTATTTATTAGTTTATTAAAAGTTTCATTTTGCATACATATTATTACCGCTGTTTAAAGGGTCTTTGTATGATACTAATGGAGTTGCTCTATTCAAAAATTTATTCATATCAAAGCCGTTTTCAAAGCCAATCTTTTATCTAGCTGGACTAAGTTATGTATATCCAACCTTCATCTATATGAAAGGTTAGTTTCTAATAGGAGATTTTTATTGCTTGCTAGCGCTTGCTTGTGCATTTTTATAAGACTCAGAAGGTTTTATAAATGTCTAATTTTTTTAAAATAATTTCTGTTAATATCTTTGGCTTTTTTAATTAGCCTGGGAAGTTTATTGTCAACTTCCTTTTTTTGAAGAACTACTTTGAGATCTAGTTGATTTGCATTTTTATTAATCAAGTGGAAAATAATTTACAAAATGATCTCTTTTTATTTCTATTGCTTATTTAGTCACTTAGCTACTCCTAGAAATTTCGGATCTTTTTTACGAATATTATTCAAAATAGGAATGATTAAAGACTCCTATTTTATTATATACTTTAGAACAATTAGGACTTTCGGGGTTTGAGCCTGATTTATTAAAAGTTTTTGTGAAAAAGTGAGGAGTGAAAGTACATTAAGCAACTTCTTCTTTCTCTTTTTGTAATTTTTACTCTAATAATTTTTAACGTTTTAATTCCAGCCAATTATCATTTCTTTTCACTACGTTTATTTGATTTTACTTTGAAGTTTAACTCTTAATTGAATTCTATTATGGTATTGTATACTTTTGTGACTCCCTTTTTGTACTTTGTTGATTCTGTATTCTTTTGTCAAATTCATTTTAAAGTGAAATTGTAGTTATTTTTGCCACTTATCTTGAAGGTAAAAATTGTTGCGTATAAAGTTCTTTGAGAGCATTTTTTTTAGCTAAATCTTATTCATAAGAATAGTTAACTGCTTTTTAATATCCTGTCTATTAGTTAGCTTAAGGTCTTTGATGCTAAGCAATTACTTTCTATTTAATTTAACCTTGATCCTATAAATTATTTCTTCTTTATGACTATTATTGAGAAATCTATTAGCTATAATCACTATCCTATTAGTTATAAATCTCCTAAGGTTTCAAATTTTAGATTTCCGGGTATTAACTAGACAAAAGGCTCAGATAAACATGTTACTTAGGCTCAATTTAAGTATTAATCATCTATTATTCTAACCATTCTTGCTAAGCCTCACGTAAATTAGCTTTACATTTACTTTATGAAGAGAAGTTAATTACTTTATTGAACTATTGTTTCTATGATTAAACAAAGGTTTTGCTTCTCTCTTAATGTAGCTATTGATAGTTTTTATTCTAGAAGTTTTGCTAATTTCTGTTATTTTTAATTGTTTTGGCTTCTTTTTAGTTTCGTGATTCGAAATTTTATGATTCTAAGTCTAACAATTCTTCTATTGTTTGGCTATTTAAACTCTAGGAAGCAGTAGTTTGATTTGGAGCGTATCGTTAGTTATTTTATATTTAATCTTTTCCAGGTCTAAGAATCTAAAGTACTTAATTGGGATCTTAAGTATTGCTTATCATTTCATTAAATCCTGTCTATTATCTGCTTTCTAGTTATGCCTTTTACCTGTATAAAAATTTACATTTATTAACTCTATTTTCTACTAGAGGGAGTGAAACTTTTCATGTTCGTATTTTAATCAAAAGATTAAGACTACTAACATTATTCTTATGATTACTGCTGATATTTAATTCTATTAATTTATTTGCTTCCCATACTTTAATTTTTATTTGACAGTCTGTTCAAGACATTTTATTTAATAACTTTATTTCGCTAGTCTTAAGATATTTATGCCTAAGAAATATTTTCCGCTCTAATTCCTTAAAATATTGCTTTAGAATTAGGATTTATAGTAGGGGCATTTTTACATTCACTAAGTTCTTAATTCATCTTTTCTCTCCTAAGCTACTCTAATTTCTGCATCTCCTAAGCATGCTTAGTGTTAAGCTTTTATGAAAACTTAGGAGTTCTACTTGAGTTAGACTTGCTGCTAATATTTAGAAAGGAATTAGAATTATCAATATTCTAATTTTACTTAGCCTAGTCATTAGGCTAGTTACTTTATACTCTTCTTCTACTTGAATCTTCAGTTAGTCTATCAAACACATTTTTCTAATTACTACCTTACTATCTAAAGAGTTAAGAGTCATTATAAGCATCAAAAGTAGTACTATAATCATTGTAGAATTTTGGAGAGTTCTAAAGATATTAGCTAGTTTCTTTAGATTACATAATCTATCTATTTTACATATTCTAACTATTAATAAAAGAGTCTTAAGTATTAGGATGCTAAAAATTAAGCTACTTCTGCTGTTAAGGATTCTAATTTTTCATATTTTATTTCATATTTAAGACTTTCCCTTCTAGTTGTAATTAGCAAACTGAAAAGGATAAAAAACGATCACTAGATAATAACCACTAAGTGTTAAATATTTAACGTTAATAAGAAAGTATAGATATGCTGATCTATTATAAGCTAATATATAGGAATAATCAGGAAGCTGGTTACTGATTACATTTCAGTGAGTAGTGTTAATAAATGATAGCAATATGCTAGTTACTTTAGATAAAGAAACTGTGCTATATAATGAGTTCTAGTTATGTAACTTAATTATTTTTGATTAGTTTTTTATTAACTAAAATGAGTATAATGCCCATAGATAAAGAATAGAGGAAGAAGAACTTTTGACGTTAATTTGTAAGCAATGAATGCGAGGCGGTAAATTGCACACAGCCTCGTACTTTTAACGGTTTATGTATCGAACATTCTCTATGTAAATTCCAAAAAACAGTAGCTTAAAAGCTAAATTAATCCTTCAATTCTCCGAATCAAGCTTTTTAATCTTATCAAAGTTAGGGTCTTTTGAGAGAGTAATAGTTTATAAGACTCCTTAATTTCCTCTAAGTTTCCTATCATTATTCTGAAGTAACTTACTTTCTCAAAAGATTTGGAAGGAAGAAAGGTAATTTTAACACTCATGGCCTGGATTTAAATCTCTTTACTTAGTATTTCTGAAACTATAATTCTAAGATCAAAGAGAGTACCAAAATAACTGCATACTAACTAAGAGAAGCCAGAAATCTGCTAAAGAAGTAGGACCTTATTTAAATGTTCAATCTCAAGGAAGATTAGTCTAATGCTGCGATTGACTTCAACACTTTTTCCTAGAAACTTGAACATCTAGGAATATAATAATCAATATGATGACATGTATGAAAATAACTTCCTAAAGATGAAAATGGCAAACTTTCTCTGAGCTTATTTATCAGTGACATCTGTCCTGAGCTTTCAAAAGATGAGTAAGAAAAGACTTTAGCAAGGATGAATAATGTGTAAGATAAACTATAGCAAAAGCATATAAAGAAGTTAAAAGATTATAAGTAAGAATAGGATGTCTTTTAAGTACCATAAGCTCCTAAAACTACACGGGAAAAGCAACCTATTTAGTTTTAGAGAAAGCTATACTATCTAAATTATCCTACTAAAAAGAAAGAGCTTAATGTAAACCCTGCTACTGAAACTTTGCAAAACTTAAGAGAATCTCTTTAAACTAAGGAATAAGCTGAATAGATGTGCAAAAGCTTATATTCAGAGCCAGATTAAGTTATTGTTCTAATAAAAAAGATCCAAGAATTCGATCCTTGCCACTCAGGAGTTATTTCTATACTTGAATTTTGAAAAATTATAAGTGATAATAATGTAAGACTCCAATAAGATGCTTGAATATCATTAATGGACTTATACAGAGACTATCAACATCCTGAACTTATAAAATACTGGGAGTGACTAGTTACAATTTGTCCAAGAATAAGAGAAACAAGGTTGATAAATAAATATCAGATCGACAAATCATCTCCTATCAAAAGAATCCTTCCATATTATATTAAGCAAGTATCAGAGCAAAAGCAATTAAAGGAATAATAACGTTGAAAAATTATCAGAATCAAGTTGTTACCTTCATGAAGTAATATTCTTAAAGATCTCTAATTTTTAGATCCGTTGAAGACTGGAATAGTCAATAGTATTAACTTTAAGAATCTATGTCAAGGGATTTTATAAACTTAGGAACTAGATTTAATTTCTTTCAAATACTCTAGAAAAAATACTTGCATAGCATATTAGGAACTTGCTAATAACCTTCAATTATATGCTATGCCTGCTACTAAAAAGGAAGAGCCACCTCCTTAGGAGACAATAGGAAATAAAACACTTATACTTTAACTTTGCAAAGAAATTGATTCAGAACAAACTAACATGATTGACGGAGAAATTTTTAAGCAAGTTGTGAAGGTTTTTGGATAACATTCACTATCTATAAATTAGAGAATAACGGAAGAGACTAATGATAGAGGAACGATTAATTACAAATTATTTCTGAATGAAACAGACTAATTTTCTTAATTTCTATATTGAGTTCATCTTCTCTTTTACTCCGTCTTAAAGTAAAATCAACCATAAATTATCTCTTAAGAAAGAAGGATTAACTTTAAATTATTTATAAAATAACACCAATTTAGCATTCATTTACATTCAATAATTAAATAATTAAGTTATAAAATAGAATACACTTATAATGCAGCTCTATTATTAAGAAATAAACGCAAATTAAGCTTATCTAACTCATGAAGCTTCTAAAACTATTTTGCTGCTTTTACTTGCCTTTTTAAATTAGTTGTAGTAACTATTTAACTTATAATTTTTCATATTTTTCCTATTCCAAATATTTGTTAAAAATTGAATTAAATATCTTTTGTATAAATAAGAATAGTGAAATTTCACTGTGAAAGTATTTACAATTAGCTATTAATGCTTTGATAAAATAATGACTTATCAAAATTTAATAATAGATGAAAAAATCTATCTGAATCTTAAAAAAGAGTATCTCATAATTATTCTCTTGAGTTTAGTAGATTTTACTAAATCTTAGTTTGATTATTTGATTATTCTGGATTTAGTATAATTTAGCACACATTTTGATTACGATGCACGAATAACTAAAAATAGAAAGAAGAAATATAATAATTAAGAAAAGGAAAAGATGCTTTTTATAGTAGCTTATTTATAAAATTACTATTTGCATCATATTCTAGCCAATCAAAAAGGAAACATTCTTACCTTTTTAATTTTTCTAGTTAAAAAGATTCAAGAGAATACTCTTAACAACAAGATTATTAATAAATCAGATGTTAGCTAAGTTAACAAGTACTTTTCTCTTCTAAATATAAATACTGAAGCATGTTATGCAATAATAGAAAATTGATTTATTTATTTTGATTATATCAGCAATTTTCATCTGAAAATTACCATTTTTGAAACTTATTAATTATACTAGATTCTATGCATGTAAAAAAGGTTAAAATTGAGCTTGATAATTACCAAAATACCTTTTTCTAATTATTTTAATTACAGTTAAGATTCTAAACAGAACTATATTTTAAATTAAATGCTAAAGAGCAGGATTGAAGTGTATTAATCTTTTTGTAAAAAAGGAATTTAACATAATACTGAGAGTATAATGGATAATTGTGTGCATTGGTAAATAAGGCTAGGAAATATTTTTACATAAGCATTTGAAGCTTATAGACAACTAATAAAGTTTAAAGCTGCTGATTTAGTTTACCTTATATAGTATTTAGTAAAATATATAATTAATACCTAAAGTTAAGAGATTCTAATATAATGAGAAGTATTTGCATTAAGAACTAGAGTAAAGTTTTCAATATGCCTTACAAGAGTAAACTTATTAAATAGAAGTTAATTTATTTGTTTAAGAACTTTCAGTTGCAAGGTATCCTTTAAGCATTAGGGTTTATATAAAATTTTATATAAAATTGAAATAATATATTCAGAAGTACTGTCAGGAACAACATTTAGCCTCTTGTACTGTCTAATTGGAATTGTAACTTTGTCTTAACTACATTCCATCCTTTTTAAACTCTGTGTTATTGCTTACTTTATGTGTTAGCTTTAGTGGCATAAATAGTCTCAAGTAATTAAATGAACGCTTTGGAAACACCATCCCCAGTGAAAGCACTAGTCTCAATAAAAGTAATGTTATTCTTACGAGCTCATTTCTCAGCTTTTTCTTTACTTACCTTTCTTTCTTCTATCAAATCATCTTTGTTACCAACGAGTGTTACAATGCAGTCTTCTTCAGCTGATTGCTTTAGTTCATTTAATCACATTTCACAATTATTGAAAGACTTTTCTTCGGTGATGTCATAAACTAGCAAAGCTCCCATAGCCTATCTATAATGTGCTTGCGTAATTGCTCGGTAACGTTCTTACCCAGCTGTATCTCAAATTTGAGCTTTGACCAATTTTCCATTTTATAGTTGAATAACCTTAGTAGCAAACTCGACTCCAATAGTTGAAATAGCAGGCATAGGAACTTTATTTTAAATTCATCTTGAGAGTAAACATGTTTTACCTACGCATGCATCACCTACTAATATAATTTTAAATAAATAGTCATAAGGCTCAGAGTCGTATTGCATTCTCATTTTTTATGTTTAATTATTTTAATTGACTAATTCTATTTCTCTATTCCATTCAAATCTATTCATTTAAATACTTTTCTCTAACTAACTTAGTCCCGCCTTCCTATCAAATCAAGGAAACAATACATTCAATTTTGAATGAATGTAAACTAGCAAACAGGATTATAGATATTTAAAATATAAAATCTTAAGGTATTCCTTAGAGTATACTAAGTAGCTAATCTTTAAAAGCGTAATTATTAAGTAAAAGTATATTTGAATATCAAATAAAAGAATAAATTACCATATTTTTAAGTATATATTTGTGTAACTTCTAGCTTTTTTGACTAGCTTCAATATTACTCTCTATCATAACTCCCATATAATAAGCTATTCCTTTTGAGGATTATTAAATATAATAAATTTAATCAATTTGCTGCTGAGGGTCTGCTTACTCCAATTCTATTTAATGCTATCTTAGATAAGTTCGATCAAGGTAAATTTTCGTTTTAAGAAAATGAATTAGAATCTTTTATCCATTGAATTAGTTATATAACTTATTTTTAAATAATTTTAAAGCAAACTTAGAACAATATAAATCCCACAAGATTATCAGCTCTTTCAAGCAAAATTAGTATCCTGACTCTATACTTTTTCAAGAAACAAGCGCTTGCTAAGCAACTTAATTCTATTCTATAAATATTTTATAATAGCCTCTTATATCTCATTTAGATATCATATTATTAATATTTACTACTAAGAAATTAATGCTTAAAGCATTAAATCAAAATTTAAATAGTAAATCTCTTTCCTATTAGTATGAAGTAGAATTAAAAGATTCTCCTATATGAAATACTTTGTGCAGCTAATTATTAACCCTAAGCAATAAACTATACCAGTCCTTACTAATGAGTCACTTATTCATTATCTTAATGAAACTTTAAGAAATTATAGGTTAAAATAAAAATTAGATATATTAACCTTAAACAAGAGAAAACAAATTTGGCACAATAAAATAGGTAAGTTTAATTTAAATTTCCTCTAAATTTAGATATTATAACCTACACTAATAAGTAAGCTTTTTAGTAACTCTCCAAAGATACCCTCATTCTTAATATATATAGCTAGCATATATTTATTGAAAGTTATCTTAATCAGCTATTACTTTTTCTTGCTTTTTCATAATTATAATATAAATAAATGGAAATGCCTATAAAATATTTACATGTATAGATAGAAAAATAAGGATATACAATAATAGATAATTAATACTTTGAATAAGAATTATATTAGTACTCTTTAATTAGTTATCTAATAAAATTTATTAATCAACATGTAAATCTTTGATGTCTTGTTTCTTGCTATTTCTTATATCAAAATATTTTGAATCAGCTTTTACTCAGTCATTTAAAAAATACTTTTGAGGATTAATATTTAGATTATAAGTTAAATTTAAACGAAAACATGTGAGAAAATATTTTGCTTCTTATATTTTATCAATATTATAGTTAGAAAATTTAGCAATCTTCAAGATTAAATTAACCATTTGAGCTTACAATTTATTTATTATAAAATAGTTACTAAGGATTTCTTACTCTCCTAGAATATATTAAATACACTTTCTAAATCCTTGTTAAGCTTCTTAAAATATAAAAGATAATATAAAGTGACAATCTAATTAATCTATCCAAATTATAGTTTAATAGGACTAGCTATTGATAATTCAGAAAAGAGTATTCAATAGCTATTGAGATAATTAAGCTTATTACTACAAATTTACATTTATTTCATTTGCAAAGCGTTCTATTAAAAATGGGGATGAGTCAATTATTAGGTGTGTCGATGAACAAGGCTGAATTCATTAATCTGCTTACAGAAATGCGAGTTGCATTAATTGAGAAGTCAATTTAGATAAAAGAAAATAATATTAAGGAGCGCTTTTAGTATTTTAAAAGAGATATGCAAAAGTATAAATCTTCCATTGTCTAATCTCTTTAGTAATAGATGACTGATACATAAGTCTTTTTCAAAGAATTACTTTAGTAGAAATAAGTTACTGAAATGGGTTTTACTCTATCATTATAGGCTTATATGAAAGATCCTGAATGCTAAGCTGCGTTTCAAAAAATTAAGATTGCAACCAAAGAATTAGTATCTATGATTGAAGTTCCTCCTGAACTTACAGAGCAGAAATTAGTAGAAGTTATCTCCTTTATTGTAGAAGCTTGAAAAGAAATGCCAGATACTAATGACAGTACTTTAAATCTTGTACTTTAAACTGCAGGTCTTGATGAGGGTTATGAAAAATATTAGTATAATGAAATGCAAATAGAAGCTGCAATTGCTAAATATGAGCAAACTAATGATGTTGCTTTAAAAAATGCGAAACAAGAATGGAAAAATCAAGTAAAAAGGTTTACTCGTTATGGAATTCCTTAAAATATATTTGGATTTCAAGGAAGTTTTGGAGATCAAAATTTTCCTAAAAATGAAGGTTAGCAACAACATTAAAAAGCTAGATCTTAAACTTTATAAGTTTATAATTATTTTTTTGTCGCAATAAATAATAAAAATCTCATATTAACTTAACTTAATATTCAACATTTTAATAATTAAAGCTGGAATAAATATCAATTAATAAAACTTATTATATATTCTTAATATTTCCTATATCTATAGTAGATTAAAAGTAATTTTTAATTAAAAGCATAAGAAATTATTTAAAGCTCTGTGATTTTTGTTTCAAATTTAGAATAAATTTCTCCTTTTTCTTCTTCTTGTCCTGTCCAAACAAAAGTTTCAACTTTTTCTAACTCTTTATTTAACTACTTCTCCTCTTCTTCCTCACTCTCACATTCTTCTTTTATTTCTTGTGGATCATTTTGCTAAGTCTAGTCTTCTTAATTCTATTCTATAAACCGCTAATTCTAAATTAGCATGTCTTGTAATAGCTAAACTTATTCATTTAGATCAGAAATTTGGTTTCCAAACAGTGAAATTTAGTTTAAGCTGATATTAAAGTTTTCTACAAGATCAAGTATAGTTTCTAATCCTTTGTCTGTAATTTAGTTGCTCCATAAATCTAATACCTGCAAAGTGGTATTTTCCTCAAGGCCTGAACATATTTATTTAAGCATTTCATCATCTATATCACAGTTTCCTAAGGAAAGCTGCTATAATTTTTCATTTACCCTCAAAAAGTCAGCTAGTGAGATGACTGATTCTTCTTCTAACTAATTATCATTCAAAAATAAATTAACTAAAGTATCATTGGTTTAGATAGCTTCTAAAAAAGAAGAAAGTGCTTAGCTAGTGAATTTATTATTACCAAGATGAAGAGTTTGCAATTGAGTTTCGAAATTAGAAAGATAAACGCTCAAACTATAAATCCCATCATCCTTAATTTCATTATTGCTCATATAAAGTCTTTTTAATGTCTAAGAACAGCTGCAGAATAATAAGGTAGCCTCTGCATCGTGAATTTAACTATTCCCAATACTTAAAACTTGTAGGTTCTTTAAAGAACTTAGCTCATTAACCAAAACTCCAATACCCAATCTACTGAATTAATTATTAGCCACATATAGTTCTTCTAGCTCAGGATGTAATCTTAAAGTGTATGATATTCCTTAAATACCTTCATCAGTGATATTATTACTACCAAGAAATAGAGCTTTTATTTTATGCTTGCATTCAGAAAGATAATAGGCTATTTAAAGAGCGGAACAATCGTCAAGTTGGAGATTGGAGACGTCTATGATTTAAGTTTTAATACTTTTATCTAATTCTGCTTAGATAACTTAGTCATACTATACTATACTACTCATTTCTATATTATAGCAAGTTATTCTTTCCTTTACTTATTAGTCAAATATCTCAAGATTGTTTAATTTAGGATCTTTATTTAAACTATTCTATTGCTTATTAGAAATTCATAGCTAGAAGAAACTAAAATTTAAATAAAGCTTAAGAGCACTACTATAAGATACTATGCTAAATAGACTTTTGCTTTATCATTTTCTTAACTTATTTGCCCAGATTAGTAAATACCCTAATAATCTTAAAAATCTTAACTTTTTTAAGCTTTTCGACTTCAAAGCTTAAACTCTAAAATTATTTATTAGTCAAGAAACTAAATTTAGGTAAATTTGCATGATGGGAGCTAATACTGTATAATAGGAAGCGGTTTGAGAGATGAATATTACTACTTCTATTTAAACAAACAGCAGAAGTATATAAAATGCACACTTCTAACTGAATGACTCCAAATTATCTAGTTAGTATCATTCATGTTCATTACTCTATCAATCAAAACCCAGTAAGGCTATCTTCAAACATATCTAACATTCTTTTTTATTGTAAACTCTTAGTGTTTATATCTTATCCTGCTCAATAGACTGTAGTGAAAATACTAAATTAAACAGTTGAATTAGCTAGGCAAAATCCATTAACTAAAGAAAAGTATACGAATATTTTTAAGATCTGAAGTAAAATGTTGAATATAGCAAGCTTTATTATAATTAGCATACTAAATGATAAATAAAGAATATATTAATAAAATTAAGACATTATTATAACTATTAAATAAGCTAAATTTGTAAAGACTAAGTATCTACTAATAAAGCCATTTCATAATAAAATAATGCTAGAAACTCCTTAAATAATACTTATCTTTATGAAATAAAAGTAGATTAAAGTAATTTCTAAGTTATCAGTGAGATTACATAAATAATAATTCTAGTAGCTATTAATATTGACTTGCATATTGTATTTTCAATATTTATACAATTCAGTTTTCTATTAAAGGAATGAGTAGAACACTAATTTATTGCATAAAACTCTAAATTAGTTCTAAACAAAGAGTTTCTAAGGATTGATATGAAGTAATTCTTTAAAAGAATTTTATTATTGTAAATATATTCTGCTTAGGGAATTTTTGATAAAAGTTTGGTAGTTATAAGATTAGAATAAAAAGGAATATATTAAGTGTTAATTAAGAATTTACAAGTTTTCTAAAAGAGTATAAAAACGTAACGAATCAAATATGCATGATGGCGCATTTTTAAAATATGGCATGAATAAACCTTTGTATAAGTTTTCTTTCATCAGTAAGTTGCTCACTTATTTTCCTTTTATAATATCACATAAATTGTTCATAAAGCTACAAAAATAAACATCTCCTATAGCTAATTAACAGTATTTTTTACCATCAAATCCGCACTGACACTCTCCAAATAAGTTGATTTATTTATTTTTATTTTTTGAATTAGTTATATTTTGATTGCCTTAATCCTTATTATTTTCAAAAAAATTTCCTCCAAAAGATGGCTAATCATTTGTATTTTCTTATTCAAAAACGTTTTCATCTTCTGATGAATTTGTTTTATTAAATTGCTCATTATTTGAGTTGTCTCTAATAATATATTTACAGTCCTTTCTAGTTGAGCATTATATAGCTGGTGTACTTTGACTTCTTATTACTTTGAGGGAGATACAGAAATCAATTTACTGATCGATACATTTTTAACGGATATTAATATTCATTCTGTTCTATACAAAATCTATCATATTCCTCATTATTGCTTCATCATCTATTCCTTTATCAATTTGCCCTTAAAGTCTAATACAAGAAGCATATCGATTTTCCTCAAAAACTCATTTAGGAAGTTTTTCTACTACTTTTGCAAATGGAGAACTTAAGTCTAGTACTTCTATTAGATTACAAGATTAATCATTTGGACATTAAAAAAAGGTAAAAGAATTTTCTTACCATTATCTCATGGCACATTTATAGCCTCCTTACTACCTAATCTAAAAATCAGTGCAATTTACTTAAGGACATGCAGTGATATTGAATAAATTAGCCTTTATCTCTTAAAAGAAAGAGCAAAGTAGAGCTACTCTGACAATGTTTAATAGCATTAATATGGCTATTTATAAACTCTGATTTTAAAGTTATTTAAAGCTGCTAATAAATTACTTATTATTTTATGAAATTTGCTCCATTCATCTTTAATTATTATATCAACTAAAGAGTATTTGATTTATCTCATTCTTAATAAAATCTGCTTATCTTGAGTTATGCTGACAACTTATTTTAATAAGCATATTTCTATACTTATTCTACTTTTTACTGCTCCTTAGCTTTATTTCCTATAATTTATTGGTTAAAGTAATTTATTAAGAGTAATTTTGATATGCTTAAGAATAGAGTAATTAATGAAAAGCGCTGTTTTAAAATAATAATAGTGTATATATGAAGAGAATGTATTTTTAACTCTAGATGTACTATTTAATGCTAAAGCTATTTGATATCAGTCCAATATAATATTTAGTTTATCCTTTCTTTTATACTACATAGCAGGATTCTAACAAATCTTATATTAAATATTCCCTAATAAATCTAAAATTTATTTATGGTGAGAAAGCATTTTATCTTATTGCTAATAACATTGAAATTAAAAAATTTAAGAATATAAGGAAGCTATAAAATAAAGGGTTTCTGAGATAGAATAATTATAGCTATTAACATCTAGTTTAGCTTTAATCCTTGCTCTTATTTAAGATTTAAAGCATTTTTTATTAAATAAGCATTCTAATATCTCTACTCATATTAGAGTTAAAGTAATCTTTGATTAAATATATTAATAATAGTTGACTAGCATGCAAGCTAACTACAGGATTACATTAATCTTCTTAGATTAGTAAAATAGTTAATGAGTATGATTAAAGACTATTTATAAATAAGGAAAATAAACTTAAAAGTAATTATCTATATGATATATATTTAGTTTAAAATAAGGCTATTTAATGGAAGAGCTTCAATAGCCAATATTATAATACTTATCATTATAGTAGTTAATTTACCTATGCTATAACAATAAATTATAAGTAAAGGTATTTATTATCACAATAATAGCTAAATAATTTAGCAGATTACGTAATTAGTATATTCTTAATAATTACCTATATTTTATAATTAAGCAGCTCTTTTAATATTTATAGTTGTATGAATCAGTATTTACTTTTAATTATTTTAGATCTAACGAAACTAGATTATGAGTATAGATAATCTTTCATTTAAGCATATATTAATTTATTAAGTTGACTTTTTTATAATTAAATATATGGATAGGGTTAAATCACAGGCTGCTTCTGAATAACTTGTAATTAGGTAAGTTAAATCTAAATAATGGAATATACTTTATGAAATTTAATTATAACTAATATATTTAAGTAAAAAATGTATACCTTGCTTTTATAAATTATAATCATTTTATTTAAAATAAAATGAACAGGTGTATATTAGTAAACAGTAGGGGTATTCAACTTAATTTTTTGAGAATTGTTTAAGACTCTATTCTAGATTAATTATATAATAAGATAGTTGTATAATTAACTAAACTTATTCAGTTTATGTAGTTTTTATAGCTTATAAAAGATATCATCATTCATTTTAATCTAATTACTTAGCTTATTGTCACTGCGCTTCTAATGGATTAAGATAATCTATATTTGATAATAATTTGCAGATATAAGTCTTAAAGTTTATTATAGAATTCACCAAATAAAATATTTAAATTGTGCAAGAAAGATCAAAGTATCTATATGTATGTAGGAGCTTTTAAAATTTACCACAACCGTAATAGATTGCTTCTTTACGTTAGATGTTAGATGTGAATTTATGAGTATTATAGAAAGAAATAGTCAAGTTAATTAATTTAGATTGAAGGTTATGCCTAATTAATTTCATTCAGAATTTTATCCAGCTAATCTAACTTTTGATTTCTATGTTATTCAAAATCTTGCAAAGTGGAAAATATCTCAAAAGGAGTTTCAGTGTTCATTTAATTTTAGAATGTCTATTTTAATTTATCTTTAATCATAGGCTTAATTGAGTTAACTGGCTTAACTTACACTTATTTCTAGTTCTGCTACTTTTATTCTCGTAGAGCTTCTTTTTTTGTTTTTTAAAGTTCTTTCTTCTGCTATTTTTTCATTTGCTGAGGGTCAATTCCCATTTCCAAGAGCTAGGCATTATTTTATTTTTCTTTCTTCTTCATTTTCAAGAGCATTTTCTACACGAATAATAAACTTACCTTTTTGAGATCCTTTTCTTTTTTCTTTCTTTTCTCTTTTTCAACTTCATTTAAAGTTCTATTAGTTTTTCTTACTTTTATATTTTTTTCCTTATCTTATTTTCCCATTATTATAGCCAAGAACTAATATCCTTTATTTAAATTAATTAGATAGAAAGCATTTATTCTACCTAATTAAATTAAAATATTAATAATACCCTTTATTTGCTTTAAATGCTTCCTTTAAGCTTAAATTAGATAATACTTTTTATTCTAATGATACTCTAAGACTTATGCTTTAAAGCTAGATATACCATAGTTTCTGCTATTCAGTTTTTATGATAGCCAATATAGACTGATAGCCTTATTTCTACGATTTATCTATTTCTAATCTTCTAAATGACTTTAATGGAGATTTTTAGAAGTAAATTATAGATTGATTATCATTTTTTGGTTTATATATTAAAAAGAGATTTAGTAACATTTTATTTTGGTAATAACTCTTCACGCTTACATAAAATACTAATAATAAGCTTAGTATAAAATACCAACTTATATCTAAAGTCTAAGAACTAGATACCATTAAGCTTAACATTATATTAATAAAGCTTTACATATGTGCTGGTTATTAAAAATGACATTAATATATCCTTAGCTAATACTTAAACCATATTTAATGTGCTAAGTATAACAACTTCATCCCTCACTAAACTTATGTCTATCATCTAATAATTTAGTAAATCAATATTTATATAAAACAGAAAAGAGTCTAGTAAGCTGAAATAAAGGAAGAATATATATGAAGCTAGTTTGGCTAAATATAGTTGAAATAAATTAATTAATAGTTTAAAAGTAGGAATGAAGGTGATTATTTATTTTCTTTTTACCTTGCGATTGTTCCTGCTAATCAACTCTAATTGCCCTACATGAGAATGCTCAAAGAAAAAGTTTCCAGATTACTGTTGGATAGCTTAGCAAAATAAAATTCTAGCTGGTCCCTGGTGCTAAGACTAATCTTGTGATCTTCTTGATTACAATAATATGCATGACGCATTGCTTTGCAATGCTTCCTCAAGCAATTAGTAATTGGATTCATCCAGCTTAACGAATTAAAGATTTGCAGAAAAAGCGAGATGAAAAAGAGAATTAAGTAATTAGATTTCAGATAAGATGTATAATCAATTTTGTGTAGGAATGGATTGATTAAAGTTGCTAAAGTGTAGTATGTATTGCGTATAATCCTGTAGTTTTCTACAGTCTAACTCTTCATTATGTAATTTACAATGAAACTGCAATTTAAATGCCTATCTTGATGATTTTGCTTAAAGTGGTATTTCTAACTTTGGATGATGTTCAGAAGACTCTTAATGCGCTTCAAAAAAATGTGTATGCGTTCCACATGAATCTGAGAGACGTGGCCGATGTGCTGGAAGCATCTATGACACCAAATAAATGTTTTTGTATGGTTGTTAGGAAAGAGATAGTTGGGATTGGAATATAAACATATGCGCATACTATATACTATACAAGATTGGACCTATTTTAGAAACTATAAAGAAAACTAACCTTGAATGCTTGGTTTAATTTAATGACTATTTCTAAATGATTCGAGTTGAAGATTAATTAATGAAATTCTCTTGATTTTGAACAATCTCTGTATGCTTGCTAGCCTTGCTAATAATTTTAATCTGCCTTTGCTGCGCTCTATTTAACCGTAAATGTAAAAGACTAATTTAGGATTATAACGAAGCTGTCGAATTTATTTGATCAATATTTAATAAACGCTGACTTTTATTCTTTTATTATAAAGATTCTCTAATTTTAGCTTAAATTTTTTCATTTAAATTTATTAACTTTCAAGCCTCCTCAAATATTTAATATTCCATATATCTCAGAATCATAAAATGTATAGCATTAAGCTTTAATGCCTTCAATATGATAAAATAATTTATAGGTAAATAATAAGAGATATATATAAATATTCTTCCTTATATACTTATACAAGCAATGCTTCCTGCTACTACAACTAACTGCAATCTTTTAAGTTGGCTATAGAATTATATTAATATTTTAGAAGCTATATTCTCAATTTCTAAAAAGGCGTATTTCTAGCAAGTCTTATATATAAATAAAGAATGACTATATAAACTTTAAATTCTAGCTTAGATTAAGCAAGCATAGAGAGTCTAGTAAGCTTAAAAACGAAATTGATGAAAGTATAATATTAGAATGTTTATAATCACTATTTCATCAATCATTATCAAATTGTTTTTAGTGGAACTATCTTGCCTCTCTTAATTGAGTCATATTCTTGCTTTATATCCTCCATTTATTTGTCAATTCTATCTATCTCTGGCTCTAATTTTTAAGCAGTAGTTTACTCCCCTCTATCATAGGCTCAATGTATATGATAAATAATATCCTTCCTAGACTGACGCAAATTTTCATACCTTCCTTCTAAATCCAGCAGACGTTTTCATTTTTATTGGTAGGATCTGTATTTAGGATATAGAAATAAAGCTAGCAGAAGTAATAAAGTTGAAATAATAAATAGCAACATTTTATCTACAAGCCTAGCTATTATATCGATATACCCTAGTATTATTGTTAATTACTTTTGCTATTACAAATTCACTATTTACAATACTATACTTACTATCTCTTTATATACTAACTCTTTTCTACACCAAGGCTCTTAATCATTCCCTAGCTATATGATTACCAAGTATTTTCGTACTCAGTAGTGATTAATTTTCTTGGCTATTATAGATGAGATAGAAGCAAGCATATAGTTGAGGAATGTGTGTTTAAAATGGTAATAGAAGTATTTAAAGTAACAATATAAGAAGATACAGCAAAGCTAGACTAATTAATATCATAAAAATAGAAATTTCTATATGAATAAATGCTTGCAATATATATTAAACCTTTCTAGAGTTATTAGCAATCATTTACAAGCCTCCTTAATAAAACTATTTACTTTGCTAATTAAAATGACTAAACATATTGAAACTATCTATCTTAAACATTCATGCTAAGTTTAAACTTCAGAGAAAGGAAGATTAGGTTAGAAATAACAATTAATCAGATTTGTTTATTTAAGCCAACCGATTTGTAAAATTATATAGACTTAATAGCTAATAAATGGTATAATGTATTAAAAGACTGTAAGAAACATGTCTTTATTAGAAATCTTCTGCTGTATTTTATAAAATGGATGTAAAGCATATTTTACTCAATGAAGTAATTTAACTTTTAAAGCTTAACGAATTTATTAAACCCCAAGATCGAGATTAACTTCGTATAAGGAGTTAAACTACAAGTTTAAGGATTTAGGCGTTTAATTTTGATATTTATTAGTAAAGTTTGTACGAACATTTATAAAATAACGCGATGGAATAAAATCACTAAGAGATGCAAGTTGGTTCTAATTAAACTACTCAAGAAAACTAAATTTAAAAGAATTAATTTGAGAAGGAGTAGGCAGGACATCGTCAACTACCATGGAAAAGCGAGGAAGACAAAATAATAATGAGTTTCTTTGATAAGTCTGGAAGTTGTTTAAAACTTCCTTGGGTTTAAATGGCAAAGGAAATTAATCAAGTGGTTCATAATGGGATTATCGTTAGAAATTTCCACAACTGCAGAGAGAGATTCCTAAACCATCTCAACCCCGGACTTGTTAAAGGAAACTGGAAGTAAGAGGAAGATCATTCAATTTTTAGTAAAAAATCCAAAGGCTTTTTATGGAGTTAAATTCAAAAGATGATGCCTCAAAGAAACGTACACTAGATAAAGAATCGCTACTACTGGATCATTTAGTAATATCTCCAGAATAATTCATACTGTATAGACATCGTAAAACAAGTTTTAGGCATTAACAGTATAGAAGACTTTTATTTACAGTTTAATTAAGCCAACGATAAGCAAATAATAAGCTTACTAAAGAAATATAAGCACAAACATTAGTTCAAAAAGTAAGAGTTGTGCAGACAACAACTAATTGAGGATAATTACGAACTACCCGCTATTCTTGATGATAAAGTTGATGAATAGTTCGTATAATAGAAAGTTGAATAACTACCTAGCGTGCAACCAGCTTAAAAAGAAGTATAGTAAAGTTAAGGAAAAGATGGATGGTTATATTATGGGACAGTAAATCCGATGACGCACTTCCAACCACCAACTTACTAGCAGTACAATATCTTGACCCCTGTGAGTTGTTGGAGTGCTGTATAGGAATGTACTGTAGATTATAGGAATGTATTTTTACCCTATTAATGAGGGCAATTGCTCTCAGTTTAGACTCTTTCGTAATTTAATTTTAATTACAATTTCAATATGATTGTTAAACATTCTTTATATTTTAAAGTTATTAAGTTGTACCCTTTTCAAAAGTTGTACAGCCAGATAATACGCAACAAAAACTGCTAAAGCTGCTCTTAGAGAATTTTCTAAAATATTGCTATAATTCCAAACTAATCATCTATAGCAAGGATAGAAAATAAGGCAGTAAATATACAACGTTAAACTACTAAAGTCTAATACTTTAACTATTTCGCTTTTCTTAAACATATGCCACTTAATCTATCTCTTTATTCTAACCCCTTTGAAAATATAGAAATTACGAGTACAGAAGTCTATTTTAGTTATTAGTCAATTTCTACGAAAGAATAAGTTAAGTTAGTAGTTATTTAATAAAAAATAATAGGTATATTGGTATGGTAAGTTTAAGTCAATTTCAATTAAGTGAATAAACTTATTAGCTAAGATAATACATAAATGTTGCATTTGAAAGAAAGTCAGTACTATTGCATGCTATATATAGTTTTATTAAGTTTTTTCTTATTAACTCAGGTTATAGACAATCTTATAGCTAGATTTAAATACGCTGGATTGAATTTAATAATTTTCTTAGAATATTTGTTTTTACAAACTCACTAAGTAATTAACTTTTAGTATATTTTCTAATTAAATTGACTAATACATTTTATTAACCTTCTTCTTTATTCTTTCACAAGTGAAATCACTTAGCATCTAAAAATCAATATTTACAAAATTTAACTATAAAATATCATATTTACAAAATTTACCTGGTGTCTACTAGATAGTTTGAGATTAATTTTATTTTCAAACACACAACTAGTTTTAAGCAAAAAGGTGTAATATTTGCTAAATATAAAGGGACTTTAATTTAAAAATGAAGTATTTCAATTATTTAGTTGTACTTTTAGCCTAATCTATTAATATCTAGAGATAAACTATTTTTAAGCTTATCTACTTATATTGTTTTCTTTTCATTTCTAAAGTTATAATTACTTTTTGCAAGAATAGGATTTCAAAACCATAGCTAGTTTAAGGGAAAAACTTAAGTTATTCTACTGAGTAGATTATTAGTTTGGATTAATTAGAATCTAAATCATTAAAGGTCCTTAATCTTAAATAGGAATATTAAAATGAATAATAACGCCAAATACAATTGAATATGAATTTAGGGATAAAGTAAGACTTGCTTATTAAGTAACTTCATATCTTATGTAGTGTCCTTATATATTTCTAGAAATGATTAAAAGGATTATTAAACATAAGAGCAATAAGGAGTATGACTGCAACTTTTATTATAGATAGTTAAGATATTTGAAATAATTAATTTAATTAAAGTTCAAATTGAGCGACTGTGCATAAAATAGTCTATTCCACCACAGAAAAGACCCATTCCAAGACCTCCTGTTATCATTCCTTTTATTCCAGCTCCTCCAACAAAAGCAAATCCTACTCCTGTTAAAAATCCAGCATATAATCCATTTTTTCAATCTGTAACTGCTCTTTTTTATTCAATTGGACATTCAATTGCAACATAAATCAGTCCAAATGATGAAAAACTTTTACCATTGCTTAGCATTCTTTTCCATAAATCTCTATAAGCCATTTTAAATTAAGCTCTTATTCCTAAAGTAGTATCTACTTCATGATGTTCAAAGGCAGCAAAGAAAAGCCCTAGCACCATACCAGCTCCATATCCTACTACTCCTGCCATAATAGAATTAATCAAGCAAGAGTGCATTAAATTATCAAACGGATTTGAAGGAAGAGGGAATTTAAATCCAAAAGCCTAATTTCTAGTCTCAACTCACTTGTTAATATAAGGGTTATAAGATTATAGAAAAGGATGTTTAATACGGTAATTAAGCATTTAGTTCATGATTGTTTCTGACTATTTCAAAGTATCTACCTGAAAATTGTAGAGTTCCTATTAAGGGTTCTCATTCTGCTTTTATACTTTTTTCTGTACTTTAAACATTTTATTAATAACTTATTATCTTTAATTCAACACCTTCTTTACTATACCTTTAACTTCATACCAACTCCTTATCTTATTTTAAAGCACATTATGCATCCCCTTTTAAATCTCAATTAACTGACACCTAGCTATGGTATTTAATCACCCAACATTTATCATTTTAACGCTTTAAAGACTAGTGAGCAACATCTAGAATTAGTCCATGAGTCTAATAAATAAGAAAACTGCATTTTTAGCATATTAAATCTGTGCCATTGAAGTGATAGGTAGAATGTAGGGATTTATAGATTTACATACTAAAAATGACAATGAAAGCGTGTATTTACTTAGAGTTTTAATTTGAATGCATAAGACGTAAATGAAAATAGTAATAAGAAAATATAAAGAGCACAATTATAATTAAACTTATAAGCAATAAATTCTCATGAGATTAAGCTATTATATATCCTTTAGAACTGCTATGGCCTTAAGGTAGTTATAGAGTTAGATTTAATTGGGTTTTAGAATAAATTCACACTATTTAATTATAAAGAGGTTTATAATAAAATGGGAACTTGCTGCTAAAATAAGTAAATATCGTAAAACATTCAAACTAAGAAGAAGGATAAAAATAGCGTTCCAATTCTCTGGATGGAAGCTTCAAATCTCTACAATAGAAGAAAAGACAAATTAATTACTAAAAAGAAAAACGAATCATTGATAGTTAAGGATAAGCAGGAAGATTTAATCCTTAAAAAACTTAAGAATAGAAGTCTAGTGTTACCGAGTAACAAGGGTAGGACTTATAAATCATTAAGTACTTTAAAGTAATTCACTAATTGGCTTTTAACTTATTTATTTATGGGTGCTTATTTTTGTGGAGATTCGCTATTCTTTTAATTTTATTTATTAAAGTGACACTTTAACTCTGCTTTACTCAGCATCCTTGCTAGCGATCTATTCTAGATCTTCTAAAGTAGATTTTACGGAGCTTGACTTTACTTGCTATTGTATAGTAAGAATAATTTTCAGATTTATAAGCAAAATTAGAATTAAAAAATGAAGATTCATTAGAGAAGCATTATATAGTTTAATTTTTGCCTTTATATAGAATTAATTAAAATTCATATGATGTTTAGAATATCTTTAAGCCTGAACTTTTTCTACCAATAAATCTAACATAGTAACAAATCTAAGAAATTAACCACTAACTTCTCTTATTATTAGACTTTCAAATATGCTTATATCGTTTTTAAGTACGATAAAGTAATCACTAGTTAAAAATAGGGATATTATAATAATAAAGGTTAGCTTTTCTTTTTATTAAACAGCCTAAAATATTTCCCTTGACTAAAGCATAAAGTTAATAATATAATTTAACTTTTTAGGTTATACTTATACTTCTAGTGCTATAATCATTATATTTAAAAAGAAATTTTAAGGAATTATATAGTTTCTTATCTGTGACTCATAACAATTGCCACTTTAAAATGGATTAATTGAAAGTATCGAAATACAACTGAAAGTTTCTTTAGAGAGGAGTGAATAATAAGCATACACTCTTAATCCTAACTAATGGCTAATTTTCTTGTGTTAAATACGTTTCTAAAAAGAAGTAACTGCATCTCTATTCTCGTTTAAGCAAATTTAATTTATAAATAAATTTAATGCTTAAGCTTGTCCAATAAGCTTACAATATATACAAGTAAATATCGTATTTAGTTTATTTTAACCATGTATTCATTGCTTTATTCTCACCCTTTTAGAGCCTTCAGTAAAGTTGAGCAAATTTGTATTAAAATATCTGGCTTTTCTAGTAAGATCTTGAATTAAACTACATTGAAAATTTTTATCTTCAGCTAAATGAAAAATAATATCTAAAACTAAGGGTATAGTTATAATAATCCTTTTATTTATTTTAATAGCTAAATCATTTATTTTAGATAGCATAGTCTTTTTGTATAACTGTTTAGATAATAGTCTAATAAATCTTAATTTATAAGATATCATAAAAATTTTATCTATATTTATTAACTTTAACTTTATTCTTTCTATATAACCTGATCATCTCCATTTTAGTATTTTGAATCATAGAAGCTAGAATTTCAATAAGGGTTTACTTCTGTAAGTTAAGGTACAGTTAAAATTAGATAATCTTCTCCAATGTGATTTAACGAATCTGAGTATTTTTTAGTTAAAGCCTGCTTTCTTGCTAAATAGCTTCTTTATTTATATTCTGAAATAATTTATATGCTTCAGTTTATTAATAGTGCTTTTGATGTAATGCAGTCCTATTTTCTAGATAGAATAGTCATTAGTCATTTAGTCTTTTAGTCTTATAGATTATACTTAATACTTTAGCTTTTTATATTTAGTTACAATAGGAATCTTTATATCAACTTCTAGTCTTTAGTATAAACTTCTATTCTATGAATACTATAACTGCTCTCATATTAAAAAATTATTATTTCCTTATACCTACTAAATAGGATTAAAATGTGATTATTGTAAAGAAAGCTGATGCTATTGATGATTTATAACTTTAAGAGAATATAGGCTAATAATTTAGTATTATAACAGACTAGAGCTATAAGGCTTATTGCTTCTATTATTATATGCAAGTTAGATATATTATCATTTATACTCCCCTAGTTATCACTAATTTGACTCTACTTTCTACTAGTAGGTTATAAGTATAAATTAGGATAAAATTTATATTATAAAGCCAGTTTTAAAATAGTATAGTAATAGATATAAAGAGTAAAGCAATCTAAATATCTAAATAAAAGATGCTGGTAAATGGCCTAAGTAAGTAACAGCAGTTTGAATTAGCTGAAAGTAAATACAAATAGCTATAGAAATACATTTTGGTACGCTACAAATTATAGAAGTAATCATTTATATATCTGCACTTTAGTAAGTCTATTTAATATAACTATAGCAAAGATTACTATATTCTATTTAATAGTGCAGGAAGAAGTATTAAAAATAGTTATAAAAATAAGAAAGAATACTTAAGGTTAGACAGATAACTATAAAAGTTACTTTCATAGATTGTTAGCATTTTACATATTATTACGTATAATTAAATTCAATAGTCTCTAAAAGAAAAATGAATTTAGATATATTAAGGAGATTATAAAGATATATATAGATGTATTTAGGTACTTACATATGATAAGTAGTATTTAGTGAATAGAAGAAATTGATTTAAATTAAGTTCAAATCTTTACCTGTAAAGAGAAGAAGGTAGTTAATACATGTAAAAGGTGATTATAGTACTAAGATAGATGTATGTGCATTATTTCATTTAAGTAATTTCAATTAAATCTACCGTTATTAATTTCTCTAAGATTTCTGCTTATTAAAATGGAAGAATTCGATTTGGAAGAATCGACCTTCGAGGATTAGCATTTATTCAAGCTTTTTGAGACTGCCAGGAAAAAAATAAATAAGGGTCACATAAATGAGGCTCTTTAGTTCTTTGTGCAAAATATTCAGTTCCATTCCAATTTGTATGGAGAGAGTTTGGAGGCTATTTAAGCAGTTAAAAAGATATTGAAATTGAGCATTAGTAAAGCACTTATTTTGTTCTTTCATGGAGAACCTGCAAAAAGTATTAAAATACTGAAGTATTTAGATAAAGTGACTTCCTAGTAATTGTTAGGAGATCCATTATATTCAGAAAGAGCCGAAGTCTATCATTTCCTATCAATCATCTACAAAAAAATGGGAGCAGTAGAGGAAAGTAAAGACTGAATTACAAGAGCTAAATTACTCAAACAACCAAAAATTGGATAGGCATAAACTAGCCTCAACATATGTTAATAACTTACTTTATTAGGGCGGCATAAAGAAGCTCTTAATTACGCAATTGATGCAATGATAATTAGTTAGGAAGCGATTGAATAATTAAAAGATGATCCTAACGCAGACGAGAGATAGTTTTAAAAATACTTAAGTATTTCGGCTTTATCTTATCATAACATAGGAGTATAATATGAAAACATTAACTAAGTAACCTTAAGTCTAGAATATTACAAGAAAGGTTATATGATATACCAGCACATATATCCTAATAGTGTTATGACCTAATCTTTAAAAAATGATTATATGGTAGCAAAACGAAAAGCATAATAAAGATAACTTAATCTTGCTAGTAAGTAACGAGCAAGCAGTTCCTATATGAAGAACCCTAATCCTGAAGCTCCTAACCATTAAAGAAAAATATCAGACTGGACGATGTTTAGTCCAAAATCAAATTGTTAAGTTCCACCTATAATAGCAAAGAGTTTTAACTAAAAGTTTAAAGAAGCTTCAATAATTTCTTAAAGAAAAAGCATAGATTTCAACTCATAAATGAAAATGAGCACTAAAACTTTTTCTAACGAAAATTTTAAAAATAAGCTAAGTTAACTCTCATCTGAAAGCTCGTCTTTTCCTAAAACAGAATCTGAGGAAGAATGAAGACCTGCTACTAGTAAACATCAGAATTAACATTCTTAACTCAAAATCAACCAGCATAAGGTTATAAATATTCCTGAGATAAAGCAGTAAGAAACTCAAACTTCAAAAAGAGTCTAATTAACAGAAAGAGATTTTGTGAAGTAGTCCATCAAAGTAAATAATGCGGTGCTTAAGATTTAAAACTGGCTTAGGTTGCTAAAGTAGAAGAAATAGAAGAAATTGTCATATATAGCAAAAGTAGTTACTTATTAGAATAAACCTTATATCATCTGTTTGAAAAAGTTTCCTACAGACTATTAAGTAACTGTTAATGCTCCAGGTAGAATCAAACATAAATTCAATATAAGCATTAAATTTTCGGTTGAAGAGGTTTTTGGTTTCATTAAAATATCGGATTAAGTAACTTGTGAAAATAACATGATTTCCAAAATTTAGGCAGTATGGAAAGGAAATCTAGTGAGAAAGAATTTGAAAAAGAATAAAGAGATATTAGCTGCTATTAAGATACAAAAGATAGCAAGAGGTTATATCTAAAGAAAAAACTATAAGCAACTTAAGGAAAAAACAGTTAAAGTTTAAGCTCTATTTAGAGGAATTTTAGCTCGAAAAATAAATGCACCTCAAGAAAGATAAAAGGTTTTTGTGAAAACCATGATTTAGAACAAAATAAAGACAAACTACGAAATTTATTTAGTTAAATCATCAAATAAAGAGAAGCATATTGAGATAGTTGTCTAGAATTAGAATTGCACACTTACTTATTAGTAATTTCTGGATATGAAATTCAAAATGGTTACAGTACCAGAACAATTTTAGTAGTTTACTAAAGGGCATTGATTAACTATTGCGTATAATTTGAAGTTACAGAATAATAAACTAGTATGAACAACTGATTTTTGGAGAATAGATTTAATAGGCATGAAAGAGCGAATGTTTTATGGTGAAGTCTATAAAATATTCATACTGAAGAACAACTCACATGTATTCTTTGAAGCTTGTGCAGCTCTTAGTGGAGAAGATATTAAGCCTACATCCATAGAGATTACTAAATTTTAAGAAGCTATGCAAACCAAGGAAGAGGTGACAGTAGTATTGGATTAAGCTGTATCAAAGCTACTACTAGAAGGAGCTGACTAATTACTTTTCCCATACTTCGCAAAGAAAAACAATTATGAAATAGTAATTTCAGATAACTAAGAGAAAAACTAGCTATTCACTAATGAAAACATTAATTAGCTAGTATACTAAAAAAATGTCAAGCTTAAGCATAAATAATGCTGTGTTAAAATGACTAAAAATATTTCCCGAGAGGATAAAATTTTAATAACCATTAGTTTTGTTACTGGAGAAAGCTACTCTAATGAATTTAGCGAGAAGGAAATTTTGAAAATTGTAAGACTTCAAAATATAAATCAGTTTCTAGATATTCATTGAGAAGGCCTTTCCGCGAATTTAAAAGTAGATAATTAATTAACTATGGTTCCTTTAAACTAACGCAGATCAATCATCTTCTAGAAGCAAAAGTGTTTTTACGGAAAGCCATATAGAATATAAATGTGGGAGATGTAAGAAGCTATTCTTTTCACAGCTAAAAGAGAAGATAAAGATCAGACTCTTAAACCCTGCTAAATTGAATTGAATACTTTCTAAGAAATAATGTCTACAGGTCCAGAAACTGACTACAAAATGATTACAAATTAAATCTTAGATAAAATAAATATGAATAAGCAATTAAAAAAACTTACTTTTGATGATGAAGGACAGTCAGATATTAGAATTGAAAATTCATACAGTGAGTTTGAACTCTCTGAAGCAGCTGAGAACTTAATTTTAGATAAAACTTACACGTTTCTTAACAAATAGTGTCATATTAAGGTTTACTTCGATGTAAAATATGTCATTTCTATTGAGTTTATTGGATCAAGCTAATAGTATACTTCAAGCTTCTCTGGCCAAGACTTATAGGAAATAATAGGAATCAGTGATATTTCGTAGCTGAAAGACTAGCATTGGGTATCATTTTTTAAAAACATCTAATTTGATGAACCTTCAAGATAGATCAAAGTACTTCCTTAAGACTAAAGAAAAAAACTTCTAGGAATGCAGATTAGGAAATTTAACAAAGTTAGGTTCAAAATATTCATTTGGCACTACTTAAATATTCTCTAGTTTGAAGCAATAAACCTTTATCAAAAAAGTCATCAACTTTCATAGGATTATACACTAGAAGTTGAATTAGAACCTTTTCTTAAAGCAGCTAAAATGGATTCCATAGAGTAAATTGAACAAAAATACAAATCTGTTATCAAATAACTATTTCTTAAAAATGGTCTATTAAAATATCCTGATGTAGAAGCTAGAATAGTAAAAGTCTAAAAAGAGAAAGAGAACTAATGGTTTTGTAGAAGGGAAAAGCTAAATAACTTGATTCAATAATAATCATTAGAAGAAAAGCCTATATTTAGAAAAACTCTAACGATAGCCTAGGTTTCTTATATATGTCATGTCTTTTAGTTCATAGGAACTGTTTAAATTAAAATTTTTGATTAGCAATTGTGTTTAATTTGTAGCTAAGAGCTAAGTAGTGCGAATATTTAAGCTTTATGTCCTGGCTTCATAATAGAAAAAATAGAAGATCATCTAGAAACACTTGTTAAATACGTTTTGAAAAACAAAAAAGAAGAAAATCCTGTCTAAAAGAAGAGTCATAGTCATTAAAACAGCATAGCACCCTAAAACTCTGGATTTCTTGGAGCTCCCTAATTTTAGAAATCTGACTCCTTCAACATAGAAGCTGCAGAACAGTAAAATGATCCTTTTAAGCAACCTGCTTTACATAGTATAAAAATTCCTGAAAATAACTCAAAAAAGCCCTAAATAGTAATTTAAGAAAGTACATCATAACCTAAGAAAATAAAGAAAATGGTATATAATCAATCCTATACATCTTAACTAATGTCAGAATCATTAAAGATAGCAGAACAAATACAGAACAACGAACCAGCTTAAAGCAATCAATAGAATGGTAAAGTCATTAAATGTAATTTGATATAAGATCGAATTATTAAGGCTTAACTATTGATTAAAACAAGGCATTAAATATCTTAACGCTTTTATGTTGTTAGCTTATTTAAAGAATACTCGAGTTAGTCATTGCTTGTTGAGATATAACAATAGAATTCAAAGGCTTTAATGCATACAGAAATAACTTATGTTAAGTTAAGTAGAGACTTTAAACAATTAGATACCTAGCTGAAAAAAGTGCTTTCAGAGCTTGAAATAATAAATGGAGTTTTGTCAGTGATCAATTCCAAAATTTTGTACAAGCAAGGACATCATATTGATAACAGATTTTTTGTCATAACTGTGTTTGACAGGCAAGGATTTGTAACATTGGAGGTTTAAGAGACTGACTCTGAGAAAATGTTCTCACTAGCTTTAAACTAAAAATTTTCCGAGGAAAACTTGTATCAGGAAATAGAAAATTTAGTGAGAGAATTTAAGATAGAGCATTCCTCTGGGCAAGAAGTGTTGTGTTTTATGAATAAAGAAGAATAATTAATTTGATAATTAATTAGATTGACTATAAGACTATAAGCACTTTTAAGCTATCAATTTTCTTTATTATTGTTTCATAATTTTACTTAATAGCTTCTTATATCTCTACTAGAGTTATTTAATTATTAGCTATAATTAAATTGATATTCCAGAGTCTAGCTAATTTTTATTTCTCGATAGTTATTTAAGTAAATAGTCTTCATCTAGCTTTGATATAGATAGGGTAATAGAACTAAATTAATTATAATTCTATAAATAAAGTTTATCACTTAGCTACTATAAGATCACTTAAATTAAGATTTTTATATAGATGTACATCTAAAACTACAATGGGTAAGTTCTTAGATACTTTCCATCATGAAAGAAGATAGCTAGCTTAAATAATTAAATATACAGTTTCATTTGAATCATAGAATTGTAAGAAATAGATACTCTATTTATAATTTAAAATAAAAGAAATAGCAAAATAATTTATTAGTATGTTTAACTTACTTTTAATCTTCAAAGCTAGCTATTTTAACTTAACTAGCAATTAGTTAGCATGGTAGAAATATCTATAAGTTTAAATTAGAATATAGAATTAGCAGGGATGTAAATAAGTTTTAAGAAGAAGTTTTATATTTTAATATAAGGAATGGAAATTTAAATTAATTATTGAAAAATAGTACCTTATTAATATAAATGAATGATTAAAAAATGAATGATTCTTTTGACCTTGACGTCACTTCCTAATCTTTTGAAGGCTGTGGAAGTTAGTAAAATCTATTAAAATCTTACTTTGCTATTTATTTTGTGATTTTAGTTTTGCTGTTGACTTTTGCAAATTTAATAATTCAAGACTAATAGAATACTATGACTTTTATTTGGTTGATGGTAACTATTATTATTTTTATATATGGACTAGGACTTCTAATCCTTACGAAGAAATCTAAAAGGAACAGAAACTTAATAGTTTTGTTTATTCTGTTTAACTTTTATCTTTTAATACTTCATAAAGAAATCTTAACGATATTATTTAAGTAGAGAACCTACAAAAATTTGGATTATTCTTTGTCAGTAATTGGTGGATTATTGATAGCTCAGAAAACGATGAGCAATAGATGATTTATAATACTAGCAAGCTATTGCAGTGTTCTTTATCTGCTATGATGTATTGCATCCCACTAGATGATACACCAAATTGTTTTCAACTAATTAATTTTTATTTTTATATCCTTTACAATATCTTTGAAGTAAGACGAACAAGTAAAGGTATAGTAATAATAGTAAAACTCCATTGTTGCAGGCTTTCCTGAAGATTTCATTAGCTAAATTAAAGGAAATGATATAGACAAAACTAGCTAAATTATTAACTTTGTAATGAAAACATTGCAAGCAAGCAGCGAAATTGTTCCAATGATTTATGTGAAAAACAGAATTTCAGATGCTATGAAAGATATGGAAGATATAATGCATAATATGCTAGCTAATGAACGTATTTTCTAGTTTAAATCAAGTGTTATATATGATAATAATGTTGATTAAAATCAAAAGTAGTTCATAAAGGAAATTTTTTCCTAAAATCAAGTTTTTAGTCCTAAAAGTCCTAAGAAGAAAAAGCCTGGTAATATTGTAACGCGTTTCAATAGAACTTTAACCAATTCAGGGTTTGAAGGAACTCTTAAAACTATTGGCTCCAATTGGAATTTTGACATTTTGTTCTTTGCTTCACTTAACTAAAACTAAAGTTTGAAAGATGTAGCTTGCTTTGTGTTTAAACATATGCTTGAAATCAATAAAACACTTGGATTGGAAGACTTTTCTTAATACTTATAGGATTTAGAAAATAAGTATCTAGATCTTCCTTATCATAATGCTCATCATGCTTCTGATGTTACTATATCTTTTTTGTACTTTATAATAGCTTCTCATTTGAAGTAAAAGCTAAATAACTTAGAATACTTAGCAAGCATTATTGCTTGTTTAGGACATGATGCTTCTCATCCAGGATAAAACAACAGATTCTTAGTTTATAATTAAGAGGAAGTTGCCATTACTTACAACGATATATAAGTGCTGGAAAATATGCACTGCTCAGTTACTTTTAAGTGTATAAAGCCAATGTTCAACTCCTTCTCTGTTCAGGACTACTAATTTGTGAGAAAAATAATAATAGAAATGATTCTAGAAACTGATATGTCCAAGCATTTTGAAACTCTCTCCAAATTTAAGGCAAAATCATGAAATGCTATCGAGAATTATGCTTTAAAGCTAGAGGATAGAATTTTAATTCTTAAGATGGGTATTAAATGTGCGGATATTGGACATACTTGTAAAGAATGATCGATTCATGAAAAATGAAGTCTTAAAGTAATGGAAGAATTTTTCGCTTAAGGAGATAAAGAAAAATTTCGAAATTAGCCAGTATCAATGTATTGCGATAGAGAAACTACTTTTATACCATAAGCACAAATTGGTTTTCTTAAGTTCATTGCTTAACCTTTATTTGAAGCTTGAAAAGACTTCTTATTATCAGAATAAATAGAAAAAAACTGCTATCATTAGCTTGAAAAAAATATTGCTCAATGAACTATCTAAAGTAAAAAAAGAACTAAATCTATAGGGTAGCAACCTATCAAAAGAATTAACACCGAAACATTCAACTAAGTTGGAACGATTAGGAAAAAGCACTCTACTATAAAAGAACTTCCAAAAGTATAAATTCGAGAACATCAGATGAAAGCATGACTTATATTGGAAAATTTTCCAGAAAAAATCTAGACAGAAAAATTTTCAGTACAAAGTAAGGAGGAAATGATTCGTCAAGGATCTACTAACAATGATATTAATATTGTGTAAAAATAATTAATTTATAGTAATTATTCAGCAGCAAATGATTCTTATTAAACCTTCTTTTAGTTATAAAATTTACATTATCTATATGAATATTTAGTTAGACTTCATTTACTTCCAATGACAAAATCACCACTAATTTTTAGTATTTCAAATTTATAAAAGGAACGGGAAATAAACTTTAAGAGAAGTAACTTAGATTTCTTATTTAGAAGGTAAAACTTACGATTAGAAGTAGTTTTTAATCTACTATAGAATAATTAGAAAAGAGACTAATGAAAGCTTGTAATATTAAACTCTGTATGAGCATCAAAAACCATAATATAAACTTATCTCCATCATCTCCTATGATAATTAGTATTTTAATTATGCTCTTCAGTCTTATTTTAATGCTTAAATTTAACTAATCTAGCGTTTTTATACTTAAGAGTAAAGAATGTTTCTTAGCTTTAATAATAAAGTAAAAAATTATTATTTTTATATAGTTAGCTCAGTGAACGTTTTATTCATATCACAGTCTTAAATACAAAGTATAATAAGCAACTTTAAAAAGCTTAAAAAGAAAAGAATGATAATAGATTTAACTAACTGAAACTAATTAGCTTTTGATAGAAATTATTGTATAGATTACTTTAAAAGAATTAGTTGCAGAAGTACAAAATTTGCTAGATAATTTATACTTCAGTTAAAAGAACCAAGACCCCATCTTTTATTTTTGCTTATCTTCATACAGCCTACTGAATTTTAATTCTCACTCAGGCAACATGTTCAAACTTTCTTTTGGAAAATTGAGCATCTCTTCCAATCACCCTTATGCTTAAGTTAATATTTGTTGCTTTCATCAGGAGATAAAGAAACTTTCAAGCGTGGCAATTTGGATTTAAGCAAAGGAGTAGAACTTCTCGAAAAAAAAGGAGAATTTATCTCCTAAGGTTAAGAAGAATTTTCAAAGTCAATTACTTTTTTCAATTATCCCTTTTATTTCATTTTTTTGAAAACTCCAGTTGCTATTTTCTCAGTACTTGAGCCAGGGGAATAAAGCAAGGACTCTTCTTTCATTTAGTTTCAGATTTATTATAATTAGTTAGTTTTAATTAGTTTTTGGGTTTATATTAATTCCAATTGCTGCTAGAAAGGAGATTTATATTAGGTTAAATATGAATTTCTGCTTTACTTTGATCATTCTTAAGCATTCTTGGTTATTTCTTAAATATTTTTATAGTTTCTTTATGTTCTTTCTTTCTAAACTGAAATATCCCAACCTCCATAATATTATTTAGTCTCTACTCCAGGTCAGATTTTATTGGATTTATCACTCTTAAGAAAGTCAATTACTCTTGTCTAAAACTTTGAATCTATATCCATACTAGAATGAGCCCAGTCTTTCTTTTTTATTCCCAAGTTATCTTTATAAGTATATTTCTTAACTCATCTTTTCGCTTCTGCAGCTTATGGAGGAACAGCATCTTTTTCAAAAGCTTGTTCTCTTAACTTAAAAGAGAGTCCTTTTTATCTTATAGTTCCAATCTCACTTTTCAACATTTATTCTCACAAATAAAAAAATAATATAACATAGCATACTAACTATTCCCTTTCTAAAAAAGGACTTTAGTTTAAATCTCTCTTTTATGATTATCCATTTTAAAAGATGTTCTCTATATCTTATAATTACACACTAGAACATATACTAATGGAGTATATAGTATGGTTGCTTATTCCATTGATAAGATAAACTAATTACCATTACATTAAGAATGACAATAGAATACTTAGAATAACTTTGATATTCAATGAAAGTTCTACAAGTTATTATGTTCTTTATAGTATAGGAGTTAATTGTTATACTTATCAATAGAGTTACATAGGCAAAATTAATTACTATTAAGGTAAAGTTATAACTTGAAGTAATCTAGCTAGAAATAAGGATTATCTGTTAGTATATTTTTATGAGATTTAGTGAGTTATTTGAAATAGAAAGTAGTTAAATTTTAATTTAAGTTTAGACTAATATATTTCATTTCTAATATAGCGCTTTATACCAAATACTGTCATTATATATCTTCTCAATCATTATATTTTAGCCTTTATATGAAAATGCTAAACAGTTTACTTTTTAAACATATAAAGCTTAGATTTAAACTGTAATTAAACTTAATGCAAAGGCAAAATTTACACTATACCATTTTTCATTTTAGTTAGTTTTATTACCTCCAAAAATCTAATAATGGCTCTAGAACCTTCAATACTTTGAAAATCTCTTAAATAGTTATTCATTTAACCATTTAACCATTTAACCATTTAACCAAAAATTAAAGTTTACTCATATTAAAAATTCCACAGTTAGTATATAAAGCAATTGAACTTAATGGTTGCTTGTACAGTGAATTAAGTAATAAATAAAATAGCTAAATGAGTTAGCTATATAATATTCTTATGCTAATATAATCTAATTATAGATTCACTTTATCTGAAATATTTCTATCTTACTATTCCGTTACTATCTTCTTTAGACTTATAAATCTTTAAGCTATTAGTAAACTAACTAGCCAATATAATAATTATTTAACTATATTATTATTACAATTAAGAAATACCTAATAATAAATATAAATGTATAGTAGTAATTTTTTAGCACTAAAACAATCTTTTAATTATATTTTCAGCATTATACTCCTATAGAAGGCTAAGAAAAACCTACCTTAGTACAAAAAACTGTATATTTAAGATAATTGCTCAATAATGCATTCTTTAACAAAACATAGCTCTAAACTTATATTCTCCTAAAACAGTAACCCTCTAATACCAAAACTCTATTTCTCTTTCTATTAAATAATACGAAAACGTTTGTGAACTTAGCAGCCCATAAAGTTATTAGCAAAAGTAAGAAGCAATAGTGAAAAAATAATAAGGAAAGATTAATAATTTTATTTAATTCGTGGAGGCTAAATCCAATAAAAAGAAAAGGCAAATAGATAAGGGCTAAATAGAAATAAATACAGTAAAATGGAAATTAAAATAAGCATAAGATGTATTTATCTCCTTATTTTTCTTTCTATTTTCACTAACTTCTACTTATACTTTACACTTATTTCTGAAAAAAAACAGATAACTGACTGAGATAAAATTCTTAACTCGTAAAGGTTTCAAATAAATCCATATGCAGAGATTTAGACTAAGGAAATTGTACCTAACTTTTCTGAAAAATCTGAGTAATAACTAATTTAAAATCAATAAATCTAGCCTATTAAAAAGGAATAAAAGCCTTAGGAACCTCTTCTTGATAAAAAGTAGGTAGCAGAGCATTTTGATCAGATACTTTTGAAAATAAAAAATCAAAATGGATCTAAATAGCAAAATGACACCCAAGTTTAGACCCTAAAAAATAATTTATAAAAAGAGCAACAATAGAAAGAAAAAAAGAACTTTGAAAACGAATAATAGAAAGATTTGAATAAGAATATGTAAAGAGAACTATAATAAGAGTAATAGAAATAGGTATAAAATGATGTACGATCAGATGCTAAAATAAGTGATTAAAATGAGATATAAAAAGATCTATAGAAAGACTAGGAGACAGAAAATCAGAAAGAAAATTAAAAAGAATAATAAAAAGATCTTCCAGTTAATTCACACAGCGAAATCACAGATTTTTCTTTTGAAAAACCTTCATGGGTGATAGAAATGGAATAAAAGTTCCAAAGATAAAGAGAAAAAATAAAAGAAATAATGAACGATCAAAACTTAAATGACTAAGAATTTTCTTAATTACATGATTTAAAGACAACAACAAGGTCTAATATAGAAGAAATTTAAGAAAGAATGAAAAAATAATTAGAAGCCTTTAATTTTAACACGGAGCCTTCAATATAAGTAAATCATTAAAAACACGAAGAATCAAAGTAAGAAAAGCAAATTGATTTAACCAAATCGGACAAAAATTATTCTAATCCTTATTTTAATTAATATAAACAGTTTATTTAAGGTCATCCTGTGGACGTCGTTTTTACATGAGTAAATGGATCTGATTTAAATTTTGTAAAATCTTTTGTATAAGCAACAGGAAAGTAGCCAGATCCTTCTAGGTTTAGAGATTGAGAAGGATTAAAATATTCCCTTAGGTCTATACAGAAAAATTTAAACTGAATAAGAAATATTTACATAGTTACTAACTGGTAAAATCCATCTTTTGTCAATGAAGAGAGAATTAAAATAGTTTACCTTGATTAAATCTGACCTGATTCAAAATATTTACCCAGCTTCAGTAGTGTAGCCATCGAACTAAACATATGGAGAATTCCTGGTATAAGTAGATTTTATTTGTATTTTTGTGATGATTATATGTTAGGCAAGGAAGTAAAAGTAAATGATTTCATCGTTAATGACAAACAATATGTTTTAAGGATTAATTGGAAATTCGCTCTTCCATGTAAATGTAATTCTAATGCTCAATCTTTACATAGAGGAGTATAAATATAGACTCATATAGAAGATATGTATTGAAGTACTATTTGTTTCACTGAATGTTTAGTTAGTTAAAAATATGGAAATTTTTAGATAAAACCTACATCAAGTTCACATACTCCTTTCTTAATAGATGTTGAAATCATGAAAGATCTGTGAGATGATTTTGGTGATTTTCTTTAAGATACTATCACGCATAAAGTGAGAGACCATACAGATGTTCAATTCAATCATTTGGTCAGTTCTTACATATAAAAGGCAAAGATAAGCAAAAAGGATATCATAAAGAAAAGCTTCTATTAGTCAGATATTAATTAAAATGGTAAACTGGAAGTTTAAGAGTTTTAAAGGTTTAATGAACTGGTCAACATTGATCTTTACAAAATATTTTCCTCTAGTTCTTTCTTTCAGCTCTCTCAGGATAATATTTAATCTCTTACTATCTAAAAACTTATAAATTCAACAGAGGTAATGAATTAAGTTTCAATAGTTGGATAATAAAAAAAATTCGAATTCTAGACTAAATTACAAATGAGATGCGAATGCGAATTTGTTTATTTGAAGAATCCAGCTAGCAAAGTGATAGCCGATCTCAGAAAAGCAAAAAACAAAAATCCTAAGTTTTTATGTCTTAATGATGATCTGAATGAAGATAGTTTAGAGATACAAAAAGCGGTAAAAGAATTTTACGAGAGTTATTATCCTAGTAAAAGCTTCTACGAAAAATGAAGAATTTGTATGTTACTTAGCTTCACTTTTAATTTAAGTTATAATCGATATTTTTTCATAGTATTAAAGTATTTTGGATTCCAAATTCTTCCCCAAACTCCTCTCTTTAATTTTTGGAACTTAATCAAAAAAATTTATTTTCAACATAATTTTATCATTTACATGCTTAAGGATATTATGCATAATTGACACTTAAAAATGTGAATAAATTGATATAGATAGCTTTTAATTTATTGCAATAGAAATGAAAGCAAACATATTCTTATTTGTTTAAATCCTTTTCTTAAAGTTAAAAAATTAAATTTATATACATTTTAGCAGCTTACATCTATTATTTTTCCATTATCAAAGAGACCTTAATGTGAGTTTATCTGATTGACTTTTTATTGAAGATTCAAAGAAGAATAAATTAAAAATAAAGAATGTAATCAAGTCTATAATAATAAAGTTATTTATTATTACTTTATAAGATAACGAAAAGAGTTCATTTATAAGGATTTAATATAATATCATTTTGACACAAAAGAAAGTTCCTTAGTAACATAGGATGAATGATTTCTAATAACATTTAATTTATTTATTTAAAGCTATCTTTCAAGATGTAAGCACTCAAAGGCTTTTATTTTGACTGAGAAATAAACGAATTTGTTTTTCGAATCCTTTGTTGATTGCAGATATTCTTTTGGAGTTCATTCTTTAAAGAGCTTCTTCGTAGGTAAGTTTGTACTTATAAATTAAATAACTAGCAATTGAAGCACCTGATCTTGATAATCCTGCTATACAATGAACCAATAATTTATTACCTATTTTGAGTTCACTGTCAATATATTACACGATTTCCTATATTGGAAAAATTTCTTCTTCTTGATCTCTTAATTGAAAAGCTTTATATTTAATATCTGTATGACATATATAAAATTGAGCAGAGAAGTTTCCTGCTACATTTAAGATACTATTTATTTAGTTTTATCTTAAGAATTTTATATCCGCTGCATATAACTCACATCCTCAGAAAAGCTTTCCATTCTCAAAGATTCCAATTTTGTTATCATAATAATTAATAAAAGCATTAGTGATGTAAGATCTTAAAGCTTACTCAAATTTTTACTTATTTTCTTCGTTGTAATCTTCTTCATTCATATTTATCTTTGCTCTTTCATAGCAAACTCGTCTTAAACAAAGATTCTATTTCCAAGTTATTACTTTTTCCTCTGGAAATGAGAATAATAAACTATATCCTTCTTTATACTACTCTTCAAACATCTGACTTGGAGTAAGACCTCTGAGTAAATCTTAAGAAAAAGATTCCATGAAATATTTGAAAAATTTAAAAGTAAATATCAAAAGCTAATATTTCTTAAGCTTTTACTTTAATTATTTCTAAACTTTTACAATAGCGTATCAATCCAATCTACTTTTATTAATTATTTAACTAATTTTTATATTAAGCTATATGATTTTATCATTTGCTAATTACTCCTTATTAGCGTCTAGGGCTGTTGCTAATTTTGTAACAAATCAATTTAAATTTAAACTGCAGCTATTTTGAAGCTTTTAATTGTCAGATATGCTTCATTCAATTTAAGAGATAAATGAACTTAAATTAATTTAATCTAATTAATATTCAATCACTCTTTATTTATTATTCCTTTCCCCTTCTTACTTTTAAAGTTATTTTAAAAGCTATTTAGGAGTATGATACTTAAATAATTAAGCTAATGAAATAGTATAAATGCTTAGCTAATTAAGTTACATATCGTGTATATTTTAACCTAATTTACTCTTCAATTGCTAAACCTTTTATCTATTAATCTCCTCTATATTTTGAATTAAAAATATATAAGGCAATGCTAAATTTAAGTGGGAAGAAAAATAAATCAATATATCTAATTATAGAAGTTATTACTTAACATAATGTTAGCATATTAGCTTACTAGTTTCTAATTTCATTCTAAGTATAATAAACATAATAAGTGGCATGCTATAGCAAGATCATTAATTTTAAAACATCCTTCATGAACTAAGAAGGATATTAAAATTTAATTATAGACGGATATATTTTTTACCTTATATGAAAAGTGGGTTGTAGGATATATTTTGTGATAATAATACATCATAAGCCAATTAGCTATGTATTATATTTAATATGTTCAAACATATTGCTATAGCAACAAAATTATAATTCTAAATGTTTAAATTTAAGAGATTTTCAAAAATTAGTGAAAGTATTATTAAATCTAAATTAAATGAAATAAAGAGCAAATTAAGATAGTATAATATTAGTAATAATTTATATTGGAAACTAAGGATAAAAATATTTCTGTCTATTAAGTAAAATTTTTAAAGTATAGCTATACGTTCAAGATGCTACCTTTCAAGAAAATCTTCTTTCTTCTCTCTTCTACTCTTTTGACTAGAAATTGCTCGAATTCTATAAATAAAAAAATACAATATAGATTATTCCTAGGTTTCTTATATTTTTTTTCTTTACTATATCATCTCTGAAAGTTAATTCCATTTATTGTTAACAGTTTCAGCCTTATGATTTCTCAGATTTTGTAACCTGCTTCTAGCCGTTTATGCTCTTAATTAACTAAGCTTATTTTTTTCTATACGTAATTGAGTTTAACTCTCATCTTATTACCTTTCGTTTTAGTCTTCCTATATATCTACAGTTAGGGCAATTCTTGGTTTCTTTTTCTTCTTCACAACAATATTTTTAAATACCCTCTTTTTCATTTGTTAATCTCTAATTTCCTCTGCTTTCTTTAACTTGTCCATAATTTTTTCTTTTGTCTAAAGTTCGCTTTATGGAACCTCGTAAAAGCAGTCTTTAGCAGTGTAAAATTAAGAAAAATCTTAAATTCTTTCACGTTAGCAAGATTTAGCTGATTACATTCTTGAAAGCATTGTCATTTGTCACTTGTCACTAACTTTTTATTCCTTCAATTTCTAATATTTAAAATACTCATCCAGAAGCATTTCATGAGCTTTTTCTTTTTCTTCTTTCTCTCTACAAATTTGATAAACCTTTCGCTTTCATCTTTTAGTTGATATTTTAAAAGGTTTATATACTCTCAAAGTTGGACTTTTTGTTTTTTCGCTTTTTAAAGTAATTTCTGAAAAAATTTTTTAAACATTAATAGGCTTTTATATAATAGGGGTTTGCTCTTTTGGCTCTGCAATCTATTTACTAATAGAAGCAAGATCACTTTTAATTTTCCTATTTTCAGAATATAAATTAAGTATTTGCTACGATTGCTTATTTAGTACTTCATAGTTCTTCTTAGGTTTAGACTTAAATTTTTCTATTTATCTCTTAGGTTGAACATATAGTGCTGTACGTTATATTTCCTGGTTTATCTTTTGCTATTTATCTTTTAGCTCGTTAAGCTCATTTTCTTCTTAATTTTGCTTATCCTTTGAATTCTACCTTTCAATTATTTATCTTCTCTTTAGCATAATGTTTTAGATATCTTTTTTTCAAAAGGTAAGATAATGATTATATCTCATTTAGGCTATAAAGTCAGGAATATTTTATTCTTGGAAGTCTATCAATTTCTTTCTTCGCACTTCTGATTCTAGAATTCCCAATTCTCTCATGCTTTATTTAGTTATTGGGGAATCTAAATTCATGATTAATATTAATTAATAGCTCAAAAACTTAAATTAATGAATAATTGATTAAGTTTAACTTTCTAGTCGTTTATAATCTTACTTTTATGCCTTGAAAGCTAGTACCATACATTAATTAATTATATAGTAGATATTTATAATTGGCTATGATTAGTTTACATTCAAGAAATCTCTTAGATAGAGGACTGAGATTAGTAAAATAAAATTACATTTACTTAAATTTAATTTGTCCAAACCCAGCAATAAAGTTAGTTGCTAGTTGCTATAAATACATATTTTCATATAATTAAGTAATTATAACCTCTTATATTAATTTACAATACCCTTGAGATAAAACCTGTGTGTAGGTCTAATTTAATATATACTTTAATTGAGTAACTGCTTATAACTATACAATTTGTCAGCTTTAATCTTAAGTTCAAAAGTTATTATTTTATATCCCCTTAGCAACTTTAATACCTAGCTAGCTTAAACTATTATCTTTAATTTAACTACTTGCTACTTTAGTTTATTATCTTTGATATTTATAAGGGACTATTAAATAAAGAATTACCTCTATTGATAGTTGTTTATGGCCCTTATTTTTACTATATTGTCTGTGTTGGCTAAACTATATATAAGAATAATTCCTTAAATAATTATTCTTATCATAATGATACTTTTAGCGCTATTTGATTCTATAAGTAAAAGCTGCTATGCTTTAGTTAATATTATAATCTTCTATAGTAAATAGATTGGATGGAAATATCTAAAAGGGAGTTAATAGCATGAGCATTTTAATAATAAGAAGGTATTGATAGCAATAGAGATGAGTACTATTAATAATACATGCACTAGATACTCATTTTATTTCTGATTCATATATAAAAGATTGCTTGCTTCTTATAAGTTTAGTTTTAAGACTTTAAAGATATCTAGAAGCAGTCAATAAATCATTAATTTTATTAAGCTTACTTTCTTTCCTAAAATCCTAGTATATTTAATAAGGAGCTACTCAGATAATTAAAGCATGCTTATTAAATAGTAAATACAATTTATTTAATCTTTTATATAGCTTAAACCTTTAGCTTTTCACAAGCTGTTAAAGATCTGAAGGATCTTTTCAAATAGAGATGAATAAGGTAATAGGTGATCATATTTGCTAAGCAAAAATAACAAATTATATAATCTTGCTATTTTCCAATACTGCTAAATAACAAAGGCATAATATTAAATTTAGCATTGTTACTATAGTTAAATGCTTAGCAACTAAAAAGTATAAATAAGTATAACTAAATTGTATAGTAGGAAGGTTAATTAGTGAAGCAGATTATTTACTATATCCAATATCTTGCTTATACATACTAAGTATATTATATTTATAATTATCAGATCTATGCAAAGGCTTTCTATATCATAAGGATTTATATATAATTATTAATAGACTTAGATTATATCTATGGACAAGCTCCTTATAACTTAAAATGGTTGAGATAAAGTAAAAAGTTAGCAATTCATTATATACAAATATTAGTAAGAGATAAGAAGAAAGTTATAGAACATTCTAGATAATTACAGTTAGGAAGCTATTAGTTTAATAATAAGCCTTAGTCTCAGAGTAAGCTAATAAGCAAATTCATTTTATGATAGCAAAATAAATAATAAAAGCTAAACTTTAAGCTTATCTAAAGCTATCTTAATTAATAAGTTGATACAACTCACTTTATTTCATAGAGATCTATGAAAGAACTAATAAATAGAGCAAAAGATTTATTCAAAGTACTAGATAGAGTTATATAGTATTAAGCTTTAAAATTAAAACTTGCTACTCTTACGGGTTGGACTTTATATAAGCTTAAATATATCACCCCGTTCTCAATTATTGCTTTTAATTTAACTTAATTTTGAAAGAAAGGAATTTAGATTAAAAGAAAATTGTCTTTTAAATCCTTTTAAGTAAGGATATATGAAGATAGTGCTGATATGGCATTTCTTAAATAGCATATGATGATAATAAAAGGAATATGAAAGTAAAGAGTTTAAAATAAAGATAATTAATGGAGATTGTTTAAAAACTGAATCATTAATAAACAAAATTTTAATTAAAAGAAAGCATAAACTAAATTAAAAATGGAGCCGCGAGAAGTTCCAAATCGCGTGTCATCAGCTCCTCCTCCAAAACTCGATTCATCAACTTTATTTGCCTTCTAAACTGAATATGCTGCAATGTTTGCAGACATACGCAATTCTGAAGACTATGAAGAATTTTATAACTAGCATAAACTATAATTTGATTTACCTCCTCCACTTGAAAAACCTTTTGAATAATTATGAATCGAGGATGAAGGGAATTAAGTTCTAAGCTAAGAACTTTTAAACAGCATAGAACAACCTTAAGATATTGCTCGCTCTAATGAAGTCACACCTAAATAAACTCCTTAGAAGAACTCAAATGCATAGTCTCCTGCGCCAATCAAAGTAACAGAATTCTAACCCCGTACTTAGAATAATACCGTTGCTTCTACTTCCTAAAATGCTTCAACTATTGGATCAGGCACTTCGAATGCATAGATAACTACTCCTCCTGTTTACTACGAATATCCTCAATACATTGGCCCATAAGCACAAATTTACAACTAATGAACTTCTTAGAGTTACCAAGAATATGGAAATCCTTAGTATTATTATCAATAAGATCCTTATGATACTAAGTCGTTAATAGAAAATGCTTATAATCTAGCTAAAGACCAAGGAGGATGTAGATTGCTATAGAGAGCTTTAGACGAGAGGTAGTCACATGTAGTAAATAGCATATATGAAAAAGTAATAAACTTCTTACCTGAGTTAATGATGGATCCTTTTGGAAATTATCTATGCCAGAAACTTTTTGATGTCATTACGCCAGAACAAGTAGCCAACTGCATAAATACTGTATTACCATATGTAATTAATGCTTCATTAAATGCACATGGAACTAGAGCAGTATAGAAACTAATCGAAGTAGTTCCAAATCAAACGGATCTTTAAAAGCTAATCTAAATTCTGAAGCCTCATATTTCAACTCTAGCTAAAGATCTAAATGGTAATCATGTACTGCAAAGATGTTTGAATACCTGGCCTGCTTAGAACAATTAATTTATCTATGATACAGCTAAAACTTAACTTTTGGATATTGCAACTCATAGACATGGCTGTTGTGTACTATAAAGATGCTTAGATGCAGGCAGTTAAACTTAGAGATAAATGCTTGTAGATCTAATAGTGAATTCAGCTGTTCAGCTTGTTCAAGACGCTTTTGGAAATTATGTTGTTTAGTATGTTTTGGATTAGTAAGATTTGGAAGTTAACGGAAGATTAGCTGAAATATTTATGGGAAAGATTCTTGAGCTTAGCAAACAAAAATTCAGTAGCAATGTGATTGAAAAAGTAATCTTTAATATAGTGCTTAATGTAATGCCCAGCTCCTATCCAAAACAAACTCATGAATGAAATTGCTAAAACTGAACATATAGGTCCAATGCTTATGGATCAGTATGCAAACTATGGTAAATCTTAATTCAGTTCTATAACGCGTCATGACTATAGCGCCTCCTTATTTATTGCAAAGAATATTGCGAGACTGTAGACCACACCTTGAAGTTTTGAAAAAAACACAAACAGGAAAACGAGTTCACTCGAAATTGGTCAATAAGTTTCCTGAGCTGCTGCAAAATTGACTGTAAGTTAATGTCATTTCATTTACTTAATATTTGCTTAGTTAAATGATATAATCAGATTTATTTATTTTCCTTCTAAATCCTCTATGAGCCACCTCTTAATTAATCTGACACTAATGTAGTAACTAATCCCTTCTTTTAATCCTTATTTACATTAATTCTAAATTAAGCATATAGAAGTTTCTTTATCTAATGCTTATCAAAGTTTGATTCACTTAAGCAAATAAATAGCAAATTATATTAGCACTATAAACTGCTTAACGTAGTAAGACTTATCAAGTAAGAAATGAAATATAATGCTATTCTAAATTCGCTCGCTAGTTAATATTGAAGAGAAAGAAATTAAATAGGCAGAGATGCGAAAATAGTATGAAGACATAAGTAAAAGCAATAATGTATAGTCAGATAATTTCAAATATAAGGATCAGTATTTATATAAAGTAAGGGCTTTGTAGTAATAACGAAGCTAGATATTTAAAGGCTTTAAAATGGTTCTTACAGGTTCGTTTTAAATTATCGTTCTTAATAAATGTAAATGAATTAACAGTAATTTATACCCAGTTACAAAGGACCTCTGATTATAGAAGCTTATCTTTACAAATAGAAATCTGAGAAAGCTAAAATTAAATGGATAAACTAGTTTATAAAGCGGTGGTTTGTGCTGGATTTAAAGGGGTTAGTGTTTTACTATTATAAAGATAGAAATAGTAAAGCTCCTTAGAAAATTGTCAACCTTAAAGATATAAGAAGAGTTCATAGAAGCTGCGCTATAGATATTAGAAAATGTGAATACGAGTATCCTTTTATCGTGGATGCTTTGGAAAGACCATGGGTTCTTGTAGCAGTCGATCAAGCTACATTAAGAGCATTCTGCGATGGATTTTAAGCATATTTGGATTATATGATGAGCTTCAAGGAAAATCAATCCTAAATGATGCAATAGTAGGGAATGCAAATGTAAAATCAATATAATTAAATGGGTTTCTAGCAGAAGTAGATGTAGCAACCATAAGCTTATATGCAAAATGCTGCTTAATAATAAAAAATGTAGAAGAATCTACCAAACCAAAATATTTATTAATAAGAACCTCCAGAATAACCTGAAAATGAGCAGATGCAATAGTAAGTTAAACCTAAGAAGCGTAGAAAATAAATGCAGGCTAATTAGGAAAATTAATATGGTGAAGAAGAATATTATAGCTAATAGTCAGAGCAGCTTGTTGTTAAGTAAAAAATGCAGTAGTAGCAAAGTGAAATTCCTGACCCCTAGGAAGAAGAAGTGATTCAGTAACAGACATAATAGTAATAGCCAAAGAATAAGAAGTAAACTAAAAATTAGAAGAAGGCGAAAGAAATGAAATAGGTTGAGGAATAATAGTTTAATAATGAAAAAGAGATTCAATAAGAAAAATAAATTTAAGAGGAGCCAAAAGAAGATATGATTTAGGATCTTGAATAAGCTCCTCCACCACCTTCTTACAGAAAAAGTATTTAATAAGTAAGAAAAAGCAATGTCGAAGAGTAAGAAACTTAAGTTCCTTAGAAAAAGAACGAAGAAAATGATATAGTAATAGAAAAAGTTTCAATTAAGATAAAAACTTCTCCTAAAAATAGTGAAAAAATCTAGACGGAAGAAGAATAGTAAAAATTCGAGATATTTGCAAAGGAAGAACCTTTTGTATAAGTTTAAAAATAAAATCCTGAAGTTAAAAAGAAAATCGTGCAAGTATAGCAGAAACAAAGCGTTGTTGATATGCTTGACCATATTGATTTGAAACCAGAATAAGGTTGGTAATAGTAAAAATAGTAGTAACCGAAACAGTAATTATCTAAGTAATAAAATAAATAGCCTATTCAATAAAACACTAATGACTAAGAATGGAATATAAATAAAGAAGAAGTTAAAGCACCTATCAAATCTCAGTAGAAATAGATATAATAGCAAAATGATTGGGAAATGCAACCTTAAGAATAACCATCGAAGTAAAAGCAAATTCAGAAAAAGTAAGTTTAAGAATAGAATGATTGGGATGTTTAGCCTTTAGAACAACCATCAAAGTAAAAGCAAATTCAGAAAAAGTAAGTTTAAGAATAGAATGATTGGGATGTTCAGCCTTTAGAACAACCATCAAAGCAAAAGCAAACTCAGAAAAAATAAGTCTAAGAATAGAATGATTGGGATGTGCAACCTTAAGAATAGCCATCAAAGTAAAAGCAAATTTAGCAAAAGTAAATATAAGAACAAAGTGATTGGGGAATATAAACTTAAGAGCAAGCTTAAAAAAATAAATAATCTTAATAGTAAGCACCTAAGAAATCTTATAAAGGTAAATTTTTAGCTTTTAGAATAATTTGAAATAAAAGCAGATCATCAAATAGTTGAAGATTGAGATGAGCCACTTATAGTTTAAAAAAATAAAAATGAAGTAAAATAGATACCATAAAAGAACACATAATAGGCAACTTAGAAACCTTCATAATAAATCCCTTAACAAATTCCCCAGTAAGTTCCTTAATAGGCATCATTACCTAAATAGCAGAAAAACGCACCAGTTTAATAGCAAAACAATTTCTAGAATGAAAAAATTAAGTTACCTTCAGGCAAAGTAATAAATGCTTAGGGTAATGATAATGATTGGGATCAATGGGACGAATGATTTATTAAATTTAAATTTCCGTTTTAATTATATAAAGTATAAATATAGATATCTCTCCTATCTTTTCTCATATCATTAATACTATTTGCATCTCCTAGTCTATAAATGCTTTCTTAATCAAGGATTTTATTGAGTTAAAGTAAATGGCAGAAGACTTATACGAATAAATAAAGTAAAGGTAGAAAAATTGAATGTAGTAACGTCAAGTTGATATTGAGAGGTAAAAATTGTAGAATGAATAAAATGATGTGCCAGTCACAGAACTTATCTCCAAAATTTCTCAGAGGTTAGCAGATAAAATGGTACAAGAAGGAATGAAACCAAATATATAATAATAGAGAATAGAAGAGAATAAAGCTTCAGAAGAGGATATCATCTATTGCTCCATTTGTTATGTAATTTTTAAATTTAGGAACTTATGATGCCAAAGCTTAAGTCTCCAATTTTATTGATACCATGTGGACATACTTTTTGTAAAGAATGCGTAGAAAGTCACAATAAAAATAACTATAAGAAGTAATGTCCTTTTTGTAGAACTAAAGTAAATATTCTAAAATTAGATTGAAATGCAAGCTCCTAACCTTTCTTTGCAAAATATAATAGTAGCATAGACTGAAAAGAAGTAATCAAGACCTCAATCGCAGAACTTCAAAGAATAGCAACATCCAATAAATCCCTAGCAGAACTAAATCGAAAGCTATTTAAGATAGTAAGACACAGTTAATTTGAGAATTAATGTACTAAAAGAAGAAAGAAAGTAAATAATCGAAAACTACCAAAGTATGTAAAAGGCACTTAATGGAAAATAAGAGGTTCTTAAACTTCTATAATCAGAAAAGAATTAAATTGAATTTAAGATGTAGTAAATCTAAGCAGAGTGAGAATTAGTTAGTTAACATATCAGCGATCAGAACAAAAATATATAGAAAATCTAAGATGAATTATCCAATGAATAACAGAAAATAGTCTTTATAGATTAAACTTTAAGTGAGCTTGAAAAGCAGAAAATTAAAGGCGATATTATAGTAAGAAATTTAATTTGAAGTCAGCAAAACTTGGTAAATTGAATCTATTTAATTCAAAAATATATGTATCTTCTATATTTATTAATATAAAATCTCAAGTACTTTCATTAACACTAAAGTAAAACTTATTTCTTCATTAAAAATCTAATTTATAAACTATTTTACTTAAATATAACTAAATTTAGATTAAGCAAAGCAAACAATTTTTAAATACTAAGTAAAGTAGCTTTATATAATAAGAAAGGAGTTTAATTTTGGATAGACTAGCAAGTATAGAATTTATAATAACATTTCCGATTTCTTTTTCTTTTACTCAATTTATTAACGTCCTAATAAATTTAGCTATTTTAATACATTCTATTGATAGATGGATAAAAGGGTGCTTAGAAAAGTAACAAAATAGAAATTTTGAAAAGGAAAAATAAAACTTCTTTAACAATTTTTAATCTCTATTGGCTTTTATTGTTTTTAGCTACATAATATTCCACTGATTTGAATGAAATGGGAAGAAGATAAAAATTATTGCTAATTATTAAATATGCTATCAATTTGCAATTAATCTAAAAATGAAAACGCATTAAAATGAAAAATATATAAGTATTTTGACCAATATAAATGACTTTAGCTTTAAACATTTTTAATTTTAAAGAATTAACTATATAAGCTTATTGATATTTCCACATTCAAGCTTAGAATTTACATTTGTCTCACAACCTACTCACTAAAAGATAAATAGTATTGAATTAAATTTAGAAGCTCGTGGATTAGAAAGAAATATGAAGAATGGCATTTTTATTAAATTTAATATTTGACTCATAATTATTACTGCAAGCATTTAATTTACTTAAAGTGGTCAATAAATGCGTACATTTTCTTCTGCTTCTAAAATCTACGCATTAGGAAGTAATTCCGCTTATAATGGTTTCTGTATTTAAAGGCTTTCTGTCAAATTTTAATTTTCAAAAGGCCGATACCTAGTCTACGCTTATGTAATTTTATATTGCTTCCTTAAATTTTTCGCTTAAGTTAAATATTTATCTAGTTGAGGATTTTCATAAATGTTAGAGGAAGTACTGAGTGGGATATAACTATTATGGACTTTAATGGCTGATAGTTTATTTTTCTTTCATTCTAATATTCTCTTCATTTATAGCTAAATATTTCTGTTATTTTAATAACTTTTTCTAGGGGTTTTGTAAAGTGATGTCTCTTTCTAAGAATACTTTGAATAAGTATTAGATTAGTTCATTATTGAAAGACTTCCAAAATCAACTGAATTTCTGATAAGACTTGATTGAGAAGATAATTTTTCTATCGATTAATTTCTACTTGAAATGGAAACGTTTACAGATTTCAGTCCAGCAATAGATCATTATAATGGCATTTACATAGAATCACTTATTTATGATAAATCAAGACTTTAAGATGTTTTTCTGGAAGGAGAATGAGCTATCATTTTTCTAGGATCGTGTTATATTCTATTTAAATACTAAAGACGATATTTAGGAGTACTTTGCTCTACCTTTATTCCTCTAGCAGCTAATCTTATTGTTAGTTCTTTTAGCAAGCTTCTGTCAGTAACTTCACTACTTTACTAGTTAAACTGAATTAAAATTTTAGCTCTACCTTTAAAACTAGTAGTAACTGTTTCATTTTAGTAATTAAACTTCAAAAGAGACATTCCATGCGGTAATAAATCCTTAAATAGTTATATGTCTAGAAACTAACTTATGCCAAAGAGAAAAAGCTCTTTTATTTTACTATTTTAAACTGAACTTAATGTATCATTCCTTTGCTATTGAGTTTGATGTCTTTCAGTCTAATTAATTTTTGAAAAAGAAGTATTAAAACTTTGGTCAGTGTTATGTGCCTTTTGGGAAAATGAAAAATTTCTCGTACTATTTTAAGATATCTGCCTTTAAGTTCCGTTTATATTTCAACTCTGTTTTTGAAGCTAAAAAGATTAGCTTAGATTATTTTGTCTTTAATTACTTTTTTACTTTCCATTTGACTTAGATATATATTACGAATTTTAAGATGTAACTTAATTATAATTTTACTATTATTTGCTAAGATGAGATTACTAAGTCTACTAAGACATATTGCTTATATTTACTTTAGAGTTCCAAGATTCATTTAATCTACTAGAAGTAGCTGGTGATTTTAATTTCAAGCTTTACTAGCTTGCTTTTTTTTTCATTCCATCTTTTAATTTTTTTTCCTAGATTTGATATGAAGCTGTTATTTTAAATTCATCTAACTACTTTCTTAGCACTTAGCCTGCTATATGCTAAGTAACTTATACTTTATTTCTATTTTCTTTTTTAACTGAATTATATGGCTTCATTGAGGAAAGTTTTTCGTCATAATCACCTATAAGCTCTGAAAAACTCCTATATTTAGGAGTGGAAAGAAATCTTCTTGTTTGGCTATTCCTTTCATTGTTCCCTTAATCAGATGCTTGTTTAGCAGGACTAAAAATTTAAGGAATCGTTATTCTATTTTGTATATATTAATTCTGTCTTTCTACTAATTAGAGATTAGAGTCATTTTAATCTTAGTTCTTTAAAGATTGGGAAATTCGTAAAGACTACTGATTTTCAGGTAAATTCTAGAATACACTACTTTAATACTTCTAGCTTTTCAGCATATTGTACACTTCTTTAGAATCAGACAGCATTTTAGTTAGAAAGTTAAATAAAGGAGTTATTAAAAATCTAACTGTAAACTATTAATATCTATATATATCTACTATCCTTACTTTAAATATCTATTCCTCATTGCTACTCCTTTCACCTCTAAACTCTACTTTTCACTCTTATTTATTATTAATCATCTTACTTTATGTTTATCATGTAGGTACATTATGAGCATTTGCTCATTATATAACAACTAGAAAGTAAATTGGAATATATTGTTTGCTATATTTAAGATAGATAAGAATATGTTTAATGGTATTATTTCATAATTAGCTTAAGAGATATAACTGTAAATTAATCTTTTGATTGCTAACTGTTCTATTTTCTTAGCATTTGCTATTATGACTTAAATGTACTTCTTTTATTTTTCCTTTTAATAGTTTATTTTAATTGATTGCTTACAACGAAAAAGTAGAAATAGAAGGTACTTTTATTAGATTCAAAAGGTAAGCACTAGTAGTTAGTAAATCTTATTTTCGCAGATTTTTAATATGTTAAGATTAATTTTAACTCAGACTTCCTATATTGTTTATTTAGATTACCTCTTAAGATTAAATTTTGATTAAAGATTGTCATCTTTTAGAAAACTTTGAATCCTTTAAAACTAAATTTACTAAAAAATAAGCAGAAAAGTATAAATTGGAGATAGTAATTAGGACTAAAAGGCATTCTAATTAGAAAGTATTAACAAAGTAAAGTTAAGCTTATTAAGAAAAATATTATAAACAGAAAGTGAAAATCTAATTTATAGAGAAAAACTCGCAAAATAAGAATTAAAGGTAAAAGAAATGAAATGTATTTATCTATAAAGATAGATAATGCTTTAAGCTACTTTAATTAGTTAAGAATATAGTTTAGTTCCTCATTAATAGGCATATCTATAGAAGTATAATAACTTTTATACAATTAGCAGGTATTATACTAAAGATTTTCTTTGCTTTAGTAAAAAGTCTATAATATCTTAATTTAGCATATTTGCTTGCTAGATCTAAAGTAATGTGTTTTAGAACTGTATTTTATGTCTATAATACCTAAGGCTACCTCATTTATAGTGAATAATATATCTTTTGTATAATAAGCCTAATGAAAATAAAATAAGTGATTAGAAGTATAATATAGCGAGTTAATGAAGTTTTCACTTTACAAGCTTAGCTTTATAGAAGGCTTAATAGTATATAACCTAAATTTTTAAATAAGCTAAGAAATAAAGATAATCGAAACTAATTTTACTTTTACTTTATGCTTTTTGTTGCGTTATTCAAGTTAAATAGTGTTTAGATAGGAGAAATATTAGGTTTAACAAGGATTGATGAGAACTATTCCTATTTAAGTGAGGTTAAGGCTATAAGGATGATTATTGAAGAAAGACAATATAGTAATAGTATTCATATTGAACGTTGTTGTTTGATGATTACTTTTATCGAGTTGATTTTATTTTCGAAATCAATGGAAGAATATATAGCACAAATCGACAGCTTGAAAAGATAAGTCAAAGAACTCGAGCATCAGTTGGATGAATAGCAATAGTTAAATGCAACAAAGGATCTGCAGTTTTCGAGTTAAGTGGAGCAAATAAAATCAATATATCTAGCTAAGCTTATTAACTATTAAAAACAGCAGAGGAAATAATAGAAACTTCTAAATAGGCAAATAAAGAAGATGAATATTGCCTACCAGCAAGTATATAATCAGAATAATCAGCTTAAGACTAAACTTAAGTGTTAAGAACAGAATTTCTTGCAAATTTTGAATGTCGTTTGCTCTAATTTATAATAGGTTATGCAGCAACAGGAAGAACAAAAATTTTACATGGAAGCTGAGATTAGCGCTAAGCAATTTTAGATTAAGTAAAGGTTTGAATAAAGCGCTAGGATCATGCAAGAGTAGCCAATTGGAGACTACGCTAGTTTCTTAGATGAAACTAGCTATGATGAAATAATCTTAAATGAAAAGGAAAATGACAATTCTTATATGCAAGAGCAAATTCCCAAATCAATTAGTCCGGACAATTCAACTTAATGCACAAGTAAAGAGCAAATTATTTACAAGCTTCAAGCTTTATTCTAATACATACAACAAGTCCAGCAAACTATAAAGCAGGAAGACATAACTTAGCAGTTGAGCTAAGATATGATATTTTCTAGTGAGAATTCGTAAGAATTACTGAGCAGCTAAATATAAAAGAAATACATCAAGCATATGAAAAGCAACAGTGATGATAAAACTATATAGTCAAAAGATTTTCAATAAGTGGAGTCATTAGTAAATAACCTCTCTTAAAACATTTCACATTTAGATCCAGAGTTAATAAAGTCCTTGGCAATTTCAGAGTAAGAAGCTCTAGTGTTCTAATTTTTGAATTAATCAAATGAAAATAAATAGATGAATAATGTAAACTTAGAAGATCTTCTTTAAATATAGGAATAGTCTTACATGGCTTAATCAAAGCAAACTATCTCTCCACCTTTTAGTCCTTCATAATAAGTAGTAAACTTAAAAGACATGAAACAGTAATGAAGTCATGCATCTCCAAATTAAAGCCAGTTTTCTTTTTTAAAAACAGAAAATCCTTAGAATTAGATAGTTGAGTAAGAAGAAAGCAATTTAATTTAGTCTACTTTTGAGATAAACCCACTAAGTGCTTCGAAATTTGAAGAGGAGAAGTTAATAGACTCTATCAATTTGAGCTAAATCGAGCCAAATTTTTCAGATAATTAACTGTAAAATAAAAAGCAACTGAGCTTAAGATTACCTCCTTAATAAAAATAGTCACTTATATAAGAAATAAATGCAGTTCAATCTTAAGAGTCATAGCCTGCTATTGTTAAACATGTCCTGTACAAGCAAGAAGCTAAATAGATTAATAACTCATAGGATCAAATTGAGATATAAGAAGTAGAAGAAAACGTTCAATTAGAGATGGAAAACACATCTGCAGATCCTCCTCCATAGTTATAAGAAAAAATCCAATAAAAAAAATAATAAGAAAAGTAAGAATAAGCTTAGATTGATGAGGAAGAATAGAAACATTAAGTACTACCTCAAACATTACCTCCACTTTCAAGATAAAATAGTAAAAAGAAAAAATCCTCTAAATGTGGATCTGGTCTATTCTGTGGAATTTTTTCAAGCAAAAATGGCAAAGAGTAATGAATTAAAAGCTGTGATATTTGAACAAATGTTAAATTATTTATATATAATCTTAAGAAAATCAATATTTTATATTAGCCATTTTATTAAAATTAATCTACAATTAAAAAAAATTTAATATTTATAATCAATAAAACCATAAAATTTCTAAAATTATTGAAAATATAATCATAAGAACAGATATTAAACAAAATATAAGGTATTTAAAAAAGTAAGTGATAAATAATACTAATTTCAACTATGTATCTTATCTCTAATGTTGATTATTAATAAAATCTTTCTAACCCTTAATTCTTTAATCCTATTGCTTTAGATTTAAAAAGCTTTAAGAGTTAGTTTATTAATTACAATAATTTAGCTACTTTGTATTTACTACACTTTACATCAAATTTCGATTAAAATCTGCTTAATTTTCCAAATCTGCAGAATAAAGTTAAGTTAAAGAAGAAAATTAAATATTTTGAAAGATTTATAGATTACTTTTTAGAACTAATAAAACGAAATTGCTCTTTGATAGTATAAACTAGTAAAGCTAGCTTTAATACATATCTATACCTACAGTTACTAATTTTACTTCATCTGATATTTATTTTAATTGATTATTAAATATGGATTATAGACCATTCTCAAGCTCATAACGTAGTGGTTTTGGAGCAAGCAATAGACCTAAATCTGCGATGGGATTAACTTCGTCAAGATAGATGGTGGTAGGATAGGGTGGAGTTACCTCTTCTTTAGCGAGGCAGAAATCAAAGAAGTTACCTCCTCCTCCTAAAACAAGAGCTTTCAGAGCTTAAGAGCATATTGTAGCAACTCTATTTAGAAAGTATTATTTGAGAGGAGATTTACCTATAATTGTTAACTTCCAAGGAGCTAAAAGAAAGCTAACGTGAAGAGTCTCTCCAGATTTATTAGACTTTTCTCATTATTTGCCTATATTTTTTGATGGCCTTAGAGAAGTTCAAGAGCCTTTTGTTTTTATAGCAGATTAAGGATGTGAAGAAATGCTTTCACAAGGTCAACATAAAGTATTACCAGTTTTACCTTAATTAATTCTCCCTCTAAAGGCAGCTTTATCTACCAAGAGGATAGATGTAGTGATCAGAGCTATTAAGAAACTACAAAAACTTGCTCTTGTTGGTCCTTTAGTTGCTGAAGCTTTAGTGCCATACTTCAGACAATTATTGCCAGTTCTTAATTTGTTTAAGAGTAAAAGACTTAGCACATTTGATAAGTTTGAGTATGGACAATACAAAAACGAAAACGTTGAAGATTTAGTCTAAGAAACCCTAGAAATCTTAGAAAAAAACGGAGGAGAAGATGCCTATATAAACATAAAGTACATGGTACCAACCTACGAAAGCTGTATGTTTTGATTAACTTTTTATTTAATTTGCCTTGTTTAACTCTAAATCTACTTCAAGTGATAAAATTGTGGTTAAAGATATTTAGCAATTTAGCAAATAAAAACAATATTTAGCATTGACTAAATAAATATCTTAATAAGTTATATAAAAGGCATAAATTCTATATTATTCTAACATTCACTTAATAGGATTTATTCTTGATCTCTTAAATAAATTAGGTATATTCTGCTCTTATTTAAAAAAGATAATTAATATTTTGTAATTTAATCTTAAGATAAATTTATCGAGCTTTTAATAGTATTTTATCATTTTAGATTGAAAATAAGAGTCATACAATAAAATATAGCAAGCTAAATAAAAAATTACCTTTGATTTTATATAACTCCTTAAACTATTAAGCAGCTATAAGAATGATCTTATAGTATATGGCATAATTAATTAAACGAAAAGGATGTTTTCTTACAGGATCTAGCTAACAAAAACATGATTAATATACCAACTTAGAACTATAAAATCTAATGTAGGTGCTATGCATTTCCAATAAAAGGGACTTTAAAATATTAAATTGGATAATTATTAAAAAAAATAAGGATGTGAATATTCATGTGATATGTAGCATTTAAAAGCATATTGTATAAGAAAATAATAAAAATTAAAAAATCTAGTGGCTAAACAGAGGAAATTAAACTGGTTTAAAATAAATAAAATGATAGAATGTTTTTAATTTTAACTAATTGGATTTAAATATTTTAGTAATTCAATTTAATATAGAAAGAAAACTGTTGCAACAAATTAATAAATTATTATTAAGAATTTTTAATTTTAAGTAAACTTAGAAAATTATTTATATTAATTAAATATTTGTGATATTAAGTGATATTTAACTATAAAATCAAAAGATTAGCTTAGTCTAATGTGAGATTTGAAATCCTAATTTTTTGAGATGATAGACTTTGGCATAAGATATGAATATTTAGGTCGAATTTAAAATTATAAGCATCTTATATCTTTTATAATACTTTTATAAACTAAATTGAAGAAATTAAATAACAAAGTTATTGCTTAGTCTCCACCGTATTTAATATCTGATTAATAGAATTAAATGTCTATGATTCTTTGAGCAGAAAACTTTACTAGGAAAGTATCATTTTGGAGTTAGATTTCTTAAGCTATTTAGATTTTTTCTTTTCATTTTTATTAAATCAATCATCTTCAGGAGGCTTTTATAATGAAAGTACTTTTTCAGTTTATACATTTTATAATTAGCTCTTATGCATTATTCTAATATTTTTCATTGAAAATTGATCCAAAGTTTGCTAATCTATTATGGATGAAATCTGTATAGTTACTTACTGCTGAGTACTGAGAAATGCTTTGTAGTAGTTATTTCCTCTATTCAACATCAAAGAAGTTGAAAGTATCTTCAATTGCAGTTTGTAAGTTACTATAAATTTTGAAAAGAGTTTAAGTATTTAGTATATATTTTTCATCGTTCAGATTTACATATGATTCATATCTTTTTTTTATTTACTTTCCAATTAATTAAACCGCTCTTTCTCCTCATTAAGCTAGTTAAGTTCATGTCTAAGTAGTCCTTGAACTTAACTCACTAGCTTTTGAAAGTTGGCTCTTCTTCTATTAAACTTAACTTTGGAGTTCAATTAGAGCTCTTCTTTTAGTGTTATGCTCATTATCTGCTAATTAGATAATATTTAATTTTTAATTCATCTTTTAGTTTTCTTCTTCTAGCTACTATAATCTGACTTCTGATCTTTAAATTAAATATTTAAGTTGGTCTTCAATTTCAGAGCGCTACAAAAATTTTTAGATAAAATCCTCGGTTTTAACTGTACCAGTTGTAACTTTGATAATATTAAAGGCATTTTCAGTTTCTCTAAATTTGTCATTCGCAAGTTTGTATTTTTTATCAATTAAGATGCAATAAAATCTATTTATTAGCATTTTTTGCTTCAGCTATGCTTCGTCGCTGACCTTATCATCAGTCATTGCTTTTTTAATACTCTCTGTTTAGTTTTTAATCCTCAAATCTCTTCTTTCTTTGTTTTAGGATCTTTCAAAAAGGTTCAGTTCAAGTTATTTGATGATGTTCTCTTTTTGCATTCTTTTTACATACAGAAGTTGCTTAACCTTTTTCAAACTAACTAAGGATTAACTCTTTTTTTCCTTTTACCTTCTTTTTTTATCACTTTTAATACCCAAGAAATATTCCTACAAGTCTTTTTTCTTAGAAATGATTTTACTTTTATTTTCAAAGAAAATCTTTTCTTTTTTAACTCTATCGTACATATGCTCGTACACATTTTTCAAATGCATCTACTCTTCATAAGTATCTTTTAATTCACATATTTTGCTTTTTAGACTCTCAGAGCTTTGTTATGTCAATTATTAAGAGGCGTTGACTTATTTCTCAGTAAAGTTGAAGTTTTCTAATTAATTTTGTAGTTTAGACAGTAGCAGCTAGCTTTGTTTAATTTCCTCTGTAGTTTTATCATGCTTTTTTCTAATAATCACTATTTAATTCTCTATACAAGAATATTCCTTCTAGAAATCCTCCTCTACATTAAAATCTTCACCACCATCTAAAAAGAACAATCCTTTAGAGTTTTGAGTTTTAAAAGGTGAAGAAGGTAGAATTTAGCTTTTAGAATCTGAAGGAGTTTAAATTTAAATTTTTTTAGGCTTAGTATTTTACAGGGCAGGGAGTGTAACCGTAGACTTAGAATTTCTATGCTTCTTAGATTCAAACTATAAAGGTGAGGACCTCGAACTCTTGGAGAAGAGTGATTTGGGAAATTTAGGAATAGTCAAATTTCTCTCGCTTGTCATTTTTAAATTTTTACTTAAAATAACTAAAGTTAATAACTCTTAAGAAATACTTAACTGCATCCTTTTAGCTTAATTCTCTTTATATCTATACTTAGCATTCATAAAGATTCTTTATTACTATCTATCTCTATATTTATATAAAGAGCCATTGCTTGTAACTGCATTTAATATTATATAAACAATAAAGGATTTTAAGGCATTGGATGCTACTTTTTTCTAAATTTATAGTTAGCATTTAATCTTGCTAGTATAATGAGATCTTAAGATATCTTTCAGTATCATTTTATTTCTATATTAGAACTAAATTTAAGAGTAAAAGTGAGCTAGTTTTAATTACATGATTAGTTATTTTATAAGAAGGAGTATTATCTAAAAAATAAAGGATATAAGATAGTTTACCAAGCTATAGCTAGCAATAATAGTAATTTAATTCTATATTAATGCATAACGATTTAAATAAGCATATAAGAATAAATTATATTAGACTGCTTCAGTATTATAAGAGGATTCAGTCAAGATACTAATAAAGGAGACAACAAATATTAAAAAGGAATATGTTCAATCTAAATAATTTAGAAATAGAAATCGTACTTCTACTACTAATATCTGCACTTTATGATTTATAATCAAGAAAAATTTTCTAAATAAATAGTAATTTATAATAAGTATTAAAATTATTTTTACTTATAATTTATGTAGAATTATTAAAAGATCATTAATAAAATTATCTTGCTTATAGTTGCTAAGGAGAATGAAAGTCTATTACTCTTATAATAAATCAAAATAAATAAAAAATGATTTCCTCTTTACTCTCTTATCATTATTACATTTGTACGTGATATCCTTAATGAGCTTTATAAAATGGATAAAGTTTTAGATTAAGAAGAGCTTCATAAGTTAACTTTTTTAAATTCTATACAATCTCAAAAAATGTACTGTACTAACTAAAAATGAATTATTTAATCCTGCTTTAAAACTATATTTAATATAAAATTTAGAAATATGTAAAACTAGATATTCAAAGAGATATAAAATAGCCTTTTTAACTTAAAATAGAATCATAATAAAATATTTTTCTTCTAAAGCTAATTTACTTATTTTTCTCTTTAGTATATAATTTCTTTATTCTATTGATAAATTTCTGAATCAGATTAAACATCAATTTAATTACCTTTTTTGTATTTATAAACAAAGTAACTATTTATTAAATTTAGAGTAAAACGACTACTTTGATAAGCTTTTTTTAATTAAAAGAAATAAAAAGAAAAAATAATATTATATTTGTTTCAAGCCATATGGAAATAAATTTAGTATTAGATGAACTTCATTTTTAAATATTTTTAAGCTGATATTCCTTAGTTTATTTATAATTGTTGCATCTAGCTCTGATTGATATGATAGTTATAATTATAAATTATTTTGAAATAGCAAATTTATTTCTTTTTTAACGTTAATTATTTTCGTAATTTAAGAAAGCTTTATCAACTAGAATTAGTCAGATGCTTTCTTATTTATATTAAGAAATTTTATAAAATAATTTGCTTGTGATTATCTTGTAATGGTCTTAGTCAGTATGAAAATCTTAAATTATTTTGGTTAATTTCTTTATTAAAAGGAAAGATTAATACTAATAAAACTTTTAGATTATATCTAATGGATTTTTTAATTAGTTTGAGGTTGGAAGTGTAACAAAAGAAGGTAAGTTTGTAATGAAATTAAATAGATATAATCATAATTACAAGTTATTTATTCTTCAATCTTTTTACATTCAACTTTTATAAGGATCAGCGTGGTAACTATTATTGAGACATGGCTATTGTACCAAACTTCCAAACTATAAATCAAACATACCATTATCTGTTACTGTTAATAAGCTATTTCTGTGCTTCAATTTTTTTGGTATTCGTTTTTAAATCATACCTAGGTTTTAAGAAGAGTTTTGGAAATATTAGAATTTTTCATTAAAAAATTTGACTGGTTAAGGAGTTGAATCTCTTTTCATAAGTTCGCAGGGAGATTTTAAATTATGCTATATTTCTTAGCTTTTTCTCGTTGAAAAATCACTTTTACTTAGATTTTCCTGTTATAAATCAGATTATTTTTAGATTATTAGATTAGTCTTGCTACTAGAATGCCTCAGAGACTTTTAGCTTTACATTTTAACATTTTTTTCCTAAATCAATTTTTTGGGATCTTAATAGATTCTCTCATCTGGAAATAGTTCTGCTGAAGATAGTCCTTTTGTAATTTACTGCAAATCTTAATAAGCTGCTGAGTTTGTTCTTTTGTGGAATGATTTTTTCACTTAAGTACCAGTTTTAAGACTATTTTATTCACTTTAAGATCTTTTATGCTCTTATCTTGACTCAGATATTTAACTTTCCGCTATTCTAGCTTAGGGTTTTTCTTATAACTAATTAAGAACCCTTCCTTTATTGGTAGTTTCATTATCTTTAAAAGTTTCGTTTTCTTCTAGTTCCGATATCGACAAAAGGCTTAGTGAGTTATCAATATTAGATTTCTCATTTTGCTAGTCTATTAAACCTAGTAGTTTTTGACTAAAATCACTATTATGAACTAAATTATTAGTGCTTTTTTCTGGAGTTATAGGAGAATATTCAAACAAACTAAAATCTTCAGTTTCTTTTTTGACTGGAGATATCTCAGATTTAAAAATATTATACTTTAGATTACTTTTTTCTATCTTATCAAAACTCAACCTTTTATTCTCAGGGATTTAGTTTTCCTTCTCATTTCCAGTTATAATTTCTTTAGGATCGCTTGGACTTGTTAATGTACTCTTAGTTGTTAAAATCTCACTACAAGGAGAATAATCAGTACTAATGACAGAGTTAGAATTAGGAGATATTTATGGAAAATTGATAAGAGTGTTCTTAGTGATTTATTTCAAGTTTTTTGGGTTATTAGTTTTCATATTTAAAAGAGATTTTTACTAGTTAAGCTTCGCTAAATTGACTTTTTTCTGAGATACTTTTTACTGCTTTTATAATCTAGCTAAAGCATCCTGATAAACCTTAATCTACTAGTTACATTATTTAATCTCCTTTTCCTACTTTTCGTTCTTTTCTCTTTCCTTTTTTAAGAAATAGCTGACAAGTTCATAATGTATTCCAGTACTTTTTGCCATATAAATTTGCAAACTCTTATCTTTTAAGAGAGTACTTTAATCAACCTTACCTATTCAATCTATTTTTTGGACTAACTACTAGTTTTAGCTTCTAAGCAATGCGTTTTCTTCCAATGCTTGCTAAAGAATTGAGGAGATTCTTTACCACTATTCCTACAAGAGCTAGATAGTTTTCTTTTGCCTATCAATTATCTGTCTATCATCTTCTTCATAAGAGTTTTAAGGAAGTTCAGGAAGCGAAATTAAGTAACTCTAAATCAAGTTGATATTTTACAGAGTAGTAACGCTATCCTAAACAGAATAGCCTGGTAGTAATAAACTTCCAAGCTTTTAGACAAGATTTAGACGCGGAAATCTATTTTTCATAGTATGAAATGAACGTGAAGACATTTAAATAATAGCTCTAAGAATTAAAAGTAAAGTCGAGGAATATAAAATGGAATCTAAGTCAGTCCCTATAACAGCTAGGAGTTTAAATCAGAAGTGATAAAGCAGAAGTAAAACTCCAAGTAAGCTTTCTACTAAATCCTCCAAGATCTCTTTATATGGAAATTAAACTGACAGATAAACTAAAAACATTTGAAAGTCTCTTCATCCATATAACAGTTAAATCTAGATAAAGCTTAATAAAAGGAAAATTAATTAGAGTGATAAGCTGCTTAGGCTAATATAAAGGCATGAATAGTTGTATAAAGAAAAGCAAAGGGAATTAATTGCTAGTAATCAAATTTCTGGTAAGATTCATGGGGTTTAGTTTCCGCTTATCAAAAGAAACTTTACCAACTTCCGAATTCCCTTAATTAATTTAAAAGAATCAGTTCATTTGGCTAAATCTGATTAATCTGTCAAATCAAACCCTAATCTAAAAATTTCTTAGCGAATTAGTTCTCCAACTAGTTATAAGGAAAACTAAAAACCCTTTTCAAATTTTAGAAGCAAAATGGGTATGAAGGAAATATAGGAAATAGAGAACTCTTATAGCTAGCTATCAAATTGTGATTCACTTAATGAAATTAAATCTGACAATCTAAGCAAGAACTAGAAAGATAGTATCAAGATACAAAAGCCAAACGATAATAAGTTAAACTTTATTAATTAAATAGAATATTTTGGAAATAGCAAAAGACCTAATACTAGATCAAGCAGTATAAGTGTAGAAAAATAAAATTACAAAAGGAGGTAAAAGATAAGTCAATATGAATTAAAAACTAAAATTAATTTCAATGACTTAATAAATTATAAAACAACTACCGGAGAATGAAGTAATGGTGGTAAAAATTTCCAGTCTAAAATATAAGAAGATTGCAGAATAAAAAAGTTGTATGACTTGAAGGAATTCAATAAATAAATGCGCAGCGAACTTAGTTCCGCAGGAATGCTAATAAAATGAAATTAGCTTGCTAGTAGATTTCGTATTAGATTAATCTCATATTTTATTTCTTTACATATTCGTTACTTTTTTACTCCTTAAGATTACTAAAGATTCTCAGCTTCTATAATATAAAAAAGTGGTAGGATAATTATCATCTTCTTGCTTCTTTTAAATAAGTAAATAAACTAAGGTTTTGAGCTGTAGTATTCATAACCAAATAAAATATATATTTAAGTAAATGTTTTCAATCATAAAGGTATATGTTTAAAATAAAGAACATTCATATGCTAATAATAGTTTTAGAATTAAGCTGCTATTTAAATTTCTTAGCAGCATGAAATTCTTATTGATTTTTCATACAAATTTGAAAAAAATTGTCGTTAAGAAAAGATTAGAAAGAATTTTTCGATCGATAAAATGATTTTCTTAAAAGATAAATAATTATATAGAATAAATATCTTTTATACTATAGTAATATTCTACAAGTTTTAAGCTATTCCTTTTATTAATAAAAACAGTTCAATTTTGCTATATTGCTTCGTACTAGATAAAGTATATGGCACCTTTTCTACTATTATCTATCTTTGCAGTTTAAGTTTAGCTTAAAATGCAGAGGCTATTACATTAAATTATAGAATTTGCAAATATAATATTTTAGATAAAAGAGATAATAATACTAAAATAGTTAATTCACATTAGTAATTGAAATTATCTAAGCTTCTCTCTAAATTTCTTATATATAAATAAGTGAAATACTATGCATATCGAATACTTATAAAACCTTTATTTGGTCTAGTTATCTAAGAAACTAAGAACTAGCCATCAACTAGTTAAAATACTGTAATTTCTAGATATTACTAATATTATATTTAACTTTGACAGTCTATCTAATAGATGTCTATTTATCTAGCTTTACTTAATGATTATTCATTTCAAGATATATTTAGACTTCCTGAAAATTTAAATTGCTACTTGACTCCATAAAGTATTCTATTATCAGAATAAAATCAACTTTGATTTATAGAATAAAATATATTAAAATAACTGCAATAACTAGACTAATTATGCTAGTATATATAATACTACTGCTAATTCACTCTTTTGCTAAGCTAATTAAATAGGATTTTCTTCTATTTATTTAAGCTTTATTCTAAACGCTTTGAGCTATTATGCATGACTATTTACCTCTTTTGCTAAATCTAAAAATAGAAAGAAGTTAGAATTAGTAATGCTTCAGAATTATCTAATCTAATGTCTCATCTGAAAGTATAACTGTAAGAGTGATAAGCAAATCTATTTCCTATCAAGCAATTGAGCAATAACTTAAAGCGAGTTTGTTTAATTCTAAAGCTAAAGAGTAAGGAAAAGAGACTAAGCTGTTAATTGAATATCATTTAATTAGCTTAATTTTCTGATATAAACTTAAAAATGCAAAATACCAATGAAAAAAACATCAAATAAGAAGAAAAATCTAAAATTTTCAATTTCTCTAAAGAGGAAATCAAGCAAATGTCTAAAATCAATAAAGCTAGTGAAAACTTCAACACCAGATAGAAGATGCGCTTCAGTAATATATCTCCAGATTTTAAAAATAGTCAATTTAGCTCCTTCGCTTCTTAGAAAAATTCATAATAAGAAAAAGTTAAAAATAGTGGAATGATACGCGATAGAAATTCGTTGCAGTATATAGAATAAAAAAGAAATGGATCACATTCACCTTCTAAGTAATCTTAATCTAGTTATTAAAGCTAAAAGGGAGGAAACAAGCAAAAATAGTTAGCTTCTAAACTTAAAGGATTTGGTGTTGGTCTTGGTTATGAAATGGCTACTACTTTTGAGTTGTATACATCACAGCATACAAAAACATATAATGAAATATAATGCAATTGTGATTTATAGGATCCATAAACTCGAAAGAGTATATAAGATGGAATATCAGAGCCAGTAAAAGGAGAAAGTTGCGTAAGAGCTAAGTAATGAATGTAATTAGCCTATGGCGAAAAACCTTCTGAGTAATAATTAGAAAATTCTAAGAAACTTTATTATAATTTGTTGCAAACCTAAATAGAGATGAGAGAACATGAATTGTAAATAAAAAGAGATTTATCTAGAACTTTTCCTGAAGAACAATATTTTTAAGAAGGATAAATTGGACATAAGCGCTTACAAGATACTTTATCAACTTTCGTTAAGTATGATCCTTAATTAGGTTATGTTTAGGGAATGAATTTTATTATGGGAGCTTTATTATGACATGCAAATGAAGTAGATGCCTTTTGACTCTTCGTATCATTAGTTGAAAAATATGAATTGAGAGATATTTATTTGCCTGGACTTCCAGGACTAAGTAAACATTGCTAAATAATTGATATGTTAATTTAGTAAAACTTACCCTAGTTATACCGTCATCTTGCTGAACATATGGTAGTTGTAGAAATGTTTGCAACTGAATGATGCTTTACTCTTTTTGGTAGCCTTATGCCTCTCTAAATAGTAGTAACTTTTCTAATATTTTAGGGTGATTTCTTTCAAGAATTTTATATCTAAAGCTGGTCAATATTTTACAGATTAGCTTTAACTATTCTTAAAAATCTAGAACCTTTAATCTTATAGTAAGATGAAGTAGGTGAGATTATGTAACCTCTAAAGCCAATTAACAAACCTCGCAACTGAAAGAAATTCTTATATAACGTAAAAATTATTCCTAAAAAGCTGAGAACGTAAGAAAGTGCTATTAAGTGAGGACCATTTCTAAAGGAAAGCAAGGCGATAGATATTGATGAGCGGTATATACGATTCTTGCACATGAATTTCAACCCTGAAACAAGATAGTTTAGAAATCTATCTGACTATTAGAATTGATTTGCATAAGTAATTCAAAACCAAATTTTTGTTTTATTGAGGTTATTTAGTACTAATAATTATAACCATACAGCCTTAAAATTAATATCTCATATTCATTCTACTTTTTATTTAATCACTAGGAAGATATTATCTATTTATTAAATCTAGTTAAATAAATAGTCCTCAGTTATTGGATATACCTTAAGTTATATTTTACTAAAAATGACTAGACTTAATGATATAATAAGCTATTATAAGATACTATATATATGAACTATAGTAAATACTTAACCTAATAGAGCTATTAATTACCTATCTTTGTGAGGTTTGAATAAATATCTTATTAGCTGATGTATCATATACTTTTTGCTTCTAAATAAGACTTGTAGGGGACTATAGGATATATCTTAGTACTTAATAAGACTACATTCCCCTATTTATACTTCAACTATGAGTTTCTACTTTTATTTATTGCAATTAAAATAGAAATAGATGTTTACCTATTTTGATATTGAAAACGCTCTTTAAAACTAAGTTTATAATAAGGAAGATAAAGCAAACAATATTCTATAAAATAAAAGTAGAAAGCTAGCAATGATATAAAGAGGAATAATCAAGTAGAGATGTTGTTTAAGAAAGCTTATAGCCTTTCTTAGCAAACTATGAGAAGTAAAGCTAATTTAAATATAGTGATTATAGAATATTGATTTTTAATAAAGTAAACTAAAAATCGCAGCTGATCACTTATTCATAGCCCATTTTAAAGCTGATATTTCACCGTCCTAATAGCCTATTTTAATTTTTTTCTTAGCGTCTTCAGGATTAAAGTTAATTTCGATAATTTGATTACTTAATGAAGCTTTAGGATAGATGATATGCCTAAATTATACGTTTGGATAGATTTTTTCTATTCTTTATAGAAAAGTCTCAGCTTGGTAGAAATATTTTCCTACTTGCTATTGAAAAGTACTAAATAGACTCCATCCATGAATTTATTCAGTGCTTATATATTCCTTTTCTTGGTTGTTCATAAGGAAGATATCGACAATAATGTTTTTATCTTAATCTACTACTTATCTACATCTTTAAATAGCCCCTTCAACATCTAGATTCCATAAACTACCTCCATCAATATATAACTACCCTCCACATAATTATGGAGGGAAAGCTCCTGGGATTGCAGAAGAGCACATAGAAGCATTTACAAGATTTTCAACTGAAGTAATGAAATTTTATTCAGTTAAGCGCTCCGTAATACCTGTATTTAGATTAACAGCTGTAATGGTACTCATTCTGTACAACTTATTAAAACTTTAAGTATTTTTAAGGAGAGAGTTTCTTAATGGAGAGGAATCTAACAAACTATTGTACTAAAAGAGCCATTACATTAAATATCCTGATCTTTTCTTAAATATATCTTCATTATTAAACTGACCCCAGATATCAGTCATTAAATTAACTGCCTTCATTTCTTCTCCTTTTGGAAACAGGTAAAAAGGAATAGCATTAATAGAACCTACAGAAGTTCCTGAAACTACATCATACTAGATTTCTTCTTAAGAAACTTTATCTGGGTATTTTTATGAAAGTGCGATTGTAGTGTTAACTATCCCAAATATTACTCCAGCTTAGTAAGATCCTTTCGCACCACCTCCAGAAAGTACCAGAGCCCTACATTTAGACTACAATCCAGAGATGACTTGCAAGAAGGAAACTAGCAATACTAAATGTATCACTTTCATATTATTTAAAGTATTAAAATGGAAGCTAAAGCTAAAGGTTATGCTAATTATTTGTTACTTTATTTATCTAAATAACTTATCAAATCCCACCATCATAAATATATAAACACAAATAATTTCATATTATTCCTTATAAAAGCTGCTTATTTATAATCAATAAAGCCAAAAATAAATCTATTTCCTTAATTTAATTATTTGATTATTAATCTCTTACGTATACTTGCAAGGCGTTTTGCTTATAAAGCTCTTGAGATTTTATTAAGGAATATTGTATTCAAAGCATTAAATAAACTAAGGATATATGAAAGAGGCTTATTATTGATAGGGATTACTATTATTTAATAATCTACTTATTACACTTTTGCTATTTTTGCTATATCAAGTTACCCTTATGCTAGTTTTCATCTGAATAAAAATTCAGTATAGTTATCTAAGAAAGTAGTTTAAAAGTTACTTGTATAACAATAATAAAGGACTTAGTTAGAAAGTAAAGCCAAATAGAACTAAATAAGTTATTATAAATCAGAATACTAATATAAGCTTGGATAACTAGAAGAAGGTTAAATATACAACTTAATAGTTTAATTAATTAAAATAACTCTTAGTAAATCTTTAATTTAAGCTTTATATGATTAACATCAACACATTTTAAAATAGTTCTTTTCTCTTATTTTTTGCTTTATCATATAGCTAATGTTGAGTCATTTGATAAAAGTATTACTTTAATAAGCTTTAAAGTCTCACTATGCTTGAACTTTAATTGAAGGTTTATTATTCTTTAAGCTATATCGATTTTTAAGTATAATTAGAACTAGATATTGATGAACTCTTTTCCTGATTTAGTCTATATAAAGTTCATAAAATATAATTGTCCAAATGAATGAAAGTAATAATGAGTTACTTATTACATAAGCTGTCTTTTTCAAATACATATTCTTATAGATAAGGCTTGAATAGGATTATCAATCTTTCTATTAAAAAGCTTATAAAATGCCTAGTATTTATGTTTCATTCTATTAAATAAAAAGGAAATATTTCAGTTTACTCTAGCTAGCATTACGTTAAATGGAAGAAATAGATTTATATGAAAATCGATTTTTCAAATATTTGCTAAAAAGCCATCCTCAGCTACTTAAGCGAGCATATGAGCAAAATCTTATAATTTCTGTTCCAACTGAATATGCTTTATAGTCTAAAGAGTTTACTAGAGATTTTGCTTGTAAGCTTTTTAACTTTAGTCCATCATTTTTTGTAGCCTTCAAAATTCAAAGAGAATGCTTTTACTAATTTAGCTAATAAAACAATAGTGTAGCAGGGAAAATTTTTGAGTAACTAGATAGGTTATAAGCATGGATTCGCTGCTGAAATTCTAAAGGAAGAAAACGCTCACATTTCAATAGAGGTAGAATCAGAAGAAATAAGTATTTTAATAAAAATCGTTTACTTAAGTACTTCTATTGATGATAGTGAATCTCATCTTGTGTATTTAAAGCAAGATCCTATCTTAAAGTTCCATACTAGCAAAGAATATCAAGGCTATTTCTAAAACGTACTAATAGGAAGTGAAAAAGCCTGAAATATTGCTAGCGAATTTGCTGAAGTTTTTAACTAATCCTTTTAATTTTTAGCTGAAAGCTAATCAGAACTTTAATTGGAAAACTGTTGTAATTAGATTTAACAAGTGATGAAATAAGTCTGGGATGAATCTCTAAACTCAATAGATGGACTTGGGGAAATAATGAACGAAAAGAAATGATAGTTGCTTTTTGGAGAATGTGTGGAAAGGTAAGACATATATAAATTATAGTGTCGTTATTGGACCACTTTATAAGAAATTGATGCAAGCAATGTACAGTTTTTCATCCTAAAAGATACTTAAGCTTCAAGCAAATAAATAACTAATTAAAGAAAAAAATTTGAACTTTGGCTATCCAGAAAAAATAAAAGGAGTTATTTTCACATCTCTTGAGTCTTAATTCTAGTAGATTGAAGAAATGCCTACTCCTTGGGAAAAATGCTAGCTTTTGATAAAGATCCTGGAATAGATATCATTTGAAGTAAAAATGTAAAAGTCAGGTCTCATAATTGGAGCTGATGAAGTTCTTCCTATCTTAATTTCACTTATAATTAATACTCCATTCAAGGAAATTCAGGTTAATATTGACTTTGTTGCAAAGCTAAATAAGAATTCTTTATCTAGTAGCTCTGAATATCAACTCCTAAACTTTTAAAGTGTTTTTAACATTATCAATGATATAGCTGATGACTATCAGAAAAAGAACCACCAAGTAGTTAACGAGAATAAGAAATAAAACCTTAAGTCTATGATAGCTTAGCAGAAAGAAGAACAGAAGAAAAAAATCTTATTAAGTAGTTCGAGCAGTAGTGAAGATGAAGAAGATTTCGGAGCTTTTGGAAAACCAAATTATTGAATAGATTTACGCAAACACTTAATTTTAATCTAGAAACCTTCATTTTTCTATCCATTGCTTCCCATTTATATTTTCCCATTTTATCCAGTTAACCGCGAAATAAACTGTTGATTAGATATCTAGAATATTTACATATAATAGATTCATAAACATTGTATGAGTATTAATTTTAAGGAAGATGGATTATTAAAGAATGAATACTAAGATTTAAAGGCTAAAACCTAGATTAATAAATAATAGCAAAAGCATTAAATTAAAATTAAATGCGAAACCTAACAATATCACATGATTTATTACAAGTACTGTAAATTAGCTTGATACTAAGACCCAAATTTCTTTATAATGTAAGAGCACTAACTGCACTTTGCTAGTATCCTTTTTTTAAACGCTCTTTTATTCATATTGTTTTAAAATTAAGCTGGTTATTTAAAGCAGCAAATAATTCCACAAAGAACTGTCAAAAGAGAACTTTTCCACATTTGATTTTGAATTTCTTGAGCTTGCTCATATATTTGGATTGTTACAGGAACCATCGTTTTACAGTTAGAACAATATTCTAAATTTTAATCTTAGGTGATAAGAGATTTTGAGTTATGCTAATTCATTCTCTAAATACTTAAACATTTTTTTTCCTCAAGAACTTGCTTTTCCTGTATAAGTGTACTTACAAACTTAAACTCATCTTTTCCTTACTGCAAAGAGTTTTTCTCTTCAAGTTAACTCTATTTTCTGTTTTGGTTTCCATTTAATACTTCATTATTTTATTTCTACATTAAAGCTGCACTTTGACTTTTAAATTTATTGTACTTATCTTCATCAATTACTTAAATTTCCTTTTAAGTCTAAGCTATGCTACTTTAACGGGAATGATAAATGGAATTTATTTGAGAGCAAGACTCTGAGTTGCAGATAAGTTTATTCACATCAAAACTTTCCTCACTGATAATTGATTATTGAGTACTTATTCTTCCATTACTTATATTTGACTTTTATCTCGGTCTTGTTATTATCGGCTTCTACTGTAGTACGAAAGAATGATCTTGCGTTTTAGGTTGAATGGATTATGTCAAGCTTAATTTTGAGGAAAAAAGAGAATGGTTAGGACATTCTGTAGATACCTAAGATTAAGTAAAATTGACTCCTTGCTAAGTGTCATAATTTTTTTTAAAGTCTCGATTTAGTGAATTACACTCTTTTGAAGCTATATGTTGGCTCCTTACACTTTTACTTCCTTCAGAAGAGAAATTGCAACTACTTCTAGATTTTTATTAAAAGTTGGGCATACTCAAATTGCTGTAACCAAATTCGAGACTTATATCAGAGTCTTGCATAAACTTATCCATGTCTTCTTAATAGCTTCCAAGATAAATCATTGATTCAGAATCTGAAGAGGGCTGTGAAATTTCACTTGTACCTGATTTATTGAGAGTCTAAAGAATATGCTTATAATTTTGCTTTTGAGGGTTAATAACTACAGTAGATGTTGATGATTATTGCTTATGCGTTTTAATTTAATGCTATTCATAGAAGCTTCTACTTAACTCCAGACTGTAGGAATCCTCTTCTGAGCTTTCTTCTATTTACTTATAATTATGTTCTTATTAAAAAGGCGATTTTACAGTTCTTATTTTGTTATACTTGTAGAGATTGCAAGGATCATTACCTGTCTCTGTTTCTTTTTCTTCCTCAATTTCCAAAATATCAGAATATTCTTCATTAAAATATCTGAAGGAAGAAGCAAATCTATGACGAGAGCCTTTTTTTATCAATTCGTTATAATACTCATCAGTCATGATACTAATTTGCCTGTACTAATGAGAACCACTTTAAAAATGGTCGACGAATCTCTCTTTTGGTGTTTAACTTTACTTGGTAATTATCAAAAAAGAGTTAAAAGAGCGATTATTTAGGTCCTAACTTAGCGATTTATATCGAAGCTTTAAATTAGCGGATGATTATTTTAAGTAAAAGTTAAAATTAGCATCCGAAGAGTTAGAGGAGTAGCTAAACGAGATATATCTCTAAATATTCCCCTACTATTTGTTAGTTTCTTAATTTTAATCTCCTTCATCGATACTTCTAGATTTTACCCGATTACTCTTATAAAAGCGGTCTAATTAGAAGATGTTTGAATAATCGAGCAGCTTAAAAAGCTGTTTATCTTCCATTTTATTTAAAAATTAACTTTTTAATTCTAATTATTTTTTATATTACTGTTCATTATTCTATTTCAGAGCTAACTTTCATATAATATCTCTATGCAAGAGACATTCCATCTTCATCTGCTAAAATCGAACTTTTATTAAGAAAACTTTTAGAAATTGTTTGAGCTTACAAGATGCAATATCAATGTGATTATCTAAGCGTCTTTCTCAAACTAGCAATCATTATATTAAATTTAGCTAGAAAAATCTGATTAAAATTGACTTTATACTACAACATTGAATAGCAAGATCAAATTTAACTAATTTTATAAAAGTGAAGATAATCACTTTGTAGCAAAGCATATATAATCTAAAAAATAAAGGTTAAGGGAAAATCATAATGGGGAAAGGTAAAAATCTCTGGGGTTTTATCATAATTTACAACTATCAGAAATTTAAATAAATATCCAGATAATCAAAAAGGAAAAAATTCGTATATGAGAAATGAAATAAGTTTTCAGTATCGAGGATGAACTAACATAAAATCTTTCAGAGAGATTAAGAGAACTCATAGCCCATAACAATAATGAATTTAGAAACGATGCATTAAAGAAAGAACTAGCATAAAGAGAATTAGTGGATGAAGCAATTTAATTTTTTAATTCTAATTCAGCTTAACAGTGGAATTTTCAGTGATAACCGAAGTAACTAAGAATATTATCATGATTATTTAAGAGGAGAAGGAAAAGGATATTTAGAGAAATAAATTATTAAGATATTAGAAAAATTAAGAAGCTTATTTTACTAAGCAAAACAAGTTATAGAAAATATGATATTATAATATTTCAATTCTTCAGCAAATAAAAAACAGCAGTTTCAACTTCAAAATGCTTTAAAAGAAAGAGGATTAATTATTTTAAAGAAAACTCAGAAGAATTTATACAAATAGCAATAGAGTATAAAAAAATTAAAGTAAAAAGAAAATTTATAGATGGAGTAGTGGTAACCATACTCGTAAAAAATTGGAAGAGAAATTAGTAAAAATCCAGGAAAAGCAAGCACTATTTAAAATAATGGTTGAAATTAATATTAAATTTAAATATCTCAATAATAATTAATTTTAAATGCTTTATGTATTTTGCATTTATTAATTTTTACTTAATTTCTATATTCTAAAAACTATAAAAATATGTATTCAAAACTACTCAATACTTAACAAATTCATTTTACATTCTAAAATATTTCAACCTATAAACAACTATATAGACAATTCGCTATTTTATTATTTTCATTTGCTTCTACTAAACCAAAATTTTAATATCCATTCATCTGTAATATTAAGAATTAAAATTTTTTATTCGTCTAACTTCTCAATAAAAATAATATTTTTTATACATTCCTATTTATAAAAAGAACATTTTTTTAATTGTTTTTTTTACATTTCTCTTTTAATTTCTCTATATACTTATAAGCTCCAAGAAATTCAATCATTTTAAAATTAAATATAACTGAAGCATTTTTCATCTTTATTTATTTCAAAAAAGGTTACTCTTCCTTAGTCAAACCCTCTTTATATTTACTCTTTTTTATTACATCAAATATCTTTTGTAGTTAATCTATTCTAACTATTGCAATTTACATTATAATATCTTTTTTATTTTAAGCTTTTCTTTTCCTTTTCATTTTAAGATAAAAATATTTAAAGTTATTTAATAAAATTTCATTTATTATTTCTTACTTTTTCATAAGCATCTTTTTGAAAATTTTATACTATCTAATTGTTTTTCTTTTTAGTCAATCTATTTTGTATAAATTTGCTATTTCTCTTTTTATAGTAATTTTGATTTATATCCTGGTTATAATATTAGATAGATAAGTATCAAAATTATGCTTTATTCTATTTACTCTGTAGCTTATCTGTATGACTAATGCTATTAAGAATATATATTAAAGTTAATTTATTCATATGGCAGAACAAAAGCTAATAAGTGATGGAAGGAGTACTAAAAAAAATGGATTAATCTCTTCGACTCTCAAAGAATTAACTTAAAAACCTAAAGAGAAAGGCGGCAAAAGAAATTTAGAAAAAACAATAGCAACGAGAGGAGTCAAGTTCGTCATCAGAAGGTAAAGTGATGGTAGGATCTATAGAGATAAGATAACCTAAGAACGAATCTGATCAAAAACTTTAAATTTAACTAGATCAAATGTAAAAATTAATTTCAAAGTATGAAGAAATAGCTTATAACTAAGGAGAAAAAATAAGGGAATTAATGAATAGCATAGAGGATTAAAACAACGAATTATTAATACTCAGAAGACAGCTCATTCAAAGCAATTTGATAACGGAAGAACAACTCTGAACTTAGTCACAATAAAACTTTAAATATGACACGAAAATGGAAATAGAAAAAATACCAATAGAATTAAAAACAGAATTGAATCCAGAAAAAGAAATGATTGCTACAAGTTTCATTAAAAGATTAGAAAATATAGAAAATAAATTATCATAAAAAAGAACGAAATAAAGACAATAATACAAACTTTGTTGATGTTGCAAATCAAATCAACATATTTTAAAAAACTATTGATAATGAAAGAAAATAAACGAATAAGAGCAGAAAAGAACATGGAGACAACTCAATAAACTATGAATAACTCCAACAGGATCTACAAATAAAAGCTTTTTGCAAGACCACTTGAACGGTTACAGTGGTAACCTTCCACTTAATAAAAAGGTCGTGGATCACACCCACATTAAAAAAACTGTCCGCAGGAACTGGTTGCAATTCCAGAGAATGCAAAACTCTACTAACTTTAAGTATATTATTATTATTATTAAATCTTATTCAATATTTTCATTTTTCTATTTTTCTGCAACATCTTTTTAAATTAATTCCTTTTCAATGATCATGTCTTGATCTTGTTTAAGGTTCGTTTGAGACTATTAGTATAATTATTGCTCCGTTACTAAATTATTCTGGATTAACTGACGTCTAATTATTAACAATTAATTATTTTGATCATCTATGAAGTTCATTAATTCTCTGATTTTTTCTCCTTGGTTGTAAATTATTTCTTGATACTCAAAAATTTTATTTTTCATTTAATCGAGCTATAAAAAAACTTCTGAATTCTCTCCAATCTTACCTGGATTATTCTGAGCTGTTCCTATCATAATTTTACCTTCTGATGAGGAGCTCGATTTCTCTTCTAGTTTTTGTTATTTAGGTAATTGTTTAGCCGCTTTCCTTTTTGCGTTCTAGTTAAGTTTTTGGAAAGGCGAATAGTCTGTTCCATTTTTTTTAATCATTATTTATTTAAAACTATCTTAATATTTAAATATTTGGAAAATTCTTCACAAGTAAACTAGAAAAATTAATGAGTTCTATCTGATATAAGCAAATTTATTTAATAAAGCTAGCTTCTAATTATTATGATAATTATAAAAGCAGATAATAAATTTAGTAATCTAAATATTCAATTCTTTCGGTATATTATAAGAAAATAAATCATATTTATCTGCAACAAAGTTAGACTTTCTTTTAAAAATATTCTATAGAATAATAATATCATTTATACTAAGTAGAAATAAGTTTATAAATTGGCTAAAAAGGAAGAAAATACTATCGTTAAATATAAATAACTATAGATAATCCTATTTATATTAATCTTTTATATTCATTTTTTTTATTTCTAATTTATTTGGATGATTAAAGCTTTTACTCATGAAATTTTAAAACTATCTCTTAAATCAAAATTAATTTTTATATGCATAATCGTTTGTTTTTCCTAAATCAATGTTTTAAAATTTAAAAATTAGTTATATTCTTTCATTAATCTATATATAAATAGAAAATAGTTTAAAACTTTTTGCTGTTTTATTACTCTTTTAATCAATTAAAAAATTAATTTAGAAGTTTTAATCCAAGAGTCATACATATAAAATTAAGTAAATGTTAATTATTATATAATAATATGAACCTTTTAAAATTTTTATTGCTAAATTTTATATCAGTTTTTAGTTTTTCTACGCTTAAAAAAATTATGGAAAATTTTAATTAGAATGTGCTGCTTTCATTTTTGAAATATCTTTTTGCAATTAATATTAAAAAAAATGTGGAGAAAAATAGACTCTCCAAAACCTATGGAGATTTTCTCTTGAGCAATAATAATCTTTTTTTTATTCCTATTCCTATTCTTTTTTCTATGTTATATCTCCATTATTATTGAACAATATCTTCATTTTATTTCTAATTCTATTTCCTTCCGACAATTTTCTATATTTGCTTTTATGATTTCTTGTTATTTTTTTAGGATATCATGTACATATCTTTAATAAAGCTATATATTTCAGCATAAACAATTTCTTTATTTATTTAAGCTTAAATAAATTTTTTTATGATCTACTCAATCTCATTAAAAAGCTTTGCTTTAATATTCTTTATTTAAATTTTGTTGATAGTTATTAACATATTATAAATAATGATTTTAACTAGTTTAAAAAGTCAAATGTTTATTGAAAAATATTAATACCTCATCACAAATAGTAAAGAATCTTCCATTCTCCTTTATATATATTTTATTTGTTGTTTATTGAAAAATGTATATAGATATATTTAGTTTAATATAATAATAAAAGATATATAATTAATGGTCTAATAATATGATATTCTTGAGATATTATGGTTTATTTAAATTTAAATACTAGTACTTTTCTTTATTTAGACAATTGTTTTATAAAAGTATTTATATTAATTCACTCTAATAATTATATTCTTCATTTTAACTTTACTTTTATTACTATTTTAGCTAATCTAGTACTTTTATATTCATTAGTGCTTTAGTGTCTATAATTTACAGCTGATGCTTTTAATTTTATTTGAAGTATTTAGTATTATACTCTTATAAGATTATTCTATTTAAAATTTAAACTACAGGATAAGAAGCAAATTTACATTAAGATGATTCACAAATAAATAGCTTTAAATGCAAATGCTCTATAATTAAAGTTATTTAGATGTATAGATGCTTAAAAAGTAATGGCTAATCATAATATTTAAGGAAAGTAATTATAAGGAATAGAGAGAATTTATAATTAGTGCTCTATAGTTCATACTGTATAAGTACAGAGATTCTAAAATATTAGAGCTTAAATCTAATTATTGCATACTTTATAATAGTCTCTTAAGACTCTATCAATAAAATATTTCTTAAGTTAAGCATTTTACTTCCTAAAGTTGAAAAATTAGTGTAAGTGAGAATATCTAGATTTATAGTAAGGGAATAAAAGCTTAGATTGATATATTATCTGCTTTATTTAGGGAAGAGTTTTGATATATTTACTATTAATTTGTTAATTTATTAATGGAAAAGAACGAAGTTTAGAGCCTAGAATAGATATTTGAAGAAAACTTGAAGAAATAATAGTAATGTGTCAAAGTGGAAATTGTTCATCTTTAGCAAACTCAATTTGAAGAGCTTAAATCAACAGAGAATGGATCTATTAAAGATAAATAGGACAAATTAAGTGGAAATTAAAGAGTATAAATTTATGAATTTAACAAAGGAGATTAAATACTTCAGCCTTTTTCTTCTTTGAATGAAATTGTACTAGAACTTAATAATGTCCATAAAACTTATTTGTTGGGAGTTGAGGGAGTTCCAGCTTTAAGAGGAATTAATCTACAAGTTAAAAAAAGAGAATTTATGTGTATTCTTGGCAATTCTGGAGGAGGTAAAACCACACTACTTAATATTCTAGGTGGTATTGATAAACCTACAAGAGGAGATGTTGGAATATGTGGAATAAGAGTTAAGTCTAGTACAAAAGACTCAGAGTTAGCTAATATAAGAATGACAAGAATAGGATTTGTTTTCTAGAGTTTCAATTTGCTAGGAGGACTAACTGCTTTGGAAAATGTAATGCTTCCAATGAAATTATTAGGTTAAAAAAAAGAAAAAGAAATGAAATAAAGAGGTATCGATCTGCTAAATTCAATGGAGTTACAAGATAGATTAAATCATTATCCAAACTAGTTATCAGGAGGATAATAATAAAGAGTAGCAATAGCAAGAGCATTATCTAATAGTCCAGACATTCTTCTTTTAGATGAACCTACTGGTGATTTAGATACTACAAACACTAAATTAGTCATGAAAATTTTAATTGACCTGCATCAAAATACTAACCTAACTTTAGTAATGGTAACTCATGAAAATTGACTCTAATATTTAGCTACGAGAGTAATTAAAATGCTCGATGGAAAAATGACTCAAAACTACGAAATAACAAAAGAAGAAAGAGAGAAAGCTTTTGGGGAACTTAATTCGAATGAAAGAATTGTCCAGCAAAAGCAAAAAACAGTAATAAGAGCAAATCAATTTTATGATTACTTGCAATAGTGATATTTAGATAGAAATAAATAACTAAATTCATTTAAATAATCTATTAGGTCATTACCACCAATATCTCAATATAAAGCTTAGCTTTATTCCTCTTCTATATCCCTTTATACTTTTTAGATATTCTTCTATCCAATAGTTCTATTTAAATTATTCCTTTTGGTATAAAATATCTTACTAAAACTTAGACTAATTTTATAGTCTTTAGAATTGTAATATTTGCTTATTATTTTTAAATATTAATATAACTAAAATAGAAGCTTCTCTTGTTACTAATTTTACTTCATCTGATATTTATTTTAATTGATTATTAAATATGGATTATAGACCATTCTCAAGCTCCTAACGTAGTGGTTTTGGAGCAAGCAATAGACCTAAATCTGCGATGGGATTAACTTCGTCAAGATAGATGGTGGTAGGATAGGGTGGAGTTACCTCTTCTTTAGCGAGGCAGAAATCAAAGAAGTTACCTCCTCCTCCTAAAACAAGAGCTTTCAGAGCTTAAGAACATATTGTAGCAACTCTATTTAGAAAGTATTATTTGAGAGGAGATTTACCTATAATTGTTAACTTCCAAGGAGCTAAAAGAAAGCTAACGTGAAGAGTCTCTCCAGATTTATTAGACTTTTCTCATTATTTGCCTATATTTTTTGATGGCCTTAGAGAAGTTCAAGAGCCTTTTGTTTTTATAGCAGATTAAGGATGTGAAGAAATGCTTTCACAAGGTCAACATAAAGTATTACCAGTTTTACCTTAATTAATTCTCCCTCTAAAGGCAGCTTTATCTACCAAGAGGATAGATGTAGTGATCAGAGCTATTAAGAAACTACAAAAACTTGCTCTTGTTGGTCCTTTAGTTGCTGAAGCTTTAGTGCCATACTTCAGACAATTATTGCCAGTTCTTAATTTGTTTAAGAGTAAAAGACTTAGCACATTTGATAAGTTTGAGTATGGACAATACAAAAACGAAAACGTTGAAGATTTAGTCTAAGAAACCCTAGAAATCTTAGAAAAAAACGGAGGAGAAGATGCCTATATAAACATAAAGTACATGGTACCAACCTACGAAAGCTGTATGTTTTGATTAACTTTTTATTTAATTTGTTAAATTTATTTAAAACATAATAGTTCAAATAGTAACTTATTTAGCTAGCCATAATTAATCTTATATATCCTTTCGTAGAGTGAAATTAATAATCCTATTGATTATTAATAAATATGCAAACTTAATATATTCCTATTTATATATAAAATAGATGTATTCAATTTAATAAAATTACCTTTATAGCAAGTATAAGAAATAAAGAAAAAGGATAAGCATAAGGTAATTAGAGATAAAATAGGTAGTTACTAAAACTAATGGCTTAATCAATATACAATTAAGTCCTTTTTTTCTTTTTTATAGCAAATCTAATATTTATATTTGCTTTCTAAGTAAAATTGCTAAACTCCTAGCTAATGCTAGATTATCATTCCTTTAAGTTTATTTAAATGGATTTGAAGAAATAAATAAGTTATAGTGTTTAGATATAATAAATGACTATTGAAATTTAATCCATAAGCTTTATATGAAACTTAAAAATTACTTAGTAGCATTTCCTTTATAAGAGAATATCTAAATATTGTCTAACTGATTAAAAGACTTTAAAGTAAAAATTTTTCTATTAGTATTGAAAGTTCAAAGTTATAAGAAATATAATAGGATTAACCTGCCTTTAACTAAGCTTCTCATACTGAATTAGCATGGAAACGAACTGTTAAACTAAAAAATGAGGTATAAATGAATATTAATACAAAAGACTAAATTTAAATAGCTAAGGCTATTGATTTAATAATCTTAAGATTAGCTTAATTAGCCTACTAATATTTAAATATGTAAAAATTAACATAAGGATAATTTCGAGCTATTGCTTAAAATGCTATTGGAAAACTAGGAAAGAATGAAACTATTAAGACTGGTGAGTAAGAATTAAAAGAACTAATAGCAGCTGTTAAAGATGAGTATATCTCTGTTATGTTTTTACTGATTAATGAAAATAATGATAATCTTCCGTTAGGTCATAAATGCTAAATTATTAAGCTTTTCGGTCTTTTATCTGAAAATTTAGGTGAACTATTTTTACCTCATTTACCTCGAGCTATTGCTGTCTTAACAAAAAAGTTAAAAGATTCAGATGAAAATATGTAAGAGGCTATTTCTACTGCTTTTGGTCAGTTAGCGCTTAATTTATTATATAAAATAGACACAACCGAAGCTTAATGCAAATAGCTCTCTGCTATGCTAAAGCCTCTTTTCTCCAATTTGCAGGCTAGTAGTAAATTAATTTAAAGAGGATCAGCTTTATGCATCAACAAAATAATACAGCATTCACCTGTTGAATGTCTTAAATTCAATTTACAACATATATGTGAACACCTCCTTCATTAACTTTAGATTCCAACTTGCAAATGCTCAAGCTAGTCTATAGATTGCTTGCTAAGCTTGATAGTTTCTGTAGAATAAGATTTTATTCCATATATCTAAACTACTTTAGATGTTATAAGTAAGATGATTAACAGTGATGATTGACTTACAAGGAAATCTTGTGTAGATACCCTTCACAAACTAGGCTAAGTTTTGCCTAAAGCACTTACTCCTTTTAAAAGTTAGCTTCTTTCACTCTTAAATTAGTTTCGAACTGATAAAGTCAAACCTGTAAGAGAAAATGTACTGGAAGCTATTAATGCTATTAAATAGATTCAAGGTGAAGATTCTTTAATGAATACTCAACGTTCAAACTAAGGATCTGAGCAAGAAAAGTTTAGTAGAAAGAATATGCTAAAAGGACCTATAAATCCAGGATACTTCGCTTAGGAAAGCAATCCTGAGAAAATTTAAGTCTTGTATAAGGAGCCAAAAGTTCCTAGCAAGCTATAATAGTAGAAATAACTAACTCCAAAAAATAACCCAGAAAAACAGATTATATAAGAAAAAAAACGTATAAGTTTGCCATAAAAGCCTCAGATTTCATAGGAAGTAAAGGATGAAATAATAGATTCATTTAGAAGCTAAACAGAAGATAATTTTAGAAAAGAAGACTAAAATTTGCAATTTAAGGGATATTCTAATCGCGAATAATCTCAAAGAATTTGGTAATCACAACTCTAAAGTTCGAATTATTTAAATTACTCACAACCACAATACTTCTAGTAGTACTCACCTTTTTAGCCCTTAAATATTTCCACGTTTCAGATAAATGAAATCCAATAGCTAAAAGAAGAAATATGAGATCTAAGAAACTGAACTAAAACTGAATTGAGTATAATGAATCATAAAATATCAAACTTAGATAAAACAGTTTCAAGCTTAAATAGATTTTTGGAGACTTCAATGGCATAATTGATTTAATAAATAAAAGAAAAGAATGAAAAAAGAGATAAAGCTAATACCTTTAACTGAATAATAGAGTATGTTGAATAGACTTTTATTTATTTAACTAATCCTATTTCTCCTTACCTTTTTTAATACTTACTAACTCTTAGCCATCTTATATCTTAAGCTGTATAGACTAGAAGCAGTCTTAACATTCCTTTTATCTTAGCCTAAAATATTTATATTGATTGAATAATAGTAAAGTATTATCCAATTGAAAATATACAAGATGACTATTAATTTAAAGCATAGAACTAAATAAATTAGATTATGTACTTTAAATAGTTTAACTATATAGAAAGTTAAGCTAATATAGGTTTTTATTTATCATCTAAATGCTTATCTCTTAGCAAATCTAACTTACGTCACATGGAATTATTTAAAATTAAATAATAAATGCTTTAATTCATTATTAGTATTAAATGCTATCAATATCAGTTTTGCACAGAATCTGACTACAACTATTAACTCTGACTAAATTTCATATAGGATAACAGATTTATCATATAAAGATAAAAGCACAATAAGTAGATGCTTAAGCAAATAAACTAAAAGCTACTTTATTTATTATAATATCTAAAATTATGGATAGGGCTAGCTGAATATCATTGTAATTTAGATAAAGATATTAGCAGTATTATTGATATTAACTTAAGTACTTATTAATTCCAAATACCTTTGCTTATAGAACTGCTTATTTGTATATAGGAGTGTTTATTTATATTTAAACTTAAAATAACTGCTTACATGTTTATACCTATTTCAAAAAAAGATGCTTTTTGGCCAAATGGTTCCTTAACTTTAACGGATATATCAAACTATATTAGATAATGTAGAAAGGAGCTAAATAGTATGCATTGTAAAGACTCTATTTCACTTTTCTACTTTCTTAGAAGTAATAAACAAAGTAAAAGGAATAAATTCCATAGCACTTAAATTAAAGCTATATAGTAAGCACTTCTTATTTAAAGCTAAAGTATTCAAATGAGTTAAGTAGAATAAGAACTAATACTCTCCTTAATAAGGTAGCAGAAGGGAGAATAATAATTAAGATAGAAATGATTTAGAAAGAAGGAAATATTTAGCTACTTATAATAATAATTTCCATTCTCTTCATTAGGTTTAATATTAAAGTAATGGCAGAATGTACTTCTAAGACTAAAAAAAAAATAAGAGTTATTAAAAGTAGATAAGCTTTTTCTACATATAACCTAAAATCTGCTTAAAAGTAGCAAAGAAACAATGTAAAGCAGATAGAAACTAGCAATGATAATGAAAATTATAATAATTACTTCTTTAATATTTCGGATTTAGAGATTAAAGCACTTACTAGCAGACCTAAATAAGAAAAAAGTAGATAGAAAACTTAAGAGAGAATTACTTTGCAAAACCCATATGCATTAAGGAGTGATTTGAGAACAGTTAACAGTGAAAGATTATGGACTCCAAGAGATAGTTATGGCTAGAAAATTTATACTTGAACTTAGGCAGATGAAAGAAGTAAGAAAAGATAGGCAATTAAGCAATCAGTAATTTTAGGTATAAAGAGATAAAATTTTTTTACTTAAGAAAGTGATAACAATAATTCACTTAAATTTTAGGTTTCAAATACGCAAAATACTTAAGAAGAAGAGATTGATTAGTCAAGTAATAAAGGAACTTAAAAGTATATACCTTATAGTCGAAATTTTATAGAAACAAGATATTAGCTCTTTAATGACTATGACAAAAGCAAATCTTCTGAAATCTTAAAAAATGATAAGTAAAAATCAAATCCTTTAACCTTTGCGACGAGAATATATATCAAAACCTTAAACACAAAACGTAATAAGCAGTTCAATCCAAATGATAATTTACCTCCAGTCAGCATTTTCAATAATTTAATTAAAAATGGCCATCATCTCTAATAGCGGAAAACATGGTGACAATCATCCTATAAAAATTAGAGCCAAGCAGGTCAAAATGAAATAAAGAAAAACCTATGTTTGAGAGATTTATTATGAATGGACTTGAGTTTATATAAATTATATCTTTTGTATCTTATATTACTTTAAATCAGTGCTTATATTTTCAGTCCTAGCTCTTTTACTCAAAGTGCTTTATAGTTAATACTTAGATGCTATAAATTTCCTTTTATTAAAATTATCCTTTTCTGTCAGTTAGAAGCTAGATCATAATTAGAAGGATTATTTCATGTATATATAGAAATTATAAAAGTAAACCTTTCTTTAATCTTCATAAATTACATACTTTAAACTAAATATAAGGCTAGATACGTTTTATATAGCAAATTATAAATAGAAAAGAACACACAAATTTGACTTTTAGAATTTTTAATGCATAAAGGTAATTAAAATATAATGGACTATCAAAATAAGCCTAAAGTAAATAATCTCTTTCTTTTATTTGCTAAGTTAGTGAATTATATATAATACTTTCTATAATATTAAGCTATTGCTTATGTTTATTTTCTTTCATTCTAGGAGATAAAGGCTTTATAAAATGAAAGATTATAAGAAAAATAGTTTGCCTGTAGGTTCATAGAAAAAGTAAAGATAGAATTTGATTTAGGGCTTAAATTACCTAAATCAATGAAAAAAATTTATGAGATCAGAAATGAGCCCTAATTATATAATGTATGCTTTGATAATAATAAAGCATAGATAAAGAGAAGAAATGTAAGGATATAAAAATTTAAAGATAATAAATTTATTTATATGACCATAATGTATGTCATTGACCTCCCGGTCTTTTAAACTCTAACCACTATTGCTCGTCTAATTTATAGCAAAAAACATTCCCTGTATATGAGACATTATAAATTGCATTATTACGGAGTATAGAAGGATAAATATTGAATGAACTACCTTCACTAACACTGCTTGCAATAGATTCCAATTTTTTACCATGTTCCCATTGATATGTCGCTTCTAAATAATAACCATATAATATCATTTAATTGGCGCTTATTGCGCATGTACCCATAAAAGTAGCATCAATAGGAAGTACATCAAGAAGACGAATTCATCTGTCATTTTTAATTTCATACAAGTCAATGAAGTTTACAAGAGAGGATTATTCATCCCTTCCTCCAAAAGAAATTATGCAATTTCCTTTTTTTATACTTGCATGCTCATATCTTGGCTCTAACATTGGAGTAGCTTTTCGTCAGATATCATTTTCTGAATTATAGATTTCGCAATCAGCAATTTTTTAAATTTTATCATTTATTCCTCCAGAAACAAAAATCTCAAAGCAGTTTTTGTTTGCCAGAGTATTGATCAAATTAGCACAATGGAGATGTCTGGGCTTAATCATAAACTTAAGTGGTTTTGGCTCTTAGTTTATTAAAGGTTCTATTATATAAACATTATTTTATCCTTATTATGATTCTAACCGTCCACCACAGACAAAAAATTTGCCATTTGGAAGTGGGACTATACTAGGGTTTTAAAATAGTTAATTGTGATTCTGTTGCTTTGTGAAAGTTCATTTTTCATTCTAAGTATCAAAATAAGCTATGCTATTTTAGCAAACATAGATTAGGATTTTATGAATAGGAACTTCAAAATTTCCTTTAATAGTATCCAAAGTTAGTTATTAATCTTTTACTAAGTGAATATCTTCTTAGAGGCTTTGAATATATGTTGGTAGAATAGAAACCAAATTAGGAGTAAACGGATTCTTCTCGATTTTTAGATCGAATCCTTAAGTTTTAGGAAGTGAAATAGATAGCAATCTTAAAATGTTATTTTCCACGAATTTTAATTTCCTAGCATCATCACATTAAATACTAATTTTCTTCATTTCTTTCAATATTTCGAAGTATTATTCTAGATCTAAGGATAAAATGTCCTAAGCTTTTTAAAGCTACTCTACAGCTTATTGCTATTTAATTTCCTTCTGCTCTTGCAGCTTTTATACAGCCTCTTGATAAATCTGTTCAATCTCTTTTAATTTAACTTATTGCAAAGTCTCAAAGTATTCTTTGCTCTGGTGATTTAGGTAACTCTCAAGTTCACTTATTCTTTTCTGAAGTTTGACATATAAGCCTTGGAGATTAGGCAAGAGTTCATTTCTTAGCGAATAAATATCGATGATAGAATGTTGTCGATGCTCTAAAGAATAGGTAGCACAGGTTTCGCAGATATACTTATTACAGCTCTTGCAAAAAAGAATTAGTTCCTTATGGTGAAAGGAGCAAATATTTTCCACTACTTTATACTCTAAAGGACGAATTACATGGTGACCTGTGTTTCGTGAACTCTGGTGTTTAATTTTACAACCTTCACAACAGGGTAAATCGCAATTTAAACAAACATAAACAGCTACTTAAGAAGGAAGTGAAAGACATAGCGAGCATGTGGAATTTCTCTGTTTTGTCAATTTTATTCTTTAAATTAAAGAAATTAATTCAATATTCCTTGGCAAATTCGTAGCAAAACTATCACTTAAATCTGTCACTTATCTACATACACAACAAATCAAAAATTATCTAGATTTCCCAGATAAAGCTAAATGCTCTTAACAGCGAGTAACACATTTTTGGCATGTATTATGACCACAATGCCATACTACTGGAGTATCATATATCTCAAAACAAATAGGACAGGTTAAATCTTCAGTTCGAACTTCTAAATTACTTTCCATTATAAAGACCGGACAAATCTTTTAAAAATATAAATACAAAGCTAAATACTATTTATCTTATTTATATAACGGATAATACCAGTCAATTATCATATTGATAAAAGATTACTAAGGCTACCTGTTAAAAGTTTACTCTTTACTTTTATTATAAAACTCAATTTGAGGCTCTTCATCTTTAAGAACACTTATTTAACACGGAAAAATACATTCATCTTAGAAACTGCTTCTTTAGATCTGTCTGTAATCCAATTTAATTACGTATAGTTAAAGTAATTCACTTAAACCTTTTGAATAACTAGATTATAAGAATAGAGACTATAAATATACCCAGCAAGCATTATAGTTAAAATAAAGAGTAATTCAGCAGCTGAATAGCTTTAGACTACTTATTAATAATTCTGGAAAGGATAGAACGAGAAAAAAAATCTAAAGACTAAAAGGAAAAAATATTAAAAAGACTTTATAAAGTTAAATAATAGGGATTAATAGAGATATACTCAAGTATCTAGATATCTTTAAAATTATTGCCTAGCTAGATTTTTAATTTATATCTATTTGAATTATTTAGCTTATTTATCAAAAATTAATATTTAAAACTTAATAAAGAAAGATATAGCTGAAACCTAGGGAGGTTAGGTGGAAGAAGCATATTTTGGTAATTTATATAAGAGGAATAAAGCGGTATTGCGATGAGTTGAAGTGATGGCTGAGAGTGGAACAGCAAGAGAGTTGTAGAGATAAGTTACATATTTATAAATGAAAAAATATAAAAGAGTCAGCTATTTAAATTATAAAAAATGGTAACAGTCACTGCTGAAATAGAAGATGCCTTAAAAAATCTAATGAAGCTTCCTGGCGTGAATGCTTATATCGTTCTTAATTCTGACGGAATTCCTATGAAATTCTCTGCAAATATTCCTTATTCCTAAGTAGTTCACTATTGTGCAGGCATTACTGATTTATTAATGAGAGCTAGAAGAAACATTGCTGTTCTTAACCCTAATGATTGTTTCATTTAGTCCATTAGATTGCGAACAAAAGCTGAAACTGAAATAATAGTTTCAAACAGTAAAGATTATGAATACAGTATGATTGTACTTTAAACTTGTAAAACTGTGAAAGAAGCAGTAAAAGTCGTAGAAGGTGAAAATTTAGAATAGCAACCTACTGGAGACAAAGGAAAACAATCCAAGCGCTGAACTCGTTCACTTACTGCTATTTTTTATTATATATCACATTTTTATACCTTTATGTCTACAATTCTTTTAGCTAACACTAAAGCAACTTACTTATTTATTTGTTCCTAAGTCCATAATCAGTGACAAAGAAAGGAATTTTATTATATTAGTTAACTGTAAGGCTATACAATCAATTTTAAGGCAAGCTAAGGAATAATAACTATAGTAGCAATTTAAGTTAGAGATATCAACTAATGTAGTGCCTCATAATAGATAGGCCAGATATTTAAAAACTTTTCTTACTTCAAAGCTATTGAAGTATGTTCCTTTCTAATTGATGCAAAAAGCTACTTTATGAAGTTATTATGAGATATCTAAGGGTATATTTAAATAAATAGCTCTAATAAATAAAAGAAGAAGAGATAGATAAGCATTAGCTTAATATATTTAATCATTTAGGAAGTTTAATTAACCTTTTCTTAAAAAAGTGTTAGTGGTATGTAAAACAGCAGAATGATTGATCTTATAATAGAATAAGGAAAATTATATTTATATTTAGAAAAATAATTTCTAGCATTTTAAAACTTAAAGAGAATAAGCAAACCTACTAACTTTATTGAATTAGCTACAAGAACTAACAAAATAGAAGCAAAATAAACCAAATTTATTAAAAAGATCTAAATTAATATAGTTCTATCAATAATTAGATATCTAATAACAAAGAAACATTAGTTAAGTTATTGCATTACTACTACTTTATGCTTAATATTAGTCTATCTATTATAAATTCGTAGAGTTGTTGTATTAAGCTTGATTGATATTTAATTAAACCACTTTATAATCGTATAAGATATAGAATCTTATTTAAATGGGCTATAAATTTAACATTATACTGAGGTAACTTAAATAAGCAAAAATAGAGTAATAAGGATAAAGATGATTTGAGATAAAAGCTATTCTAAAGAGAATAAAATTAAAATCTTATACTATAAGCTTATTAGTTTAAGTAATTTAAGGTAATTATATAATTAGAATTAGATACCCTTTTAATATTCATTTAATTACGTTTTAACTAATTTAAATAATATCAGCATTATATAGTTTGTTCTAAGGAATAGCCATAAGTAAAAGATAAAAGAAAAATAGTAAAAAATAGATTTATAGTCTATAAGTAATATTCGTTCAATTAGCAAAAATCTATTAGAAGATTATAAGTTTGGATATTATTGCAACTGAATTGGAATTAAAGTATCTGACTAAGCAGATTTAATTTAAAGTAGTAAGGAAATAGTTAAATTTAAATAACAAATTCTCTTTTCTTTATTAAGAAACAATTTAGATTTATCTTTTGTAAATATTTGATAATCAGATACTTAATATCAAAGCTAGTTTGTTAAAGTATTATTTACTAAAATATATTAAACACTATAAATGAAATTAGTGAAAGTAAGAATTTAAAAAGTTAAGCTAAGAAAATAAAAGAAGGTAAATAAATAATTTGCTTTATAAAGCATTTCTAATTCCTTCTTTATAATAATTAGTCTATATAAATGAATCAAGATACACTTACAAAGTATAAATCTAGTTGTTAAGTAATTTTTATTTAGTTATTATTAAGATATTATATAAAAGTAAAGATATCTTAAGAGAAAAGAAAAAGGCAACTTACTTTTAAAATTATAAAGCTTTTCAAAGCAATTAATATAGAAATAATAGCTTAAGTTAATTTTTTAGATTGAATGTACTAAACTTAGCACAACAGGTTTATAAAGATAAATAGCTTTAAATAATAACAAAAAGCTCTATATATAAATACTAGCTTAGATTTCTTAAAATTAAAGCAAATCGAATTATATGGCTTTAACATAAAATTAAAGCTAAGGTGAGTTATAAAGAGCTTTCAAAGAAATGCACGTATTTTGGAAGTTTGGGTGATATAATATAATGAAAAGAACTTATAAATAGTATTAAAAAATAAGAGTATATAATAAAAATTAATTAAATCTTAATATTATTATCTATCTTTATATAAAATAATACTAGTCAGCTAGAAAAAAGAAGATATAGATAAATAATTTTAATAACTAAGTTATAATAAGTATATAAGAATGATTTGTATAGATTAATAAATAATAGATAATTTCCAAAATAATAAAATTAAAATGATAATTAGATAGCTTTAGTTATGTAAGTACAAGAATAATTAATATTAAATCCAATGTATTAAGTATAATATTATGGCTTTTAAAAGAAACCGGATTTTAGTAGAAGTAAGAGAAATATTCTATAGATATCCTTAAATAAGATATTTTAAAAGAGATCTGATAAATTTAATTTAGATGTACTTCCAAAATTTTAAGATTAAGAAAGATAAAGTATTGTGATAGTAAAAGAAAGAGTAAATTAACTATTACAGGAAAATATTTAGAGCAAAATAAGATATCAATTTCATATAAACGAAGGTTCACTGGAGTCAACATCAAAAGTAGGATTTCCATTTTGCCGTCTGATGTGTTCTTCTTCCCAAAATTGTATGTTCAATTTCAATCCTTCTATGCAGACAGTCTAAATCACAGCACTGTATTTAATTAATACCTTTTGTCGTTAGTTTTGATAGCAGTTTACAATGCTTCAAACATAGGAAGAACTAGATGATGCAAGAAGCCAACTTGGTTTTTAGGTAACAAGTTATCATTTCTCTCGCATATTTATGTAATAGGAATATTATTTAACTATTCTAATTTTCCTTAGTTATAAAATTCATTTGTAATTCTTCTAGTTCAAATTTAATGCAGATAGTTCTCTTTAGTGCCATGAGCTACATCAGCTGCTTTTAGAGCCATTGAAAGAATGGCAAATCTTTTATGTTCATCTGAGAAATCTTCGTCAATAAACACATTTTGCTCAAACTTCTTTATTATTTTAAAATGTCTCTATAAATCAGTGTCTATTACAAGCTTTATCAGGATCTTTCTGAATAATAGGTAATCTTCCTTTGCGAATGACTCTGTTACATTGTTTTCATTAAGTAATTAAAATGTTTTAGCGATATGCATGTTTTCCAGAACTGATCTATCATTGTAAATCAAAGCAAGCGAGTCTTTTGATTATATAAGGTATGCATTGTTAACTCCCTTATGCCCAAGATCATGTATGAGAGCTGCAAAAATCAGAGTAAATATTTCAATATCTGTAAAGGCTTCTATTTTCTAAAGGCAATTTTCAATTATAAAAATAGCTGAATTAGTAACATCAGCTCCATGCGTTGCGTTATGGTAAAAATTTTCTCTGATGTAAGTTTCGTTGACTTTGATTAAAAAATTTTTTAGGGTATTAACATTGATATTGTAAAGCTCTATAAAGCCTTTTCTTACAAAAGCAACTTCACCTAATTTTACAATAGTATTATGATTAGTTATTTGCTCTAACTTAATAGTGTTAAAATTTCATTAGCCAACATTCAGCAACTCTTCTTTCATTATGCTAGAATACTTTTCATGAAAAGACGAAATTACAGATTACTGGGCTACACTATTGATTCTACTATGTCCCTGATTAATATGTAGCTAAGGAAGCTGCTATGTGAGCTTAGCTTTCCAAGTATTATACTTATCTTTTCTTTTATAATTCTTTTTCTTAAAATTAACAAGCTGGGAATTCAATAAGGAATCAATAACAGTTTCTAAATCCTCTTCTGTAAGAGAAGTATCATCATTATGGGATGGATTGCTGCTCTTTTAAATAGACATTTATCTTGGCTTTGCTCTAAATTTTTCATTATTAGATGTAGAAGAATCTTAGCTTTATGATATCATCGAAGTGTTGAAATCGTTTATTGATAATGGTACAATATTTTCGTCTTTTACTTCTTAATCATCAACAAAAGCTCCACTTCCTTAGTGCTAAAATGACTAAAGTTGCTTAAGCTTCATAAATATGCTGGTAATCTTTCTAGCTTGGATAGTAAGCTTTAAATCCTTTTGCTGACTTTTTTCTTCGTTTAAAAAGTTTTCTTTAGTTTCGTTGCAAATAACACAATTAAAGTTTTGACTAATATTTGAAACGAAACTAATTAGCAAAGCACTTTGAAAGTCCCCTCAATATAATGAATAGAATAAAATGCAAAAAGCAAGATGAATCTCTGACTATTAGGGTTTCATTTTGGTCTTTAAGATAAAGATAGAGAAAATAAAAGGATCATAAGGATTAAATTCAAAAACTGAAGTCATCAACAAGCTTATCAACGTTTCATAATAAGAGTGCCTACTAAGATAGATTAAAAGTACCAATATAAGTCTGGCTAATCTATATAAAATATGTCCTTGCGTAAGTAAAGCTAGACCAAGCCAAAAATCGTTGAACTTATGCATCATGGTTCTTTAAATTGTCTTTATTGAAATAAAAGTGAGTTAATTAAAGTTTGTTATATTTAATTGATTTAAATTAAGAAATCTCGTTACAAATTACTACTATCACAGTACTAACTAGCATCATTCTAAGCATCTTTACTATTTTACCCTCATCTATTCTTTACCTTTATGTTTCCTGATTAATTTCTGATTTATTTTAACTTATTTTAATGTTTTATGCAAGTTAGTAGAAAGAGAATATACAAAAGGTAAAATGAGATTAACTAAGCACTATTACATCCTATAAATCTTCTTATTAATTTGAATAATTTAATGAAAGTCCTTTTTTAACTGCAAAGCCTACAAATAGATATACAATTTACCAGTAGAATACCATATATTATAATTATTAGAAGATATAAGAAATAATTGGACTAGATTAAGAAGGATAGTCACCTTGTCTTAACTAATTAAATAGGTTTTTTAAATAAGTTATAAAGCTTATTGATATGATATACTTCTAAGAAAATAGTAATATTCAATATTAGAGCATATTTTCATAAATGATTAAAATTTAAATAACAATAAGTTAAAGTCTTACTTATTACATAATGCAAGCATAATAAAAGAACTATCCTAATTTTATGTTTTGTGGTTTGTTTTTCAAGTACAAAGCTTAGAAATTACTTAAACTAGTTCTTCTTAAAGCTCTAATAGATTTTTAATATTATCTATAATATTTCAATTTTATCCTTTTTGCTATATTTGTTATTTTCTGAGGTTTCATAGCAAAAGTATAAATTTTAATATCTCTAAAATCTTTAGTTTAGTAAATTCTTTGCACAGTAAGATGAATCACTCTATAGCAAATTATTTTTCTAAAAATAAAGGTAAAAGTGTGAAAGGGAAATTTAACTATAAAAAAGTTTAGAGAATAATTAACTAATTTCTAGTTATTGATGAGATATATGAAAAAACATTAACTTGCATATGGTTATATAGTTTATACGTACTAGGATAGAGAATATTTAATAAACTCTTATAAGAATGAAAAATAGTCTTCAAAGGAATGAATAATAATCTATAAGAAAATTAATCAAGATATTAGCTTTAGTAACCTAATATTAAAAAGGATCCTTAATATCATTTTGCTGAATTGCTTATTCAAGTAAATTCAACTTAATAATTAAAATAAGTTTGAACAAAATCATTTTCAAGAACTAGTTAATTCAATATTATTGGGCATGATTCAAACTAATTAACTTTTTTTTTTTAAAAACTAAATAGGAAAAATCTTAATTATGCTTTTGTTCAAAGCTGAATTATCGTAGATATGAAAAAGTTAGAGCAAATAATATTCCTAAAAAAGAAAAAGATTAATTTATAAATAATCCAAATATTGATTTTGTATAACTGAAAATTATTTAATGAGCATCTAAATTCTTCTGGATTTAGTTTTAGGTACTAAATATTAAGAAATAAGATAAAAAGTTCTTTTATTTTTAAAAATTTATAATGTATTTTTATAGCTTAAAGAAAAATAGTAAATAATAGAAGCAAGTAACTAGTAACTAGTATGACTAGATTAACTATGTTATGTTGACTTGAAGAAGATAAATTTTACAAAAAATTACTTTCTGGTAGCATTAAGGTAATTAGCTAAATACTAAATATTCTAAATAATTAGCATTAACAAACTTTTATTTGCTAAATAAAAAATTCCCTTCATGACTTTCTTAAATAATACTTATTTTCAATAAGAATACTCAAATTTTGCTGTCTATTTAAGTTTATATTTAAGCAAAGGTTTGAATAATTATCTGATTATTCTATTAAAATAACAGCTTTAATAGGTTTTTGTTGATTTAAGATGATAATTAAAGGGATATTAAAAACAGAAATTTTATTAATCTTTTGAAGAATTAAGATAAATTAAGAGGTATTGTTGATATTACGAAAATTGGTATTATGAAAGGAATTTTAGATAGACAACAAATAGTTTTTCTTATTTAAGCGATTTTATCTAGAAAATCCAGAATATTCCAATCTGAAAAGTTACAAAAGAACAATAGAAAAGATTGAAAGAAAGATTATAAATATAAAGCAGACTTTATTTTTATCTTAAATTATTTTACAAATCATAGTTTGATGCGCTTTCTTGCTTTCATTCTATTCTTTAAATAATTAAGACCCTGCTATTAGTTTTTTTATTTTTTCTAGGATATTTAGTAAGATTAATTTAGTTACTCTGTAAATATCGAATTTTTTCCTACTTTTTTATTATTAAACAACAGTTCGTTATATTGGTCCATTGGTGTTTTGTAACTTAAATCTAATAAGGGGTTACTAAAGTCCATAGTTGAATCTTCTTAATTTCATTCCTATGTAAATGTTTTATTGAGAGAATCTAGTTTAGTATATTATTCCTTAGTTATGCATTTAGTTAAACTAAAATCTAATTAAGGACCTTCTTTTAATCTTCCAGCTTCTTTAAGAGTTACTCCAGGTGAAAGTGTAATTACTTCAAAAATTGAGGGAGCTAAAAAAGATTCTTTTACACTAAAGCCTGTTGGGTTCCGTTTTTGCTATGAAGATGCTTAGATGGTATTTTATAAAGCTTTACTTATATGCTTATTTGTCAATGGTTATAGCTTTTAGTTCTATTTATCTTTAATTGAAGGAGTTTTATTCTTTATTTAAAAATTGGTAATTACTCGAATAGGAGGTAGCTTCTCAACATTAATCGCTTAGATCTATATAATTTAACCTTCAGAGTCAAAAGTAAAATCTTTATTTCTAGTATCTACTGCAAACTTATAAGCTTTTTTCTTTCTTTCTTCTAGCTCTAATTAGAAGTTCTGCTTTTTTTCTTATAGTTGCTTGATCTATTTTTACTTAATTTCTTTATTCATTCTAAGATTTTCTTCTTCTGGATCTATATTTATATCTGGCTACTCTAAGATAAGTGAAGCTTCAGAAAAAAGATCATCTTAAGCAGATTTCTTAACAAACTATTATATTCTAGATGAAGTTCTTGAAAACCTTAAGTTTCTTGATTTGTGAGTAAATGATTTTTCATGTGATTAGGTAGATTTAAACGCTTCATTTACTTTTATTCGTTTTTTTACAGCCAAAACATTTCTTCCTCAAGTATCTACTGAAACTGTTGTAGGTTCTTAACCTTCATTTCAAGACTAGAAATCAGAATTTTCATATCTAGGGAAATAAAGTTCACATAAGCCAACCATAGTAAAAATAGAAGAGGCAATAGAATGAGGCATAACTTTCTTCAAAATGTACCTTTCATATAAGAGCTCAGCACTTCTTTAAATAATCAACTCAAATATGTAATTCGAACAAAACTCTGAATTATTGAGAGTTTCAACCTTTTCCAGCAGCTCTTTAAAATTAACGTCCTTATACAAAACATTAGACGATTCATATATATATCCTTCATCTTCCTCTGTCATTTTTATTGTAAGCTTATTTGCTTTTAAAGCTTTCTTTTTAATAATGAACTTCGATTAAAATATGCTTTGAAGTTTTATTAGATATGAAATATACAGTTCTCTAATATTTTTTAATAACCTATTCAAATAAGCCATGCTTACTAAGTAGTCTTATGCTTGATATAAGAATAAAACCTTATGAGAGTAAAGTTTTAGAATAGTACTTATAAGAAACCTTTATTAAAAACTAAGTTATTAAGATACTTGGTAGAAGTTAATGCTTTCATAAGCTACTTTTAAACTATAGCAAAGCATTTTCTTTAGTGTGCAAGTGAATCTTACTTCTTATCATCTTATCATCAATTCTAAATATTGCAAGTCAAAGAAATTTAAGTATTAGTTATGTTAAAAGACTTAATTTCAAAATGAAATTTGATTAAACATATCTTTATTTAAGGTTGATAATTTAGGGTAGAGTATACTAGCTTGTGTATAGTTTAATTAATAGGAAATTACTTAAAATTTAAGAATATATGATATAAACATAATAATTAGATAAGACTTTGATAATTAACATATTTTTCGTTGTTATTTTGGTAAGGTATGAATTAGATTTATACAAAATAATAAAATTAATAGTTGAACTCTTGACTTCAGTCAGTTGAATAATTTCCAGATTTAAGTAATTCAAATAAGCTTCCTAGTTTTAAGCCTTTTCCATGAATCAAAGCTTATTTAAACGTTTCAGTATTGATCTTTCCTTCTTCTTTGATTTAATTAGAGACTATTAGCTTTTCTCAAATTTGTTTAGCAAAATACTCTCCAATGTCATCATTAATTTCAGTTATTTACTTCCTCGACATAAATTTTACTAGTCTTACAAATTCAGTTTTATTAATCACTCCCTTTTTTTAGTTATCGAAAAATTTACTTCAAAATTTGGCTTTTTTTACTTTAGAAACAGCTCCGAATTCTATATAAGCGGCTATATTAACAAACTCCTCTAGTTATATAGGTATATTTTCCTTAATTTCGAAAAATATTTTAATTCTATTTTGAATATCTTCGTCATTTTACTAGAATATGAAGTAATTATTCTTCATCGTAGCATACATAATTCCATTGCTGTAATCTTCTCCCATTCTTTTTAAATCTAAATATCTTCCTTTTGCTTTAGAAACTATATTAAAAGGTAGATTATATTTTTTGCTCATTTATTCTTATCATTCTTAGTCTTCTTGAATTCTTAGTTAAACCCTCTTTCTTTTCTAAGTTTTCTTTTGTGCCTGTGGTGATTCTTCATTTAAATCTGCCTTTTATTTCTCTTTTTTTGTTCTTAATATTTCTGCTTTTAAGAAATCTGCTATAAACTCAGGAGGTTTTGGTCCTTTTGATATTTACACATGAGTAAAGTACTTTTCTTCTTCATTATTCTTGGAGTTTTCTTTGTCACCGAACTAGTCTAGAATACTGATATTTGCATCCTTAAACTACCTATTTTTTAACAAATCTCGTTGATTCATCTAAGATTATAAAATAACTTACCCATTAAGAAGTGACTCTGTAGACGATTTGCAGAAACTTTTCAGGACATTTACTTTCTACGATAATTCCTTAATGTGTATTTTTACTACTAGCAACCATAAGTTAACAATTAAAGGGAATTTAACTAAATCTTTAAATGTTTTCTCCATTCAATAGGAAAAGATATTTATAGTTTTCTTAACTGCGTCGCTTTAAATTCTAATTGCAATACTCAATAATGTCCTTAATAATTAAATACTGCTCATCTATTTCTTTTTTGTTTTTGATATTTCATTAATTAAGATTTATGCGGATATATTTAGTCCTCTCATTTAGCTTAACTCCATCTTATATTACAAACACGTACCTTTTAACATTTTCTTCTTCATTTTCTATTTTTTTTTCCTAGTTTTAGAAAATGTTAGATAAAATTTCCTTAGATTGCGTCTAGATATAAGAAGGAATGATGGTAATAGATTTTTTCCTCATTCTTATTTGCTTTTAGTCTTTCTTTTCTCTAACATTATTTTTGTAGATGTTTCAGGTATTTTGCTGTTGCTTCTATGTACTTAATTCTCTATTTCTTTTTTGATTAGTAGATTACTCATTAATATCTCTTAACTTTTGCTATTATTTCTACTTTAAATTTTAAACAAACTTTGCACTGAAATTTCTACATACTCTCTCTATTATTCCATCTTCATTTCTTTTTATTTTAGCAACGCTTGATGAAATATTTATAGGATAATATCCGGCAGAGTATTTTTCTCTACTTGTATTTTAAGGATATAAAGAACCTCCTGCTGTTTGTAGTCTACTTCTTACAGTGCTTTACGCTCTTGTAAGATAAGTGTGTGCAGTATCAAGAGCTGATCTACATTTTTCAATTTACTCCATATCTATATCATTGAGCTTTAAGTCAGTTCATATGCAATTGGGATCAAAATCCTATTCTTATTTGAACTTTCTTATTATATACTCTGAACTAGGTGAATATTCATTATACATAGGTTTTTTAATCTTATTTACTTTATACAAGATTGATTATTACCCAGTCTTACTAGTATCCGTTAAATCTATCAAGTTGCTTTTCTTGCTTAGTTACATTTAAGAGCTATATTTCTGAATTACTTCTCTTTAACTCTATGGAGTCAGATATTTAGTTAGTTTTTGATTGGATTTTTATAAAAGAGTCCACCTATTTGTAAAGGACGCTTGTTCATTCATCAAATCAGAGGATACTTTATTATTAATCTAGAAGCTTAAGCTTTTGGTTTTTTCCTTATGTATTTGCTATAAGTTGTTCTTTATATCCCTAATACTCTAACTATCTTCCCTTATCTTTTGAAGACAGTTTGTCATAGTTTAGATATCTTTCTCCTTATTCTTAAGCAAGTAAAGCTAATAGTTTGCTACTTTTTATTAGCGAGAAGAGTTGTCGCTATCTTAGTGCAAAAGCTTTTTTAAAGCAGGAGAAATAAGATCCTCAGATTTTTTTTAGTTGGCTCTGATAGAATCAAGTAGCTACCTTCTATTATTGTTAAGTAGCAGAGTGGAGGAATTAAATTAAGGGATGAGGGTGTTGGGATTTAAGAAGGGTTATAATTATTTTTCATCCATTAAATTCTATTAATAATATAAGAAATTTCTTAACGAAGTTTTAAAATGGAATTCTGCGAGGAATGCGAAACCTAACTGTCTACTATCAGATGCGTCGAATGCGAGCAAAACATCTGTGAACAATGCGATAAGATAATTCATAATAAAGGAAAACGAGCAAAACATGTTAGAGAACCTAAAATTTCAGAAAAAATCATAGTTGTTTATTGGGATCATTAAAGTCACCCTGATCAAGATCTAAATTATACATCAAGTTTCTTAAGAGAGCATAGCACTAAGTTAGGTGGTAAAGCTCAAATCTATCTCTATACCCATCAGTCAGTTTACAATAAAGAATTTATCACTATTAAGATTAATTCTGAAGAAAACATCCAGAAAAAAATCATTTTTGATATATGCAGCCATTAAGAGACCACTCACTTAATTTACTCCTTCTGTTATGAGTAGTCCAAGCTTACTCTTTTAGAATATATTAGAAAAAGTAAGGCTTAAGTATTCTTACTAACAACTTTAACTGCCAAGCCTATTTAGTTGATAGATTAATAGCCTTAACTCCCTACAATTTACTAGCCTTAGATGCAAATTCAAAATTAGTAAAGAATATAAGTATCAAGTAAAGAAGGCCCCTATATATATAATCATCCACGCTATCATTCTGCAGGTATTTAAGGATTTGAAGGAAGTTAGTTTAATACTAGTTTAAACTAATATAATAAGCCAAACTGAGAGAAAAGCATTATGATTAACTAACCTTTCAAGCCTTCTTCAAATGAATAAGTGCTCTAGTTGTAAAAGCTTATGCATAGTCTAGCCAGTTAAGGAAACGTTATGATTGAGTATATCAAAATACAAGCTATATTATAAGAAGAGCTAGTAAACAAAAAAGAGATGGCTGAAGTACTTTTAAATTAAGGTGAATAAGCTTAGATTATTCATTTTACTAAAAGATAATTTGGATAATCCAAAGCTATTGCGTTTGTGTCGTTACTTTTAAATCAGATAACTTTAGAGTCTTTGATGTGAACTTTATAGTCTCTCAAAATTGATGAAATGACTCCAAATGAAAGAGCTATTTAATCTAGAATTAAGGAAGCATTCGGTTTAAAGCTTTCAACTTTGTAGTGGGAGTAGATTATTAAAGCTGCTAGAATGACTGACAAAGAAAGCTTTAAATACAGATTTACAGTTTCTGAGTCTCCTGATCCTGTTTCCTAAATATAAACTATTTGCATTTATCCTTTTGGTGAAACATGAGATATTGACACTAACTATGAAGTCAAAAAGGACTAAACTTGGGACGAATTTTTGAAATTTCTGAAGGATTATTTTATAGGAAATTTGGAAGAATTCTAGGCACCATGTGAAAGTCTGAACTATTCTTAAGTTTAGCAAAAGAAAGGCTGTCATTATAACACAGAGTAAGGAAACCCCAAATATGAAAAAATAAGTAAGGAATCTAATGAATTTAATGAAGCTAGAGCCATTCCAGGTGGAAGATACGGCTGTGCTTAGTTTCTAAAAACATGCGGGCCATCAATTCTAAAAGAATGCTCATTAGGAAAACTCTCCCAAATGGTACAGCAAGCAATAAATGAAGATATTCTGAGATATCATCAAACTTTGCTGATTTGGACATCTAGTCTATAAAAGTAATTTCCTGAATAGGAAGGCTAAAAATTTGTTGTCTAATAGAAGATTTAAATAGTTAAAAATGCTATTTTGGAAGTTTTAAACGAACAAAAGCAAGGAATTTCACTAGCTTAACTTCCATAGCATCTCAAAAAGAAGTTAAAGTTTCCTCTAGATTTTAATGAGCTTGGAGTCGTTAAATTAAAAGATTTACTTAATCAAATGAACTAAGTAAAAATACAGCTTAGAGGGTAAAATCATCCCTTTGCTGTTTTGATTTCAACAGAATTAGAAGAAATAATAAGTGGCATAAATGAACTGCTTTTTTAATTCCCTCAAGGAATTTTAGCTTGTAAAATTCAACCTTTACTTCAGAATAAGTTAGGATATAACATAGACTTCTAAAGATATGAATGCAGTAATATTTAGGAGTTTGTCCAATTTTATGGTATAGCCGACTGATAGTTTGTAGACGAAAACTATTGTGGACCAATATGAAGTATGGAACAGATCTATATCGTTCCTAAGTTTCCTTAAAATTTACTTCATAGAAAATCTAAAAGTTAAGGACAAAAGGCTCCTAGGAAGGTTTAAGACTAATTTTAGTAAGAGGTACTGAATAAGGTTAAGAATATTTCAGATTTACCTTCTGATTTCATCATTCAGTGCACTAATGAAACAGAATACAGAAGTGTTCGCTTTATTGAGCAAATACTAGATGAGAAAATGCTTATTTAATCTACAAGCGAAACAAAAGAAAAAAGATAAGGAGATTCACCTCCATTCTACTCAAATGCTGCCTCCTTTGTCTCAACTACATCAACACCTTGTCCTTACGTTCAGAATATTAAACAAAGCTCTTTTTCTCCTGGCACTAATGCAAATTCATACTGAAATGCGCTTAGTGTTGATTTTCAAGGATCAAAAGCTAATGAAGACATATAATAGAAAAGCAAGAAAGCAAATGAAGAATTTACGATTAAGTAAAGCAATAACAGTCTATTTCCCTTTACGGATTATAAAAATTCAGCTTTTAAGAGCAACTGAACTTGAAATGAATATTCTTTGTTTTAATATATTTAAAAAATAATATTCATAACTATACTAATCACTACTGCTCCTTATACCATAATACATCTCTTTAGAATCTAATTTTTATTAAGCTTAAGTACCTTCAAGCATAGCAAGATACTCCAATTGCTATAAGCTAATATATAATAGCTAATCTTTATTAATCCCAGGATTAGATAATATATCTTAAGGATCAACAGACTTAGTCAATTTTTCTTTTACATAGCAAGCTTACAATAATAACTAAAGAATAACATCAAAGTAACTAATTAGAACAGCTTCTTATATGCTTCAAGCCATTGCACAATATTAATATTATAAAAAGAACTAAAATAAAGTATTAAAAAGAGATGAAAAGCTGTATAAATATTCACTTAATTATCAATATTTTAGATACTTTCTTATAGAGCTAGTACATAAAGATTAAACTACAATGATGCTAATCATTATATTTATAGTTAAAATTAAAATTTTTCTACTAAAAATAAGATTAATATTGTTCAACTTAAACAGAAATTAAGAAAATTGTATAGTTTTGAATGAAAAATTGGAAGTAACAATAGTTAGATTTTTAGTGAGTAGTTTTAATTAATAGAAGTTAGTATAGCTACAGTTTAAAATAAGTAAGGGAATTCAATGATAGCATTTAATTACTATAGTGACTATTAAAACATGCAGAATACTTAAAAAAAGTTTCTTTCATTACAGCAAAACCTTAAATATTCAATTCTAAACTCTATATTTAAAATCCTTTTACTTACATTTACTCTTATTCTCCCCAATTTCTTATTCCCCAAAAAACAAAGTTAGAGTTTTACAGAGAATAAGTTCTAATAAATGATAACAAAGATAGAGAAAATGAAGGAAACAATTAGTAGTGATTAAACCTAAGGAATTTTAATTAGCTTGTAACTAAAATAATATGTAAATATTGTCATTTATATTTGACTAGTTAGAGCCTAAGTTTATATGAGTATTGTATAGATAAACTTCTTTATATTAGTTATTATTACTTAGCTTACTTAGAATTAAATTAACTGATTAAACTAAATTTGCCATTTTTAATTGAAATCTTGTTAAGTTTCTTATAGTTAGTAAACTCAAACAGCCATATCGTTAAAAGAAGTGAAGACTTCTAGAGATGCTATTAGTTGGCATATCAGGAGAATATGAAATAAGGAGCAGAAGATATAGAGCATGATTAGATAGTATAGAGAGCTGGATTAATGATTAAAACTGTTTGCTCACTTAATTTTCATTAAAACATAATATATAAAATGAAATCAAATTACGAGAAAAGGATACATTGAAACTCATAGATATATTTTCCTAAAGCATAGAGTGCTAATTAATCACCCAAGCAGAAAAGTTTGATATCTTTTAGAAATTATGAAATATTGGGATTTTAAACTACTCAAGATAAATGAATCGGTACCAATCTAGACCCTGATGAAGGCTTAACTGGAAATGAGGCTGTTCAAAGATATTTTTCTTTTGTTAAGAAAATTAAAAAAATTAAGGAGAAGAATTAGTTCTTTGACCTTAAGTCATCGCCTTTAGTTTCTTATATCTAAAAATGTGAAGATTAAAAAATAACACCGAAACCTTAAGGAACTCTTAAGAGAAATGGAAAGCAAAAGTCACTCAATTTGTAGAATTATTCGATAGGAGATAAGTATGCTTTAGCATTAAGTAAAGCTATCAAGAAAAATACAGAGTTATAGGAACTTAATTTAAAAGGTAATAGACTCACAGATATAGGCGTTTGCTCGATTATCTAACGTTTATCTGAAGACATTAAAAGACTAGATCTTTCAAAAAATAATCTTGGACCTAATTCATTAAATGCTTTAACTTAAATATTCAAATCCTCAACTTTTTGCTTAGAATATCTTAATTTAGAGCACTGTAGATTAGGTGACAACAATTTTCCTAAATATTTCAAATTTTTAGGTGAAAACACTAGCCTTTAATATCTTAATTTGGCGTAAAATTAGCTTTAAGACTCTGCTACATTAGCTTTGGCTGAAATAATTAAAAAAAATCATAATCTTGAGAGACTTGATCTGCATTGAAACTCTATTGGTGGTAGCAGTGCAGTAAAGTTATTTGTCTCTTTATAAGAAAACAATTCAATAGTTGATTTGATGATTTCCTGAAATTTGCTAAACAAAAGCACTGAAGTTTGCAAAGCCATTGCAAAATGCTTGCAGCAAAACTAAACACTTAAGCATCTTGATATTAGCAATAATTACTTTAATTCTAATCAAATGGAAATCATTGCTGAAGGACTTGAAACTAACTAAACATTACTTGGTATACATGTTTATGGCAACCAAGCTTATGTGGACTCCTTAGGATATATAATTACATAGCGGGATAAATAAGAATTGTTTACCTGCTAAAAATAGCATGCTAGTCCTAGAATTAAGATTGACTTTCCGAAAGGCTAAAACAGCAAAATATGAGAAAGGGATAAGTTTATTAATGATAATTGCTGAATTTGCGGAAAGTGATAAGAATAAACTATTATTTGAACTTTAGGAGTTTCTGGAGGTCAAATTCAGAGCTTTTTTCTATCTAAAGTAAAATCCAATAATAAAAAATCTTTTTCCCTTTATATTCACTTTGAGTGTGATGATTTCATTCCTCTTAAGATGACTAAAACAGATAACGGAAACTTTGTAATCGACAAAGTTCTCCCTGCTTAAAAGACATATTTCTTTTTCAGTAGGAACAGAGCCTTTCTTGCTGAGGATTATCCTAAAGAAAGACTTTAAAAGGCCTTTATTAGAAGCATTAAAATAAAAGATTCCTAATTTCATGTTAAGTTATGGCAGATGAATGTTATCAATCTTGATTTGTTAAAAAGATCAGTTGATATAGATAATGTACCAAAATAATTGCCTCGACCATTTCAGAAAAAAATACAGGAGGAAGAAGTGAAAGAATTTGTTCCAAAATGATCAATCGAAACTTCTTTATTCAAGGATTATAAAGTAGATAATGAGTAATTACTAGGTTAATGTTTGGACATTGATTGAAAATTTTTAAAGCTAAATATAGCAAAGCACGATGAGCAGGAAGTTAGAAATTTCATAGAGAAATAGTACAGCAAAATAAAATAATTATACTTAGAGCTTCTAGTTTAAAGCAATCAGTCTTTTGCTAATATTGGAATTACAAACAAAGTTTTCATAGATTTTTGCTAATAAAGGGATATTATAGATATTAGGTATACTAAAGAGCACCTTTAGATCTAGTATTCAGAAGCAACTTATAACCCTTTCTAGCAACTTTACAATCCAATAAAGAATCTTGTTAGATATGAATTCATTGAAGTCCTAACTCGTATAGCGATCATCAAATTTTATAACAGTATTTTTTTTAATTTATAGGTGATCGATGCAGAACAATTCCTGAAGCAGTGAGACTCTTTTTCACAGAGCACGTTTTATAGAAAATTTAAGTAGATACATGAAGAGAAAAAGAGTATATGGTAGAATCTGTTGACTACGTGTATAAAAATTATCTCCCTATAATTAACTTCATTTGAAACAAATACAGCAAAATCATTTAAAATGTTAACTTCCCTGAGATTAATAACTAAAGACTAATGAGTTATGAATAGTTCTACTAGCTTATTCAAGATACTGAGTACTTAAGCGAAAATATAGCAGGAAAGGATATTTCTTAAGCTTATATTTTTGCTATTATGACTAATCCTGACTAACTATACTCTAAAAGATTCCAATTTCTTAACTTCACGGAATTTTTAGAAGCCTTTGGTAGAATTGCATAAATTGCGAACTTACCAATTCCAATATTTTAGAGAGAGAATTAAAATGAACTAAATAAGAAATACTATAACTAAGAAGGAATCTAAAGACAAGTAACATTTTAAAATGAAAACTCCTTTAACTCTAAAATTCAGCTTTTATAGACTGAAGTAGGAGATCTTATAGAGGAAAAGAGAGAAATAACTCTGTTTATAATGCAGAATTAAAGCTTAGCTCAAAAAATAGAAAACATCATGCCATGGCTTTTATTACACTGTCCTTCTTATATAAAAAACTATTTTTAATGACCTGATGACTGTGCCTTCTTTTAAGATCCTGACCCCGATTATGTGACATATTTTTAAAGAGCTAGGAGAACAAAATTATTTAGAACCAGTACTGTAAACAGTTTTTCGAGTTTAAACACAGCAGCTTCAAATACGTAAAGTGCTTTTAAATAATTTTTAGCGAAAAACGTTTAATAAGGAAACTAATAGAATAAGCTTAAAAGTCCATTCGGAAGCTTACTTAATAGAGAAGATTCTCAAAATAGCATTTTCTTTATGCAAAGTACTACTTTAAATCTAATCAAAATGAATACTACTTTGCCAGAAACCCTAACATAAGATAAAATATTGTAGAAGAATCTGTCACCTGAGAAAAAGCCAATTGGAGTTAATAGTTTGCTTTTTAGGAAAAAAACAATAAAGTGAAAATATGATTCTGATTTTAGATGTTTAATTATATTTTTAAAATTGCTTATTTAGTTTTAAATTTGATATCAAATATTTAAATTTATAAGAAGTTCTTTAACTAATTTTATAAGACTAAGATCATTAATGGAATGCTAAATATTTGTAAACTTCAATTAAATTTAATAAATTATTTGATGTCATCACTTCTGCCTTAGCATGTATTCACTTAATGAACCATCATATACTGTGCTTTCTATTCCTAACTGCTGAAGAGCTAACTGATTGATGCATGCAATAATTCCAGCCATACAAGAATTAATAATAGGCTTTTTTAAGTCAATTCCTGCTTTTTCGAAGGCTTTTTAGATAGAATTTACGTCTTTAAAAGTGAAATCTTTATTAAGTATATTTTCGAAAGGCATGCTAATTGCTCCTGGTATATGACCTTGAGAAAAAAAATATTGCTAGCGTCCATCTACAAGTTAGCCTTTCTTTGCTATTATATCTTCATAGACTGATAAGTATTTAGGATTTAAAGCATATTCATACTCAGGTGATTTTATTGGATCTTACCAAATTTCATAGCCTCCCTTTTCAACTGGATATTTATCTTTTATTCATTTAAATAGTCCACCATCTAAAACTGCCACTTCTTACATTCCAAAACACTTAAACATTCACCATGCACGTGGAGCACTAAACATTCCATGCTAATCATATATTAATGTGGGCTTGTTTTTATTAATCCTTAGCATAGACATTTACTCAGAAAATTACTCAGCAGAAGGTAGCGCTTTAGGATAATTTTTTGACCTATCTGAAATCATTTCAATATCAAAGAACTTAGAATTAGGTAGTCTGCACTTAAAGTGAAAAGCTATAGGATCTGATACAGCTCCTCCTTTTAAAGTTGCGTCAACTATTTGAAGATCACCAGCTTTGATATTCGAAAGGATTTCGGAGCCTTTCAGCAATGTTTTATTTTTAAACATTATAAGCTCTTCTTTATTAAATAAACCAATATACTAAAAACAATTAATATCAGCTTTCTTATTAATTACGAACTTCTATCCCTTACATTCTATTTATCACTTTATATTCATTTCCATTTATTAGCCTTATATTTACATTGAGCAACCTGACTCATTATAATTCCTATTCTTCCTGTACTTTACTTCTTCTTTATAAGCTTTTTATTGTTTTCAGTGCTTTGAGAGCTGGCATTTTCAACACTTCTAACTTTAAAGAAAGTAAAAGTTAAATCTTAAAAATTATAAAGTGTTTAGGCATTAGGGATTAAATAAATAGCACTATCTTGAATGGTATACAAAATGAAAGAAACGGAAATGACAGAAAAATTAGTTGAATCTTCATAAGAAGTAGCAGTAACTATAGAGTAAATGAAAAGGATTATGATACAAACTGGGAATTAATAAGTCAAACTTAAAAGAGAATATAAAAGGATAAAATACCTTAGACTACAAAAACTTATACTTCTTTATTTTTTAACTTCTAATTGTAAATTTATAAATAGTTAGTCAGTTAACTTAATATCGGGAATATTTGAACTCAAAATTTTAATCCTTGATATTACTTTTAAAGTAAAACGCAAGAGGTCTAAAAAAGAAAAAAGAGATAAAATTCTTAAATTCCAAGAAGATATAGCATGTAGATTAAAAATATGCATTCTCATAAGATAAAACCAAAAAAGACTAAAGCAAGTAATTCTTATTAACACTAGTAATATTCCATGATTTAAATATAAAATTGAGCTTCATTTAACATGCTATACTTTATCTATGTTTAAAAATACCTAACAACTAAAAAATTCTCTTATGACAAATAAAGATCTTAAAATCTAATAGAGTAATTTTAAAGTTAGATTGTATAATAAGCCACATTTAGATAAAAAAGTATAATGTTAGAAGGGCAAGAGCAACTATATAATGCAAATACATCCTTCATCATATATTTTATATGAATTTTAGTTTGATAATTAGCTTTTAAATATTTAGATATATGACTGCAGTTGTTAAGTTATTACTGTAAGCCTAATTTGTAATACAATAGTATATAAGTTATTGATATATTATATGATTGCTTTTATTTCTAACTTTATTAGAAACTGTTGGCATTTAATAGAGTATTTTTGATCATTGTGATTTAATTTATAATAGGAAGCAAAGATAACATGGATCTTAATCATTAAATCAATTTTTTCATTTAATCCTTTCTCCGAAAGATTAGCTTGAACCATTTATAGGAGTAAGGAATCCACACTTTTTCGAACGCTACTGCAACTATAAGGTGCATTACTATAGCTAAAAATATCCATCCTTTCCAATCATAGGGAATATCCTTCATTTTCAAGACACTGATTGTTCAATCCATAGGGATAAACAAAATATAGAGATCCATCAAATATAAAAGTGTAAATGTAACAACTAGCTTATAGTTTTTAAATGTAGTGTGTCTAAAAGGCTTTCCTTCAGTAAATGCAAATACTACATTCAAATAAATAAGATTTGAATATACGAATATTGTAGTATTTTCGTAGCAAATGTAATTTTCTATATAATCTTCATTATCCACATCATGCCAATCAAACCATTCTTACTATGGCAATATAGCAAAAAGCAATACAACTTGAGCTAGTAGTTATAGAAGAACTTAGCCACTTATTGATGATAAAATCTAATAGCTAATGAGAGCTTCAATAGGCATTCTTGTTACCAATTTTGAATAAGGTCCTTAATAGCCCATGAATATTGATAATGGAAGAATATGAGGTATGTCTATTCATAAGAATTAGTAATCTGATAATCCACTTACAATAATATAAAGTATAACTACAGTTGTAAACTAAATCATCCCATATAACGCCATAAATTTAAAGCACTAAAAGCTTGTAACTAATGCACATCTTCCTTCTCTTAGTACTGTTCCTGTACACCCAATGTGTTCTATTTTAGAAGTAAATGGTGCTGCAATAGATGCATCAGCTTGAGACAGCGAAATACCTACATCTGCTTACTTTAAAGCACCACAATCGTTTGCACCATCTCCACACATTCCAACCAGAACTTTAGTATCTTAAATAACACAAACCAAAGCTGTTTTCCCTTCAGGAGTCATACGAGCGAATATTTTCCCTTCTCTAGTAAGTATATTTAAAATTCTCTTTTTTTCTTAGTCTCCTTCTTTAGCTCCCTTTAGCAAATATGTAAAAGCATCGCAAACAACAGCTAACTTTACAGATTGGTTTTGTTCTTTCTATCTTTAGTAAATATTAGTTCATTCTGCAGTATTGAAATACATTTGATCCTATAAATTTTAGAATGATTCGACGAAATTTGTTGAAAGTGATTAAAAATCCTTCAAAGTATTTTCAGGTGATATCACTTTTTAAATCGGTTATTAGACTGTTCATTTTAGCTACCCGTCTTAGCCCAGCTCTCCTACATGAACATCATCTAATTCTTCAATAATTCCACATTTCCTCGCTACTGCGATAGCTGTTAATACATCATCGCCAGTTGAAATTAAAGTTCTAATACTTGCCTAATGAAGTGTATTTATTGCATCAAATGATTCAGGTTTTAGTGGATTATTTAAAATCAAAAGCCCAAGAAAAGTTAAATCATTTTCTACTTCTAACAGTTATATCTTTTATAAGTCTGGACATACTTAAAGGGGTTTAAAAGCTAAAGCAAGCACTCTATAGCCAACTTATGTATAACTCTTATAGATATACTAAAGATTATTAGGAATCGTATTTTTACTGCAATTACGAGAAACTATTTCACAAGCTCCTTTTTGAAAGAAATAATAAAGACTATTTTCATATATACTCTTTACAATAACTCCCATTCTCTTTAGTTTTGAATCGAAATGGAATATTCTATGAACTTCTATCTATTATTAGAACTCCTTGTTTTCAAACACTGGAGTTATTATTCCTTTGCCATCTTCTTATGAAGTTTCAAACTTCCATCCAGTAGCTTAGAGCATTTTCATTTCTAAAGTGTCTCCAATAAGTAATCCTCTAATTAAGTTTAAGCTATGACAGACAGCTAAACCTTCTAGCATTTTAAGTTATAAATTAGGGGATAAACTAGCTTATTGTTCTTATAAGTCGAACTCATTAAGTAGCTTATTTAAGTCGTTAATTTCTTACATTTACTAATGCAATTCAGATTTTTAGTCAATAGTCCTTATTCCTACTATTTCCATTCCATCTAAAGTTAAAGTTCCTGTTTTATCAAAGGCAAAAGTACTTATTAGTCCAGCTACTTTCACTCTAGGTGGACTGATGCAAGTTATCAACTGCTTTTTTAATCTGACTATAGCAAAAGCAGTACCAACTGTCATACACATCGGTAAAGCAGGAGGTACAGTAATAACAATCAGATCTAGACAAATTATTACAATCTCTGACGCTGCTACACCTTATTCTGCAAAAAATGCTATAGTAATTACTTAACCAAAAAGAGCAATAAAGAACATGAAAATTACAAATTTAAAACTGTCTTTGTCGAAGCTGAAATTATTAGGCTTAGGATAAATGATACCTCTTATAAGTTTTCCTTTAGTAGTTGAAAATGCTGTTTTTACTACCATTCCAATAGTTTCACCTCTAGTTTATAGTATTTAAGTACCTTCGTAAAGAGTATGTTATTTAAATCCATCCATGCTATAAACTTACTCAGTATTTGGAATTCCATCTTTCACCACTGGAAAACTCTCTCCTGTTAAAGTAGATTCGTCTACTATAGCTTATCCTTGCTTGATGATCATATCGCAAGGTACTTTCTGCTCTTGAATTAATACAAAATCCCCTGGAACTATTTCAGAACTAGGAAGAGCTTTTCATTCGTTTTCTCTTAAAATTTTAACTTATTGAATTTATAAAGTCATTCCTGACAATGCCTTTAGATTTCTCCTTGTTTCATATAAATTAATAGCGCAACCCAAAAAAGTCATGACAATAATACAAAGAGCATAAGCTATATACTCTTCAACAATCCACAAGATGAAAGCAAAAAGTTGCAAAATATAGAAAGGAGAAAGACATTCCCTTACAAAAAGAATGAAGATGCTAGGTACCTTTATTTTCATTTAGCACTTTCCATATATTTTCTTATAATGTAATACCTAATCACTACTAAGTGGGGATCTTTACTATAATTCATTAAATTTAAGATGATTATTGAAATAGACTGGAAGAAATTAACTGGATGATCTATCATAATAATAGTATAAGAATCTATATCTGAATATTTTTACATTTCCTGATAAAATATCACTTGATACTTAGCATTCTTTCTCTAGTTATACAGTTTTTACTCTTATGTTTTCCTTTACTCCATCTTAGTTAAAAATACATAGTATATCAGAATTTTCTGGATCACATTATTTATAATTAAGAACTGCTAATAATAAAGGATACCAATAGCATACCAAATTCAGAGCTCCACAAGTGAGGATAGATAAAAATACATAGAGATAGAATTTTATCTTACTATAGGCAAAGCATCTAATAGCCACAATTTAGCTCTCCTATACATCTAGTTCTTTATGCTACTAAAACTAAGCTGATTTTAGCTTATTTTTCTCTCTCTTAGTATTTAGCTTAATTTCTTGAGTTTCATCCATTTTTATAAAAAAAGAAACGATTCCCTTAAAACCTCTAAATTTAACTATTACGTTCTATAAATAAAATTTACTTTTAAAGCTAAATATCAGTTTATTTGGCAAGGTACTATTACTTTATTTTTGAGATGCATTATGCTGATATAAAGGATCTAATAACTCTTATTATAATATATGTAAAACATAACTAATAAGGCTTAATTTCTATTACTCCTTTCAAGATAAATCAACAACTATCTCTTATGCTTATCTATACTTTGTTTTTTAATAGCTTCTTAAGAGTGTAAGACATAACTATTTTAGTCTTCCTTAAGTAACTATATCTAATTCATGATATATTGAACTTTGCGGATGGATCATTGACTCTTTTATATCTTTATATTGTAAATCACACAAATTACTTCAGTTTCGTCTATTTCATAAGAGAAAAAAGTAATTAAATATTCGCATTTCTGTGGCAATATAGAGAAGCTACAGCTTATTTCTCTAAGAGGCTTTATATAATAATCTACCCATCAAAAGGTGACTTTAACCATTTGATATACTTGATAAATAAAGAAAAATAAATAGCTATTAACTAAATAAGATCACTCTATTAACTAAGTAATAAGCTAATTTTAAATCAACTCTTTAACTTACTTTACTACTTTTCGCTTTATATCTATATATAAATGTCTCTAAAATTTGCCATTGTCAATAAAAGTTACTTAGGCTAATGTTAAAACTCAGCTTGCTTTTTGTATTTAATACTAACTAAGAATCATTTCAGTTTCTAATTGCTTTGGTCTTAACCTTTTATTTATTTAAAATTTCCCTTATAAAGTTTTAAGCAGTTAAAGCTTATAAGAAGTTTAGTTATAATATTACCTACAAACTTCAAGCTTATCTTACTAAAAGCCTTTTAAGATCTAAATTATTCTCTAATAAATCAAGACTACTTTACCATGTGATTCATTAAGTATACTAATATTTATATTTGGATACTTTTAAATGGAAGGCAAAAATAGAGAATGGCTAAAACAATAAAGCAATATTTCCTATAAATAAAGCAAAATAGTACTAATAAGGCTACTTAAATAGCCTAGGAAGACTTAATTAACTTCTTCATCTTTCATTTCTTTGCCCTATATTAGCTTCTATTTGTGCCACTCTTATCCTGCTTGTTAGAGTTTAGCCATCTCAGTTTCTATTTCTTATTTGCTTAAATAACTATTTTTATATTCTATTAAATGAATGATAAAATATATATAATTAAAACTGCAACTAATATTTATCAAGGAAGGTTAAGATAATACAGAAATAGATATCTAAAGTATAAAAATAATCTATCACTAAAGACAAAAGAAGCACTTAAAGTAAGCTTTATTAGGTAAGAAAATCCTAAATCCTAGCACAATAAAGGTATCAAAGTAAACTAGCTTATAATACAGGAACATTAGCTACAAGGTATATCAGTTTTGTTAATTAAACTTAATGACTCCGTTACTCTATAAATGCTTTAAATCTACTATCTTATAGGTATGTTACCTACTAACAACTGCTTCTTTGTCTATTAGTATAATTAAGAGATTAGAAGCTTAATTTATAAATAATATATAAGATGAAATGAGGAAGAGAGAAGAAGAACTGCTTTATTTAGAATCATTCTTTTGATCAAAAGGACTAAGTAAAGCCTAAGTTTTTCGAAAGTGAAGATTTTAAGCTTAGAGATGCTACTGAAAAAGTTTTTTTAAAGAATGATAAAAGAAATGCTTAATTTATCTATAGGCTTTCCACAGCTGAAAAAGCTAATTTTTTACAACTTTGAAATAAAAATAACAATACTGAATAAGCTTCTTTCAAACTTAAAAAGAGAATCAAAAAGAATGTAAAATTGAATGGAAGTTTAATAGAAAAGCGAAAGTAAGAAAAAGAATAGAGTAAGTAAGATAAAATATTTATGAAGCAGATGCTTGAACTTCATTATGATTTGAAAAACGATTATGAAAATAATAAAATTACTTTAAACTAACTTCATGCTAAATTAGCTGAAAGGACATGTGGAGTAGAACATTTTCTTGTTATAGATGATTTGAAGGAGAAGTATGGTATTGACATAGAAAAAAACAAAAGATAGAGAATTAAGAAAGCTGGACTTAGAGTTCAATAAGTTAGAGAACCTAAGACTTCAACATCTCATTTGAGAAGGTTCGATTTTTCGTTAGATGATAAATAAAGAGAATACAGTTTAGAGAGTGAAAAAGAGGAAGCACATTAAAGATACGAAAATCTTAAAATGAAGAGGCCTTAATCAAGCATTCCTTTAATTAAATAAAGAAAGATACCAAAAGAAGTAAAATTCACTAAGGAAAAACTTCGAAAATTAAAAGAAATTTAATTTTAGGACTTAGTTGAGCTACACAATCAAATCAATGAAGAGAAAAAAACAAACTACGAATACTAAAGTCCTTAAAATAATAACTTGAGGAATAAAAAAGATGAGTTATTAGAAAAACTAAAAAAGTAACAGGAATAAAAGCAAAATATATCAAATTAAAATATCAAAAAACCTTATTGATTTAATAGCATTGATTTTAGCTAAGAAATTGATTCTAAATCAGAATCAAATTCTACTAAAAAGATTAACTAAAAAATTAATACTTTCGTATAAAATCGTTTTCTGTTCAATAGAATAATTCGCATTCCTGATTTTGACTTCGATGCAAAATAAATTATTAACGAAAATATCAAAGCAAAGTAATAAAGACCTTCTACTGCAGTTATAAGAAAGACAAATAAAGAAAAGCAAATAATTTAGACAAGCAAAAATAAAATAAATAGTGGATCCAATTTGTTGTGGTTTAAGAGAAATTAGTCTGTAATAAGACAGAGACTTGATGAAGAAAAGAAGAAAGCAAATCTGAAGTTAGGTATTTCTCTAAATAATAATCCTGATATAGAAAAATTATTTTATTACAGTAGTGATGTTTGATTAATTTTTATAAAAGGTTATCCATTTTATATTATAACCTCTTCAATTATTTACTAACGAAGCAATTAAGCAGATCTTAAAATTTAGTTAGCTCTGCTTCTAATTGGTTTAAATTTACTTGATCAATACATATTTTTAATAGCTTTTGCATACTAAACGAAACTTTTACTTGCTTACATGAGAAAAAGTAATAAGCTTACTCTCTATTTCAGCTTTTGTCTATAAATTAGAAGAAATATATCAAAATTGCTCATCAAGCCTTATCTTCAAGCTTCGTGTAAAAGTTAGAAAGTTTAGTGCAACTATGATAATTTTCTAACTAAGCTTTTTAGCAAATTCTCAATCTTTTAATATTGTTTTATCTTTACATCATATCAAATGCTGAATTCTTAGATACTTATTACAAAGAAATGCTTAAGAATAGGTATATGCAATAGCATATAAAGCTGATATATAGTTCTTAAGCACATAGTTATAGAGGTAGATCTGCTTAAATATAAAGGGTAAATTGCAGAAGTAGATATAGTTTATTTATAGCTCTTTAGCTTTTTAGCAGTTTATAAAACCTTAATTATAGAAATAATCATATAATGGCTGAAAATTAAAAGCGACATAGCGAGAGAAGATAAAAAAAAGTAAGCAAGTTATGCAGGCAAATCTTAAATCTCGCTTCCTTGAATAAAATTTAAGTCCTTAAAAGAAAAATAACTCTAAGCAAGGCAGCATAAAAAGAAAAAAACCAGGAAGACAGCCACTTTCAGTAAAAAAGACAGATGCAATTGAGATGGAAAAATTAAGAAAAATTAATAAAATATTAAGCACAATTAGTGAAACACTTGATCCCTGAACTTGCGAAGTGCTAGAAGTGGATATGAAAGAAGTAGCTAATAAAACTGGATATGATCTTCAAGAATGTAAAAGTCTTTTTGAGTAGTACCAAGCACATTATCTTAGCAAGAGTAATCTTTTATACAGAAAGTAAAAGGAAAATATAGAATGAACTAGGAATATAAGCCTCTGGCAAATAAAAGAAACAAACAGATGAGGAAAATTAAAAGCATAAAGAAGACATTTTGAAACTAGTTTAATAACTAGCTTCAAACGAAGGAAGTTTAATTAGTAGTAGCAACAGTAGCAACGAATAAAATTAATAAACTGCATAAAATAATTCAGAAATATAGCAAAAGCCTTTAGATTCTTTAAATTCTTCCAAGGAATTAATTAAATAAATTACTGATATTTGAAAAGAAATTAAAACAAGCTAAAGTTAGTTTCAAAGCATTGAAAGATGCTAAACTATTAAAAGAGTAAGAGAAATAGCTTCATAAATTAAACAACAGTAAAGCTCAAGATGATCCAATAAGAATTCCAATTAAAAGCTTTAGAATGAAAAGTAAAGTAATGGAAGCGTAAATAACTCCCAAAATCACTCAGAAAACTAGAAAAAAAAGAGAAACAAAAACAATGAGCATCCTATCAAAAAATAAAAACTTCAAAACATAACAAATGGAAACCATAAAAATCACACAGAATAATCCTAAAGTAATAATTAGAATAATCAATAAATTTTGCCTCAACAGGAAAGTCAAAATTCAGTTGAGTGATTTTGTATTTTGTTAATCATGTGTATTACATTTCTTAATATTTATGTATTATTTAAACTATATTACTTTACTCGAATCTTCTCTTACAACTAATCAATTCCATCTATAAACTTAATATCTAATTTTTACTTCAATGCTTTACGAATTATCAGTTAAAATACTTTTTAATCTTTACTTTATCTGCATTTATTAAAAGCTAAACCTCATGTCTAATTTCAAAGCCTGTATTCTACTAGCAATAAATGCCTTATAAGCTTTAGCTAGCTTTCATTATAAAGCATAGTATAATTGTTAGTTTCCTTATATTATAAAATAGGTTCTTAAAATTTATATGCACCCTAAGTTATTAAATAGAGATGAAGATTGTTTCAATTTACCTTTATAAATGATAAAATAGCAACTATTTATCTTCTGAATCTTAATATAATAATGTAAATATTAAAGCTAAAGCTTATCTTAATATATAAGTAACATTAACTAGTTTTGTTTATCTAAATAAAGAGTTTATAATTAGAAGATTTAGTAGGAAAGGCAGATATTTTGATTTATTTATCCTTAGTTTCATTACTCTTTAAATCTCAATCTCTAATAAATCCTATTCTTAACTATTAGCCTTCCTTAATATTTTAGCTTTTCCTATCTTAGTGAGTTTAATTCTCTCAACTATAGTAAAATCAAAATATTCTTAAAAAGTCTATAATAATAACTAAGTTCAAGAAGGTAACTATTACCATGCTTTGTAAGCTAATTATGGTGAGCAAATCTTATAAATTAATTTATAAAGCTAGCCATTTTAATAAAATTGAGCGAAAGTAACAGTTTGATTATTCTAGCTATGGGATAATGATAATATAGGCTATTAGTTATTAAGCCTTCTTATATAATAGTGATTAATAGAACTTTAATTGCAATTAATAAAGCTGCTTTTTGCCTTCATACTTGACAAATTAAAATTATAGAATCTTAGTTATATTCTTAAAATTATTAGCAGTTAGCGCTTATAGTTTTCTAGGCTTAAACAGATAGTAATAAGTGTCTACTAAATTGTAAAATTGCTAATAAGATAGTACTTTTATTAGAAGCTAGTTTATCATTTCTACTCTATAAATTTAGTAATTTTAGAGTGAAAATTATATTTAAAGTCTTTAATCAGAAGCAGGATTAGTGATATCTTTAATATCTAATAATCCAAACTACTGACTAGTTATTTAAAGGTGCTAGCAATCTAAAGCTATGATTTACTTATTTAAAGGAAAGATTCTCTGATTCTTGTATTATAAGAGTAACTAAATTAAATTGGATGGAGTTAAAGCAAAATGATATATTTAAAAGTAATAATTAAACTAATGGAAAAGGAGAGTATAACTAGATATGATAAATAGGAGTATGATAGTTAAAGGAAATTAAAAGCATGGCTAGCAAATAAATACTTAATACAAAATATTCAAAATGAAAAATTTTTACTAGCTTCGTTTGGGTTTTGGTAGTTTTCTTATTGATTGGAACTAAATCCTTGCAGGTTGTTGGGAAAACCTACTCCTTAATTGTAATTCCATAGACCTTACTATTGCTGATTTACTTAGAATTACTACTAAGGGACATTAGTAGAAAAGTTAAAACCTTATGTAGATAATGCTATGTTCTAAAGGCCTGATTAGATCTAATACTCATCTATTTTTAAATTAGCATTTTCATGGGAGGACTTAGTAATTTATAAGTGTCTAAAGTAATTTTCATATAAGTTCTAAACAAACTGACTGATATCAGAATTCTAAGAATTGAGTAGAGGTTATAGAAACTAATGACCATTCAGACTTTCGAAAACTTGAACATACACATTTTATGCTAATTAATTAGTATCATTGTTATATCTCTAGCCTGTATTAAATATATTATCAAATCCTTCTAAAATTACGCGTATAATCTTATCGTCTTTGATTTGAAGAGATTAAATAAAAAATCAGAGAATTTGCTATTCGTTTAAGTATTGGATTATCTAAGAGTTTCTATTAGAAGCTAAGTTGCTCATCGTTCAGATTATTTCCTTTTAGATCTAAAATAAAAACTTACTCCAATATTCTAAGAGTTCTAATTGAACACATCAAAAAGCAATGGAACTAATCCTACCTTTACTACAGAATATGCTTATTCGTCATTTCCGGCAGATATGTTGCTTATAGTTCAGATTGCTTCCTTTCTTATCCCTTCGTTAGGATCATAGATCAATTTACTTAAGCTCTCTAAAGCTCCATTAGTAATTACATGCTAAGTAACGAGATCATTCCCAGTAACCAAGTTTCCAATAGTACGAAGAGCAGGATGCCTAATAAACTGATTTTAGTTCAAGAGAAGACAAATTACCCTTTAAACATAATTTTTGATAAACTGCTCAATTACTTCATCATTATAAATGAAAATTTCTGTTAAATATGAGCAAAGCCAGCAAGCTTCTACTAGAATTTAATTGTCATTGTAAAATAGAGTTTTGCTTAAAACAGGCATTACTATCTATACTATTTTTATATACTGTACTTTGTTACTTGGCTTCCTAAACAGATTCTATAGAGTTCAACTGCCAGTGTGAATTACTCGAGTATTTTGTGATAGTAAGATAATCTGGCAAATTGTCTATAAAGTTTCTTCCTAGTTCAGCAATATATCTTTCAAATCAGCTTCGCCTGCTATATTTCCTAAGGCTAGAAGTGACATATCAAGTACCATTTCATTTTAAGTTTCTTTAATTAAAATTAGCAAAGCATCAATAGCTCCATTGTTCACTACAGCTGCTGTTTATTCATAAGTTCCAGAAGCAATATTAGCAATGACTCAAGCACTTTCATGCTATATTTGCTCTGAATTAGAAGAATGAAGGAATTAAATGAACACTTTTATTATATTTTGATCAACTCTTAGTACTTCATCTATTGGAGGATTCGATGATAGACTTAATAATTTTCTGAAACAGCGGATTGCATTCAGCTTATCACTTTCAGACTAAGAAAAGAGATATTAATAGTACAAAGGAATTGATTCAATACATACATCTGAGACATTAATTTGATCGTCTTTTAGTTGAAGCTTATTAAAGTGATCTAATAGATCGTTCTTTTCCATTTTTATTTTAAAATTTAAATTAAATTCAAATTTGAATTAAGAAATTATATTTAAAACCTATTCAAATATAAGTATTCTCTGCCTCTTTTAACTGCTATACAATATCTATATTAATTAACTCTTAGGAGCTCTATTATAAAGAAGAATCAAGTGTATTCAAAATATCAATTGCAGCTAAAATATTTCTAGAACTGCAATCTAGGTAATTTAAGTGTATCTTGGATATGAAATAAGCATTTATAGTAGCATTTACATATAATTAGCTGCTATTGAGTATATAATCAGTTAATATATGAATCATAGCTTATTTAATAAGATACTATTATTTACTCCTAATTAATTACACAAGTATCTCTGTGACTAATATTTTAAGATATGGAAATAGATTAGCTAAGCATTAGAATACTAACTAATTGGTATCAATCCATTCAGCTTTTTAAATCTTAGTTATCTTATACTTCTCATGCTTATGCTATTTATATTTATTTTGCTCTATTAATTTTCTTCTCTAGATACCTTTTTAATTTAAGCTTTGAATTAATTATAGCAATAAGCAATAAGATATATTAGTTAAATCTATTCCCTTTAATTTAAATTATAAATAAGATTATTAAAGTAAATCTTTATGAAGCTAAAGAATCAAGTCTTAAAGCGATTTCCTTAATGAACTATAGATAAGTAAAGATCTTCTTTATCTAGATAAGAGGGAGATGTAAATAAGTAAAGTTAACTATTTGCCTATAAGTGGCTTAACTACTTATAGCAATTAAGCTTAACAGTCTAAGATTCTATTAATTTACATATGTCTACTATTGCATATATAGTCTATTATAATTTAGTATTTACGTATTCTAATAAGATACTTATCTATCTCCTTTCTAAATAGCTTATTTTTCTAATTGTTTAGGAATAAGCAGAAGTTTTCTTAAGAATTATTTAATAGGTTTTAGCTATTGCACTCATTGTAATAATTAGCTGAAGCTAAGCTGAAATGGTTGGAATATAAATAAAAGACATCTGTTAATATAGTAGTATACTATAAGTTTAATTATATGAGTTTAACTACTAAGTATAGCATGGAAATATACTCTAAGATGAAAAAATGAGAATGACTATAAGTAATAATGGTTACTATCTGATATATTAGTAATTTTTATATAATTATCTATTTAAATCCTTTTATTAATATCTCTATTTCTTACATCCCATACACAAATATCTTCTCTTTAATATCTATTTCTTTATTTAAAGTCACTTAATTACTAGATTATATTAATTAGTATAAGTATATAGATTAAGCTTTTTAGTAAGAAAGAAAAGCAATAAGATATCCAAAATACCTTTATTAACTATGCCTTTAGCATAATATTAGTTTATTTCCTAAATAGTCATGCCAATTGATTTAGCAGCTGATTATAGTGTAAATGAGTAGATAAGAGCATTCAGATTTTACTAAGTGATAAGGTAGAAAATTGGATATGATAAAGCTGATGGATAGTAGTTAGTCTAATGATTTGGTAAAACTGGCTGATAAAAATAATTAATTCCTTTTCATTCTTAATGCTGATTTTGCTAAGCTAATGATATATTCTTTCATCAAGGAGTAATAATGATAGGTAGATTGATAGTTCAAGCTTATATAATTTTCTAGACTGCTGAGGAGTTGCCAGAAAGGAGTTTTATCAAGATGAAATAGGAGATCATGAATAGAGTATATAAAGGGTGGTTTCTGCCATTAAATTAAGTTTGATAATGATATGAAGACTTTCTTTAAAAGTATGTTAATTACTGTTTTTAATTTTTAAACAATAATAAAGTGTTTTATAATAAAAATGCAGAAAGAAGAAGTGCAAATAGATATTGATTCTATAATTGACAAACTACTTGAAGTACGAGGAAGTAGACCAGGAAAGCAAGTTAACTTGACAGAAAATGAAGTCAAAGGATTGTGCATAAAGTCAAGGGATATATTCTTATCATAACCGATTTTATTGGAATTGGAAGCTCCCATCAAAATTTGTGGAGATGTTCATGGGTAGTATTACGATCTTTTCAGACTATTTGAATACGGAGGATTCCCCCCTGATGCCAATTATTTGTTTTTAGGTGATTATGTTGACAGAGGCAAGTAATCACTCGAAACTATCTGCCTTCTACTAGCTTACAAGATTAAATACCCTGAAAACTTTTTCCTAATAAGAGGAAATCACGAATGTGCTAGCATAAATCGTATTTATGGATTTTATGATGAGTGTAAAAGACGCTATAGCATCAAGCTCTGGAAAATATTTACTGACTGTTTCAATACTCTCCCAGTTGCAGCGATAATTGACGAAAAAATATTTTGCATGCATGGAGGACTTTCTCCTGAGCTAACTTCTATGGAACAGATTCGAAGAATTATGCGTCCAACAGATGTACCTGATACAGGATTATTATGTGACTTATTGTGGTCAGATCCTGATAAGGATATTTAAGGCTGGGGTGAAAGTGATCGAGGTGTAAGTTTTTGCTTTGGAAGCGAGATTGTAGCAGTATTTTTAAAGAAGCATGATTTGGATTTAATTTGTAGAGCACATCAAGTTGTAGAGGATGGTTATGAGTTCTTTGCAAAAAGACAGCTGGTTACTTTGTTCAGCGCGCCTAATTATTGCGGAGAATTTGATAACTCCGGAGCAATGATGTCTGTTGATGAGTCTTTGATGTGTTCATTTTAAATTCTAAAGCCTGTAGAAAAGAAAACTAAGTTTGCATATGGAGGTGGAAAATCAAATCAAAGGCCTATAACTCCTCCTAAAAACAAATGAGACATTTACACTGTTTAATTTCACTTATTTTATATATTTTATCTTTAATTTTAATATTCCCTTGGATAGTAATAGTCACTATAATGCTATACTATACATAAATGAGTAAAACAATAACTAAATACAAATATTCATGAAATACATCTTGACTACAAAATTCTGCGCATTGCTGCGTGATTTATTTTCTTTCCTTCTCTTTTTGCTTCCTAAATATTAGATAAAGCATACATATAATTCTTCAGTAGATTGGTTTAAAATTCTACTTATATTTTACGAGTCAATTTAGTATTGACTTAAGTTTACAATCACTCTTTTTACTTTAGAAGAACTCTATAAATAAATTAAATTTACACCTATGTCACCAAACTTTTAGTTTCGGCATATGTTGTCAACATTAAAATTTTGAATTCTATGAGGCGATTGGTTTTTAGGAGTTAAACTTCCAACTTCAAGATTATCAGTATTTTTTATAACTACTTTTTATCTGATTCTTTTAGGACTAACTTATAATCTTGAGCCAGGAAGTTAATCAATTTAACTCTCAGTCATTTTGCCAGGAATAACAAACTTGATACTTCTTCTCTTTTCCTTAATTTCGTTATTTATTTTTTGCCCTGTAGAGAATTTATAGGAATCTAATGGGCATAAAGAGTTTTATTTACTAGTCACGTTCCTATAATGATACTTATTATCTCCTTCTACCATTACTTTTTTGGTAAAACTTCCGAGTTTTCTCTGTTTATTCGTTTGTCTTAAATGAAGTAGTCCTGAACAATTAGTCAGGTCAATACAGACAGTCGGATAAACTTTTTTACTAAATCTGATTTTGTTTGATCCAAACTATTGAGGCTCTAGAACTCTAATAGATTGATTATTTTCTCTAAGTCTTTAGCTAGAAGCTCTTCCCTTTAAATCAACCTATTTTTTTAACAGATTTTCTCATCTTCCAGGATTTTAGTCTCTTTTAGGAGCATTCGCTCTATTTAGTAGCCTTCCTTTAAGTTCAGCTTGGAAGTATATCGGATTTACCCAGTCAATTCTTTCAGTTGGTGCTGTAGAAATGAAACTTGTTCCAAAAGAAATAACAGATTTGCTTCTTTGTTTAGCTTTCATATTTATTGATTAACGCTCGTTAATTTTAGAAAATAGTAACCACTAAAAGAATTTCAAACTAATATGAATCAGCTTTTCCTATTTAAAATTACCTAGCTTTATATTAAGTTAAATTCCTTTTTAACTAAAATCTGCTAATCTTTGATTATGCTAAGTTACACTTTTCTACTATTATTAAAGTAAAGCTTATTAACTTTCTTTTAATTTATCGTTTAGTCCTTTACTAAAATTGTATGTCTTATGATGCTAAATCCATTTTTATAAAATGAAGAAGCCATAATCCATTAAGAACTTCTGACTATTTCAAGATATGCTTCTATGCTTTAAATCGTCAATGTGAATAGGTTCTTCTCTTTTTCTTTAGTAATTAGTGGAAGTTATTACTCTGCTCTTCGCAGGTAGATCTGCAGACACACTGTTGTTAGAAGGAATTGGTCTTGGCTATATGTGACTTAATATTTCATGTGAATCGCTTTATTTTGGATTTAACTCTGCTCTCGATACTTTTTGCTCATAGGCTAATGGAGCGAAAAATTATAGAATGGTAGGAATTTATTTGTAAAAAATGATTATGCTGCTCACATTTATGTGCTTACCTATGGGAATCATGTGGTGGTATACAGAAGACATGCTTATTTGGATGAAATAAGAATCTGATGCAAGTAAGATGGCAGGAAAATATATGCTTGGTCTACTTCCTGGATTATGGCCTTTAATGATACATGATGCTGTTTAAAGATTCTTGAAAGCTCAATATATACTAAAGCCAGGAATGTATGTAAGCTTTTTTATGTCCTTTGTTCATTTTATTAATTGCTACATTTGGATTTACATTATGGATATGGGAATCATTGGTGCTGCACTATCATCTTCTTTTACATATTGGTTTTAACTAATTTTTACTGTTGGATATATAAAATATTAAGGCATTTGCAAAGATACTTGGTAAGGATGGGATTTTAAGGAAGCTTTCAGAGGCTGGTGGCCATTCTTAAAAATAGGATTTCCTGGAGCTATTATGTTTGCAATAGAATGGTGAACTTTTGAAAGTTCCACGTTATTTACAGGTTCGATTGGAGATGGCGATTAACTAGCAGCACATGTAATTCTAATAAATACATTTGAATTGATGTAATATTTTAATTTTTAGGGAAGTCATAACTCTAGGAGTTTCCTAAGTAGCTTCTACTTTGGTTGGAAATAAAATAGGAGAAAATAAGCCTAAAAGAGCTAAGTAGTTAGGATTTGCTTGCGTTTTATTTTCGTTATCATTCGTTACAGTCACTAATACATTTTACCTATTGTACAGACATGAATTCCCTTATATTTTCACATTAGACGATACAGTGGCTAAACTAATTACTTCTCTAATGGTATTATATGTAGCTTCTTAGTGGACAGATGCAGTTTAAGATGTACTTGGCTAGGGAGTTTTAACTGTAATTATTTATATTTTTAGGCAGTAGGAAAATAACTCTGGTGTTCATATGTAAATATAGTAGCTTATTATTTCATAGGAAGTCCACTCATGTGGTATTTATGCTTCCAAGCGGACTGATAAATATACGGAATTTGGACTGGATTGTTATCATGCTCAGCAACGGCACTTGTGTGCTTTTCAATATTTTTCGCGTTTATAAACTGGAAGAAAGAAGCTGAACTAGCTGCTTTAAGAGAAAAAGAAGAGAGAGAAGGTGAGTGAAACGAAAAAGAGAAAGAATAAATAAATTTTGGCAACTTTTAACCTAAATAATGTAACTAATAAAATAACTTACACTATTCTTATGGACATTTAATCTATATTTTCACTCATCTTATATTAAATTAGCTATCAATCCTAGTCTTAAAAATTATCTAAGATAAAAATAAGCAAAATGCGTTGGCTTCTTCTAGTTCAATTAATAAATTAGAAAAAATAATTTAAAACAATATTAATTTGCTTTTAAGTATTAATAGCATGATTAATTATGATAAATTAGTTTTGAAGTTGCTTTATACAAGAAAATAAACTTTGAATATAAATTTTATTCTTATAAGCCTAATTATAATAAGGATATATCTCAAAGTAATACTTTACTTACTATTAATATAATTCGAAATAAAGCCTTTTAAATCCTCTTACCTTATATTTTAAGTTATTTAATTTCGAATTCTTCATGTAATTTTAACAAAGAAAGTGTTATTTCACAGCTTATATACTTTTATGGCTTTTATAATATACTAGATATATTTCTATAATAAATTGATTATATAATATCAATTAAGATAGATACAATTAAAGATTATTATAATCATAGCATTGCTGACTTATAGCAGTCTTTTTCACTGTTTCTTATTAAAACTTACTATTTATAATTAGTTTACTTAACTTACTCATATTTATTATTTAAGGGCTCTATTAATATCATTGTAACTTTATTATTACTTTTACATTATTTGGCCTATTTCGAAAAATTACGATTCTTTATAAATATTTCATTAGTGATTCTTATTGAGGGTTATGATTTATACATATAAGATAATCTTACTGAGCAAATGTTTTAGAAATGATAAAGAATTTCAATTAGAAATAGTTAATTAAAAATAAAAACAAACATTTAATTATACTATTTCAATCATTAGAGTTTTGTTCAGAATCGTTACCACTTGAATTTGTATCATTAGATTCTCCAGATTATTAGGAATCTTCTTAGTTTTACTTGGTAAGTTAAGAATTTTAATTTTCGAATTGAAATTTATTGCTTTGCTATTGCTTTTTTTCATACAATTAGGGAATCTTTTATTTTAGTTAATCTTTCTATTCTTCAGCTTTTACTGCTTTAACTGCTTTAGCTGCTTTTACTGCCATTTCTCTTTTATCTTATTTACTTTCTTCATCTGTAAAAACTTCGGGAGCTTCTTGGTCATTTGAACCGAAATGAGGGAAGCTAAGATTTTCTTCTTTAGAAAAAGATTTTGCATCTGACAGAGTTTAAATTTAGGGCAGCTTAAAATCCTAAAACTCTTCTTGTTTAAATTTTAAATTTTCATTTGACTTCTACTTCCCAATTTGCATTATTGCAGAGTTTGCAGAAGAAAGCTATATTCTTCTAAGAATGCTATCATATGTTAACTTGCCGTCTTTGTTGAAATCAGTAAGTAAAATCATTTTTTAAATTTATTGACTGGTTAGTCCTAAATTAAGCCATGCGATTATTCCTTCAAACTCGAGTGTAGAAAGTCATCCTTCTTACTCTTTATTCATTAGTTAGAAAACGGATTAAACACTTATTTTTTTCTCCTTTAATTTCTATTTAAATTGCTTGTACATTTCATTTACCTCTCGTTCATGTTCTTCAGTTATTCTTATGTTAATACCTAAGTTTTACTTAGGCAAATTATCTTAAATTCTGAACTACTAAGTCTTTGCTTTTCCTATTTCATTATATTTTTGAATATACTGATCTGCTATTTAATCCTTATTCAAAAATACGTCTCCTCTTAAAAGCTTTATAACTACTGTTTTATATGTTTCGTCTTACATCTAAAGACATAGATCTAAGGGAGTGTCCCCATTAACATTTTAGATATTTTTGTCAGCGCCTTTAGAGATTAAATACTTGATAGCATTCATTTGTCTATATTAAATAGCAATATGCAATGGAGTTTCTTTATTAATGGGAGATTACTCATTAAGCCCTGCAAGGCCTTGCTTTAGTGAGAAATCTAACTTATCTATCATTCCTAATCTTGCATAATCTCAAATATGGTAAAATTTGCCTGAGTTCTTTGCATCCATCTCTTTTGGCTTCTTTCCTCTTATGTCCTTTTCATTTCTCAGGATGTTTTTATCTGCATCGAATGTAATCAAATATGCAATTAAGTCAGATAAGCCTTATATTGCAGCTATATGGAGGATATTTTAAAGCTTATCGTTTTTCAAATAAATATTAGCTCCTTCATGAATTAGTTACAAGCATTGCTGGAATTTATTGCTTTTAGCTGCTAGCATGAGAGCTGAAAGTTTTTCATTATCCTAGAGATCTAAATGCTACTTGAATGTCAAGTACTGGAATTTTTGAAAATCATAGTTAATAGAATGAAAGACATTAGGATCTAGAAACATTTGATCTCTTACTCTTAAAATGTTTAGTATGTATTCCATTATTTTCTCACTTCCATATATTGCCGCTATTTATAAAACTCCTCACCCTCTTCTAGTAATTTAGTCCAAAGCTTGAAGTACTTAATTGCTTCAGCTGTTATTAAAATTTCATTAAGAAACAGTGGAGTTTTACTAATCCTTTCCTTCAATAATAAGAGAAAGAATTTCGAAACTATCAACTTTAATGGCTAGATGAATGGGATTTCATTTGTTGATATTAGTTTTAGTAACTAATAATCCTCTTTCTAAAAGCAGTTTAGTAGCTTCAAGTTTTTTTTCTTTGATTGCATAATTAAGGTAAGAATCTTATTCCCTTCCTATTATTATTCTAACTAACTTCTGCTAAGGTATCAACATTATGTCTCTCAAATCAAGTGAGAAGTTTTTACGACTGATATAAAAAACTTACTTTTATTATACGGTTTTTCCATATTTTGACTGTACTTAAATGCTTGTTATATAACTGTTTTCTATACTATGAGCGCCAAGATGAATATGAAGCATTTTTTAAGCTAGCAGGTTTATTATACTTGGATTATTAGTAAGATCAGCTGGCCTTTATCCAAATGAATCCTCTACGTGTGTTTTAGCTCCCAATTCTAGAAGAACTTTAACAGAGTTATAGTTTCCTTTTATGCAAGCTATATGAAGTGGAGTCTTTCCTAAATTATCCTGCCTATTAACTATCTTAATTTGATTTTCTTTTTTAGCTTGACTATCAGGTCTTATTTAATCCATAAGTTTAGATATTCTTTATTCGAATTATTTAGTTTTAAAGCTATCGATGTCATCCATTAAAAATAGCTTTTCATTAAGTTTAAAAGTTACTCCTTAAGGAGGTACTTCTTCCACATTTTCATTAAGAGGAGAATCAGGTATTTGATCGTAAATTTGTTCGATTTATTGCTACTCTTTCTCCTATTAATTTTGATTGCTTTTGTCAGATAGTTTCAAAAAAGACTAATAGCTTTTATTTACAATCTTAGTAGCTACTTTGCTTTAATTATCCAACTTTTGATTAAAAATAGGATTCTTTTTATTTTTGATGTGGTAGAAATACATTAATTCTATTATTTTTCTGTCATCGTTCATTGCTGCATAATGTAACCTTAATTTAAAACTTACGGTGTTCTTCCTTTCACATCTGTCTGATCGACTTAAGCACCTGAAACAAGCAACATTTCAATTATATCATATATAGAATTGAATGCTGCATAATGTAGTGGAGTTCTTCCTTATTGATCAGTCATGCTAACTCTTTTTCATCTTTAGAGATCCGATTCACAAACATCTAGCAAAGCTTCTGTAAATCTCTTATTATTCTCAACTACTGATGCAATTAAAGAAAAAGCATGAGCGGGAGGATTTTATCTTTTTCTTGTGTTTTCCAATAGTTTAATAGAGTCTTAAAGTCTTTTTTATATCCTCTTTTGATATTCTTCTTCCATTGTAAGTATATTTCTTGATTATTGCAGTAATACTTTGCCACTTTTTTCTAGAATCTACTCCACATTGTAATTGTTCATTTTCTCTATCTTTCTTCTCTTCATATCTAAACTTTCCTCTATCAGAGTTTTATTTATTAGTTGTCTTTTCTTCTTATGCATTGTTGTTTTTGGAAATTATATATTCTTTTGTAGGCTTTTGCTTCTACTTTCTTTGCTTCTGCTACTTCCAGAACTGATAATAGATTAACTTTCAATAGATATTTTGCTCATGGGTTCTATATGAATATTATTAGACTATTAAGATTTCATCGATCTATTAAAAGGCGTTATTTCTCGAAGAATTGGAGCTACTTTTAAAGAGTTGAGCTGCCTTAAAATTTTACTTTCATTAGCATCTAGAAATTTTTTCTTTCTCATCAAAGGTTCTCATCCTCCATCATATTTATCTTACTATTCATTTGTATCAATAGACTCCTCCTTATTCTACTTTTTTTATACAACATTTTTGGATTTTAAAAGTGAAGGCTTCATATTTTAAAATTTAGGGAATTATTTAGTTTTCTATAAGTTAGAAGGCTATTATTCTAACTCAGAAATATCTTCGCTTTGATATTCTTATTCTTATAGTATAGAGTTATTGGATTGCTTTTAAGATGGTTATTATACTTATATTTTCTACTGCTGCTTTTAAATCTTCTTAAGCTTTTTTTTTGCTTCCTTTTCTACTTAAAGCTTTCTTTTCTTCTGAATAGGCGACAAGTCTAACTAAGGAACATCATGCTTCTGTTATTACAATTCCTAATAAAATTGGCTATTTTCAGAATCAGACTCATCCATTTAACTTCTAAATATAACTTCTAGAATAAACGAAAAAGGAATAAGGTATCTTAATAATATTAGCTATTCAACAAAATAACCATGTTAAGGTTAACCCTTAGGGGTATAAATTAAGTATATGCTTCTATTATTGTATTCCAGTTAGTTAGTGAAGCTAGTAGCTTCTATAATTATATATCTATATTTTAATTCATTCAATCCTTCCTTTTATATACTCTACTGTATTATCATGCCTGCTATTTAGCAATATTCTATTTTAGTGAAATTAAAAATTTGGCCCCATTATTTAGCTATTGAATGAGAATTAAGTTATGCTAATATATTTATCTAGCGAACTAATATATTAGAAGCTATTAAATCTGGCAATTTTTTAATTTAATAGCCTTACTTGCAAACTCCTTTGAACTAAGTGATTATTATCATAGTCTATCATTTATACTTTAATACCTCTAATAAAATACATAGAGAAGCTTTATTAATTAGTATGTTGAAGTGTTATTTTAAGAATAGAGGATGAAAATAGAGCTTGCTTGATAGTGAAATCTATGAGATTTAATTTAAAATTTAATTAGATTTAGAAAGATTTTCAATCCCAAGGTAATAAAGCACCAGCAACTCTTCTTCTATCCTCCACACATAAATTAAAAGTTCCAGAAGCTTCAAAAGTTGGAGAATAGTCAACACTTATTCCTCATGATCTAATTTAAGTTAGCAACGAAGTAGGAAGCTCGGATCCAGTTCTTCCTGTTCCTATTATTAAATATTCAATTTTTGGTCTCATCTGCTTAACAATTTCTAAAGTATGGGCATGTATATCTTCATGAGTCTTTACATGCCATTGGAAAACAGTTCATGGAAACACAATAATAGAAGTAGGAATTCACACTCCTCGTATTTTAAATCCGTTTTTTCCTAATCCACTTATCTAATGGTCAAATTAAGCCATTTGAATCTAAATAAAAAATAGTAAAATAATAGCTTTCTATATCTTTAATTTATTTAAATAAGCTTAATATAATTCCTCTTAATATTTTACTCTTACAAACCCTCCTTTCATCAATCTTACCAATAAATACTAATTTTACCAAGTCAAATCATTCTTCTATTCTAAATGTTTCCATAATGAAATATATCTTTACATAGTTGAAGATACTGTTGTATACATTAACCCGATAAAGGAGTTTCTTTGAAAGATATAGTGAGAATGGTTAGATTTATATTTCTCTTATAGCATTTTACTTGATATACTTAAAATTACAATCCTATAACATTCTATATTATTTGCAAGTATCTCCTAATTTATCTATATTAATTATATTAACTAGACTTAAATACTATAATACTACACATTATGATCAGTTTACTTTATATAACTATCATTAGGAAATTATCATGCTACTACTCTTAAGCTTAATTAATTACTTTAGTACCCTAATAAATAGCTGAAAGAGTATATTTCTAGTTAATTTAAAAGCTATTATTACAGATCTTTTACTAATAAAATTTAAATGCCATTAAAGTAAATGACTGCCTGCTATAGTTTATGGAGTAAATATAATTGAATGCTAGTTCTTTAGCTTTTGAATGAAAATTATATTTTAGATTAAATCAGAAAAATGTATTTCATTTATCCAAATTTACAGGTAATAATAGGAAAATGGATTATGTCGAGGAATTTAAATACTGCTAATTAGAGTTATAATAGATATGATGGTTATTTTTAGTTGTAATAAGCTTATAATCCAATATATAGGAACAATAGTAAATTAGCTTAATTTAGTTTTATTATTTTCCTTGCAAAGCTTGGCTTTTTAGACTCTTTCAAATTTAGTTCTGTAGTTGCATTTTTCTTAATATTGAAATCATCCAGTTTACTTTCAAATTCGCTCGTATTTATTTTTGAAAATTGTCCAGTTAAACCTTTAATCTCACTTATAGAGTTTTGGGAGTCTATTTTTTAGAATAAGTTCCTTGAAGAAGATTTGAGCATTCTTTGTTAGCTGCTCTTTATTTACTACGATTTTTGAATATTGCTTATTTATAATGAGTTCAAGTTAATACTAGATAGATTGCTTTAAGTACCTGTTTTAGTAGATTTTTGCTTTTTAGCTCTTTAGTAATGAGTCAGTTGACTTTCTTCTGGATCTAGAAAAAAAGCACAGTCATCAGGTCATTCAAAATATCTCTTAATATAATAAGGACAAAGTTATAATATCCAGGGCATTAAATTTTCAATTCTTAATGCCAAGCACTAATTCTTTACTTTATATAAGGCAACTTAACTACAATCTTCCAACAAATCTCCTACTTAAGTTGAATTTGTTTGTTAAGTAGGTTAGGATTAGAAATTGCTAATTTGATAAGTTTCCGTTTAATCTTATTAATTCAGGCTTAAATCGAACAAATTCTCCTCCTAGATATTATTTTATTATTTTGGAAATATTGGAATTGATAAGTTCGCTACTTGAGCTATTCTTGCCAAAGCCTCCAAAAATTCCACAAAATTCAAATATTAGAATCTCTTAGAGTTCAACTGATCAGGAAAAGACATGCCAGCAAAAATAAAAGCCTGAGAGATGTCTTTTCCTGTGATATTTTCATTAAGATACTCGATTTCTTGAATAAATTGGTAGAACTATTCATAACTCATCAATTTTTGGTTGTTAAGTTCAGCGAAATTAGTTTTCTTTTATAGTTCACTATATTGGTTCCATATTTGGTTTATTATAGAAAGGTAGTTTTTATATACTTTATCCACTGATTCTACCATATACTCCTTTTCTCTTCACTGCTCTATTTCTATCTTTTTAAAAATAACTTCTTAAAAAAGCAGTTTTACTGCTTCAGTTATAGAACTACATTTATCACCTATAATAATTATAAAAGTTACTGCTGAAATATTTTATCATAGCAATACGAATTAGTACCTCAATGAATTCATATCTTACAAGGTTCTTAGAAGGATTGTAAAGATGTTGGTGAGGATTATAGGTAGTAGCAGAATACTGGATTTGAAATTACTCTTTGGTGTATTTGAAGTCAATTATTGTGTTTTATATGCAAAAATCAAAAAAGACTCTACTTGTAATACCAATACTTAAGGAAGACTAAGAACTTAAGGATACTAAATCTTAGTATAAATGCTTTATCTTCCTATAATGATTCTTTATGTAGTTTTTCACTTCTTGTTCGTCAGGTTATGGTAATTATAACTTTATATATTTCCAATCTATTTCGAAGCATTAATTTAGTAACTGCTCATTGTCTAGTTTATATTTCTTGAATAACGAAATTTCTATAGACCAACTAGGGATAAATTCTCTTGCTTCTTCTTCTAATTACTTTGTGTAAAAATATCTAGGCAAGCATGTGGGAACGTTTTTAAGATCAACAGGTTATATCATAAAGTCAGGCCCAGTAAGATTCATTTGTGTAAGCGTTATTTTAACTTCAAACTTATGGTTTTTTATCTTTCTAATAAAAGGTTTGGAAAGCTTTTCTTTTGGATAGTCCTCAGCTAAGAATGCTTTTTCTTATGAAAAAAAGAAAAAAATGTTTTTTGGTGGCAAAACTTTGTTGATGAAAAAATTTCCTTCTTCATTTCTTACCATTAAAAGAGGATAAAAGTCATCACATTCAAAATGAATAAAAAGCGATTAAGATTTATTGATATTTATTTTCATCTTAGCAATGAAGAAACTTTATACTTAACCGCCAGAAACTCCTAAAGTTCAGGTAATAGTTTATTCCTATCATTTACCACAAATCCAACAATTATCTTAAATGAGTTAATCTCTTTCCAAAACCTTTTTACTTTGAGATCTTTGTAAGCTTATGTTAATTCTAGGACTAATATGCTATTTCTAGCAAATGAAGTTTTCAATATTTCCTTAAGTTACTTTAATATATCCAAAAGAGTCCATAACACCTTGGTTTCCATACACATGAGTTCCTAATAAAGTTTTATTGAACTTTAGTCCTTAGGCTATAATTTCCATTTGAATAGAGTTAAAATAATTATTGCTTATATCAAAATGTCTAAGCGTCTAGTTTGTCTCTAAGCATTTAGCAATAGCCTTGCAAATTTCATTGCTTTTATTAAGTATGTTCCAAGAGACAATTAATTCAATAATAGTTGTATTTTCTTATAAAGCTTTAAAAATCAGTATCGCATTTTAACTGCCTAAAGAGTTCCAATGAAGGTCTAATCTTTCTAGAGTAATGTTCTTTTTGATTATTTCAGACAAGGTTTCTGCTGCCTCTGATTATAATTAATTTTAAGCTAAATTGAGATATAAAATGCTTTCGTTTTCACTTAGAAAGGAAAAGTACTTTTTGAAGTTTTTGTCTCCAATTTGGCATCTTTCTAAATTTAAATATTCTAGGCAAAAATGAGTAGTCTAGAAAACTTTAGTCAGAGCATCAAGTGATTATTTGCCTAGTCTATTCCTGGATAAATCTAATCTTTTTAAATCCTCAGAAAGATGATTTATTATAGTGCTTGCCCCTACATCAGTCAGCCTGTTATCTTTTAGATTGATTTCATATATATAATTTCTTTTTTTAATCACTTTACTTAGAGCTTATGCATACTTATCTCCAATTGAATAGCTTTGCATACTAAGATTTTCAGAAAATCCATTCTTTTTTAGATTTATGAAGGGTTTAGGAGTTATTTTTTGCTCTTCGCATTTTTAAATATAAGACACATAAGGTGAAGGCTTTAGATTGAAAAATTTGTTTTTTTCCTTTATTTTCCTGATTTTCTTTACAAAAGTGTAATATCTCTATATTGCTGCATTGCCAGAGACACCTTCTTCAGTCTCATAAGTCGAACCAACTCATTTATTATAAGTAACCTGTTTTCTTAGCATATCAGAGCTTTCAGATGATCTTAAACTATCTTACTTTGATCGAGAGTATTTGGCCTTAGCAGTTTAAGGTTTGTTGCATGAGGTTTAAAAAAACTAATTGGATATGAACATATTTTTCATCATTTTAAAGCGTTTTTATATCTATTTTCATTATATTTCTACTATATACTTCCCTTACTATTACCATCCTTTACTCTTCATATCTATTCCTTCCTTTGTCCGTTAATACTCTAGACTTTCCTTATTTACCAACATTATCCCTACAAATGTTCCAAACTATGATTTCAAATATTTTTGATGGACTAAAAATAGTGTAATTAGAATATTGTAAAGGAAAGTTGTATAGAAGTATGGAATTTTAAATAAACTATTTAGCTTATCAAATGAATAATGTTTATCTATTAGCAAAATATGCTTTTCAATTATAACAAACTTATATAATCCTCTTAAGGTAGTAAACTAGGGTAAGCATAGTTAATATTATTATAGGCAACTTTTAGATAAACTGGAGATACTTAGAAAGGGAAAAAAGTATGCTTACATATAAATTAATAGAGTTAATATGTTATAGATAGAGTAAAACTAATATTAGCAAGTTAATAACTGTTTGTTTAAAAAACAAAGGAATAGCATTTGCTTGCTTTAAATATATATTCAATATGTAATTATTATAATAGTAAAGTATGTCATTGGCAACAATACTAATTACTAAAAGGTATGCTTCTAATAATACAAAGATAGCTCTTAGTTAATAGTCATTTAGTAATTAAAATAACTATAGCTAGCTTTTAGTCGAAGTATATTGTAATAATCAGATTCATAAAGAGAGTAAATTATAGTGCAGGTACTAATATCCCTTTCTCTACTTTAATAGTTAATATCTCCTAGAAAGGTATTAGAGATCTAATCCCCTAATATTAGGTAAAAGTAAATTTGGTTTAATTGCTTAAACTGATATTAGTAAGATGGATAAAAATAGATAAATAGTATAAATAAATACTAGCAAAGGATTTAAAATAAGGTATAGATATACATTATATGATAGTTTAATCTACAAACTAAAAGAAAGATTAATTGGAAACAATATATCTAAATAGAAGAGCAATCTAGCTAAATGAAAGACATCTAATTTATGTTTACTTTATTTATTTTTTAATAATCTTACATTTATCTATCTTTCATTTCCTTTGTTGCTTTATTATTTGTTTTAATAGCTGAAAAATTATTAATGAAAGTTGATAGTTGCTTAATCTAAAAAAGTAAAAGGTATTTATACAAAATGCTCTGAAGGATGTTAATAGTAGTTGAGCAAACTGCTTAAAGTAAAAAATAAAGGGTAAATAAATAAAAGATTAGATGTATGTAAACTTTAATGGCTACTAAACTAATAAAATAGACTATATAATTCCTATTAAATTGGTTAGATTTGATAACCATAGTTAGAATAACATTTTGCTGCTCTATATTAACTTGCAATAAGCAAATATACTGCTAATTATTAAAAGAAGGATAGTAATAAAATGCTTTAATTCTAGATAGGATATATAGCAATATACAAGCATTATTAAAGTCTTAACAAATTATTAATTTAGGTGATATATAAACATAAGAGGTTATGTTAATTGTATTTAATAAATAAAGCAGATTAAACTTTTAAGCAACTAGATTAATCTTTTCAGGTTTTACTAGTTAATAATAGTGAGGCTAGTTAATACAGATTCTGCTATAAGGGAAAATAGCTAATCTTATAAATTAAGAAATTTAATATAATAGAAAAAGAGATAAATTATTAAGGCTAGAAATAAGTTTGTCAATACTACATAAGCATTAATACTAGAAGAAAATAGCAAAGTATTTAAGCGTTTAAAAGGATTTATATAAGGAGGAGAAACTTAGTCGAAAAATGGGATAAATAAAAAAAAGTAGGTAAGAAATGAAAAAATGAAGACTAGGAATAATGAATGATAGCAAAGTAAATTTCAAAATAAAGAAAATGAAGATAGTCAACAATATCTTTAAATAAATAATTTCGTATTTATTCATATAAAGAATAATGGCATCTGAAGTATTAAAATTACAATTAAAATTAAAAAATTCCAGTGGAGAGGAAGAAGCTGGAAAATTTTACCCCTCTGGTTCCTTAGAGTTTCCTAATATTGAAAACTAGAACTTTTATGCAAGTTCTTAAGAAATGAGTATAAAAGAAGAGTGTATATAGAATTAATTTGATTATGAAGAGGGAAGCTAATAAGAAGAGTAACTCCCTTAACAATATGAGAATAAGAACTTTCTTAACCTTGATAATATAATTGAATATTAGGAATTTGAAGTTTATTAAAGTCCTGTTACCTCCGAGAGAAATTTAATTTCTTAATTCCAACAAAAACATCAAGAGAAAAAATAAGCTAAATATGACAAATAATTAGTGTAAAATGAGACTAATTAGAAAAATGATTTGAAGTAAGATTTAGGAATTAATATTGCAGAAGCGGAAAGTTTAAATGTACCTTAACCTACCAATTATAAGTAATAAACACCTCAATTTACAAAGGCTGTACCTGTACCTCCTACTAGCAAACTTAAAGGCAAAAAATTTGAATTTCCTTCAGCAGGAGAACTAAGCTAAAAAGCTAAAAATTTTTCAAAGGCTTTGGATAATAGAAAAGAAAATTAACCTTAAATGTAAATTCCCTAAAAGAAATAAAGCGAGCAAGAATCAGAATAGAAAAGAAAAGTACTTCTAGATCCTATTTCAGATGAAGAACTTTAAACAAATTAAACTATTTCTGTCTATTCCGATTAACCCTCTGAAAATTCTGGAAAACGCTCAGCAAATTTATCGCAACAGCTAAATTCTGATAGGAATCCCTAATATTCATTCGAAAATCTGCTTGAAAAATTCAACAGAACAGACTTAACGCCATCTTACGGTCTTCCTTACAATCATACAAGCACAGTTAACACTTAATAGACTTCAGATCTATAAGATACAAGTAACTCAAATACAAGAAGCATTCATGATAAAATTGAAGAACTAACAACCGAACTAACGGAGCTAAAAGACCATAACGAAAAACTAAGATTAAAACTAGAAGAGTAGGAATAATATGAAATCATAAAGACATAAGATAACTACTAAAACGATGATTAATAACTAGAGGAATTTAAAACATAAACTAAAAAATTGTAACAAGTTTTGAAGGAAAAATAGTAAAAGATTAATTTTGTGAAGTCTTAATAGAAAGCAAGTACCAAAGAATTATAGAATCTATATTATGATCTATGGACTGTTAAAGAAATAGTTGAGGAAATGGTACCTACCTAAAATATAAATACCCTTGATGCTAAATGCGTTAAGAATGAAATTACTTAAAAGATTTATCAAAGTATTTGAATATTGAAAAATAACAGTATTTCTAAACAATCAAAATGAAACTAGTTAGAAAGTGAAAAATAGTAACTATAGAATGAGTTAATAAGTGTTAAAGAAACTATTAAAAAGCAAGCTAGTGAGCATATAGATCTAATTGTGCAGTTAAATGCGAAAATAGAAGAAAAAGAAAAATAAATAGAGACTCTTTAAGAAAAGAACGTCAATCTACTACAAAAGGCGAGTACTAATAACAAAAAAGAAGAGTCAGGTAATGCAAAACACCATTTTCAATCTACATAATCAAATTAGCAAGGAAAGAGTTATAGTCCTAATTAATCTTAAAGCTAAAATCCAAGTTTAATGTCTACCATTGAAGTAACAAGTATGAGAGCTAACTCTCCTTTCAACTAATTATAAAAAAATCATTAATAAGTGCAAAAGGCTAGAATCTAAGTTTTATAGGATTTAGAGCAAAAGACTAAAAGCTTGACATCAACAATGTAAAACTTGCAAACTACGAAATCTAAAGATACCCCTTCTACTTAAAATTTTTAGGAAATTTCTCCAAATACGACAAGAGTAAAAAAAGTTGTGTCAGTTAGTCCAGGATCTGTAAGATGTCCAATACCAAAATTTTCTGATTAGCATAAACGATAAGCAAGTTCTGATATGAATTAAGAAATGCTGAAATCAGTCATTAAAGAAGACGAAGAAAAGCAAATGGAAGAAGCAAAAAAATTATATCCTCATACTTACAAACTAAGCCCTAGACTTGCAAGAGAACTTGCTGTTGAAGATATGAGAAGGAAATGTTCTTAGTATTGATTTTAATATTTATTTAATATGAAAATAAAATTACAATCCATATCTAATTCTATCAAAATTATTATCAAAGCAGCAATACTTAAATTTTAATTTTTAGCTTCTCTTAAAATTAATTTTCATTGATACATGAAATAGATTTAATATAAATCTGAGTATATCCCATATAACATATCATACAGTCACGATATATATATTATCATCTATTTAAAACTTCAAAGCAAATCACTTTAAAGATTAGCTTTTTAAAAGTTCAATAAAGCATAGGTAAGTAAAGTTAAAGTGCTTATGTTTTAAGTTCTATATAACGCTTTATTTGAAATTTGAATATTTATCAATTATATTTAAAACAGTCAATCAGAGTTTAATCCATACATTAAATCATTAAATGATATTCAATCATACTTACTAGATATTAAATATATAAACCCCATATCAATATTAGCATCTCTTATTAGTTCTAAGATGTAGATTGAAATACACATCTATCAATACTTAGTGAATAAGAGATTCCTAAAACTTAACTGTTTGCTATATCAAAACTATTATAATCCAGTATAAGATTAACTATTTAATTTGAATCTACTGAAGCACTTATATTATATGAATCTGTTCTCACTAAGGTTTTATAGCCAAATTAAGAAGCTAAACTTTAAGTTATATAAGAAAATCTAAAAATAGCTTATCTAAGAAATATTTCAGCAAATTTATTTTAGCAGTTACCCTTTGAATGTATAAAGTACAAATAAAGAATATATTAATTGAAATACTTCTATAAGTAGATGCAGGTATTCTGGTTTTAGAGTTTTAGGGAAGAGAGATGGAGTAATAAATGATAGAATTCATTTTTAATAGTATTAAAGTGAATAAATTAAAGAGCTGCTTGTGAAATTTAACCATTTGATTTAAAATAAATGGATTTATATACAAAACCTTGGTATAAATAAGGAGAAGTCAAAGTTAGAGGCTACGAAGCTGAATGGTTCGATCCAAACTCAGAGCCAAGTGCAGTGAATTCGTTTACTACTAGATATTGGTTTGAGCATTTATTATGCTATGGAATTGGAGCTTATACTTATTGGTATTGTACTAAATTTTCAAGAGCTCAAAGAGGATGGTCGACACTTATTTTAGCTGCAGTTCCTTTATTAACACTTTTCGAAAGAAGAGGCCAAGACTCTCTTTATGGGAATTTGAACAAGTCAACTCTATAGGAAAGACTAGAATTTTATCCCATTACTAAAAGAGCATTCGAAAGAGCTTTGGAAATCTACTTGGCAGAACAAAAGTGATAAATTATTTCTTAATAGTTTAACTTTTAATTTCAGAAACTAAACAATCCTGCTCTTTTTGAAAACCTAATTAGTCATTTCTATACAAATCAAAATTTATCTTCTTAATTTCCTCTTAGAAGTTCTTGACTAAGTATCAATAAGAAAAAACTTAGGAAGCAATTTATAGCTAAATAGATTTTATGAATTAAGTTTGAAAGATATAGAAGTTATTGATTCTGTATTAGAGGTATAATAATTATCTAATAAATAACTAAAGCTTAAAATTTAGATAAATATAAGCAAATAAAACTAAAATGTATTTATAAGGATTTTCAATCGAAACCTATATCATATTCTTAGCTAATTTCACTATCTTATTCTTACTCTTCACTCCCTTATTAATTTAATATTCGAACTTCTGATTCAGTTTCAGAAATTGGAGATTATGGCTTCGGCTTAGGTTTGTTCATTATTAGGTTTCCTAACTACAATAAAAGCTTACCTTAGTAATTTATTCAGATCTGAATTTAACCTCTTAAGAACTAATTACTGGATCTTGTTCATTAGAAATAGTTTCTTATTTTTTGAAAGCATTACTTATTCATTTATCTTACTCAATTATTTCATCAAGTAATTTTTTTCTTTCAATTTAGCTAATATGCTCATACTTGGTATCTTAACTTTAGCATAACTTAAGATAGTACTAAAGCAAATGCTTAAGTTTCTGTATTTCCTAAGGAATTAGCTAGTACTCCTAATACCTGCGCTCAATTCTATCTCCTACAGTTTTCAATCACTCAAGTTTTTACAAATATTCTACTTAAGTTACTTCCGAACCTTGTTCATTAATTCATGATTCTACATCTTATAGGAATAATTAAAACTGCTAGTTTTCTAGATAGCTTACATATTAGGTATAAATAGATGATAAATTGTTTCTCATATTATAAATGTAACTTTCGAGTTCATTTTTTCTTTCTGCCGTTTCTTTTTCAACCTTATCATCATATTCCATTTTAGTTTCTCTTTTACACGATTCTTAAATTTCTAAATTAGTCATTCCATGTATAGCAAGTGTATCAACTGTTAACTTTCGAACTCTCTTTCTTTTTTTATTGATTTTTCCGAACTGAGGTAAAGGAGATTATTCTTGCTTTTTTTTCAAATATTCAGAATTATCTAACATAAGAATATCAGAATTGGATGCAATTTCCATTAGATCTATATCTAAATGCTTTTCTTTTCCATTTTCTTACTTTCATTCTTCGAATTTAGCATATTCTTCAACTTCCTATTCATATCGCTCTATTTACTCAGCATTCTCAACCTCAAACATGCAATGTATATTTAGTTTTGTAAATACTGTTATATCTAAATTATCTTCAGATGTCGAACTGTTTACTTTATATAAGCCTAATTTATTATCTATCCCCTTATTATTCCAGTTTGGATAAAATGCCTCCAGTTCAAAAGCTTGCTATTTGTTAAATTGCAAAGTTTTGATTTATGGAAATTTAGAGTTTAAGGGAAAAAGTTCAGAATGAGAAGAGGCTTCTGATTGTCTAACACTAATGGAAAACGATGAGATATCTTCTATTCCGTATTCCTTTACTTTGAAAGTAGGGGACAAGATAGCAGCCTGAACAGCACATCCTCTTGCTATGCACTCTGTAGCTTATAAAGTTCGACTTACTTCAAGATTAAAATGATGCTTCAGAATTTATAAAATTGCAGGGATTCTAGTTGATCCTCCAATAATTTCAACACTATGAATTTGAGATTTGTTAAAATCCTATGTCACTTTTTAAAGAAGTGCTTCGAATCTTTGCAAATATGGTTTGCATAAATTTTCAAATTTTTCTCTTGTAAAAGTTACACTCAAATCATTATCATCTAGAAGACTCTCAATATTCAGTTCTCCTTCTGTATTAGAACTCAGAATTTTCTTAAGTTTTTCTATTTATTCTTACATTCTGATAACAGCCTTAGGAATGTCTAAAGGATTTAAAAAGTATTTACTCTCAAAATCTTTAGCGAATTTTTGCATTAACTAGTAATCGAAGTTCCTACCTCCTAAATCTCTATCATAGGCTCTTGCAAGTATTACCAATTTTTCTCTAGTGAAACTAACGAGAGTTACTGTTGTTTTTGAATGACCCATATCCACAAAGCATACTATTCTTGGCTGTTCTGTTAGTTCTTTCTATCTAAAAAGACCATAACTCAAAGCAATTGCAGTATCATTATTCATTAATTTTAAGCAGTTGATATCAGCTATTTTGCAGGCATCCAATAAAGCTTGTCTTTCAATCTAACTTAAATAGCATGGGACTGAGATACACATATCATTAATAGCTCTTTTTGTACTCTAAAGCGTGATTTTAATTTTCTATAGAAACATAGCTACTATTTCTTCGCAAGAGAAGATGCAAGTCTATTATTTATACTTTATCTCAAATCCTATTTTTTTATTTTTTCTATTTACAACTTTGCTTGTCAATCATTTCTTTTCTTCAGACAAGTTTTAATAATCAGGCCCAATTCCTAGAAACCTGGTGGGAAATTATATTGTATTTCTAAAGTTCGACTTAATAAAGTTTAGCGCAGGTTCTCCTATATATCTCTCTTTCTCACCAAAGCCAACAAGAACAGGTGTTTATCTATTTGAAACTTCATTCGTGACAATTTCAATTCCTCCTTTTTCTACAACAGCAATAACACAATTTTTAGATCCAAGATCTATTCCAACAATACCAGCCATCCAATTATTCGCTTTACATTCTATGTTTCAAATATTTGATAGAATTTTCTAGAAAAGTGGCAATTTTCTAGATTTAATTTCAATAAATCCAATTTAATTTAGCTCTAAACTATTCTAATTAATAACCTTACTGCTTTTAAAATTCTAAGCTATTAATTACTTTATTCTTACTCTTTGCTTTAATACTAACTAAAGCTTTACTATTGCTGCTAGCCATCTACTCTTCTCATTTTCTTAAGAAGTATCTGTAGTTCTTCTTATTGTCTCTATAAATTAAAAAAAATTTATACTTTAAGCAATAAAATAAAGTGCTTTTATACTTTTTGATAAGAAAGAAGGAAAGCTTGTTGTAAAAAAATTGCATACAAAAAGAATTTACCTCAGCCAAATTACGAATATCAAACTATGTACAAAGAACTTAAAATATGTAATAGGAAATATAAAAATGTAAATATACACATAAGAGCTTGAAGGAATATATGAAATACCTGATTTCTAACACTTAAGATCAAAAAATAAAAGTGCATATTCTAAAAATATGAGAATCAAATACTTAAAACCAATATCTATTAATTCAACTAGTAGAAGGAAGATATATTTCTTTAAAATATGCCTATGAATCATTCTATTAATAAAACCTAAAATCAGTCAGAAAAATTTCTTTATAAAAGAGAAAGAAGTAATGCTGATATTGCAGTAGATTTAGTTTTATAGGATACTGTATGTATTTTAAACGAAAATAATAACAAGAAAATTTAAAGTTGCAAGACTCGCGTAAGTAATAATGCATTTCAAATGGAATATTATGTATAATATAAAATAGATTTCGGCCGCGTAAGATAAATTAGTAGGTAATCTGGTGCAGTGTATACTGCATTGCGAATAATCTCGCACTAGATGCCACCAAGGGAAAGGGTTGATAAGCTCCGTTAATACATTCCTAACTTACCCCGAGGGTTCTTTCTAGCAGTATGAAAGTTTGACTGACGGTCCTTCTAATTACCCACTTAATAACAAATTCTTATTTGGACCTTATTCAAGAAGACTGAAGCATTTGACTCAAGATTAAAGAATAATTTTTAATAAGAAGATTCCCTATTTGGAGAAGCTGACTTGATTCATTGGACTTCTAAAATTTTAGCAAGAAACATGAGAACATTTTTCTTAATATTAAATAGTAATATTGAAAGAGCTGCGCACCAATGAGGTGCTACGTGCTCTATATTCATTTTTATTAATTTATTTATTCAGAAAGAAAAAGCATAAAAGGATTTAAATTTTGAGAAACATAGCATTGCAATTTAAAGAATTAGAGAATGGATGCTAGGTATTGAACTTGGCTGAAGCAAGAATCCAATAATAAAAAGGGTTAAATAGTATGAATAGATATGCTTTTAAGAAAAGAAATCTAGAAGAAGACTAAAAATTCAGGATTTGACGAAACAATCAAAGTTCAATACATTGATGAACCTATTAAAGATGGAATCACTATGTTTCATTATATTATTATAACTAAGGATTAGGGAATAGTTATTAACTAATCATTGCTTAATTAATCTTCATGTGTTTTAATCTCTATATGTCAATTAAATTAACATTATCACCTAACTATTTTAAAGTTATATTCCTGTTGCATATAGATAAGATTGGCTGCTAAATTAAATAAATTTAAGAATATTGATATAATTATATAGTAAAAAGCTATTGTTTCACCTACTAGCTTACAATAGTAGAATGATAAGACAGTATCAAGTAACATGAAGTATATCCTAACTTATATTAAAGCTACCTAGTTATTATTAAACATATTTACTAACTATTATAACTGCTTTAAAAATCTAAAGCTATAAACTGATTGTCTTATAAGTGAAAAAGGGCTAATAAAGTATATTTTTTAATTTGAAAATACTAAACTTATCAGCTATGAATTATAAGGCAAATAGGATTCTGATAATAGGATTAATTTTAAAACTAAGTGAATAGATTTGCATTTTATAGAGACATTCTTTTAAGGAATAAATCATATTTTCATCTATTATTACTTTGTAAGCTACTGAGTTAAGACGTAAAGGTAGATATCTAATTACGTTTTCTGCTTCTAATATTTTAAGAAATTCAGTATTTGCTTATACCAATGTAATTGGATATTGCTTGAATAGTAAACCTAGAGTGACTAGCGAACTAGGAAATTTAATAGATTATAAAGAATAAATTAAATAGATCAGACAAAACATAGCGTGAAATATTCTACTAGCTACGATTTAATGGGAGTAGCAAACATTCAATCTAAATAATAATAGGATAGAGAATATAGTAAAAATAGCTCTATAGAAAGCATTAAAAATAATAGTTATGGAGAAAGAATAAGATAGTAAACATTTGAAATATATATAAACTGAAGCAATAGCATATTAATAATGCAGACTCTTAGTTACTTATATAATCTTGCACATTATAGCTACTTCATTTAATTTATACTAAACTTCAATTTTCTATCTATTCAGTATATTTTATTATAGTTATGCTTCTATTTATAGCAGACCTTGAAAACTAATTTTTATAAATCAGCTTATATATTTAGATACTTTATTATATTACCCTAAATGTTAGTTATAATAGTAGAAATGTGCTTCATATTATGATATTTGCAAATTTATTTATTGGAACTTAATAAAAATAAAGAAAATAAGGAAAATATAAAAGCTAGATATTAAGCTTATAATTACACCCTTATTAACTAGAGAAGGCTATGTAAGTATTAAAACTAAGGCTTTAAAGACTTAATATTACTAAAGAAAATGATAGTTATCAAAGCATTTTAATTAATTGTACTTTTAATGTATATTTAGAACTAAAAATCCTTAAATGTGATTCATAAGTTCTTATTTAAAATCTTTATTAAACATCTAGGCTAGAAATAGAAATAACTTATTAGAGTTGTTGTTTTGTTCATTTTAGATTAAAATAAAGATTTTTAAGAGTAAACCAAATATTTTCAAAGTATATAAAGTATCAAAAAGAGAAAGCAATAGTTTTAAGAATTATTGCTTTAATGGAAAAATTAAAATAAAAGAGATGCTTTATAAATATATTTCATAGCTGTAAATAGAAGAAGATCAGAGTATTATTCATTATTTTAGAATAGTTAGAAAAGTTAAATGTAAACCTCTAATTGTAGCCAGCTAAGGCTTGGAATAGTTAGTTTACAGTAATCAGTTCCATTTTCAAACACATTTGAGAATGAGCTTGGAGCTTATTTAAATAAATAAGATCTAACTGGAAGGAAGATAAAGAAAGGAATAGAAAATAAAGTAAATTAAAATAGAGTTTAGAGATAAATAAGAAGGTTATTTCTACTTATTTAATCTACTGATAATCACGTTTTCTTTATCAAAGGCGTTTAAGATCTAGTTTATCCATATTTCTCGTTTTTTATAATTATAAGACCAATGTTGCAAAGAACTCTCGGCAAATTACCTTTCAATGTGAATGCTGCTGCTTTCTCAACTGCAGAATAAGAAGCACCAGATGTAAATAAACTACTGTAAGAAAACAATTCTTTGAAAGAAGACTTGAAGAAAACAAAGGATGAGTTTTTAAGATCTTTAGCTGAACAATAAAACATAGTTACTAGGCTAAAGCAAGAACAAGAGAAAAATAAAGACTTTGCAATTACAAATTTTGCAAAGGAAGTCATTGAAGTGGCTGATAATTTGTAGAGAGCTTTAGAAACTATTAACATCGAAACTGTCAAGTAAAGTTAATCTGTTCCTTCAGATCAAATTATCTAACTCTGGGAAGGAATTGAACTTACTAGAAAAGGTCTTTTCAGAGCTTTTGCCAAATTTGAAATCGAAGAATACGATCCAATGGGAGATAAATTTAACCCCAACATTCATGAAAGTCTATTTACTTTTGAAGATCCAAATCAAGAACATCTTACAATTGGACATGTTGCTCAAAAAGGATATTTCATAAAGGATAGAATTTTACGACCAGCTAAAGTTGGGTATGTCGTAAAGTCATGATAAGAGATTATACATCTTAATTATAATTAATACTAAACATTCATACATCCATCACACCTAATCTAACCTTTCTCAACTATAGTCAAAGGAATCTCTACATCAAATCATTCTAAATAGTTATTCATATCTCTCTTCTAAGCTCTTTTATTATACAAAGAATAGTAGAAATCTTTATTCTATCAGCTTTTTATACTTTAACTTATTTAAGCATAGGATCTTAAAAATATAAATACAGATCAGTAGCATAAAATAGTAATCAGTATAGTCTATAACGATCACTAGTATTTTTTGGTTTAATATTATACTTAGAATTCATTAAAGTTAAAAACTATATTGTTGTTCAAATTGCTGATTGAAGTATAATAAACTTTTGAAGAAAAAGCAAAGGTTGTATGCATGCTAAAACAAATAAATGCTGCCAAATTATTAGCATTGTATTGTATTAATAAGTTATTACAATTTACTAATAAAAAGAATCAGCAAGCTGAAAATCCTTTAAAATGAAAGTAATAAGTAGGATATGAGAAACCTTTATGATTTAGATTAAGAAGTTAACTGATTAAAGTGCTTTAGATTAGCTTGGATAAACTAAAATATTCTTTAAAAGCTAAACATATTTAGTGAATTTCTATCTTTTAAATCTTTTCCATATAATTGATATACTAATAAAATTGAACTCGCTAGTTTGTTAAATTTAGCTAGAAGAATAAATCTTCTTTTCCTTCCAAAAGTGACTACCTCTGAACTATAATTTCATCTAAGGTCTATTTATTCCCAAGCTAATCATCTTTATTTTAATAAGCGTTTCTTGTTCCAGTTTTTGTTCTTTTTCCAATTAGATTAACGAAATGATAGGTAGTGCTTCTATAATTTAAAATCCTATTTATGCCTGCTATTACTTTACAAAACATAAGAAGAAATTTAACATGATGTATTCAATCTTCCTCATCCCTAAGCAAAAATACACTAGTTATCATAGATCTTATTAAAAGTAATCAATGATATATGATACTAATAAATCTAACTAAATAGAGATAAATTAAGATAATAGGAATTAAACAAATAACTTTAAATTTAAATATCGTTAGTGGATTCTAACCATCTTCGTTAAAGCATTTTTAATTTATCTAACTTTAAGAAAAATTTGCTTAATTAGAAATGATTTAAGACGACCTTATTTGGCAAGTCATTAAGAACAACTGCAGCTTCCTTATTAAGTAACTCTTTTATATAGAACCGAAACTAACTTATTTTGTAGAAGCCCTTATTCCTTGACTGGATTATGTGATAGAACTCACTGTCCTCTTGCCAATAGTAACTATGCTACAGTTATTGAGAAAGAAGGAAAATGCTATTTGCTCACTAAAACGATTGAGAGAGCTCATATGCCTAACAAACTATGGCATAAATAGAAGTTGAAAACTGGATACTAAAGTGCTCTCAAGTAGATTGATAAACTGCTGGAGTTCTGGCCTGAGCTTGTTATTCACAAATGTAAGCAAAGATTTACCAAAATAAGACAATATCTCCTTAGAACTAAAAAGCTTGCTCTTTCAAGTACTGGAAAACTAGTTTCCGTGAAAAAAAAATCAGAAAGAAGAGAGACAACTAGAGAGGCCAAGGCTTACCAAGCAGCTAAGATAGAAAATGCCATAGAGCTTGAACTTTTGGAAAGGAAAAAGTAAGGAATTTACGATCATATCTATAACTGGAATTAACAGGAGTTTAATAAATAAGTGAGCAAAGAATAAACTTCTGAACATAAAAGAGAGCGAGAAATAGAGTACGAATAGGAATTCGAAGAGCAGTATGATATAGAAGACATCCATTAGCTATTTGATAGTAAAAAGAAGAAAATAAAAGTTGAGAAAAAAGGTGAATGAAGTTCTAATTAAGTCACTTATAATTAAAAAATTCATAATAATTTTAATTATTAAAGATATATCTTAATTACTCAAATGGCAAATCAATCAATCAAACTTGCTAGTCAAATATTTATAATTTGATAGAAGAAAATTATTCTTTGTTTAAGATTATAGATTTAGCATGCATAATATAAGATTATTATGATATTTATTATATCAAATTTAAGTTTAAAAATTAATGAAATCTAAGTCAAATCAACATGATGAAAAAGCATAACCTATAGCATTTCTAACGCAGTCTATAATCGTTATATCGATAGAATTCGCTATTATCCACACTATAAACCAAACCAAAACCATTTCTTACTGTATAAAATCTTACCCAAAGATCATTGGCATCAATTCCAATAGCTAGTCCTAATCCAGCAAAAGCAATACAAATGATTATTCCAATAATTTTGAATAAAATATTTCGACTTGTCTTGAATAAATTTGTCAAAACAATCCAGGTAACTGTTTAAACACCAAGCATGACAGCGCAGATAGCAACATCTTTAGTATCTAATTCATCTCTCCAATCATCTTCATCTTAAATTCACCAATAGGCTATTCCTCCTATATCATATGCAGCAATTAAACTGTTAACTAATAAAATCCAACGGAATACAATATTAATATTCATTGGACTTCCAAAGCATAGCCCAAATATAATATGTTCATTCTAAATAAAAAAATTTACCTTTAAATGTTGAAGAAGAGATTAGCTTTTTCCAGATTTTTCTTCATTATGTTGATTTTTTTTCTTTGAATCAGATTTTGAATGACCATGTTTATGCTTTCTTCTTGATCCTCTTTCTTGTAATTGTATTTATTCAATCTCAGTAGTATTTTAATCCATTGTCATTTCGTTTTCGCTGGTCTGATTTTTCTTCTTCCCTTTCTATTAGCCCGAAGGTGGTTTACTTTTAGATCTCTTGGATTTCTTTTTACTAGAACTAGGCCTATCAGTAGCTGAACCCTACTTAGAAGGAGAAAGTTCTATTGCATGCTTTTCTGGAGACTAAGATCTTCCTTTTTTCTTGCTGTTGCCTTTCTTATTCTTTCTAGATCTTTATGACTTTTCTTTGGAATTATCATTTTTACCTTTACTTTATGAAGACTTCTTAGTACAGAGAAAGAATCCAATTCCGAAAAACACAGGAATAAGTCCGAATCCTACAATAATAAAATAAAACAGAAGAGCCATGTACTCATCAACATCATATCTATCTCCATCGCTAAGGTTTTATTCTTCTTCTTCATTTTAGTCATAATTTTAATCCAATTGAATTGTCATAGGTCCCTTGATATTTACGCACTTACACGTTGCTTATTTAGTTGATATATAAACTAACTTACAATCCGTGTTTTTCTTCCAATTCAAGTTATTTTAATCTGTTTAATCAAGATAATAGCATCCCAATCCATCTCCATTTTTAGCATCATTTAAAAGAGGAAGTGTTACATCATATGTCACCTCATAATTCCAATCATCTTTTAGTTCTCTTAATATCTTAGTATCATTTTTTTAAGTGCTATTATCTTAAACTTTAGAGTTGTAAGCCTCTAAATTTAGTGAAATTTTTTTAGGTGACTGAGAAAATATTTTAAGTCCATTTTTATCTAGATCACAGAATTAAGTTACTTGGAGCTCTAGATAGTTGCTAACCAATTAAATATATTAAGAAGTGTTTCCAACTGGACTTTGGTCGACATTGATACAAAGCAGATTGAAGCAATCTAGGTATTTTTCCATCATTTCTTTAGTCTCATCTTCTGGGAATAATACTGTACTACCTTAGGAGGATGTTAAAGATTATGGACAAACAAAACTAAATGGAAAATTTAATTTTGTGTTACTACTGAGGTAGATAGAAGAGTCAGTATTTTGGAGCTGTTAACTTTAGCTATCTAAATATAAGTTTTGTATATATAAGTTGCTTGCCTCTTTAAGTAAGGTACTTTTGGCTTTTAGTTTAGTTGCCTCTACATCACTGTATTTTTATAAATTGCTGCTAATATCTAAAACTTAATTCAATTTTTGTAACTAAAAAAGCTAGAAATCATATGTTCCAAATGAATCTAAAATTGATATAGTTACATCGTATATTGAATTAAGTAAAACTTCACTCAGGTTACAAATTGCTTAGTCCGCTGAAAGTAATCGTAGACTGTCTAATATAAGAAATCGGGATTGCTAGTTAATCTATTTTAGTTATTGATCAACCACACTTTGGGCTACTGAAAGTATTTCATTAGAAGCTTAAAATGTCTATTTGTCAGCAATGAGAGCACTGGTTATAGCAGTCTACTTTGAGTAAAATAAGTCAGGATCAATCTAGTTTTTGTTTAAATCATCTAATAAACTCTAGCTCTAGTTTTAATAATATTGAAGATAAACCGAATTTTTGTTATCCTTTGTATTATATTAAGTAAAATCAGGTAAGGATATACTAATACTATTAGTTTGAGTTATCTTAGATCTATATTCATCATAGACAGTTACTATAATTGAGTAAGTTTATTTTTGATTTTCTGAGTCAATCAGATTGTAAGGCAAATAGGTATAAACATCTCTAACTTCTTCACCTAGATATATTTCTACATAATCATTTTGATCACTTTATAAAACTTGCTAATAAGCATAAACAAACTTTAATTTGCTATCTGACGCACATTCTTCGTTGACTGAAATTTAGAACAAGGTTTCAGTAGTACCTTGCTAAGGATTTATTGTTAATAAACAGTTTAGTTAAATACTATGGGTATATCAAGTGCTATCAGTTTCTGTACTCTTTTATTAATTGTCAGTAACATCTAAATAGAAAGTATATGCATAATTTTGGTTCAAGCCACTATACAGTTTTGTTCCATCTATGATTAATATGTAGCTTTTTATGGAATTGATAGCGAACTATTCTATTTTCTATTATTTCATTTCTCAGTTATAATTCAAACTATTTATTCTATCACCTAGTTAATTGTAAGCAAAGGCTTCAAACCTTATATATCCTGTTGTATCTAAGACACTATTATTCAAATATATCACTGCATTATAAATATCCTATGAGTTTTGAAAAAAAACATATTATCAAGTACTATCCATCCTTCCATCAGTTGTCTTCACTTATAACTGCATACAGTAAGATTAATTTATTTATAATGTGACGTTGCCATTAGATTGAAAAGTTCTATTATCCTTATCATTTGAACATAAATCCGAGTAGCCTAAATCTATAAAACTAGAGGAATCAAAAAATTAATTTTCGTCTAGTTTGCTATTTGTTTTATATAAAGTCCAGAAACAAGTTAAAGGTTGTCCATGAGGATCATATGAAAGGCCTCCTTCAAAAGTAATTCAATTTTATTTGTTTTTATGTTATCTTATTTTATCACCCAAAATATAAGCATGAGGATTAGCATTTTTTGCCTCTATCAAGAGTCAAGCAGTTGCTTACTGATTATTTGATATTGCATTTACACTAAATTGATAGAATCCTGTCTATATATTCTCGGGTTTAATAATTAAGTCCCAACTGTTAGCTGAGTCGTCTTAAATGCTTTTCCACTAGATTTATCCTGAAATCCTTTTTTAAAGATCCCAAATGGCTTGAAACTATTAATCAGTTTACTGATCACTATTGCATTGATAAAGGAGAATATTAAGATTAATAATGCTAATCGTGAAAGTGTTGATTACTCCATAGAATAAAGAATACTAAGGAAAGTTAATTTCAAAGGCTTGATTGGCAGATATAGTGTATTTTTAAGTAATAGCTTTCGTGTCTTGCAAAATGTCAGTAATTGACACGGTTAAGCTCAAAGAGGTATATTGTACTAGTTCAGATTTATCTATTGTATATTCATTTTTAGTTATTTCGTAGGTAGTTGCTTTGATTACTTTCTTCCCACTATCAAAATTAAAATTCCAGCTTACTGTGAAGTATCTTGTCAAATTATTTAGGTAGCTTATAACTTGGAATATTGCATCATGGCAGTTATTTAATGTGGAGGAGCTTGGAAGCAACTAATTTTCCCAGGTAATACCTGAAACATCAGTTAATTTATTAATGGGAACAACAGGATCATCAAAAAGCCTGGTATCAACATGAGAAACAGCGATTACATTTTGGAAATAAATCAAATCATTTGTTTGCAATCCATTACCATCATCTAGATCTATTGATATTTATTTCTCAGAAGTATAATATTTACAGACTGGATTATTTCCTAGTTTTTCATAAGTTTAAAGCTAAAATACTAAAGAACAATCAAGATTTCAATATTTCCCATCAGTACTTAAGCCTAAAGATATATTTGATTTAATATAAAGGCTTTTATCAAATTGGATGGTTATTTTGCTTAAATCTCTGTAATAGTTTGCATTGCTTGCTTTTGGATATTTGAGATCTTCACATTTTTTTCAATCAAGTTTGGAATTTAAATCATAGCATCTACTTTTATATTTCAAGTCAACTTCGCTATTATAGTTTGTTGTGTATTTGCAGCAATAATCTAAGACATTGTTGAAACATGAATTAATTTAATATCAATTTTGTAGTATTCCATTTGAATTTCAGCAAGAATCGCCCGTTAAGTCACATATAGATTCTTCAAAAAAGTAGCATAAGCCTCCGTTATCCGTGCAGTAATTAAAGCTGTTTTATTTATATGGATTTGGACAAGAATAAGTACAATTCGTTCACTATTAATCACTGATATGTGGATTGTCTACAAAATATGAACTCGTTGGACAAGTTTCACAATATGCAGTACAGCCTCCATTATCATATCCACATTATTCATTGTTACATTAGGTATCGCATTGAGGATTGATCAACATCTTCTAAGTGCATGAGTTGCAAGTACATTTTCCATTATCGAAGCCACATTTATAGTTGTTACATTTATCATCACAAGCATCATTTTGAAGCATATCTTTTGTACATCCTGAGGTACATGTATTACAATCGTTTCCATCGTAGCTGCAATCACTTGTAAAGCACTATATATCACAAATTCCATTTGAAATTAATTTCTTATCACATTTGTTATTGTTGCAATAAGTATCACTATTTGGAGGACATGAACAGTACCAATGAGCACATCTTGTATACGTTGTTGAGCAACCTGATGTAAATTATCTGCCTTCAGAAAATATTTTTAAAATATCTGTTAACGTACAATTTGGCATTACTGAAAGACAATAATCAAATCAAGTATAATCTTAGAATCCTAACTCGTTACTATTTTAATTTAAACATTAATAGCAAGTGTTGTAATCACAAGAAGCACATTTTTCTACTTCGCAAGTTACACATGGCCATCCAGCTTATGTCTAATCCCTATATTTACCAATATCACATTTTTATATACATTCCGAAGTGTCAGATTTTAGAATATAACCACTGGAACATATACTTACACATGTCCCCCCCTACATCAAATATCCTTCTTTGCAAACTTGACATGTTTGTGAGTTTGAACATGATGCGCAATTTGAGATGCATGTCTCAGAATAGTACCCACAGTAATCACCATCATAACCCGAATTACAAATACAAGTTTGATTGCTTGAAGAACAAATTCCATCATTTAAACATTGTGAGCTTTTGGTACATTTAGCTACTGAGCAGTCTGTTTCTGAAGCATAGTTGGTTTCACATTAGCACTAACTATATCCATTTATAAGTTTACAATCACCATGACCAGAACATCGATTTATGCACGGAAAATTTTATGAAGTTGGACATATTTCAGAATAAGTACTAGGACATGTAAAAATGTAAGCATTTTCTTCATAATCATGTACCTCAAAAGTAGTATCAGTTCCTGGCTTGCAACTTGTATATCAGCCATCACTCATAATTATTTTGATGGTTCTATCGGAATTGATGCAAACAATTTGAAAGCAAACATAAGAATCACTTGAAGCACCTTTTGCTTTAGCTTTTATGCATTTACTATCATAGCCAGATTTCTCCTTTAAAGCAGTATTTAAATCTTTTTTATTTCTACAATCATAGTCGGTTCTTATAGTAAGGCAGTATTCTGTGTCATACGCTGTTTAATAATCCATCCACCAACTATTTTCTTTCCATTCATTACATGAGCCCATACCCAACCTATCGAATGTGCATCCATTTTCAAAAGTTGATTCACAAAAATGAGGTGTGAGTAAAGTAGATACATAATGATAAGTTGATGTACCAAAACAGGGATTATTAGTAAATTAGCAACCACCTTAGTACCCTCATAAAGTATCCTCTACTTAGGATGATGAATATGTGTACCATCCTGTATCTTTTAAAGCTGATAGAGTTAAAATACTAAACACATGATTTTAATTTCATTGTCGCATCATCACGTCATTCCAAAGTCAATGGCCATCCCAATGCTGAGCATATGCAGCATTATCATTATCAAGTGCGACTCCATCTAAAGTCTAGCAGTTGTAATAAATTTTAGCTTAAGCAACAACTTCATTAGTGATTAAGTATTATTTACTATAAGTGTTAGTTACTCCATTATAGTTTTTCTATTCAGTCTTATATTTTATTACTTTTGACAACCCAAGAGCTAAATTTGTAGAAGGATCGATTCAGTATTGATACATATCTTAATGGAAACCTAATATATGAATAACGTGATGACTAAACATCATAAACATAAGTGCCCAATCTTCGTTGTTTGTACTAAATGTAGCTTTGTTGAATTCTATATATCCTACAAGCGGTCGGTTAGTTGTAGAATCTTTAGCACAAATGCCAGATGTTGCTAAGGGATGTATTAATGCATTTAAACTAACTTCAGGACTTTGCATCAAATTTTACCTTTCAGAAACATCAACATATATTAATAAATCAGTATTAGAAAATCCTGTTGTCTAATGCGACGTTGGAACTGGATTTTGACCACACTATGCGATTGATACTTTAAGATTTCCTGTTACTTGATTTACTTAAATAGTCCTTTAGAAATAAGCCTAGACTTTTGACAGCAAATATTATAAATAATTAGTTTAGAGTTCAGTGAGAAATTAAGTTCCTAAAGTTAATCCTGAGTAGTCTCAAGTTAACCTAATGAAACCTTATTCAAGCTTCCTAGGTCTATCTAAAAAGATATCTCCATATGCATTGATATTTGCAATTTCTTACTTTTATCCTTCACCACATAAATCTTATGCAAAGATTATAGATAATAATGTTCATAGAATGATAGACTTCATTTTTATAACTAAAGTAATAAGAAAAAATACTTGAAATTTAGGAGTTTGAAAGGAAATTTATTGTTAAATTAATGAAATTATTTCTTTAAAGCTGTTTAATTTTAAATACAATTTATTTTAATTATGGAATTGTGATTCTCTCTATTTTGACTCAGCTAAATCTCAGACTCTATTGCTCCCAGTCATTGACTTTAATTGCTACCTAAAAACTTATTTCTAGCATATTTTCTTGCTTCTTCTCTATTTCTCTTTCTGTCAATTTAATTAAAAATCCAACAGAATATAATTATGTAATTTAATTTTAAGGAAACTCATAAAATACTTATTTTTTAGTTTTTTAACATGATACAATAACCATTTAGAACTCAAATCTATTAAACCATTAAAAGTTCTAAACAACCATAAGGCATCTAAAATTACTAGCAATAATAATTTCCTATTCTAGTAAAATGACTAAATAACGAAATTAATTAGAATAAAGCTTTTCAAAGGATCATATTAAGTTAAAGTCCTTAATCTCTTATAATGCTAGCTTAGTGCTAACAATATATTTACTATCTATTCTTTAAAATGAGATACTATACTTTTAATCTGGCTAGAAGGAAACTAATTTAATTTGCTTATTAGTGTGCATTAACTCTAAGTTTTAGATACTTGCATTGAAATAAGAAAGTATTACATTTATTAATTGAGAATCTTGTGCTTAATATAGGAAATATTTTTATGATGCTTTGTCGTTTTTACTATTCTTAATAGATATAAATTTAGCTAAACTTGATAACAGAGAAACTATTAAATTTAATACTTTAAGAGCTATTTAAATTATTATAAATCCTATTTATCCATATTTCTAAGACTAATGCTAGATTGCTAAAATTAACCCTTATAGAATATACTAAAAAGGAAAGTGATATTTGATTCTTGAAAAGTAGTTATGCAACTTTTTATAAAAGATGAGGTATTATTTGATTTAGAAACTGTTTTCATTGTTTATGGTACTAGTTGCAACATCATAATACTTTGATAATGTATAGCAAGTTTAGTTGCTCTATTCTTGCTAAAATCTCTATGAAAACGTTATTCACTTACTAGTTTTATTGCATATATTAATGCTATTCTATTTAAGTTAACTCAAAGGTTGATCTCAATTATACCCTTTTGCTGATAAACTATATTTATGATTAATTCTTTTGCTTTGAATTATTATAAACAATTAACAAAAACTATCTGAGCAGTTACTTAATAAGTTGAATAATTCTGTTTAGAGCTAAATTATTAGGGAAATTAGATCGTTCTTCATAAAACTTAATAGACTGAAGTTATTTATATCGATTGCTTTTTTTTGGTAGGGTTAATAAAATAATATTTATTATAAGCAATCACTCTTAACTTGCTTATTATTACTGAAATAAGCCTCCTAATATTACAAACTTGATACTCAGTTAGATTTTATATAATAAAATCTTCTATTTGAAGCTTATTGAAGATGTCTATACTTCTTGACTCCTCCTGGTTATTCATTAGATTTTTTTACCTTTACCTTAATTTTAATTTTTCTCCTTGCAAATTTCATTTGAGATTTATTAATAAAAAAGATTCTTTTACTCATGATGAAGAATGTAATTGAGCGAAATAAGGTAAAAAGCAAAATCCAGTATTCACTAATAATTTCCTTTGCCCAAATATTTGAAGTATAGGATTAAAATTTAGCTGGTAGCTATTCATCACATGTAGCTTGAATGCTTATAGTAAGGTGATTCTTATATAAATGCTTTTAAAATCTAGGAAAATATTCTAATTAGCTTCATTACTTTTGAATTGATTAATAACCTTATATTTAAGAATAGTAGACTAGATCTAATTCCAATGTAACATTTGCAATAAAGGATATCAACTAATCAAATCTTTAGATATTCCAAAAGCTGATTTTACCCTAAAGTGAGGAAACATCTAATGGTAAGATAAATTCCTAAGAACTTAAAGGTTTTGCTTCTTAGTCCTAGACTAGAATCTCAAACATTTTACTTAAAGAAAGAATAAAATTTAGCTAAAGCACTAACTATTTATAGGCTGAAGCTATTTAAATAACTTTAGTTATTAAGTTTGATGACTTAGCATTAAATAGAATAAATAGCTTAATTAATATATTATAAAGTTGTAGATTTTAAGTTTTTTAAGTCTATTCAGAAGAATCATTATGTAATCTTATGAGTGGATTCTACTACTACTTATTTATTTTTGCCTTAATTATTTATATGAAGTTTTTAAAAAAACCCTTTTAGTAAACTTTGCGAAATTCAACTATTTTTGAAGGATCTATATATTTGAGCTCAAAAGTGGTTAAGTTTTATGAGATCATCCACATGTTCTTTGCTAGAATAAAAAATAAAATGACTGAAGTAAAGGCACAGAATACAGTAGTGAAGAAGAAAGGAGCATCTCTTTATAGTAAATACTAAATTAGAACCTTACTATTAAAATAAGAAAACCATCTGACTGAAAAATCTATCCTGTCTCGTGATTTATAAATTTAAAGCTCCGTAATTACTCAGCAATATCAATTAAATTGAGAGCGCCAAAAATTGCTCCTAAAAGACTTGTAAGGGCTTGTGAAAATATTAATTACAAGTACCATTTGTAATTATAAAATCCAATGCATCTATTAATAAAGGTACAATGATGATCGAATTAAAGTATGCATTTATTACATTTATAGCAGTGTACGGATCTAGGAATCATAATTTTTTCGCATTTTTAGCAATTCTCATTATTTTCATATACTTCTTTAACATTTTTAAATATATTCTGTAAGCTTTATAAATTATCCTTATCAGAAACTTCACCAGGATTCGTTTTCCACAGCATTCAGTGATTATAGAAGCACCATAAAGTTAAAATTGCAGCTAATATGTAGTGGTACATCTTAAAATAGCTGCTAGGAAATCCTCAAAATATATATACAAGTAAATTTCCCAAGTAAATCATTTAGAAAGTACAAGATCTGATAAAATTCACCAAAATATCTATAATCGACTTTTCATAACATTTCAATACACAATTAGCGATAAAAATTACAACGGATATTGCAAAAATTATTCAGAGCTTTCTAAATAGCAAAAAGACTAAAATAATTAATTAAATTACAGGTTCCTAGATTATTGACAAAAAGCAAGCTCTTATTTTATCCACTTTAAGTAAAACTCTCTAAATCCAATTTCTCCTACAGAACTATTTTATGTTTTCAGGAAAATTTTTAAAAAGTCATTTCTTGAAGCTACCAAGATATTTGGTTTTTTCTTCATCCACATAAAACTTCAGGAAAATGTATGGGTAAGCGATGAGAATATAGATTGAACCAAGCACTATATACATTTTTATAATATTTGAATAGCTAAGGTATATAAATTATATTAAATTAATTTGAATCTAATTCTGCTAGTTTGAATATAAAATAATCCATCTAATTATTTAAAAGCGACTTTATATTTCCTAAATTTGATAGCCATAATTAACTATAAATAATCTTCTGTCACATTTGCAAAAGATATAAATTCATAGTTAACAACCTAACTGATTAGCAAGTTAAAAGATCTAAATATAATAAGAGCATTTTTTGCTAAGCCTTTATCTTTAAGCATATAAAGTGCATTTTGAGTTATTTAAGAACTATAGAGTTAAAATATAAGAAATTATTTTTACAGTTGGACTAAATTAATCAATTAAAACAAGTTCATGGTGGATTTGTAATTTTCTTAATGAAATCTAGTATCTAATTTTGCTTTTGCTCTAAATTATCTCTATAATTAGGAATTTTATGTTTTGCTTTAATAATTTTCTGGAATGGGGATTAATTTGTTCTAGATATTGATTATTGAGATTCATCCAATTTTTACTTTGACCTAATTGGGCTTGAAGACCGTGCTTCATTCTGATTTTAAGGAAGTTTACTCTATCTCCTTTAAATATAATCTATTTCATAAGCATTAAATTTCTAAATCCTTTAATTTAGATCTTGCCATTTCTAATCCATAAATTCAGAAGCAAGCGTTGGTTGGGAGTTGTTGCTGATTTTTGGGCTGTTAATATAGGGTAAAAAAGTTTTATACTTATCTTCCAAAATTTTTTATTTTGAATATAGCTTTTAAACAACTTTCTGTCTTTACTAAAGCCATTTCTGCAATATTTTGTATTTCATGAATAGTTTTATTTAGTTTTTCCCTTTTTTTTGCAGATATAACTGACACTGAACATTTTAATCAGTGCTATCAATAGAGAGAAGCTTCACTTCTTAATCTTAGGCTTTTTCTAAGGCAACTTAAATGCTTTTAAGTAATTAATCCTTCTGGTTTTGAAGTGCTTTATACTTTGAATATATTTATTAGAAATAATGATCAGCTTCTATTTCTTTTAGTTACTAACTTACTTATTTAAAGTTCATAATTAGCTTAAACTTAAGTTCCTACTACTTCTATAATTTATTTATATCTATCATGCTATTTTTCTATGCCTCGAATTATTTTATGTTAGTAGTCATTTCTTCCAAAAGCTTATTTTTCTTAGATTTTAGTTGCTCATAAACTTTGAAAACTTCATCATCAAGTAATTTCGAAACTTAATCCCAAGCAAGCAAGTTCTTTTATATAAAATCCCCTAAATTTTCTTCCTAAAGAAATACGCATATAGAATCCTTAGTAAACTTTAGATCATTTTAATTCCCTTTTCTTAGTATTTTAATTATTTCAAGCTTGGTATAAGAAATTGTATTAGTGAAATGCTTTTCCTTTTTCTTCAATTTAAAGTCTTTAAGCATAGTATTAACATGGTTAGTTTCATAATTAAATACACTTCTTTATATGCTTTTGCTCTTTTAGCTATTACTACTCGTCTTTTTTAAGTCTAAAATTCCTGGTTAACTAATATCTTCTTAGGTTGTCAAAATCTATCTAATGATCTAATCAAATTTATCTGCCTTTTCTAACTCAAAATTAACTTGCATCACATTAATATCTTAAGCTATTGGCAATTTTTTTAAATCTTTAACAATGCTCGATTCTGCATCACTGAAGGTTCGTTTTTTAGATGTGAAAGGTAGTTAGTTTTTTTTACTTGGAATTCAGAAGTCACATTGCTTAATTGATACTATTTTTTTCTTAAATCTATCAATATTTTTGAATGATTCTCTCGCAAAATTCTAGTTCCTCTCACTTAATCATGGTTTATCCATAGAATAAATATCTCCAGTAGTATGAACATTAGGTATTTTAAGCATAGGCAGATTTTCCTTCTATTTAGAGATTTATATGATCAAACTTGGGAATATCTAATCCTATATTTACTCTCACTTTTTCTTAGTAATTTCATTGACTAAAGTAATTTAAGTTTGATTCTTTTAAACGGAGTCCATTTTTAACCTTACAAATAAACCATAAAATGCTATATTTTGATTTAAGTACATTTTAAGGTACCTTCTACTAACTTTATTTGCTCGCTTTACTAAACTTCGTATTTGTGCTTCAATAAACTAATTTATTTTGTATCTAAGCCAAATTGCTAGGCATAGTCATATTCCTTATAAGTAAATTTTACTTTCTAGAATTTTGATTGAGAGACTTAAGGAGATAGAATAGAAATGAAGATGAATGAGAAAGCAAAAGATATAGCTTTAGTTTATGTAATTTAGTAATTACCTTTACTATAACAGTCTAACTCTAATGATTAAAAAGGCTAAGTAAAAATTAGATTAATCATTAAATAAATATCCTGAAAGTAAAGAAACTTTCTATTTAGATAAGAAAGTAATTCTTTACAGTAGAACTATTAAATAACTAGATATTCTGATAGTAAGTTAAAGTATTAAAGAAAGGCCGATATATATTAAGAAAATTAATGAGACAATAGAAGTAAGTGAAATGATTTAATTTAACTTAAAGAAAATACTTTAAATAATTGATATGGTTGCTATTAAAAGCTAAAGAATTTAATTTAATTAGACTATTTTTCCAATATAAAGTATAAAATAAACAATAAATTAAAAAAATTGTCTGAGTAAAATGCAAAACATTATTTTAATGCTTGCTCATTCTTCAGATAGCTTTTCTTTTTTTAAATGATTTGCTTATAGTTTCTTTTCAAAACTCATTTATACTGGACTATTCCTTTGACTTTAAATTTTACGTGGAGGTCTAGTATGCTGATTATCCAGATATGTATTGATTATTTAAACTTCTTCTATTTCTTTGTCTGAATACTCTTAAAATATCATTATATTTGAAGTAATTGAAGTTTTATTTAGTATCAATGATACTTCTTTTGATTCTAAGTTTTCTGTAAACCAATCAAGCAAATTGCGCAATTTAATTACTATTTACTTCTGTCTTATTGCAAACTTTTATTGTGAGTTCTTAGTTTAAATTTCGTTTTGATAAACAGAAAACATTTCCTTATCTTTATTAAATTGTTTCAAATCTAAGTCTATCTCTTTTGCAAGTTCGAAGATGTTTTATTTAATTTATTAATTAGATAATGCTTTTTATATTTCATCAGAAATTATTTTAAATTTACTTTGTTCCTTTTTAGTAATAATTGGTTTAAGAAAAGGGAACAGCTTTTATTGCTAAATCACTAGATTCTTCATTTTGAAAATTTGATTAGTAAATTATATCTTGACTGACTCCAGAGTTTTAACTTTAGGCATTTTATCTTAGATTAGAATAATCAATTTTATTCTTTTTTCAATTGTCTCTTAAAACTGAAGTGGTTCAAAATCAACATTTTAATTAATTTTCTGCACTCAATCCACAATTTCTAATTCTAATTCTTCCAGAAGTTCGGGAAATTTGTTTTTTATAGATTGAATTTTTAGCAAAATTTGATTATAAGTATTTTCTTCATATCTTTAGAACTGGATCAATAGGTTATCAAAAGCAACTTAAAAATCGATCTTCTAGTTAGTCATAATTGGCTCTCCAATTTTCCACTTTATTTGCTACAGTCTATTTTATAATCCATAAACTTTATTTAGCTTTTTAAGCTTTTTAATATCAGTAGGAGCGAAAAGTTGAGGAAGCTATGCAAAAGAGGAACGTTTTTTATGGAAATTATCTATCAATTTTGATTCTTTTCATTCCTACTTCAATTATTCATTCTATGTATACACACCCTAGCTTTTATCTTCACCATTTTAGAAATTTTCTCTTTATTTATTATGATTATTCTATACAGTTGTCTGGTTATAGATTTTCTCATAAGTTTAGTTTTTTTAATTAAAATAAGATTCTTTATCTGCTACAATATTTTACTTTGTCTCTTCCATCATTGAATTAACTCTATGTTTAGTTGTTTTAGGATAAATAGTCTTAAGGTTTTCTCTTTTTTAATTAATATTGATAGACTTATTAGCTTTTGAATGCTTCTTAATTATTGAATCTTAATTATTCTCTGATTTATGAAATCTATGTTTCTATTCCTTCCTTTCAAGCTAGGATTCGTTTCTTAACTCCTCTTAATTGCTAGCTTTATCCAAACTAGTTTTTCCTATAGAATCAGTTTAATTATTTTACTCTAGATGTACCTTTCTACTATTACTAGAAAGCAATTCAGTCTAGATATCATTTGATTATTACATTTTCTAGTTTAAAGCTTCTTAATCATAAGTTTACAAATTAGCAAGTAAATCAGGACTATTCTAAGCTTACTCTTCATTTATCTTAATCTCTTGCTAAGATTATATTTCAACATTCAAAACTTCAGACATTATTCTAAGATTTTATTTAGAGATCTTATTTTGATCATTAAACTAGCTTAAATATTTGAAAAACCATAGATGAAGCAACTATGAATCCTATATCTAAAATGCTCTTTATATATTACATAAAGACTGGGAAGTTTTTAACTACTAGCTTAAGAAATGGTAGTGAAGTTAGGGTTTATTAAAGGTAGAGAGAAAATGGAGATATGATATCTTTACAGGATTTAAAAGAACTAGAATCTGAATACTTAAAGCTGTATAAAAGGATGATGCTTAGTTAGTTAATAAAAATTAATCAATTATTTATTAAGTTTAAGCATGCTAAGGCTATTTTAAATAATTAAGCTATTAATATTTTAAAGAGTCTTAATGATTATAACCACTAGCTTTTTTTATTCGTACTATCTTAATAGCAAATTTACGCCAATAAACACAACTAAAAACTAAAACTGTTGAGTAATCTTTTGCCTGTCAATTATTTTTGGAAGGAAGGTAATAATTATTAATAAAGGGAAAAATTACAGTTTTCTATTAAGAAACTGAATAAATAGTGTAGCTAGCTAATATAGTTTAATGTATTTAGCACTTAACGAGAGTTTTAAATATACTCACTCAAAAGAGAAAAGTAAATAATTATTCCTTATTGAAGATATTAAGAATAATAAACTGCAAGTTTTAGTAGAAAAAGTCTTAAAAGCAATGGAAGCGTTTTTATCATAGTAAAAAGAGTTTTAATGTATCTAACTAAAAGCACTTAAAGATAAAGCTTCAAGACTCATGAGAATACTTATATATACATTCTTATCTAGATAAGTTTTTAAGTAAAGATTTTATAACTTAAAAATAATAATTAGAATATGGAACTTATAAAACTCTCCTTAGATCTGCTTATTTTCATATTATTTAGTAATAACTATAACTTTTAAAATCAAAGCTTTAAATAGATCTATTACTACTTATATTTCTGTCAACTAGGAGTTTTTAGGAGATATATATTCGAGTATAAATAAAAAATGATGGCATAACAATGAATTATGAGTTTAATAATCTAGACAACTAAAGACTAGAAGAGTCATGAAAATTGTATATTAATTCCTTCAAATATAAAAATAAAATCCTTATTATAATTATTATACCTAAGGCCCTTCTACAATTATATACACTTAAAATAAAGCTAGCAAAACTCTTTTAATTATATTAGTCATTAGAAGGAATTTTTGATCAATAAATAATATAAATTACTAAAACTAACTAACATCAAAAGATTGAAGCAAACAACTTTATAGCATTATAAATTGTTTGCTAATTAAACAATTAAAAGATTAACTTCGTTTTTACAAAAAAGCTATAATAATGGCTAGTTTTATTATAAAGAGAGTCAAGTTAATATACAATAAATATAGAGAACAAATAAAAAATTTCATAATTAGATATTTGTAGATTTTACTTAAAGTAAAGTTCTGTTAAGATTCTTAATATTTGAAGTTAAGCATGCAACTTATGTTAACTAAGAAGAGTTTATTATCAAAGCATCCTTAAATTTATTTAAATATTTAAAATTTTAATTAGCTAAACTTTCTTTTACTTTATTCATAAGGAATTTTTAAAGATTAAACTTTATAATAGCATTAATAAAACTATATGTGGAAAATTTTATAGACCAACTATCTTAGAAATTAAAGAATTGAAAAAGGTAAAAATTATTATAATTGAGTAATATAAAATAGCTAACTTTTATTTATTCTTATTAAATAAATGTCTGTATGTTTAAAATAATGCTGTACAAAGAAAAATGCACAGAATTTTGATAATAACTATATGCTATTTTAACTTAGAATAAATAGGGCTTGATATACTTTTTAAAGCTTAGTTAAAAAACTGCTATTAAAAAAATCTTAATAAGATTAATATTAAAACATGGTTCAAATCTTTAAGCATTTTTGCATGCTTAATTTTTTTTATTTTAGTCTAAAAATTTTAATTGTATTTAATTCCTTCCGATTTTCAACCAGTTCTGACTTTACCTTTTTATCCTAGTTTTATTCTCTTCCCGTTCTTGCGTGGGATGGTCATCACATCTCCTCCATCTTAAAAGCAATAATTATGATCCTATCTTTTTTATTAATTTTATTGCTGTTTATATAAAATATTGGGAATTATCTTAAAATCAACTATCTTTCTTACCTTTCAAGTCTTTAAGCTAAAGCAACTTTTTATCTGATGTTGGTAAAATTGCAATTTCAACACCTTTTTATCTTCTAGTTTTGATTTTTTATGAAAAACTTTTTTTTATTTTCCAATTTCTTAAGAAACCCTTTAAACATCTTAAATTAAGCGAAATGAGAATAACGATATAGATAATCTTCTATTTTTATTTAGCAAATAATTCATTAGTTATGTAGCTTATGAATTCAGCTATTAATTATGTATAATAAGATCTCTAATTATATTTGAAAATCATAAATAATCTAATCCAATTTGATGATAATTTTCTTCCTTTTTTCGCACTAATCATTATTTTCTATTTTATTATTTAATTGCTATCATATTTCCAAGTAATGATTACCTTGATATAATAACAAACTTCAATTATGTTTACATTTTTTTAATAAAGGCTATTTCTTATCCTTCTTTTCTACCTTCTTTACTGAATTACTTTTCACATAAGGATATCATATATTTAATTATTTACTATTATTATAAATAAAAAAATAAGTATTCTTTACTTTAAAGTTAATATTTTTTAATTAAAATGCATATTTTAAGCAATAGACACAAATTAAAAATTGCTAAAGAACAGATGCAAAATTAGAGAATAATTGACTAATAACTATATTGCAAGCTTTGAAAAAAGAGACAATTAAAATACATTATTTATAAAGTATGCTAATTTAGATTTTTAGGCATTAAGAACATATTTCTAGCTTATATTATAATTTATATATTTATTAGTTTATATCATATTTATAAACCTATCTTGGTATGTTTAGTATAGCCTTAGATATACGAAAGCATACTATAATAATAATTAATTTTGATTTAGCTTTATTTATTAAAGATATTCTATATCTCTATTTTAGTTAGCTAGTATTACTCTATTGCTTTCTTTTTTGCATTAAGCAAAATGCTTTTTATTAAATATCTATAGAAGTTTTTTGATATAGTGGTAATAAAGTTTTAAATTAATAGAAAGTATTTAATTCTTTAACTAGAGTGAAAGTATAAACCTTTTAAGTAATATTATAAATTTTAACTTTCTTATTTGAAGCTTAAACAGCTGTAGATTTCTTGAAGATACTTTAGTTTATTTATTTGTTAATTATTATAAATAAACAGTTGATGATGATACTTCATATAAAAAGAATTTAGTTTTAATATTCAGTAGTTAAGATCATTTCACTTTTAATTAAAAGCATTTACTACTTTCAAAAGATACTAGCAAAGATGTAGGATGCTAATTTAGTTCTATCATTCAGCAATTCTTTATAAAGCTTTTATCTTATAAACTTGCTTTTTTATTGGATTATTTGAATACTTTGATGGTAAGTTGCTTTATTTTTATATTTATTTAAATGGCTAATTTGATACATTGTACATTATAAAAGTCCATATTTGCTTTATTTAAGTATTATTAAGTAAAACAAAGGTTAAAAGCGATAAAATAACTTTAAATCAATTAATTCTGTTAAATCAAATAAATTTAAGTCCTTTTTTAAGATTAAATTGTAATAAAAGGGGTTTATAATCATTATAACTTATATAGGCCAAGTTGCTGCTCAAGTAATAAGAAATAGCTGAGGGTTTATTTGTACTGTTGACAAAGAAGAAAGGAAAAGAGAAATAGATGTAATGTCCTAGGAATTGTACAATCAGAATATATCTTAGTAACATTAAAAAGAATTAAAGTAGGAGACAATGTGGCATTTAATACAAGGTATCTTAACATAATAGCAATATATGGTTATTGCAAATTTCCGTTTTTTGGGTGATGGAATTAATGTTTAAGATTAATAATTAGTTTGGAAATTTCTGGGGAAGTTTATCTCTAGTCATGTTGTGTATTCAATAGCTTCTTAATAAAAATAACGGAAATACCCTTCTGATAGTTTCTGCAATTAGAAATCTTCATGTATAATGAAGCAAGTCCCATAATAATAAAGTTTAAGTCCTTTTTAAGACTTGATAATTATTCAGTTATGTTCCTTCAAAACTTTGGATATAACTAGGAACGTGTCTATGGATTGGAGCTATAATATGGCAATTCAAATCTTGCTTCTATCATTTTTAAATTATATAGAGACGGGAGAATACCTTAAAGTTTGATGTAGTTAATACAAACTGAGTTTGAGATATCAACATTAAAGGAATCAGACAAGTTTAGATATAGTTTTAAGTTTTGGATATATGTAAGCAAAAAATATATTTCAAAGAGATTTGAAAAGTTACAATATCTTGTTAGATGTTTAGTTAAAAGCAAAGATAATAGATTTAGATTTTAGGAATAAAGTCAGAATCAATATCTAAAAATTTTAATTAATAGGTTGGAAAGATCTGTTGGAAGGTGACAGAGTTAATGTTTTTAAGCAAAGCTATTGTAATGAATTGAATATCTGTTTCTTAAGAATGATCTATAAAAAGTGTTGAGATATTAACAATTTAAGAAGGTTAAGATTAATTTATAAAAAAAGAATAATATAAAAAGGTAGAGACAACATATTACCAGATCGTCCATAAGAATTCTTAGATATATAATTAAACGTAGACTATTACACCAACTGAGAAATGAGTGCAGAGAAAGTTAGAAATAAATTACAAGCTAGTCTAAAAGTCTAAGAAAAACAGAATAAAATTGAATAGATTAAAGAAGATATAAAATCATAATTTATTAATTACAAAGCGTAGCTTAAATTTCTTCATATTAAGATTCTAGAATATATAAAAATAATAAAACTAAGCAGTATTAATATTTCCTCCACTCCTTTATAGTTTTTATATCATGCTTATTTATTCTTAATACTTATTATTATTATTATTTTAATTTCTTTAATCTTAAGAAAAATACCAAAATCTATACATTTAATTATAAGCCAAGAAGCTTGACTCACAATTTTTATTAACTCTATAATTTTTTAATATCCTATATGTAACTCAACCTTTTATTATTTAGGTATAATATCAGAAACGTTTAATTAATTATATCATTTAATCAAATAGTTTATACATAGTTCAAAATGACTTTTGAAATTAGATTGCAATACCTATTCATCTCTAAATGTTATTTCTCTTAAATTTCCTTTTATTTTGTTAATTCTTAATATATCAGAATATTTAAAGCAACTAAGTCTTTTTTAGCAGATTAATCTTTTTAACATTAGTCAAAAAATTGTATCTTTACTAATTCGCCTATTTATAGCTAATTTTTTGCTTAGAATCGTTCAAACCTATCAATAATAATTTAGGTATAATTAAAGTATTGATTGAATGAATGAACTAGATTTGGCTTTTTTAATGATAGTAAAATTCTAATATCATAATCCTTATTTATATAAGCATTTGCTCTTCCTAAATAGAGCTTTATTCCTTATAAGTCTATCTTTTTTAAATGTTTAAATGCTCTCTTTAGTCTAATTTTGCCTTAGTCTTTTAAATAAAATGAATTACGCCTATAATACAAATTTTAAGTTTCAAATCTGCAATAATAGATCCTAGATTTTGGAGACTAAGATTTTTAAGAATATAAGTAAGTAGAATGTAGTGATATAGAGAAGAGAAGTGAAGAAGAGCTAATAAAAAGAGAATAATCCTGTTTAATTAGCTGATATAAATAGCCTTATTCTTGCTAAGTTAATAGAGTAGCTCATATCAACCAAATTGAGACTCTTTTGAAGAGTTATTAGAAACAACTTGATACTATCTAAAGCTTTTGATAATCTGTAAGCTGCTAAAAGAATTGCCTTTTAGTAACTCAAAAGGTATCTAATATGTACTTATGTAATTAGCAATGCTAATGAGAGACTAGAGAGATAAATTTCTATATCTAAAGGAGCTTTTTTAATCAGAGTAATTATTAAAAGAAAAATCGCTGAAAGTTGACGATTTCTTATATTAAATAGTCTAGAAATAGAAGATTAATCTTCTTCTAACTAAGGGAAGTAAAGAATAGCTTTAGTTTTACTAAAATATTAAAAATTAAGCAAATAGATGACTGATTACTAAAGCTAGTAATCCAATTAAAACAGAAAGACTTTAAATGAAGAAGTCTAAATAAGAATTAAGAAGTTTGCCTTAAAGTCCATTTCAGTTAATTTAAAGCAGAAATTCTTGAAAAACATGAGTTAAGCATTAGAAATGCTAAAATAAGCAGGAATATAGAGGTTGCTATGGTTGAAGAAATATAGAAGATTAGTGCAAATAATAAATAAGTAGCATTAGATAATGCTATAAGTATTTTTCTAAAAATGATCCTAAAGAATAGGAACAAAGGCACTTGGCTAATACAGGATTGCTTAAGTCTTATTTTTTTCTAAAGTAGCAATTAGAATCCAAAAAGTCTAGCAAAATTTAGCATGGAAGCGTTTGAAATAATATTCATAATTAAAGAAGAAGGTAATAAAATTGGGTAAATGATTAGCTAAAGAAAAGGCCTATTGAGATTAAATTTTAAAGTATCACACCTTTAGTAGATTTAAAGCTTATTTAAGAAACTTTGCACTCAAGTCAAAACTTTCTCTCATTTCCAAAATCTATAGCAGGAAGATAATTAAAGCAACCTATCTTTTTGCTTTTAATCAAATGATAAAATTTATTGAGTTTAAGAAGTTCAAACAGAGAAAAATTGGAGACATTTTATTATCAATTTGACTTAGAAAAAAATATATTGACAAATTAAACTTTTGGCAGTAGATCAAGCTATATACAATAAGGAATAAAAATGATAAAGCCTAAAATATATATTTATTTGTGTGTATACTATTAGAATTCTTGAACTGCAAGCATGTGCTCGAAGTTTGAAAATTATTAAGAGATAAGAGTATCAATCAAATATAAAATAAGAAGACCTTATATCGCTATAATGATTTAGGAGAAAGTAATAGAAAAATAGCCGCTTCCTATCTTTTAAAAGTTTTAAAAGTTTTGCAATTAAAGCCATTAAGGTAGTTTATATACTCTCTTAAAAAATGAACTTTGCTGAACAACTTAAAGGAATAAAAAGCAGATTTTCACTTCAGATGAAGATTTAGATTAAAAATATCCAAAAAGGTATTTAGATAATGAAGAGCTCAATCGATCTAATATAAATAATAGTAAAACTTGGAGAATTGAGTGAAGATAGTAGAAATTTTCATTAATACATCCCTAAGACGAAAGAGACTTCAGAAAGGATTTTTTTATTTAGTAAGCAACTGTAAAAGATTAAATAACCTTTAGAAAAATATTCTTAAAGCAATCCCATTGGTAGGAAAAAGAATAGCATTTTAAAGAATGTTAAAATATGGTTTAAGTAAGAACAAGTATAAAAATGCCTTGACTAAAACTAGAAGCTTAATAAACTTTAAAATAAAATCAAATTAAAGCTTTTTTATTAGTCTGATACATTAGAAAGCTAATATAGAGGAATAATGGTTTAAGACAAGCTTTTTGGAATAAATCCTAACATCTGTTTTAAAAAAGTAATAAAAATCCTTTCTTGTAAAAGCTAAATTATACATAAATATACAATCTCAACAAAGAAAGAGGAAATGCCAAAGAAGATCTATCATGAGTATAACTTAACGACATCAAATGTGCTAATATTTCTAAATTCGAAAATATTTTATAAGGTGAAAAGAAAAGATTATGATATCTTTCACTGCAGCCATTAAAATTTAAGATCTAATAAAGAAAATAATATTTTTCAAGAAATTTCAGGCACTTCATTAGATTTTTCAGTATCCAGTATATAAAACTTTCTTACTTAATGTTCCAATAAAGGATAAGAAATTTAACTAAAAAATGGAAATTATACTAAACTAGCAAGAATGCAGAACTTATTCACTTTTCTTCCTCTTAAATTAGAAGATCAACAAGGTTATTTAAAATAGATACAGACTAGGATGAGATGAAATTTGGAAATCGTTTAGAAACAAAGTTTAAAATTTAAAGCTAGGGAAGTCTCTAAGAAAAATAAGTAAAGTAGTTTAAACTAATCAGCGAAAATAAAAATATAGCTTACTTGCTTATTCATTTAGTTAGCTAAAGAAATTTAGTGGATTAAAAATATAGATATCAAAGAAAAAAAGATTTAAGTATGAGTAGAATGTAGGAAAGCTTGTATTAATAATTCAGCAACTGCATGTAAGATCTTATTATTTAGTCAAAAGAGAAATCTTTACCTTTCTATAAGTTTAAATAGCTAATTAAGCAAAATAGAGGAATGTTATCTGATTAAAAAGATTTAGTCAAACTTCTATTAAAGCATATACTTAGAGTATTTTTTCAGTAAGCTTTGACTTTAGAAAATGAAAGAATCCCATTAGAGATTATAAAAGAGAATATAATTTTAGATAGTAAGCTATAAGATGCTAAAACTATAAAAGCTTTGTTAAATGTATGTATAATCCTCTAATACCTAACTATTATCTAAATTAATACTTTCCCTAGTCTAATAAGTCATAGATCTTAAGTGATAGTGTTACTTCAAATTTTCATTTCTAAACGAATAAAGATACTTCAGAATCACTTTACTTTCCTTAAAGAAGATAGAGTGATATTTCATAGAACAATTAGCTAAATAGTAAAAATAAGCTACTGTAAGAATAGAACATATAAGAGATAAAAGAAAAGCAAGTTTAATCTAACTTCTACAGCTTAAATGACTCTTAACTGTCTTATAGCAGCCTATAGTAAAATATAAAAGATGTGGAATAGTTCTTATTAAAGTAGCAGTCAGTATTAAGTATACCCTCCTAGAAACTATTAGATCATGACTAAAATAGCTTTAAATATTCCTCTAACTCTAGTTTAAATACCAAAGATTTTCAGTTCTAATCTTCACAGAAAAAGGAAACACATCATAGTATGCAAGACCTGAGCTAGCAAGATTTCAATACTGATGTTAAAAGCAAAAATTATTTTTAGCATTAACTAAACGAAAGTACTTTTATTACTTCTAGTTTGTCAAATAAAACTTTTGATAACTTTCTTCAATAAAATAAAGCAAACCAAAAATAGGCTAATAGGAAGCATAAGATGCAATAACTTTCAAATGTCCATAAAAGCTCAGATGAAGATATGAATTAGCAGCATAATTAGATTATTCATAAAATAAGATAGTTTTAGTAGAAGAATAAGACACTTCTAAATGAATTAAACCAAATCAAATCTTTTAAAGGCTTACAAATTAATTAATCTAGTCAAACAAATGCTGAAAATTATCTCTCAGATTTTAATCCAAATCAAACATATTAAATAGAATCGTAAGAATCATAAGAAATATCCTAGCAAATTAAACCAAAAAGAAAGAAAAAATAATTAACTTATACTTAGAATAAGAACTAGAGTCTTTAACTAAGTCAATTTTCAGATATTAACGAAGATTTAGAATTAAAAAATGCCCAAGAAAAAGTGAAATTCATAAAATCCTAAAAGAACAAAAAGAGAACATTCCAGTATGAAACTTGAAGTAAAAATTTAAAGAAGTAAACTCTTAAGATATTAGTAAAATAACAAATTCTTAATAATTATGCTCTAATAATAGAATAAATTAAATTTAGAAACCTCAAATTTCATAATTCATATTTCTACAATCTCATTAATTTTCTTTCGTTTAGATACAAATAAAAATAATTTAAAATCACTAAAACTATCTGCACTTAGCATAGTCTATTAATTAAGTAATTTAGCACTAGCAATATCACTAAAATGTCTAGTAGACTAAAAGGTGTAAAATACACTTAAAATACTGATAAAAGGTATTTTTAAGTTGACTATATGATATTAGAGAAATTGGTACTTAAATACTTCATATTGATTTCTATTTTTTAAATTGATATCTTTATCTTTATTTTCCTGCCGCTCTACTTCTACATATATAAACACTAAATTTAACTTTTTTATATCTAACTAAAGGAAAAAATTCAAACAATATTAAACTAAGCGTTATTATCTCTTTTCGTATCTAGAATAGAATAGTCAAGTAAAATCTGAATGGTGCTAAAAAATAAAATCACAATATAGTAAGAAACTGAGGAATGCTGCTAAGACTGAAAAAGATGTAAAGCATTGAAATAGTTTTAGTTGGCTAAAATAATTCAAATGTTATAATAATGATAGTTGTTAAAGAAAATACATTTAAGTCTATTAATATAAAATTAAAGCTACCAATCTTGAAAAAACTCTATATTATTGCCTTTAATCCTTTTATTCTAGTGGCTTATTTATTATAATAGCTATTGATTGGTGCTTTTTATTAGATAGCCATATAATAAATTCTGTACCTATATTAACTGCTTTGCTAAATACTACCAAATCTGCTAGTAAAAATTTGATTAAAAAGTTACCTTTTGAACATAAATATAATAAGAAATAGAAATGCAAGGATAAGATTTATAAATCGTAGTTAACAACTTTTAAGAACTATATGCAAAGCTAAAGGTTTAGTTGGAAAATAATCAGATATAAGAAGCTTGTGAAACTTTTGAAGGATTCTTATAATTTGAGACTAATTAAGTTTACTGAAATACAAATGAAAGGAATATCTTTTAGAATCTTAGTAGCTTGCTAATATCTATCCCTAGAATAGAAATCATCAAATAAGGACTAACTGCTAACGAAATTATAAGTAGTTACATCATAAGAGAAGTATAAACATTACTGAACAAAGACTTTATTGAGCTTTAGTTAGGAAATATTAAAGACTTCTAAGATTTCAAATAGTTTTCGTCATCCCAAAATGCTCAACAGAGCAAATTGCTGAAATTTCTAGACACAGTGAGTAATGAATCTGTCCTATTCAATTAAATAATTTCATCTACATTTATTGACTCACTTCAATTCAAAGAACAGCATGAAAACTACTTAAAAATACAGGTATTTTTATTAAGTATCTATATTAGTGGAGCTCATTTTGAGTAAGACTTTTTAAAGCCATAGTGGAAGGAGCAAATCTTTTTCGATTGGATTAAGAGTTGAGCTATCCCTATTAAAACAAAGATAGCAGTTTTAACTAAATGCTTCGATAAATTCCCTATAGAGCAAATATTAAATTTAAAAGATACCAACGGATTTCTGAGTTCCTAGCATGATTTTACTATATACGAGTATGCTAAGAAATTTAGAATCAATGAGTTGCTTTTCTTCCTTAAATACTATAAATGGTTCTTAGAAACCAGAAAAATTTTATTTGTAATAAGTAGAAGTAAAGGCAAAAAGGCTAATGCTGAAGCTGATTTATTTTCAAAGACTCTTCCAATGTCTTTGATAAAATTTGAGATAACAAAGAACTTTTAATTGAGTAATTTGAATTAAATAAGCTTTGCTATATAAAGTTTCATTGATAAGCAATATAAATCATTAAAGTCTTTTATTACTTATACAAGGTACTTCAATTAGCGATAAACTGTCTACATCAACCAATAAATAAATGGCTTCTATTTTATCAGTAAAAGTCAGTTGAATATGAGTAATAATTTTAACTGGCAATTTTTAAATAAAGAAAGGCATATTAGTTTCTAGCTTAATTAGATATTTAGATTAAATTAAATGTTTTTCATAATAAAATTGCTATTTTTCCTTATTTAAAAATGGCATAACCGAAACTATAATACGATAATGCAGTTAAAATTTTAATGCTAGGTGATTCAGGAGTAGGAAAGAGCTCTCTTTTAAGCAGATTTGCAGAAGATAAGTTTTCCAGTTCGTTTATTACCACAATAGGAGTAGATTTTAAAACTAAAATTATAGAAATGAATGGAAAAAAAGTGAGAGTATAAGTATGAGATACAGCAGGGTAAGAACGATTTCGTACCATTACTCCTGCATATTATAGAAGTGTTATGGGAGTAATTTTGGTGTATGATATTACTAGCAGAACTTCTTTCGAGAGTAAGTTTTTATATTAGATATAAACTACTGGATGAACAATTTATCTGAACATGCTGCGTCAAACATATGTAAAATACTGCTTGCAAATAAATCTGATCTATAAGATAAGAGAGAGGTTTCTTTAGAAGAGGGAATGTAGCTAGCAAAAAAGTATTAAATAGCTTTTTCGGAATGTAGCGCTAAATCAGTATTTAACGTATAGGAAAGCTTTCTAAAAATTACTGAGGATATAATGAACACTCATGACACTACTGCTCGTAACAAAAATGATGCAAATGAAAATAAGATAAATGGTAGCAAGGAAAACAAATATGACTAGCAAAAATGTTGTAAATGAGATATAAACTAAATTAAGTATGGTTTTTATTCAATTTTTGTTTAATATAATTTAAATAGAAGTAGCTATTTAATGAAAGCTAACTTTAAAACTAAATTTTATATAAGTATATCTAAAGGGGAAAGACAATATATATCTGTTTATTTGAAAGCATTGAGTGTAAATAATTTACATTGTATTACTTTAGCTGATTAAGAATTTTATTCATCAGAACTTTTATTTCTTTTACAATGCATATTTTTGTATTATATAATAATGGACATAATTAATTTATATGGTCTATAAATGAACTGGCTTTGGAAGTTTTGTTGATATATTATATAACTTTTAATTCTTAAATTAATATACTTCAGCTTATATCTTATATTCCTTTGCTTTAAGATCTTCTTAATAAAAGATTTTCCAGAATGTATTTCAAGCAAAATAAAGAAAACTACTTCACTAATTTTCTATCAGAGTTATATTTCTTCTTACTATGTGATTGATATTCAATATGTATTTGGAAATGTAACTTCAAAACAATTTCCTTATAAAAATAGTTTTTCTTAATTCATTTGAATGGATTTTAGTGCTCAATTTCTACTTTAATCATATAGAAGATAACATCCTATCCTAATAATAATAAACAAGAATGATTTTAATTTGTTTAATATAGTATGCTCTTACATCTGCTTAGATATATAAGTTTATTAATTATCTTAGATTTATTAAATTTTAAAAATACTCTTACATAATAAACATTTCTTATTGAGTTTGCACTATTTATAATATAACTCATTGCTATATGGATTCTTATTTATATTATATTAGATACAGTTAAAGTTAGTCTGAAGACTAGTTTTGAACTTTAAATTTACTAAAATTATCAAATCTTAAGAAAATTAATTTGCCAGCTTGTCTATTTCATTTTATCAGTAGGTATTTTAACTATTTGTTTTTCTATTTATTTTTGATAGTTTCTAGCACCTTTAAGCATTTAAGGTATATGCTATTGCTTTATTTCTCTTATCTATGTTTATGGTAATTAAAGTTAATTTATTGATTGTTTGGCTATTATTCTAATTTTAAGATTTAAGAACGTGATTATCTATCTTTCGTATGTAACTTAATCTTTAGGCCCTTTACTAGACTTTTATCTTGTTGGTAAGATTTTATTTTCTTAGTATTTCTAATAAAGCAGAGGAACTTACTTTCAAAGGAAGTTTATACAGTAAAAGTTATGGTTCAAGATAATAGTCTCAGTAAACCTGCATTGTAAGAATGCATATCTAACTTAATATCAGACTAGCTAATTAGTTCTTTTTATGAATAAAATAGAAAATACTACGAACATGCTAACTATGAAATATATAAAGAGCTACCTTCTAAAGCAACTTATTACATTAATAAACTCAAAATAATCAAACTATAAATAAAATTGCTTCACTCTGCCAAACTTAACTCTGGTTATTTATCAAATAATCTTGAAATGCTCTAAGTAATAGCATCAGTTAACCATCATAGGTTTGTAAGATATAATAAGTAACTACTATAATGAATAGAATGATGCTAGATTAGGAGCAATTCTAATAAATACTTTATTAAAGATTATTAAAATAATTAATTTCAAATCATAAAAATGTATTTTTGGTTCACTGTTACTTATATACTTGTAGCAGTCTCTTGCATATTTCTAATTAGCTGTGTTAATTCGAAGAAGATGGACTCATTTCCTAATTTTCGCAAGTTTATTTTTATTAAGATTCCTGACTTCATAGAAAAATTCCTTGTTGAGGTTTGTGGAGAAAATTTCAAAGACTATCTTTTTGGGTTTTTCTATTATATGATTTTTACGAGGAACTTTATATATAAAGTATTATATGTGGTGCTGTAGATCATTAGCTTCATTATCTACTTATTTTATGGCTTTCCTAAACTTACAGACTTCAGTTTTGGATGAATTTATATAGTGATGATCATTCTTCTTTACATTGCCTGTTTGTGAATATTCATTAAAGCTGCTAACACTCCCCCTGGAACGGTCAATAAAGAAAATGTAAACCAAATAAGAAGGATATTTAAGAGCGATGGAGTTTTGTTCAGAATTGAAGAAGAATGTCAAAGTTGCGAAATATTGAAAGTAGCTCGTTCAAAGCATTGTAGATTGTGTGACTTTTGCGTAATTAAGCATGATCATCATAATATATGGCTTAACTAGTGCATTGGGTATTTAAACTACAAATGGTTTCTCTTGTTTTTATTGATACATGGAGTTACATGTGCTTTCGGAGCCTTTATGGGAATAAAGATTTTGATTATGAATACATAGCCACTTTGGGATTTTTAATTCATCAGTTTAGAAACCAATTAAATTGTAATACCAGATAAATGGTTTATGACAAGGGTAAGTGCTAATATAGTATATAATAGCAAGAGACTCCGCTTTCTTTTTCATGGTAGTCCTATATTTTCTCATGGCAATCATTTTATTAGGTTTTCTATGTTATCATTTGTATTTAATACAGCAAAATGAAACTATGTACGAGAGAGAAAGAAAATAGAATCGAGGAGCTCTTGAAAACTTTCATATTATCTACACCAAAAATTTTAGTGATAACTTATGCCAAGTCTTTAATCCAAAAAAAATGTGAGAGGCGTTATTTGTTATCTAAAACTAAATCTTTTTTAACTTTTATCGATTATCATTTCATTTAATTGACTTAAACTTCCTCACCTTTGTTTATACCTTAATAAGTACACTCCTATTTTTCTCTTTATCATTAGTGAATATCTTAGTTTGCTTTTTATGTTTAATTAAGATCTTTAGATTTTCTAAGAAACTTATCCTACAATATTTAGTTAGTATTTTCTTGAAGCAAAGATGAAAAGATGAATATGCTGTTTAGAAGAATAAAATTCTCTTATAGAGATAAAAAGGTTTAAGAAATTTAAGTTTAGATTTCTATAAGACATTGAAATAAGAAAGTTAGAGAACCTATTAAATTATAAAAGCTAATCTCTTATTTAAATATAATCTAGCATGCTGCTACTTAATAATATATTCTATCTCTTATATCAATTTTTACCCTTTTTCCAAGTATTACAAATTAATTCATATAGGCTAGAGACTTTCTTCTATGTTTCAAATTATTTAACTAGTTAATTGTCTTTGATTCAAGAAGAATAATAGTTTATCTTATTATCTAGTAAATAGGCAACTATCTTTCTTTGCTTGAAGGGTTAAAGATAATAATAGGAGTATCTTAAGAATTCCATTCGCTATATTTTACAAGAGGGATTAAGTTAAATTTGCTGAAGAAAGGAAAATTCTAGCATTATCATACCTTATATTATCAAATAGCTATTAAATATATTAACTTATCAGTCTATAATAGTAACTATAAAAACCTTTTAAATTTAGTCGATAAACTGCATATAAAGCGAATTTTGGAACATAATAAAACAGATAAAAAATTAACTTATAAAATGAAAACCGAAATAATAGTTTATTTATATGAGAATGAATAATAAAAGGAGTAGGAATTTTATACCTGAATATTCTTCTAGTATAATTAAAACTTTCAAATATATCGTCTTTTTAAATTACCAGCTAATAGCCTGCATAAGATTAAATATACTTTATAGGAATTTGAATTATAAATCGAAGACAATATTAAAAGCTATGATTACTTATAAATTTTTAATCTTAACTTTATTTTTGAAAGTAAAGATAAAAGTAAGGAAATGTGATCAGTTTTCTATTATGTTCAAATAAGAATAATAGGACTGTTCACAATTTTTAGGATGAAATATATAAATAGTTATTACTCAAGCAGCCTTTAATAGATTACTCAATTGAGAGTTTAAAATCTAACTGCTTGCTTTCTTTTCTATAATTATAAATAGTCTCATGTATTTCTATTTCAACTGGTATCTTAATTCCTCAATATATTATCATTCTTGCTTTTATTAATCATTCTTATGTAAATAAACTATAAAAAGCAAAAGATATTCTATATCTTTATTAGATTGAAATAAAAGCACAGATTCATACATAGAAATAATTTAAACTGAGTAAGGTAGCTAACACAAGGCTTTCTTCTTAGATAATAGTTTATATAAATAGCTATATACTATGACTAGCACTTAGATAGTAATTGAAGTAACTTAAGATGCATAAAGAGATGATATTGAACAAATAGATAATAGATTTTATCTATTATCTAAGCTAATTAATTTCCTGTTTATTACCTATCCTAATATTACTAGACTAGTTATTACCGTTTTCATAATTTATGGTTATATAGGGTTTTTTTAATAATTCTAGACGTTTTTAGGATGAAAATTAAAATTATCTAAAACAATGATTTAAATATTGGAAGCAATAGCATAGACTAAGCACTACAAATGACTCTGATTGCTTTTAATTTATAACAATGAAAGATCTCCGAAAGAGTAGCCTAGCTGATGAAAAGATTGAGCAAACCAAAACTAAACCTAAAAACAAAAAAGGACCTTGGAAGATCTAAGAGGATAATGCACTTAGAGAGTATGTTTTAAAATTTGGAATTGATAATTGGAGTAAAGCCTCTTAATATGTACCAGGTAGAACTAATAAATAATGTAAGCTCAGATGAAAGAGTACTTTAGATCCTGCAGTCAAAAAAGGAGAATGAACAGAAGACGAAGATGCAATAATCTTCAACTTATATTTAAAACTCGGCACTAAGTGGAGTTAAATAGCAAAGCATCTACCAGGAAGATCGGATAACGCTGTAAAAAACAGATTCCATTCTTCAATGAGAAAACTCGATACACTTAAAAAGAAGAAAAAAATATTCGAGGAACATAAAAAAATCCTTGAAGAATGCAAGATTTAAAAATAAAGCAACAAAAATGACAATTTTCTAGTTCAAAATTAGACAAATAAAAGAATTAGTGTTAAATAAGAAAACTCAGAAGCACGAAGTGAATACCCAATTTATGCTCAGAAGAAATAAAAAACAGAGAGTTAAGGTACTTAGCAAAAGCATCAAGATGTTTGGCAAGAAATCTATGATACTCAGTTATAATCTAGAAACCAAAATGCTTAGTTAGTTAATTAATAAATTCAATAAGATAATTAAGATACTTAATTAGATTTCTAAAATCTATTTGACTTAAGTACTTAAGATGAGGAAGCAGATAGCAATTACTCACCGGAGTCTTTTTGCTAAAATAATTTGAAACAAAATGCTCATCCAGAAGAAGATCAATGCTACAATAATTTGAACTCTTGGGCAGATAAGTTGCAAAATTTGCTAGATGAAACTAAAATAGAACTAAGTCTCATCGAATACTCTTATCCAGAGTGAAACTAATGTTAATTTCATCTAAATAGATCTTTTTTTATATATTATGTTCTAATCACTAAGAATTAAATTTTCCATCTTTCTTTAAACATCTAAATCAAATTCTTTATTTAAACTACCTTAATCATTGAACTGCTATCTTTATAGGCATAATTTATATATTTAAAATTATCTCTTTTATTGGCTTTCTCTTTGCAAAATTAAAATATAATCAATACTCAAATATTAAATGCCATAAAGAGTATAAATAAAGGGATCTTAAATACTTCAATAAATAAGTATAATATTAATAAAGGTTTAAACAAATAATCTATTCATTGATATGCATACTAAAATAGGCTAATATAGCTTACAAATAGATAACATGTAATCTCATCTGTTCTACTTTAATATTGTTCTGTTCATAAAGTTTGTTGTTTATTTTCTTTCTAAGCAAATCTCTAAGAATCTTTTTCTTTCTTCCTATCTCACTTTGCATATTATAATAAGATTATTCTTTATAAATAGATCTTTCTTGAATAATATATAGAACACTAGAACCATAACTAGGTAATATAATACTAGTTCTCACTTGATTCATCTAATGGTATATAAAAGATGAGGATAAGTTTTTATACTCTACTATAGTGTTTAGTATTCGAAGGCTTACATAAAGAAGCATTTTATTAGTTTGAATAATGTTTCTTTCTTGGTCGAAAGATGTTTAATCTTATCCAAGTTGGTAAATAGCAATGCTAAAGCTAAATAGAATAATAAGATTTCATAGAGAAATATAATTTAATCATATACAAAGACTATTACTATATATCAAAGATACTATACCTTCTTAAGTTGGATAAATTAGTTTTAAATCAGTTTATTCTAGTGCTCCTTAATTTATACTTTAGTTACTAATTTAAAATTTAGAAATCTTTCTTTCCTTAGTAAGATAGTAAGAGATATCTAAAGTAGTAAAGCTAGAAGAATTCCTAGTTTATAGACTAAAGAAAGTAATAGGTAATTGTAAATAACTTTTAAAGAAAGCCAAGAATGAGGTGAATAATACATTTTTAAAGGTTAAATAGTTTCTTTATTATGCTTTGAAAAATTTCAAGACTTTTTTTTAAGAAAATCTTTTTTAGAGGCAGATATTAAAAAGGGATTTTTCTACTTTCTGTAAAATGGTTCAATAAGAAAAGAAGCATATGCAACTTATTTCTTAATTTACTTCTGATCTAAATTCTTCCGTTTTTCGAAAATTTTCCTTAAACAATCTTAGTACTTTATCATGTTACTAAACTTAGCATTCTGGCTATTATTTTTATATATAAATCACTATTGCTTGAACATCTTTTTTGATTTCATTGAATTATTTAGAGTTTTATACAACTTTTTAGTTTCTAGGAATAGCCTTCTGCATTTATCTGGGTCTTCAATTCCAACATTTTTCAGTTATTCTGGTATATTTCCACTTTATACGAATTCTTTAAGCTTTAAGACTAGATTAAATAGTTTATAGCCAGGATTAACTCTCTTTCGTAGTAAATGGAACATTTTAAACAATTGCTTGATGTAGATTTAGTGTCCTCTGTGTATTTTATCAATCAAAGTCCTTATAATTGCTAGAATGAATTTCTCGTTAAACGTTAAATTATTTTAATTGTCTTCTTCTTAATTATTTTTCTCCTAGGAAGAGCCCTTCATACTGTTTATCTCCTATCCTTTCTTCTTTTTTTTATCCTATTTTCTTACTATTTAAGTAGAATGCTCCTTGTAGTTTATAATTTTAACTATTCTTTTAATCATAATTTCGTCTGCATAAAAGGAATACATTTGTCAAAAGGGTATTAGACTATTTAGAATTTAGATTAGATTCACACTAACCTTTACAATGCATAGATAGTATTAATTAAACTTTTAGTATCTCCAATTGAAAAATCGAGTGATCTTTTTAGAGTGACTATATATCAGAAAGCATACAAACAGAAAAACAATTTCAGTCTTGGTCTTCTTTATTTAATAGGCCTTTAATTTAAGCATCTCGGAAAGTAGCGCTTTCTAGTCCATAAATAACTCCCAAAATGTTTTTTATTTTAGCTGTATTATAACTTACTTCGTCTTTTATACTTATAGAACGAAATTAAAGGAATGTAATATATTTCTTTCTAGTCCTGTGAAAGCATTAAAATTACCTGCTTTCTCCTGCAATAAAGTTTTACTTTTAATTGCAAAAATTATACTTTCAAGCTAAAACTCCATTTTTTAGCATTTGAATACTTTCATTTACGCAATTCATATCAAGACTTCGAATCTTTTTTTCATCAAATAGAGTCTCCATACTCTCTTCTTATAAGGAATAGTCAAAGCTATTTTCTTATTAAGGAACATTGAAGTATTAGTAATAATAGTCAAACAGAAATTGGTTCATTCCTTCATCATATAAGTTAAACTTCTTTTGCATTAAGAATATCTGATTCATAAAATTCTGCCTCTTCCTCTCTTTATCTTCTTTTCATTATTTCCATCTTGCTTATAGTTTTTTTAGACTGAAAAAGGAATTATTCAATTTCTAAAATTTGTTAAGAATTGAAAGACTGAAGTTATGCTCGTTGACTTAGAAGAAACTTGATGCACTATTTCTTAAAGAAGGCTGTTATTATTGATCTTTACTTGATAAATTTGAATTATTATATTTGCTTGGATTTCTTTAAAACTTTTGCTCCTAAACATGATCATAGTTGAAAAAAGACTCTTAAGAGTTTTCAATTAAAATGCTATTGCTATTGCTATTCTACTTCTAAATCATAGTCATACTAAAAGCTTTAATTGGCTTCTATAGCTGTATTTCATTGACCTATTCCTCTTAAATACTTTCGCTTTAGTTAATTGGAGAGTTTTCAGAGATTTAAGATATATTGTGCATACATAAAATTTTTTATTTTTAATTGTTCGTGGAAATTTCCTAAAAGCTCTTTCTTAAAAAATTTGTACGTGCTGAATCTTCTTGCCAAGTAAGTGAAGAACTAATAGAATTATTATCTTTATCAAAATCATTTCTAGCGTTAGTATTAGAGTTAATAGCTTCTTCAATACACTCTCTTATATCTTAAAAAGAGAAATTTTCTTCTTCAGTGGGAACTAAATCATTATCAATAAACTCATTTTATATTTTAGTAGCTTCAGTACTACAAAAAATAGACTCTTGCTAGTTATTCTTAGTGTTCTAAAATGATATTTATTTATCGTTTTATTGCTAATTAAAATCTTGATCTAGATTAATATTTCTCTTCGCTTTTATTTGCTCCTATTTTTTTATAAAATCATAAATACTAACTTTCTCACATCCCTTACTTCCAGCTTATTTCTCATCCTGAGTATTATTCTCTTAAGACTAAAGATGATATAAATTTTCAGGAGATTCTGTATTCGAAAATTAAATTTTAGGCTTAAAATTAAAAAACAAAGTATCATGTAACTCACTTTTGCTCTTATCCAACTTCTTTCTCTGAACATTTTGTTATGATTTCATTTTTATTTTGAACATTTAAGCTTTTAATCCAAGTTAATTGCCCAATAACTGTAAAATATTAGAATTTAACCTTTATGCTAAATGAGCACTCTTGAAAAACGTTTTACCTCTAAATTTATAAGAAGACTTGCTAAACTAAAGTATACATTTGTTTCTTTTAGAGATGCATTATTATACCTTTTATGGCTTATTTTCACCCCTTAGCTCTATATCTTTTTCTTAATTATATAGCAAAGCTTTATAGTAAACTTTTCTTACTTATTTGTGTAATAAATTCAACTTCCCGCTTTTGAAGGCAATATCGCACTTTTTTAGAAGATTATTTAATATGAGGAAATTGTCTTTTTGATATAGTAGACTTATTTATTTTGAGGTTTAATTTATACACTTAGAATAGTTGTATCATTTAATACGCTGGCTGATGGGATTTAAACTCTATAAATGGGGATTTAGATAGTAATATAAATACTATTTGGCTTTGAAATAATCATATTTTCATTTATTATTTGATCAGTAAAATTCCATTTTTTCCTATAGTTCTTACAACTTTCTAGAATATACTTACTATCAATCTTTATAGATTACTTACTAATAACTATTAAGCATTTCCTTTTAGTCATAGTTCTATTTAAGTGTTAATGGGGCTAACTCTTTTATTATTATTCTCCTTTTATTTAATTGTATTCTATCTAAACCTTTTGGAATCTCTATATCATACTTATACCTTCCTATCTTCTTTTAGAATACTATAAGCAATTTTAAATGCCATAATTTTAGAGATTTCATGCAAGATTCAACATTTAATGATAAAAGTATTAGTTTAATTATTAGATAGAAAATATATTAATCCCACATATCAAAATGCATCTTATATACAAATGGTATTAACCTTTAGATTACATTGACTACTTTAAGTTTTAAATCTTAAGTATGGGTTATTATATTTTATTCCATTAGGGTTTCTCTAAATGTATCAGATAGGTTTTATTTTATAAAATTCTTATTTGTTTGCTATTTTTTGAAGTATAAGAAAATTATAGAACTAGTAGCTGCTTTAGGATCAGTTTAACTAGCATTTTATATCGTTAGAATTAAATAATATTTAATGACCTTTAATGCTTGAAGTGATTTTTATCCTTTAATTATTAAGCTAAAAATAGATTAAATATAGCTATTTAGTCATAACTTATTTACCTCAATGAGTGCAAGTATTTTAGGACTAAATACTAACTTTAATAATGTCTTTAAGTCTTTCTATCATTAAATTATCATCTAGCTTATTTAGGCTTTAATAACTTTTATTTTATCTTATTTCTTTATATTTCATAAACAAAATTATAAGAATGGCCTTAGAGATTTTTATATTCTAGAAGAAAGAATATTATAAATAAGGGAAGTAGATAAGTAACTAAATGATGATAGAATAAATATAAGCTTATAAGTCTCCTTTCTTCTTAGATCTGTTACTGATTTTTAAATAAGCTCACTTTAAATAAATTCCCATAATAGATCTTATCCTAACTATCTTTTTCTCAAGTTGCAATCTACGTAATATACTCTCTTATAATCTTCTTTGATGACTGGTTTCTTTAGTCTATACTAATGCTAGCTATTTATTAAAATATCATTGTTATTACTTAATCTTTTAGAAACAAACCACAATAATAAGTTTTTCCTTTAAGCATAATAGTATAAAGTGAATCTACTCTTCTGCTGATTTTAGTTTCTTAAGAAATGTGCAAAGTACTATAGAACCTCATAGTTTTGACTCTTTTAAGCATAATTTAAATTATTAAATCTCTTCTTTACTATTTTAGCTTTTTACTTATATCTAACTTTAGATTTCCATGTACATGCTAAAGATTTTCCAATTAGATCTTAATTTTACTTAGTATTGCATTATCTTCTAAGAGTAATAAGATAAGCTAGATACAAGAATTTTGACTGATTTCTATTACAGCAAACTAGATAAGTCTTGAAATTGGAATTTAAATAGAAGAGAAAAAAGCTTTTAAAGCTAAAATGGATAAAATAGATAAAAATTTAATGAAACTAAGAAATGCATAAAGCATAAACTATATAAGGAGACAACAGAAGCATACTAGATAGGTTCATTATGGATCTTAATATTATAACTGTATTAAATACCCAAGCAAGCTAGCAAGCTAGTAATTTCTTAAAATATAAATAAGATTCATATGGCTTCTCGATAAATGCATAAGATAGAGAACTATTAAAATAAAGAAAGGTTTGTTAAGTAGAAAAGGAATACTTAAGTTATTTATAAATAATAAGAGGTGAATAAATCTTAATTAGCTATAAATTAGGAATTTATGAAGTTATTAGAGAACTAATCTATAAATATGGTTGAAGCGGAAACTATTAAAGAATGCGCTTGGTTTGGGCACTATGTATATGAAGGAGGGCAGTATCCTATGTATATTGAAAAACTTAGGTTGAAAGATTGAAAATTGGAAGCTGTTGGGACTGATTAAGTTGGAGATTGAACTATGGAAGGAGAGTATGATTCATAAAATAACGTAAAGTGGATTAAGTAATATATTGGATAACATTAAGTTACTTACTAAGGAATAATTAGTGGGGATGTTATTTAGGGAAAATGAAATATTGAAGAATTTGGAAATGAACCGTTTTAAATAAGAGCATGCAAGAATGTGCTAAAATGAAATGGGTACTACGAATAGTGAGGAAAGTAATGGCCTACTACTGATTGCATTTTTATTTTTCATGATACAGGCTTAGTAGAGGGAAAAGGTAAAGACGGATATGGAGAGTTTATTTGAAATGGAAGCAAGGATGGATAAAATTAGGTTGTGTTGACAAAGAGTTATTTAAAAAAGCATTCTATTTAATATTAAGGAAAACTAAATGAATCTGCAACAGTTTTAGAGGGATAATGGTAATTAGAAAATTAAGTAGGAAATTTTAAATATGAAGCAGAAATCAAGGATGAAGATTGACCAACATAAATTATAGACTAAAATGATTCTTTTAATATCAAAAGTTATCAGTAGATGCTTTAACAATCTCGTGTAAATTTCATATATAATAAATTTTGCAGAGCATAGTAGCTAAAAGCAGAAAAGTTAATCTAAATGATAAAACACTTAAAATAAAGAAATATAAACTATTAAGTATACCAAAAAGAGGTACTTTAAAACTTCTTAAAAATAGGTAACTAAACTCTAATGTAAGAAATTATTAGCAAATAATTTCTCTAGGATATTCAATTAAATAGTATGACTATTAGATGCATCTAATAATAAAAAATCATGTTTCTACTACATTTTATAAAGATACTGAAGCATGATCTATATTAAAAAACTATATGCTTTAGATAAAAACTCATTCTTAAGCAAAATAATTTGCTTATAAAGTTTAAAATTCTTAATAAAGCTGCTAATTCAAGTATAGTTAAAAGAAAAATAAAGTAGCAGTGCAAAGTAAAATTATATTAAAAGCTACCTTATTTTGTGATAGAACGATTTTTTCTAATTGACTAAAAAATAAATAAAAGCCAGAGAATTATTATTAAGCTGACTAATATAAAGCAATAATTCCATATGGATTAATCAGGAATTTGCTAGCATTAAAGTTACATTAATATATCATCACTTTAATTTAATTAAGAGAACAACTAAAAATGTATATAAGCAATCTAAACGTTATATTTAATATACTAATTCAGCTTAACTTTAATATATCATTTGATTTGAGTAGAGTAAGCTAATAAAGTTCTAAAATGAAGGATATAAGATTCAATTAGCACAAAAATATATAATACCACTGTTGAAGCCCAAATTGATCCAAACATTATATAAATTATAAGTTAATTAGATTTATTTATATTTTCCTTCAAATTAATTAAGTTAAATTTACTTCAAAGTGTTTTCTAAAAAAGAATATCAAAGTTTCAATGTGTTATACCTTTTTATTCAGCTAAGATATTATAGCAGAAAAGTCTGAAAGTCCATAAAATAACTAATACAGTATGCATTGGTTCTTTGTAAATGCTGGCTTACCTAACATCATTTTGTAGGTAAATGATTTAATTTTTAGTTTATTAAAAAGGTTAGAATGATTTATTAAAGAAAAGAAATATCATGAAGCAGAAGAATCAGAAAAAATAAAATTTTTCCACTTTAATTGCCATTTTATATTTAATGACTCGCTTTTAAAATAGACAAGAATGAGAGTTTAATACCTTTTTTAAGAATATGAATTCACTTTCTATTTAAATCAAAAAGAAAAAGTCTAACTAAAAGCCAAAAGATTATATTAATTATGTTCTTGAGCCTTGTTAAAGTATTTAATTCAAGTAATTTCAATATCTTAGTTTGCTATATTACACAGAAAGAAATACAAGTTTGGTCGTTAAATTTTAAATAAAATATAGTAAAATTAAGATCAGCTAAATTACTTATTTTGCTTTTTTACTAAATTAAATAAAATAAACTCAGTCCTCTTCAAATGACGAGCCTCTATTTTGGAATATTTCCTCATCATCTTCTTCATCGCTCAATTTTTCCTATAATTAATTCTTACATCAAGTATGTTAAATTTCTCAAATTCATTGTACTCTTCTTAATAAAGAGTATTATTCAGCTGAAGGTTTTCCTTTTCGTTATCAGGTAGTGGCATTTCCATATTATTTAATAATTTTTATCCTTTAAAGACTTGCGCAACTCGATGAATTATTCTCTTTTCTAGTTTCTAAAATTTAGTGTCCATGCTATTAAGAATGAAATTAATTTAGTCTTATTATTGAAGATCTGTAGTGTAGCTTGTTTCAATATCTCTTTAAATTTAGGAAATGTTTAGTGTCATTAATAAAGCTCCTAAATCGGTTCTGTGTTCTGAAATTAAGGACTTTAACTTATCCAGATCGACTAATAACTATCTTGTTTTCTTGTCTTTGAAGCAAATTCTTTCAAATAAATTACTGACTAAGTATTTAGATTGCTTTCTATTTCATTCTTGTTATTCAATGAATGATAATTAAGAAGGATCTACAAATAATGATGATTTCCTATGTATAAAGCGTAGCTAATTTAGGAACTATGTTTTAGTCTGAGTTTTAGATTTAGTTCTAAAGTCTTTCTTAAACACCAAATTATTAAAAGAATTAGCTTAGAATTTAGTTTAATCTAAAAGTGACTTTGGTTCTGGTGCTGGACTCTATTAAGTAATTTTAATTTTATCTTCACCTTCACTTATAGCATTCATAATGTTTCCGTTAATTTATTTTACAATACTAGGTGAGAAATTGGAATTAAGGGTTTGCATATCAGTAGCACTTCCACTATGAAACTTTAAGAGAAACGTCTTAATCATTTCTTTATAAATTAAGTCTTTTTCAAAAGGCTTTAAGTTAAGAATCTGCGATTTTAGCTTTCTGAAGAATAGGCTTATCTACTTAAGAACGTCCTCTAAAGTATATGTATTATCATAGACTGACTTAATGTCACTTTTTTTTACTTGGCTTATTATATCTTTAACATTACTTATGTGACTTTCAGTTATCATGTTCTAGTTTTCATCTATAGGTGACACTTTGTTCTCATCAAGAATAAAATGAACTATATCTTTTACATCCAAAAGCATCCAATATAACAGAATCCAAGTGCCTAGCAAAAGCCAAGCTATAAGGATTGAAAGTTTCTTTAGTTTGCTCTTCTTCTCGTTTTTCTCTTTATTTACCTCTAGCATATTAAATGACTTTATTAGGGAGTAAAAGACCAGAATTAATGGCAACGGAATCAATAGAAAGTTCACTAGAATAAATAGAGAGCAAATGATAGGAATGTAGGAGATAATAAAGATGATTTTCATCACAAAATGATTATAAGATTTTAGCTCTTTGCTTACGATAAAGCATGGAATGAATGGAACTACAAACACACTAAAAGGAGCTGGGAAAGAAATCATTGCTCCGTAATTTTCATTGAGTTTTTAGTTTTTCTCGTGTTAGAGTAAAATTGATCTGTACTCTGCCGTTGCTTCTTTCATCGACTTTCCATACCCTTTATGCAAGATTGCTATCAGTAGATTTAAGCAAATTATAGTTAGATCGAAAATAAAGCAACTCATTAGAATTTCTCCCCAAGGATCACTATCTCCATCAAAGGGTTAGAAAGTGACTTCACCATTTAAAGCCAAGATGCAGCGTAACGAACTGTCTCTTATTTCTTTGTATTCCGGAATAGAGTCATAATAGAGAGTGTTAAACATAGCAGCATAAGCTATAGTTTAGATTCCAATTATAATATAAAAATAAGTATGACCTCGAGTAACATTTATAATCATACGAATTTAAGGTCCTATTTTCTCATTTACAAGCAAGTAAGCTGCAATTCTGATTCAAAGCAAGGCTATTATTCCACATATTATTAATTAAAAGAATAAATCATCAAACTTAGGCGACATATCATCTGGGTATCTTAGCACTTCAATTCCTACATAGAAACTAAGAGCAATTGTGCATCAGTCAATTGCTAATGAAGGAGTTATTTGGATTTTTCTTCTACTGATATAACTGTAAAGCATTAAAATCAATTTTTAGAACGTTAGAGAAATAATATACAACAGATAAAGCTCTAATGCTCTTGTATCTTATATTTTTAACTCCTCTGTATATTCAATCTAGCTGTTTAGTCTGCTGTTTGGAATATGTAAGAGAAATTGAGTAACTACTCATTAGAAATAGAAAGTTGCAATGATAACTATTGTAAGTTCAAGCATATGCTTCACATGACAAGAGTATTTTCAAAAAGAAAACTGCATATAATGGCTTTTGTTCATTTCTTGGTATTTGTTAGGTCTCTTTAGTAAATCTTTTATCTCATTACTAATCATTGGCTATTTTATTCTTTTTCAAAAGCTGCTAAGTTACAGAAAACTAGTATTAGATCCTCTTAATCCATGTCAAAGCTCGTCTACTATAATACCAATTTATTTGATTGCCAGTAACTTATTGAATTAGTTCTATTTAATAATCCAAATAGTCTGCCTTTCATCAAGATCTTTGTCAAGAAGCATCGTTTTGTATAGAAACTTGTTCTTGTTGTTTCTAATAATCTAATAAGCTATTTCTAGAATCACAGCACAAAGCTTTCTATATTAATCTTATAATATTATCTAGGAAATTTTTTTCGTCTGTTAGTTTGTAAACTCAGCCAATAAAATAAGCACCAGTACAGGGTTGAGTGTAAACAGTAGCTCATTTGAAGTTATTAATTTTGTTATGTTTTTATAGCATTTGGCCCACATATTTTCAGTTCATTTATCTTCTTGAAGTAACTTCAAAAAATGGATGGAGTAAAAGACACTATCACTTCTTTGAAGCTTCTATAAAAAGTTCTCAATTACACTCGGCATCATGATAAAGTCAGTATGTTCTTTATGCATGACTAAGTAATCATATGCTAATATATTCATATCTTTAGACAGTATCATCATAAACTCTCTCCTTTCTAATAATCGAAACTTAAGCAATTCTTTAGCTTCCTATCTATTAACTGCGTGGTTTCCTTTTGAAATATTTTCCAAAAGGGATTTAAAATTCTATGACTTGCTTTTTAAAAAATCTACTCAAATCTTTGAGGGTAGTTAGCCAGAATTTGACAGAAAGTTAGTATCAAATTTCTTAAATTGCATCAAGGTTTTATCTTCTTTGGTATTAGTTTCCTTATCTTCAGAGTTGAAATTAATTTGTGAGTATTGAGACTACTCCTAATTCTATGACTATAATACTTGCAGAGCTTCTTCGTCTTTAGTCTGCTAATTTTGAGTTCCTTCAATATACTAATTGGTTTAGTTTTCTCCTTGATCTTACTGCTCTTGCATTTTTAGATAAATCAAGTTTGTATAACATTTAAAGTTTTAATACAGTTAAGATCATTATTATACCTTAAGATATTAACTATTAGTTAGAATCTATAAAATCGTTCCTTATTTACAATCTTAGTGTGTTATATTCTATCACTTCAACCTAACGAATATAAATTCCCCAGGTAGATTTAAAAAAAAATTCCTTTTCTTCGAAAGGTGAAATTATAAAAAAACAAGATAAATGCAGTTAGCATTATCATCCTTCAGCCAGTAAATAGCTATAAATAGAAAGTAAGCGTAAAAGTTTGAATATTGTTTAGTAATAAGCTAAGACTAATTAACTAGATGTTGTATCTTAAAACTAATAATTATTAGCCAGGATATTATCAGTGATATCTAGGCTATTTGTAAATATGTTTGCTGTATATTTTATTAAATTTAAAATTAGAGAAAAGTTAACTCCAGATTTAAAATAAAGATTGATAAAGGAAAGAAGGTAATGTAAAATAACAACGCTTAGTTAGATTTGTAAAAGATCACTATGTTGAAAATTTATTATGCTAACTGTACGAAAAAGAAGTAAAAACAGATTTCTTTTTTTTAAGTATAAGAAAGTGTTGTCTTGAGGCTAATAAGCAATATTTTATATGTCCACGAATGAAAAAATAATTGGAACTTATTTATAGAAAAGATATTTAGCTATGCAAATTAAAAGTTTAGTTGCTAAGTTAAATTTTCTGTTTTTTCTGAAAGTGATAGCTTAAAATAATGAATTAAATAACGTTAGTAAATGAAATATAGTACATTTAAATAATTAATACTTTTTTCCTTCTTTTTATAATTTTTTAGCCTAATAATAAAGTAGAATTATCTACCTTCTTTTTATAAAAGTAACTTAATATCTTAGATATTGTAGAACTATTTTGTATGCTAGATTGTGCTAAATGGTTTTAACTTGATAAATCTAAGTCTGAAGAAAGTGTACTTAAGATTAATAATGTTCAGGAAAACTGAAAAAGTTTTTGAAATTAAAACTTCTTACTATAAAATCTGGCTATTTCGCTTTAATACCTTTCAATAGAAAACTTTATTTACCTCAATTGAGTATGGCCAATAAATAGCTTTCACTGATAATTTTTTTATAGCATAAAGCTTAATTATTAAGTAAAGTTAAAGTTATTTTAGATTATGAAGATGAAAGAAATTTAAATTGCTAAAAATTAATTAAAAACTCTTAAAGTTAACTATCAGTTTCTCAAAGATGATTATAATCCAGCTTTCTTAAATTCCTCAACATATAACTCATTTAAATTCTATTAAACTGATTTAATTAAGATGATGAAATGCTGTTACTTTACTTATATCAATCTTAATACCTTACTTTCTGTTTAGCAAGAATGATATAATATTAAAGTTAAATACAGTAATAACTATAATGTAAAGTAGAATTATACTTAGTTATGCATTATAATCTTAACTTATTCCTTTTAATTATCTAATGAATATATGCTTACCTTGTAAATTTACCTCATACTTTACTTATTAATTTATTGGCATTTACTCATTGTATTAGCTAACTTCTTTTATAATCATTTAGTATTTCCTTTTTATATAAGCAATTTTGAAATATTTTGGAAGAAGAAATAACATAATATAAAAAAGGAGTAATAATAGCATTTGAAGGGTTTTATCAGAACGTATTTAATTAGCTATAAGTAAAATAATATGTAATTGTTGTCTTCATCATTCATCGTTCTATGATTTCTTTGAGAAAATAGAAGTCTATTTTACATAGTCATAAATGTCTTCTTCATCCTAAAAATCATTTTCCATATCCTAAAATATAAAAAAAATTACAGAAAACATCATGTTATCAAAACTTTTAGCCTAGAAACTTCCAAAATTTCTGTCTGCAAGCGTACTCATTCTATTGTAGTTTTTCCCTTTTGCTTTGATAGTTTCTTTTTTTATAATGTTTGTTTCTTAAAGTAATTTTGTAAGTTTGTCGAAAAGTTTGTGCTCTAATTTATTAAGTTTAGTATCTACTGCAGAAAGCATGTAAGATGATTAGTCATTTTACTAAAGTTCTGAAGTTGTACTTTATTCAAGAGCTCTTTATACTTACTAAAAATTAATGGTCATTAATAAGTCTTCCAAGTTCTCCTTTCTTTCTCTAAGTAGTTATTTTATTTTTTTAGTGTCTACAATTAATTATCTCGTCTTCTTGTCTTTATACTAAATTCTTTCAATGAATCCTCTAATTAGATATTTGTCCAATTTTCTTTAATTCTCTAAGACTTCTTAATTACCTGTATTAGACGAAAACGAATTCATGGTCTTAAATTTTTTCTCAGGAGAATGCTTTGCAGATTTTTTATTTAACTTGAAACTTTGCTTTTTTTACTGATCTACATCAGCATCAACCGAATGATCCATAGTTTTTTCATTAAGTTTATCTACAAAATTGGTATTTTCATCCTCTTCATTATATTCATGTAATTTTCCATAGTTATACTTCTTAAGCCATTTCTTTACCAGTTCTTCGTAAATTTTTTTCCTTTCAAATTTTTTTTGGTTAATAATTTTCTTTTATTTTTGGAAATACTCATGAACCTTTCTTTCGAGAACGACACTATGGAAATAAGAGGTATTGTTTTTGCTAGTAGTCATCTCCATAGATTCAATAATTTCAAGTATGATCTAAATATGTCTGGTAGTAAGCTTAGACTAGTTGTTATTGCTGATTACTTTAGTTTCATTCATAATGAATTTGTACAGTATTTAGATATCATAATATATCCACTATACCATTATGAAGGGACCTAGAAAGAACCAAGCTATTATGAAAGTAGATTTATTCATCTTTTGCTGATTTTAGCTTTTGCTTTTGCTCTGGTCTGAAACTTATAGTAGATTCACATTGTTGAACAAGGAATAAAAGATCGCAATTCATGCAATTGGAATTAAAATAAGATTGTAGCAAGCAAAAATAGAGACTATAGTAGGGATATATACTATTTAAAATAGTAGCCTCAATGCTTAATAATTCATATAAATTGGCTTCTTTGTAAAAAGCAAAAACGGTATGACGAATAATAATAAAGCTGAAAAAGGAGCAGGAAAAGCTATCAATACACCATATTTGTCGTTTAGTTTCTAGTTTTTTTCATGTTGAAGAAGGATAGACCTGTATTCTGACGTTGCTTCTTTCATTGCCAAACTATAGCCTTTATTCAAGATAGCAGTCAGGAGATTAATACAAATTATAGTGTCCAAGAATATAAATGCAAACATTAAAGTTTCACCATAAGGCTCACTATCGCCATCAAACCATTCGAATTTTACTTCCCCAATAAGAGCAAGAATCATTGTAAGTGTTGCATCTCTTATCTCTTTGAATTATACCAGTTATTTATAATATAAAGTATTAAATAGAGCAGCAAAGCAAAGAACTTGAATGATTATAATTATATAGAAGTAAGTGTTCTTTGTTACTGTGTTCACTATCATTCGAATATTTGGACCTACTGATTCATTCACCAGTAAAAAGCATCCTATTCTTAACCATAAAGCTAAAATAATTCCACAAATAAGTAGCTTAAATCCTTCTTTCTTAAACTCAGGGGATATGTCATTAGGATTTTAAAGCAACTTTATCACTATATAAGAACTCAATACTATCGTAACAATCTCAGTAAAAAGTGAAGGAGTAAGCATCAATTTAATATGACTAAGTTTAGCGTAGACATAGAGGAAGATCCTTTATAAGAGAAGTGTGATCACATAAAGTATGAATATTATCATCAGATTAGTATCTTATTACTTTAAATCGTCAGTATACTCATCTTGATTATCAAGCAGCTTATTCGGAATATGGAATAAAAATTGAACAACTACGTATTAGAAATAGAACGTCATGAATATAACCAATATTAACTCAATGATATGACGAACTTAGCAAGATGATTTCCATACAATAAATTTCATATTATGAGTCTTCTGATTTTCAATTGATTTAATAGGATGATTAATAATTTCCTTCAAGTCATTACTATACATTGGCTACTTTATTCTTCTATAGATTGAGGAGAAGTGCATTATTGTAACATTACTATTCTGTAGACCGTTTCATAATTCATCTACAATAATTCCTGCTTGCTTAGCACTAAGTAATTTATAGAACTGGTTAATTTTGATAATCCATATTAATGTTCTTCCATTTAAGTCTGTATCCAAAAATATTATTTTATACATCCACTTATTACGTATTTCTTTTTATATTTAGTAAGCTATTTCCAGAAGAATATTAGCCAATTTTTTACATTAATCCTATAGAATCACTTGTGATATTTTTTTACTTGAGTTCAGTAGAAATTCCGCAATCAAAACAGCTATCATACAAGGATTTAAAGTGTAGATTATCTCAAAATGCGATATCAAACGTTGAATATTTTTGAAGAACTTAGTTCACATTTAATTAGTTCATGAATCTTCTGGTATAAGCTTTAGATATTAAATTGCATAGAAAACTTAATGTGAAATGCCTATCATTTTGAAAATATCTTCTAGTAGCTGAGGATTCATAATATAATCAAGATGCTCTTTGTGAAGAATGATATAGTCGTAAGCTGGTACATAGAAATGCTTTTCTATTAATAATTCGAATTCTTTAAAATCTAGTTAACGTACTTTAAGAGTGTTCTATAGCTCCTTTCTAGCTTAAATTCCTCCATTAAACTCTAAATTTTCTATAAACTGCTAAAAGTTCATAGTCTTGTTCCTGAAAGTATTTCCAAAAAATCCTGATTATTTAATAGGCGAAATGACTGGATGCTAATCTATGGTATCTTCTTTTTAACTTGATTACTTTGACAATTTTTCACCATTCACCTCTTATTCATTTTTCTTTACCTAATCCTCTTATTCTTCTTATTCCTCCTAATCTTCTTTCTCTTGCTAATCACTTTCTTATTGACTTTCAGACGACATTATTTTAAACAATAAAAAATATAAAAATTGTTACTTTACTTAAAATACTCTTTACATTCCTCAAGTTTTACCTTGTTCTTTCTTAAATTGCTCATCTCTTTAATCTAGATTTTATTGATAAAACTACTTGCTAAACTAATGTAAAAGAATAAAAATATAGATAAAACTATGCTTACTGTGCTATGTCTTACTTTAGTTAAAGTTTAATTACTAGTGTCTTAGGAAGAATAATTTAACTTGTCTCTTCTTATTGCTATATTAAGTTCTAAGCTAATATTCTTTTAAAGAAAGATAGAGACATCTCTAACTTAATCAACTGAATCTATTTAGATTAATGGATTTATATGAATGTTTAGTCAATTTAACTTCAAAAATATGACTGTGCTTTTAAAATTACTTTATGCCAAAAGAAAAGCTAGCTTATCAAAAATTAAGCTATGCATACACTTATTAAACAGCCGATGCTTGTAAGCTGATTTTTGATATGAAGATCACTATAATTCTATAAGAAATTTAAATTTATTCTAACCTAAAAACAATCAATAGATCCTTTTGCTTTTAATTTTAATTTAGAGGATGCTTTTTTTATTTTCCTTATGAATTAGTAACTTAAAATTAAAGTTTCTATTTAAAATTAAAAGAAGCATCATTCTAAGTGAGTAAGCAATTCATTAGATAATAGACAAAGCATACATTACTTACAGATTCAGGCTTTATAAGAATGCTTAATCGTCACTTTAATTTAAGTACTTTAGAATTCTTTATCTATGTAATTGCAATGTTTATTCCTTTTTTATTCACTTTAATTGTTTCCTTTGCTATTAAAACTAAATTCGTTCTTCAAAAGTTAATTCTTCTTTAAAGAAACTACCTAATTTTTCTCTTAGCATTTGCAAAAGGAAGTAGAATTAACATTTTAAATGAATTACTTAAGAGCATTATTTAACTATTACTATCCCATCTAGCAAAGTATAAGAAAGGTATTTAATTTAAATATCTTCTCTTTATAAAGGAAAATTAGAAGAAAAGCATTAAGTATTCACAATCCTTTAATTATTAACTAAAGTTAAGTGACTAATCATTATATCATTATATCTTAGACTCATTCTTATTTTATGATTTTCTAACTTTCAGGTGTCTAAGAAATAGCTAGATTTGTGATTTAAATTTTTTCTTCTTCTATTGACTATCGAAGATTTTTTCCAGATTGATTAGTTAAAGTTTTCTTTATTAAAGTTTGAATTAAGAGTTGAAGTTTTAATATTGTAAGTTAAATCACTAATTAGAAGTTAATTTCTTGATAAGCTAATTTAATATATAACACATCGTTGGTTTGGGTGATTATAAAGTTAACGAAATACCTTTCTGAATATATGCATTAATGCTTAAATTAGATTATATTTAAGTTTACATTGGAAATCATTTAGTAATAAGACAGAAATACTAAGCAAGTCTTTTTACTCGATCTTTTAAATAAGTCTATAAACTTTCAGAATTTGCTTAAATCCCTTAATTTTTTCATCAATCATTGATAATTATCAACATATAAAAGCATAAAATAAGGGCTCTTTAATAAAAGAAAAGAGAAGAATGACGAAGAGAAGAGATGTGATGTGTTAAAGTATAAGATAGAATAGGAAGATAAGGAATAGATAGTTAAGAGTGGTAATAAATTAGTATATTTAATAAATGAAATTATAAATGCTCACTATCTTGATCATTTAACTCTTTGTTATTTTTATTAGAAGCGCTTAAATTGATCCTTAATGTGAATAACTATATTACTATGATACAACGCTTCTGTCCTGTGCTTAATGTAAAGAAAATCAAGTATAAAGTCAAGATAAATTATCATGTGCGTGTGAACCAGGATATGCTAAATCCTTGGAAACTAGAGATTAGCCAACATTTAGCTGCTAACAGTGTGGTAGTTCTTAAGTACCTTCTAGTGATGATTACTAATGCATGTTTTGCTAGTAGTTTGTTGATAATAAGCTATAAGAATGCGGATGTAATGGAGATTATTACTCAATCAACGAATTTTTATACAACAGTTAATATCGCAGTGAAAAAACTTGCGTATCTTGTAAATCAGTAGATAGATGACCAGGACCAACTCCAGTTTATGCATGTGAATAATGCAATTAACCTTGAATGGTGCGAGACCCAACTTAAGATTATAAATGTATTTGCAATTATACTTAATATACAAAAGCAGGTGATGATTGCTTACTCACTAAAGACTTAGGTGTTCTTTAAAACCTTTATTCTGAGTAAAAGGCAGTTGAAGTAAATTTTACGGAACATGAATTCTCAGGCGAACTTATTACAACGTAACTTTCAGAAAGCGACACTTTCAAGTAGCTCTATCTTCAGTCAGCCTTTTATTGCCTTTACTAGAATCATACCTAATCATGCTAAACATTGGCAAATTTATGTGTTCTTTAGTTATATAATGAGAAATCAACTGTATGTAAGTTTTTTCAATACTCACTTCAAGGACTGCCAAACGCTAATGTAACGCCAACTGATGATGGGTTTAAAGACAAAAGACCCTAGCTTTATTATGCTAGAAAAGGAGGATAAATTCTAAAAAGTGATAGATTAGAAATGAAAGTTACTTTTGATCCTGGTGACAATAAAAGAGTTCATACTTTGGAATATTATTTAGCTGCGTTCAATATTACGGGAGAATTCTTAGGATGGTAACAGCTGACTGATTAAATAATTTTATGTCCTCATGATATTAAAGATAGAGATAATTACCGTAAATTTGGAACTATTATAGAAATTAACTGTAAAATAGATTTAAAGCTATTAGTTAAAGCAGGTATGACTGTTTTCTACGAACTCTACTTAAAAGATGGAGATCAAGATATTTATGTTGACATTCCAATTTTAATAAGAAACTTTAGAGATGCAGATGGAAAGAAACCTAATGAAGATGAAAATGTATAAAACTGAAGATTAGTTCGCAGATTTTTCGTTTATGATAATCTCTCAGGAAAAGAAGGAACTAACTCATTCAAAGATTAAAAAGACCCTTCAATTATTCGTTATCCTAAGCTAATTAAAATAAGAGTTGGCTTATAGAATAGTAAAGATTAACAAATTTATACGCCTGTTCTAATAATCGACTATAGAAGCAAATATACCTCTTAAATAGAAGGCAAAAAATCAAATGGTAAATTAGAATTTAGAAGTGAGTATTCAATGCTTCTTGATGACTTTTGGAAAGTAGTAGAAGCTATATTTGCAGTATTTTTATTAATAGTAGTAGTAACTTGGGGTTTAAGTATCTATACGTTTACAAAGAATAATCCTAAACAGTATTATCTAAATAAATTCACCTCAAAGTTAGCGATTCATGCTGTGACTCATTTAATAGGAATATTTGCTTTCGTTTTCTTCTGGTACATTTTCATTTTTTCTGCCTATTTTTTTATATTTTTCAAGCTTTAGTATCGTGTGTTCATTTTAACACCTTCAAAGGAAGATGAGGATTTCTATTATGGTAGTTTCGCTGGGATGTTTTTGACAGTGTTTGCCTGCTAGATAATTTGATCAGTCATTTAAATAATTTAGCAATCATAAGTAGATTATTACTTTATAGACTGGGAAAAACCTACCAGAATTATAAAACCAGGAGCAGATTAACTTACTATGCTACTATAAGAAACTAAATAAGTTGAATAGGTTTACAAGGAAACAGTTTCAGCTTGGAGACCTTTGTTGGTAGTAAATGAGTTTAATGAATTACAAACTTGCAGATATGTTAGCATGCCTTTCACTCTTATTCTTCTTGCCTTCCTTCTTTCTGGCGTAGATTGGGAGCATCTTTCTTAATCTTAGCCAAGTAGAGATGATATACAGAATTCTCCAATCAATCCTGTCTTAAGATTCTTTTTAAGTATAAGTTTGTTTATTGTGATTGCTTATGTTTAAGTAATCTTCAGGAAACTTTTCCAGAACTGACTTCCATTGAAAATTTAAAATTTCACAGATCTTTGCAGTATAAGTAATGTCAGTATTTTGATTCTTGACTCTGCTTTACATGGATGGTATATTCATGGTGCCGCACCAGCAGGATGGGCAGATGGAACTATGGAAGAGTTGGTAAGAGCACTTGCAAAGGAAGAAACAGGAACTGCTAAATCAAGAGGAATAAACTAGAAAGACAAAACACAATTACAGACCTATGAAATTTTTATTCCAGTAAGCTTAAGAAGGGAATACGATCACTAATTATAAATCACAGGCTAGGAAAACTGAAACTTATTAGAATAGAATGAAGTAGATCCAACAAAAACGTTTTCAGAGAATAAAAAAGACTTCAAATTAGAAGACTTCGATATGTTGGAAAAAATTAGGAATTCTCTTAATATGAAACTACAGAAATTTATGAAAGATGTTATTGAAAAGGTACAAAACTAAATCTTCGAAAAATCAGCACTCTAAAGAGCTTTTACTCTTCCTCCGACCGAAATGAGTGATTTTTCAGGAAATCCATTTTTTTACAGAGATCCTTAGTTAAGTTTCTAGAGTGTCTTTCTATGTGGAAAAGAGTTTACACTCACACTAACGGCTGGACTTTTCTTTACCTTCGTACAATACGTAAGTGAAAATACTTTTGTAGCTCTCTTTGTGACTTACATTTTTGATTATTTACTAGTATATTTGAGAGACTTTTTAGGGACCAAGAATATAGGAAAGAAAACTCAAATTGAAGAAAGATTTCTACTATGATAGTAGATACTTAAATATTCTAACTTTTATATTTGATTACTATAAGTAGAAACTATTGAGTATCATATGGTTAAATCTTAAATATCTTATAAAGCATTAAGTTTAATCTAAGCTAAACATTATAGTTATTAGAGTTAAGTTTTGTTAGGTTAATAATGATTATTGCTAGCTATTTTATTACTCTTTTTATCCCTTTTTAATGTTGTGATTATACTAATAATAGATAGTCTTAACTAGTTTTTGATTTATATTTAGTAGGTTATAGTTATAGAGCATATATATGCATAATAGCATACTTCTTGTTAATAAAATATAATACTAGAAATAGAAAAATTGACTCTTTGCTTGTATAAATTATAACTTTGACTATTTTTCTTAATTTATTTAAATTTATGATTTTCATTACAACATTTATTAAAAAGAACTCTAATCTACTTATATAGCAGCTTATCACTAACTTCGAAGTAAACTGAGAAAAGAAATAGGCAAATATTTTGAGATTTCATCGCTTCTAACTAAATATATACTCTAATAGCTGTAAAATGCTATACCATAGATAATTAATTAATAGTGTGAGAACTTAAAAGACAATCTAAAGAAGTAACTAATTAATTAGTATTGAAATGCTTGATAATAGTTATTTATAGAAAAAGAAGAACAGAATCTAAAATACATTTTAAGCTTTAATAACTCTTATTAAAATAAAATAAGCATAGTTATTTTCTAAGTTATATAATAATCATTAATAATATCCTGAAAATGATGGAAAACATTAAGTAGCAAATTATAAAATAAATTGAATTATAAACATTAGGAATATCCCTAAAAGGAAAGATCAATAGCTATATTAATAATTTATTGTATATTTACTTTTATTAAGGATGTTCTGATTGCATAGCATAACATATTTTATTAATGTGATGTCTCCTTTATTTGGATTGTCACATATTAGTTTATAAAAAATCTCAATAATCTAAGTAAAAATCATTGAAATCGTCCATTTCTTCTCCTATTTGTATTTTTGAATAATATACCTATAGCTGCTATACTACCTTTCTTTACCTTGGTATTTTATTTCAATTTCAATCATTTTTTTCTATATAGCTCACCTTTAGATGTACAATAAATTTGCGTTAAGGTTTATGAGAATTTTTTATTTTCTGACTATAGCGAATAAATCTCAATAAAGGTATTATATTGCTAGTAAGAAGATCGATTTGTAGATTGTTTCTTAGGTACCATTTTATATATGTAATAGTTTCCTATTATCTTAATAGTCAAATCTTAAATATGAACAATTATTTCGCTAGAATGTAGTTACACCAAGACTTTTAGATCCCTTAATAAATAAAAAGTTAGCAAATTTAAAGTTGATAGTGATTAATTAGAATTAGTAAAGCATTCAAAGATAAGTGATCTAAATGCTTTATTCAGTTCATTATATAATAAGGAAGTGTAATCGAAAAAAGAGAAGACATCTTATAATTTTATATTGCTTAATTGTTAATAAATCAGTTATTATAAATAAAATAGCTTGACAGTTTTATAATACCTTGGTAGTTTACAAAGGCATAATAAAACTTTGTCCAAGGATTAAAATTTAATGTCTATAATCTTTCTATAGATCTTACCACTTTGCATTAGATATATTCTGAATAGTTATTTATAAATATCTTAATTGCTTTTAACTAAAATTGCGTTTAAGTTATAAGATTATTTTAAACGATAGAGTTAACTTAAGCGTAACATTTTCTCCCTTTAGTTTCTTATTCCAGTATCACTTATTTAACTTAAATGTACTAATTGTTTTAAATTTAGACTTACTGTTTATTTCAAATTTAAGCTTAATTTTATATTTCAATAGGATCTTATTGATTCTGTAAAGAAAATGGATTTTCATAAATCTAATGTTTTGCTTAAGCTATATTTTATAATATTAGCATAATATTTAAAAATAGAAGGATAAGTAGAATGGTAAAGAAGAAGCTGATATTTGGTATAATTAACTTGTTTATTATAAATAAGTATGAAATTAAGAATCTTAATCTGTATAAATAGTCATTAAGTTTAGCATTTATAAGCTTAATTTAGAAAAGTGTTTAAATTACCTTTAATTTATCTCAAATAAATCAATAGTATAAAAATGGGCGATAAAGATTGGACCTATGAACTCTTCGGATGTTTTTCAAAACCGTTGTATGTTTGCTGCTTTATTTGCTACCCCTGCTATGCAAGCTGTTCATTTACGTGAGCTACTTTCAAATCTATTCCTAATGAAAGTCCCTTCCTGCGTTGCTGTTTATCATGCTTTTTCCCTTGCATTTGTTTTCCTATTAATAGAGGAAAAGTGAGAAAGCATTATTAGATAAAAGGAAATTTTTGTGTTGATTTTCTTCTTCACTGTTTCTGTCACTGTTGTGCTTTAATTTAAGAAAATAGAGAAACTACTAAAGATTTGGAAAAGGGAATGGAATAACTAGCAAAAGAGATTCATAAAGCTATTGACTAACACCCATAAGAAATGAACTAGCAGTAGAACCAAAATCAACAAAGAAAACCAGAAGAAGTAGGTCAATCCTAGCAAATGGCTCAAGTTTGATATTTTTTACCTTGATAGATTTTTAGATTCTTTCATTTAATTTAAAAACATAATGGTAATCTCCTAACTTCTTAAGCAGGTTAAGTAATATATAAATGAAGTCTTTAATTTTATGTTAGTTAGTCTTAGTTGAACTATACAAGCAACTTCTAAATAATATCCTTTAATAAATCTCTTAAGTTAGTCTATTGCTAACAGCTGTAAATGTATCTAAAGAGCTTAAATACTTCTATAATCTCACTGTCTAGATTAAACCTTTTTCTATCCTTCTAGATATAAAACTATATGGGTTTTCTACTTACCAACATAAATATAGATCAGTAAAGAGGATAGTTATAATGATTAGAACAGATGTTAGAAGATTATTTACTCTTATTATACTAACATGACTAGTTCTTGAAAGAGACAGAAAATGGAAGATTTTTAAAATTTGATTAAGTTATTGCTCAATGCCTGTCACAATATAGTCTAGCAAAGAATGTAAAAGATTAAATTAATTCATCAAAATAAGCAAATAAATGCTAAAACTAAAAATAAGAAGCTTGTCTCTTAAATAAGCAAAAGAGCTTTTAAATTAACTAAAAACTAAATATTGTAAGATTGAAATACTGTCTTTAAACTTTAAGTCATATCAAATACTTATAATTCTCAAGATATTATAGCATTTTTCATATATCAAACTAAAGAAATGTACATGAAAAGAAACCTAATGAAGATGAAAATGTATAAAACTGAAAATTAATTCGCAGGTTTTTCGTTTATGATAATCTCTCAGGAAAAGAAGGAACTAACTCATTCAAAAATTAAAAAGACCCTTCAATTATTCGTTATCCTAAGCTAATTAAAATAAGAGTTGGCTTATAGAATAGTAAAGATTAACAAATTTATACGCCTGTTCTAATAATCGACTATAGAAGCAAATATACCTCTTAAATAGAAAGAAAAAAGTCGAATATTGAATAGAGTTTAGAAGAGAGTATTCAATAAATCGTTTTTGTTTAGAAGATGTATGCAAATTATAAACTTTGCCAATAAGAAATATAGAAACTCAAAAAATAGCAAGAAATCAGAATAGATAGGAACAATTTATGCTAAAATGAGAGAGAAAAGCTATACATTATGAAATTTGCGAAATTTACAGGATAAAAGAAAACTAGAACTAATAAAGAAATCGGAGATTACAAGAATTACAAGCATGATAAGAAAGAGGAATTCAGCAGCTTTTAAACTCTTATCTTTTTCGCCTAGATCAAATGAAGGTAAGTAAGAAAGAGGTTGAAAATCCTCCAAGAACAGTAGCATTTAATTTTATATTTATATTTAACGATTTCTAATCAATTTGATTTTTAGACTGAAACTATATTTTGTATAATAGTAAATTATTATCTAAATCTAATCCAAAATAATTGATCTAAATGCTTTATTCTATTTACTTCTTAGAGAAGGAACATTTAACTAAGTTTAGCAGAAGAAGAAAATTAGGCAATATTTTATAGTTTGATATTACTTAACTTTGATAATAAAGAAGTGGTTGTATGTAAATAATAAGAGTAAAGTATTAAACTATAAGAGGGATAAATAAATAGTAAAGAAGGAGATATTTTATAGTATAAATAAATTGATATCCAAAAGTTTCCTTATTTTACATTAACGAAGATGAACAATCATTTAGAAAAAAAATTATTAGCTTAGATAAAAAACATAATCTTATGGTTTTCGCAAGAATCTAGAAATATCATTGCCCTGTTTATAATCCTTTTTATTTGCGGATAATTTTAAAATTTTGATTACAATATAGATCGTAATTTAAATCTAGATATAAGAGAATGACTAAAGTAAATAGTATATAATGAGAAGCCAAAAATAAATTTCAATATTTCAAAATAATAAATTAGAATTTTAGTAAATACAAATATTCCACAAAATGTTTCTTGATCGAAAGCGGAATGTATTTACTTCAAAAAAAAGGGATTAGAACGGAAGAAGAAAAAGGACTATTAATAACATTACAAGATTTCTGCCTTTATCTGATATAAACAATTTTTAGAGCCAAAGATGTTAATGAATCTTTTAAATTTAAAATTAGAATAAATTGTTCTTTTATTGTAAATCTGTATAATACTAGAAACTTAAATCTTTATAAATCAAAATTAATCTTAAGAATTGCTTCTACTTTCTTAGAAAATTTCTAAATTAATTCCCTTTATTCTTAAGAAGCCTTATAGTATAAAAATGAGCGATAAAGATTGAAGTTATAAACTTCTAGATTGCTGTGAAAGACCGAATCATGTTTGTTTCTTTATTAGCTGTCCTTGCTGAGCTAGTTGTGCAATTACGTTATTTACTTTCCGTTTTATTCCTAATGAAAGACCCACTAGGCGATGTTGTTTAGCATGTTTGTTTCCCTGCATATGTTTTCCAATTAATAGAGGAAAAGTGAGAAAACATTTTAAAATTAAAGGAAATTTTTGTGTTGATTTTCTTTTTCAATGTTTCTGTCACTGTTGTGCTTTAATTTAAGAAAATAGAGAAGTTACGAAAGAAATAACAGAGAGAATGAATTAAATTGCATAAAATTTAAATTTAGTAGTTGGTAGGCTTGCTTAATAGATGGAGGAACAATAAAAGTACGAATAACTATAAAAAGCAGCTTAAGCGACACAATCTTAGCCAATGGTTCAAGTGTGATTTACCCTTGATAGTTTATTTAAGTCCTATAATTTAATTTATTTAATAAAATCATACTATTAGCCTCTTAATCCAAGTTAAGCTATACTTGATTAAAACCGAGATTTCTGAATAGTCAGTCAAGAATTAAAAAAAATCTAAAAAATCACTTTTATAAATTTAAAGTCAGTTAGCTAGTATATTACAAGCTGCTAAATTAGCAAAATTAATGAAGCTAGAATGTATCTAAAGATATTAATCTGCTTTAGTAAAAATCAGATGTATAGGTTTAATATATCTTTGTCTTTTCTATAATAAGAACTATCCATTAGTTCAATTAGAAGTATAACTTTGAGCGTTTTTACTATATAATGTAAATATAAAACTAGATATTTAACTCCAAAATAATATTAAACTGATTGAACAATTAGACATTACATAAAATAAAAATCAGTTCTCGAAAATTTTAAGTGTAAGACTTTAGTAAAGTAAGGATAAGAGAAAATAACTGGCTGCTAAATTAGTAAAGTAAAGAATCATAGAGTAATAAAAACTTAATTAAAATTACCTAACAAAAAGATATTTCTAAAGCAAACATAAACAGTTCTCTATTTTAAACAAACTAAAAAAATAATAATAAAATTAAAATAATAAGCTAATAAATATAATATTAAGCTTTAAAAGATTAATAAATATCAAATACTTTTAATTTTCCAAACTACTCATTTAATAGGAATATTTGCTTTCGTTTTCTTCTGGTACATTTTCATTTTTTCTGCCTATTTTTTTATATTTTTCAAGCTTTAGTATCGTGTGTTCATTTTAACACCTTCAAAGGAAGATGAGGATTTCTATTATGGTAGTTTCGCTGGGATGTTTTTGACAGTGTTTGCCTGCTAGATAATTTGATCAGTCATTTAAATAATTTAGCAATCATAAGTAGATTATTACTTTATAGACTGGGAAAAACCTACCAGAATTATAAAACCAGGAGCAGATTAACTTACTATGCTACTATAAGAAACTAAATAAGTTGAATAGGTTTACAAGGAAACAGTTTCAGCTTGGAGACCTTTGTTGGTAGTAAATGAGTTTAATGAATTACAAACTTGCAGATATGTTAGCATGCCTTTCACTCTTATTCTTCTTGCCTTCCTTCTTTCTGGCGTAGATTGGGAGCATCTTTCTTAATCTTAGCCAAGTAGAGATGATATACAGAATTCTCCAATCAATCCTGTCTTAAGATTCTTTTTAAGTATAAGTTTGTTTATTGTGATTGCTTATGTTTAAGTAATCTTCAGGAAACTTTTCCAGAACTGACTTCCATTGAAAATTTAAAATTTCACAGATCTTTGCAGTATAAGTAATGTCAGTATTTTGATTCTTGACTCTGCTTTACATGGATGGTATATTCATGGTGCCGCACCAGCAGGATGGGCAGATGGAACTATGGAAGAGTTGGTAAGAGCACTTGCAAAGGAAGAAACAGGAACTGCTAAATCAAGAGGAATAAACTAGAAAGACAAAACACAATTACAGACCTATGAAATTTTTATTCCAGTAAGCTTAAGAAGGGAATACGATCACTAATTATAAATCACAGGCTAGGAAAACTGAAACTTATTAGAATAGAATGAAGTAGATCCAACAAAAACGTTTTCAGAGAATAAAAAAGACTTCAAATTAGAAGACTTCGATATGTTGGAAAAAATTAGGAATTCTCTTAATATGAAACTACAGAAATTCATGAAAGATGTTATTGAAAAGGTACAAAACTAAATCTTCGAAAAATCAGCACTCTAAAGAGCTTTTACTCTTCCTCCGACCGAAATGAGTGATTTTTCAGGAAATCCATTTTTTTACAGAGATCCTTAGTTAAGTTTCTAGAGTGTCTTTCTATGTGGAAAAGAGTTTACACTCACACTAACGGCTGGACTTTTCTTTACCTTCGTACAATAAACTTATTTTAACCCATTTATAAAGCAGCTTAACATTATCTTGAAAGTAAACTGAGAAAAGAAATAGGCAAATATTTTGAGATTTCATCGCTTCTAACTAAAGATATACTCTAATAGCTGTAAAATGTTATACCATAGATAATTAAGTAATAGTGTGAGAACTTAAAAATTATTCAAAGAAGTAACTAATTAATTAGTATTGAAATGTTTGATAGTAAATGTTTGTAGAAGAAGAAAGGAATCTAAAATACATTTATAAGCTTTAATAACTCTTATTAAAATAGATTAAGCATAGTTATTTTCTATATAATAATCATTAATAATATCCTGAAAAAGAAGGATAAAATTAATAAATAATCTGATTAAGCAAACTAAAGAAGAAATGGGATTCTTAACTGGAAATAATGGAGAAAATGATAAGGATAACATTAAGCACCAAATGATAAAGCAAATTGAAAATTATAAACATTAGGAATATCCCTATTAAGGAAAGATCAATAACTATATTAATAATTTATTGTATATTTACTTTAAAAACGATTTTCTGCTTTGTATAGCAGTTTTTATTACCTAATTAGCCAAATCTTAAATATTAATAAATAGATTGCTATAGTAAGTTACTTAAGCTTTTAAATTTTTTTAATAAGTTTAAGGCTATTAATAATAGAGTAATAGTGATTAGAGAGAGTTTATAAAACACTTTGTGGTAACTGTTATAAATGCTTTATTCAATTTACTTTGTAGTAAGGAATAATTAGTTAAGTTTAATCGAAAAGAAGAGAGAAAATACTTTATAACTTTAAATTACCTAATCCCAAATAAAGCAGTGCATATACATTTTATAAACAGTAAAGTATTCAAGTTTAAAAAGATAAATAGAATGATAAAGATAAAAATTGTTCTATAGTATAAGTATATTTTTATGATAAATCTATAACATTAGAAATCTAAATCTTTATATCTAATTGACAAGTTTGAAAATCACGCTTAATATATCAAAATATAAAATATCTTGCATTTATCTTAGGAAAACTTAAACTATAAATGGGTGATAAAGATTGAAGTTATAAACTCTTTGATTGCTGTGCAAGACCGCAGCAAATTTATTGCTTTATCTGCTGCCCTTGTTTGGCAAGCTGTATGATTACGTTTGCTAGTTTTGTTCCTATTCCTAATGAAAGAGCTGGCGAGCGATGCTTATTAGCATGCTTATTTCCCTGCATCTGCTTTCCTATAAACAGAGGAAAGTTGAGAAAACATTATTAGATAAAAGGAAATTTTTGTGTTGATTTTATTCTTCACTGTTTCTGTCACTGTTGTGCTTTAATTTAAGAAAATAGAGAAACTACTAAAGATTTGGAAAAGGGAATGGAATAACTAGCATAAGAGGTAAATAAAGCTGTTGATGAACTTGCTAAAGAAATAAAAGAACAGTAAAAACTAGAATAGCAAAATAAAGAAGTTGTAGTAGCACAACCTTAGCAAATGGCTTAAATGTGATTTATTTTCTTTTAATAGTTATTTGAATCCTTCTTAGTATTGAACTAAGATAACCCTTTTCATAATATCTTAATCTCTTAAGAAGGTTAAATTTAATTTATTTACATCTTAGATTTTTGAATATTTAGTTAAACGTAAACTATTATTGACTACTTCTAAGCAACTTAGATTTAGAAATTTAAAGCTAAGTAGCTAATATATTAGCTACTTAATTTGTTAAAGTATTGAAGCCTTAATAAGTCTAAAATATGCAACTGTATAGTTAAATAATGAATAAGTTTACTAGATATAACAGTAATCATAGGCTTTTCTATAATAATGGATTCTTTATTTCAGAAGTATGACCATTCGCTTTTTTACTTAATAACTTCAATGTAAAGCTAGAATTATACTGGAGCTATAATAACTTAATAAAAGCAATATGGTAAAAATAATTTAGCTGCTTCTACTTTCTGAATAAATTGGAAACTAGCAATTACTAGTTTAACTATTAAGTTATTTAATCTATTTCTAAGTTCTACATGCTTTAGTAATAACAAATACTTTTTTACGTAAAACTAGCTTTATAGATATAGATTTATAGAACCTGAAACTGATGAAAATGCTTAAAGCTCAAAATTAGCTAACAGATTTTCATTTATAATAGAATCTCAGGAAAAGAAGGAATTGTCAAAGATTAAAAAGACCCTATATCTATTATTTATCTGTAGCTAATTAAAATAAGAGTTGGTTTATAGAATAGTAAAGGTTAACAAAATCTTCGTATCTGTTCTTATATTTAACTATAGGAGAAAATTTTTTAAATAGAAGCAATATTTCTAATATTTTTGTTAAATTGCTAATAAGGTTCAAGTATCTATATGTTTGCCAAGAATAATCCTATGAAGGATTATCTTAATAAATTAAAGTAAAAATTAGTGATTTGCTTTAATTTTGCTAATTTCGATAAATATTTTATCAATCAAAATTGTTTGCTAGACAAATTTTCTTAAATTCACACTGAAGTTAATGCTGTCTATCTTGATTTTGGATTAAATTAAAAATAAGGTAAAATACTCTTATTTTAAGTTATAAAACTTACTAGTTAGATTAGTCTTAGATTTTAATAGGTTTTACCATATAACTAAAAATTATTGTTTCACAATAAAGCTTCAAATATCATATATCGTAGTGGCTTAAAATAGCAAAGCTCCTAACTATTATTTTATTCAACTATTATTTAGTAAAAACAAAAATTGATTATCTCTGCCTAGAAATCTCAATCATATTTAAATTTATATAGATCCTTATATTTAACTTTGCATTAATTTCTTGGAGCGTTTTGGTATTATAAGTAAAAAATAGTTTATTTCTATTCAGTTCTAAATCTTAAAGATTTCTTCATGTTTATTTTTTATCATTCGAATATTACTTTTTATTAAATCAGTTCATATTCTTATACACCATACTGAAGATTTTTATATTTCTTAGCAATACCTTAATCCACCTATTCGTATAACAGATTTTAACTCTCGCTTCTGAAAAGGCAAAGCATACTTTAACAAAGGTTAGAATTTGAAATTGCTTTGGAAAATTCTTTAATAAGGATTTACACTTCTATTTCTACCAGCTTTGCTTCTTATAGTCAAGCTAGATTTGCTGCTAATTAATTTTTTTATTCAAGGAAAATCTAAGAATTGTAGCCTAGCTTCTAAGCTTAGTTTAAGAATTTAGCGATAAGAATTAATTTGACAGAAAGAAATTTAATTAGAAAGGGATTGGATTTATTTAATAGCCTACTATACTTCCATATAGTATCTGATGCATGTAGAGATATAGAGCCTCTAATTAGACTAAGAAGGTTATCCTGAATACCATTTTTATTATATTATATTAAAGTTTATAATACGAACCATCCAAATTATTTGTAATAAGATAAATAAAATCCTTCAGTTTTAAATTCCTAAAGTCTTTGGATTCAGTAATAACGAAATTAAAAATGGTATATTGTATAACTATCTTATAATAAAACCTTATTTTAAAGTGACTGAAGTAGATTTAATCTAAGGAAGATTATCTGATTCTAATATTTGAATATATAATTATAAGGTAAGTAGATTCGAGAGCTTGAAGTTGGATTAAATCTTAGATATTCTAGTTAGACTATTAAAGCATATTAGCATTGATAATCAAATTGATTATGAGAATTTGATATTTTTAATAATATTTGTACTTGCTTTATTATTTTAGATTTAGAAAGCTGATGTCTTGACTATAGTCTTAAACTTGATTATAAATAGCTTCATTATAAACGAAAAACCTACAAAATTGTAAGTAGAGGCATCTAGTTTTCCACTATAAATAACCTATAAATAACTAGAAGCTTTACAATCTTAATATGGAAAGTAGCTTATTAAATACTAACAATTTTATAGTTTAATGCTTTATTTAATAACATAAAGAGGTATTAAAGGGAAAATATTAATTGAAAAGCAGCTTATTTATGATTAGAGATATTTACTTAGCCCATTTATTGATATTCAATATAAAATGGAATAATAAATTCTATCCTCCTTAAAATATAACCTGGAGAATATATCTTTAAGTATGCTATTTAAAAGTTATTAAACTTTGATTAAGTTTAATAACTAATAGTCTTTAGTAACTGCAATGATACATTTATAGAGAGAAAGCAAGTGATTTTTAGAGATATCGTATTGAAAATCTAATCGTTGAGTTATTTAACTGTTGAAAAGATTTATTGGAATAAGAGACTATAAATATAGAAAATTTAGTGATACTGAAACTTCAAGTCAATAGATTAGAGCTTTAATTTGTTTTTTACTAATTAGTTAGAAAAGAAACAATTATCTGGTATTTTAAAGACAGAGCATTTATTATAAATTACTGAATCTATAAAAATACATAATAGCAATTATAAAACTCAAAAAATTATCTTCAGAGTTATCTTTTCCAATCTAGATACTTCTATAGAAGAAATTTGTTAAGCTAGCATTCACATTTTAGGCGCAATGAATTTATAAAACTAAAAATGCAGAGAAATGAGTCCGATCTAATTAAATATGAGTAATGACTAGGAAAAGTCGTAGTATTTGAAGGAAAATCTAGTAGACTTTATAAGGTCTCTCTTTTAAAAATTTCTAGATATATTTCTCTTAAAGATGGTACTTAAAGTTTAAAAATAGGAAATTATAAATTTTTATCTGAAGCTATTATTTTACTTTAAGATAGATCTTATAGTATAATACAAGCAAACTAAACTATTTAATTAATTATTAATCTAAATAAACTAAAGCATATAAATAAAGTTCTATTTCATCAGTCTGAATATTTTATTAACGCTCTTAAACTAATCTTAAGACTTAGTTCTAATCTAAAGAATCCGAAATAACTTACATTATATTGATATTTTAGTTGAATAAGTTAGATGGACTTTCTAAATCAAACTTCAGATGCAATATAGTTATATTAAAGCCTAGCTTGAGTATTATTTGATAAAACTAAAATTTAAATTTAAAGTCTAATTATGGTTAACTATGTAAACTTTATAATGTAAACAGTAATTGAATAATTATTCAACTTTTCCTTTTATTATAACCTATAATATGCATTACTTAGATAAGTTAACATATCTTATCACTGACATGAACCGATAGTCTGTAAATATAAATTAGTGAGGAATTGGTCTAATTTAAATGTAATTATATTACTTTATTTTTGATATATATAAAATAGCGAAGTTTCTAAATATAGAAGTAATCATCTTATTTATATCGTATAATTATTAAGTAATAGCATATCTCAATTTAGCAACCTTTATCTTTTTCTTTATAGACTAAAATTAAAGATTCCCTATTACTATTAGCACCTATAATTATATAGATTTAAAAAGGAGTTTATAAAAGAAAAAAATAATGATAATTTAACTTTAAATCTAATATCTTTCTTACTGATTAATCTTATAGTTATTTATTATATTAAAATGCTAAAAAGGCATTTTTGGTATACGATTGCTAAATTTAACTAATTAATTAGTGAAGCTAAATTGCTTAACTAGCATATGAGGTTTTGCAAGATATATTAGAGATAGGAAGGGATATTGTATTATGTAAGTGAATTGCATAATTGTTAGCTTTAAAAGGGGAAGAAAATAAATATTATAAAAATGGGTGATAAAGATTGGACTTATAATTTCTGTGATTGCTGCGCAAAACCAGAGTTTGTAATATGCTTTATTTGCTGTCCTTGCTTTGCTAGCTGCACATTTACAATATACATTTTTGTTACTAATCCTAATGAATAGGCAGGACTACGTTGCTGCTTAGCCTGTTTGTTTCCTTGCATTTGTTTTCCTATCAATAGGAATAAGGTAAGAAAGTTTTATTAGATTAAAGGAAACTGTTGCCTAGACATTCTAAGTCATTGGTTTTGCCATTGCTGTGCTTTAATTTAGGAAGTAAGAGAAGCAACAAAAGAAATAGATAAGGAAATGACTTAGCAATAAAAAGAATAGCAATTGTAAACTTAATTAGCAGCATTAAGCGTATAGATGTAATAATTAAGCAAACTCGATGAGCTATTAAATCAGCCACCCTAGCCTTAGCAAATGAACCAAGCTTGATTAACTCTTAACCTAACTCTTTAGTTATTTCCTTCATTTAAACTAAAAAATAAAAATATAAGCATCAAATATAGATATTCCCTCTAAGTCTTTTAAGCTTAATCATTCAAAGAGATTATTTATTAACTTAAGTTATGTATCATTTAACTGTTACGATTAATAGTATTTCTAATAAGAAAACCTATTTTATTCCTTAACCTTCCTATATTTTAAAAACTAACTTTATAGTTCTAACTTAAACTCCATTTTTCCTGATTTAAGTATACTAATCATTATTAAGTATTATTGCTTTAATTCGTTTATACTAGGGGTCTCAACTAAATAACCATATAAAAGAGTATAAAAGGCTAGAATATATTTAAAGTAACCTTAGGCGTAAAGTGTTGAATTAAATAGAGATATTAAGTCTTTCAAATAACTAGACAAACTGATCTATCAGGAGAATGAAAATAGATGCATTAAGTTAGGTAAAATGTAAAGATTATTCACTTTATTAAGAATACATCACAATGATTAGCAAATAAAGGATTATAATTATGTTAGAGTATACAAATAAAATATATCTCTAGCTATATGTTTAGTTACAAAGCTTTACTAGATTAAATATTACCATGAATATTTTAGCTAGACTATGATTATACATTATAATTAGTAAGAGTTAAACATTTAGCAAGCATTTTATCTAACTAAATAAAAATGCTAATTAAGCTAGTTATAAGTTTATAGTACTAAGCTAGATTAAAATATTAATTGCAAAGCATTTAATTCTAGTAGTTATTTTATCTCTTTGCGTTTTGAATGTAATTTTGTTAAGTTTATTATAAGAGTAAGTAGATAATAGATTTCTATTATATAAATATTATAAAACGAATGAAAAGAATTATAAAAAGAACTTTTATCATTCTGTGATAGATCTGAGTAATTTTGCTGCTAGGTTTATTTTCTTATCTGTGCAAGCTACTGACTTAAAAATCTTAGCTTTGGGTTTGTCAAGTAAAAGAGTGACGTAACTAGGTACCATTGATTATTTTCATTTTATATCCCTTGCTGATTCTATCCATTTAGCAGACGTAAAATAAGAAAGCATTTTAAAAATAAGGGGAATTGCTATTACGATATTATTGTTTATATATTTTGCTATTTTGAGCCATTTTATAAGAAAATAGAGAAATAACTCGAATTTAGAGTTATGAGTGTAGATAGGAAAAGAAAAAGAATTGAATAAGTTGAAAATAGATTAATGCATGGTAAATGAAGCATAAGAACTAGTGATAGCAATAAATTGTCTTTCTTAATTTATTAATAAGATTTTTTTACTTCATTTTAGTAAAAATTCTTCCTAACTCCACAAGATAGCAAAAAATAATTATTCTAAATACCAATTTTTTAGAGAAAATCCGAAATATTAGCTACTTTCATTTGTTCATTAGACTACTTCAATTCATAAAGATTAGTCATTGAAAAAGAAGAAAAATAAAATAAATTTATAATATCTTAAATCAATTACACCTTCATATGTCTTATTTTAGATAAAAAAAGTTTAATGTATCATCATAGGAAATAATAAATTGAAAATTGCTTATAATTTCCTTGCTATAGAAATTTATTGCAAAATTATTTAAAAATATTAGTAGGAGCTAGTTGTCAGTATTCTACGAACTCTATTGAGAATTATGTAGATATCTAGATAGGCACTTTATCATAAAAAGAAATATTAGAAGAGCAGACAGAAAAAATCTAATGCTAATGATTAAAGAGTTTGAAACTGAAGATTAGTTCGCAGGTTTTTCGTTTATGATAATCTCTCAGGAAAAGAAGGAACTAACTCATTCAAAGATTAAAAAGACCCTTCAAGTATTCGTTAAGAGATGGCTGAAGAATAGTAAAGATTAACAAATCTACGCACCTGTTCTAATAATCGACTATAGAAGTAAATATACCTCTTAGAACTTAGAAATAATTATTCAATGCTTCTTGATGACTTTTGGAAAGTAGTAGAAGCTATATTTGCAGTATTTTTACTAATAGTAGTAGTAACTTGGGGTTTAAGTATCTATACGTTTACAAAGAATAATCCTAAACAGTATTATCTAAATAAATTCACCTCAAAGTTAGCGATTCATGCTGTGACTCATTTAATAGGAATATTTGCTTTCGTTTTCTTCTGGTACATTTTCATTTTTTCTGCCTATTTTTTTATATTTTTCAAGCTTTAGTATCGTGTGTTCATTTTAACACCTTCAAAGGAAGATGAGGATTTCTATTATGGTAGTTTCGCTGGGATGTTTTTGACAGTGTTTGCCTGCTAGATAATTTGATCAGTCATTTAAATAATTTAGCAATCATAAGTAGATTATTACTTTATAGACTGGGAAAAACCTACCAGAATTATAAAACCAGGAGCAGATTAACTTACTATGCTACTATAAGAAACTAAATAAGTTGAATAGGTTTACAAGGAAACAGTTTCAGCTTGGAGACCTTTGTTGGTAGTAAATGAGTTTAATGAATTACAAACTTGCAGATATGTTAGCATGCCTTTCACTCTTATTCTTCTTGCCTTCCTTCTTTCTGGCGTAGATTGGGAGCATCTTTCTTAATCTTAGCCAAGTAGAGATGATATACAGAATTCTCCAATCAATCCTGTCTTAAGATTCTTTTTAAGTATAAGTTTGTTTATTGTGATTGCTTATGTTTAAGTAATCTTCAGGAAACTTTTCCAGAACTGACTTCCATTGAAAATTTAAAATTTCACAGATCTTTGCAGTATAAGTAATGTCAGTATTTTGATTCTTGACTCTGCTTTACATGGATGGTATATTCATGGTGCCGCACCAGCAGGATGGGCAGATGGAACTATGGAAGAGTTGGTAAGAGCACTTGCAAAGGAAGAAACAGGAACTGCTAAATCAAGAGGAATAAACTAGAAAGACAAAACACAATTACAGACCTATGAAATTTTTATTCCAGTAAGCTTAAGAAGGGAATACGATCACTAATTATAAATCACAGGCTAGGAAAACTGAAACTTATTAGAATAGAATGAAGTAGATCCAACAAAAACGTTTTCAGAGAATAAAAAAGACTTCAAATTAGAAGACTTCGATATGTTGGAAAAAATAAGGAATTCTCTTAATATGAAACTACAGAAATTTATGAAAGATGTTATTGAAAAGGTACAAAACTAAATCTTCGAAAAATCAGCACTCTAAAGAGCTTTTACTCTTCCTCCAACCGAAATGAGTGATTTTTCAGGAAATCCATTTTTTTACAGAGATCCTTAGTTAAGTTTCTAGAGTGTCTTTCTATGTGGAAAAGAGTTTACACTCACACTAACGGCTGGACTTTTCTTTACCTTCGTACAATACGTAAGTGAAAATACTTTTGTAGCTCTCTTTGTGACTTACATTTTCGATTATTTACTAGTATATTTGAGAGACTTTTTAGGGACCAAGAATATAGGAAAGAAAACTCAAATAGAAGAAAGATTTCTACTATGATAGTAGAGACTTAAATATTCTAACTTTTATATTTGATTACTATAAGTAGAAACTATTGAGTATCATATGGTTAAATCTTAAATATCTTATAAAGCATTAAGTTTAATCTAAGCTAAACATTATAGTTATTAGAGTTAAGTTTTGTTAGGTTAATAATGATTATTGCTAGCTATTTTATTACTCTTTTTATCCCTTTTTAATGTTGTGATTATACTAATAATAGATAGTCTTAACTAGTTTTTGATTTATATTTAGTAGGTTATAGTTATAGAGCATATATATGCATAATAGCATACTTCTTGTTAATAAAATATAATACTAGAAATAGAAAAATTGACTCTTTGCTTGTATAAATTATAACTTTTTTAATAAATTACTATTTAATTAAGAATTTTCATTACAGCATTAAACTTTAATCCATATTAGTTAAAAACTAACTTTGATGAAATTTGGGTAAAATGGTTAAAAAATGATTTTTATTGCTTCTAACAAAAGATATACTCTAATAGTTGTAAAAGGTTATTGCATATAATATAAATTAATAGTGAGAGATTTTTAAAGACAATTTTATAAGAAGTAACTAAATTCAAATTTTGTAAAAAGGTAAAATCCCTAAGATTGACAAATACATTAAAATTTTTCATCAAAAATTGCTTAAAAAAAGGATGAAAATGTAAATAAATTCAATAGATAAAAAAGAAAAATTGATAGGAGAAAAAATATATCTTAAGAAAGAAACTTAAGTAATGGTTATTCAAAAAATAAATAAGAAGAAAATTAAAATAAGAAGAGAGAGGAAAATGCGAGAATACAACTTAGAACTAATATAGAAGAAACAAAAAAATAGGAGTAGGAAGAATTAACTAAATTATTATTATAAACCTGCATAAATTCTTATACTTAGTTTAATTCGCATGAAATATAACTATAAGTAGTGCAATTCTGTCCCAATACTCAAAGTGAAACTTTTCATATTAATATTATAAGAAGTAACTAATTAATTAGCTATGAAATGCTTAAATTATTAATAATAAAAGAAAACTAAAGTGGGCATTTAAAGAAAAAATAACTTTATTGTTTAATAAGATCAGTTATTTTTTAAGATATGCAATAATTATCAATTTTTTTGTGAAAGATGAGGGTTTTAGAATCCGACTAAGGATAATTAAGCAAAATTGTAAAAGCAAAATAGTCATAAAGAAATGGAGTAAATTAACTGCATCAAATAAGTTAAAAATAAAATATAAAAATAGCATCAAAATATAAAGGGTTACTAGTAGCTATATATGAAAGTACCAAATAATTTGATTAATAATGATTGCTAATAAATTACTTTATAACAAAAACTTTACTTTGTACTATAGTAACTTATTATCATAATGACTATTATGAATTTTACATTATTCTTCCATTAGATTGATCACTTTAAAGTTGTTAGCCACTTTATTAAATTAAAGTTAGTAATATAAAATGTAAAAGTTATTATTAGGAGATTCTTAAAGTATTCCAAAATTACTGTTGTAAATACTTTATCCAATCTATTTATTAAGGAAGGAACAGCTAACTAGATTTAATCGAAGAGGAAAAAAGAGATATCTTATAGTTTGATATAACTGAATTTTGATATAATAATTTTATATTAATAATAGCGAATTAAAGTGATTCCATCTTCATTAAGTTCATCTCTGTTTAGAAGTTTATTAGTCTTGTAAACATTATATTTCCAATCTTTGCTTGGAATATCTTCTTTATATAAATATCTAACCGTATTAAGTTAGCCCTTTTTAATTTTATGCATCTTACTTCAATAGAGTTCCATCCAAGCATTTGCTAATTTCTCATTTATAGCGCAAATGCAATTTCCATCAAAATTTCACTCCTTTTACATAACTTTTTTCTATATGATAGACCTTTTGGAGTATAATATAGATTACTTGCTGATTTCCATATCTTAAAGCTTTCTAGTTCTTATTTTTGTTAGAATCTTCAGCATCATCTTAAAACGAGTCCTATTTACTGCATTACTTTCTTCTCTTTAGTAGATGAATTTTTGCCAGCTGAATATCCGATTCCACATATATAGGATCTTTCGACAATATTTTTTAAGAAATAGTTTCCAGTCAAATAAACTAATTAGTTTAATTTAGTTTCTATCTAATCAATTCTGGAAAGCTTAATTTGGATTTTAGCTTTTAGTATTAACTTTTGAAAGATAAGATGCTATTTTCTTTTAAGCTCTTGTACTTAGCGTTTAAGCTTACTGTTTTCATTTACATGTTTGAAGTTATAGACGATGATTTACTGATTGGTGTTAAGAGAGTTATCTTTTTCTGTGAAATATTTTGTAAGAAATTTAAAATTTTTGAAAATAAAGTAGTGATTGTAAGTAAATAATAGCAGTAAAGTATTGGAAATAGAAGTAGGATAAATAAACTAGTAGAAGATGATTTTTCTATAGTATAAATTAATTTGATATTATAAATCTATAAGATATAAGAAACCTATTTAATCAGCTACCAAGTTTAAAAATTGTTTACACTTCATTTAGAAAATTATTTAAAATTAGTTTCATTTATCTTAAGAAAATCAATAGTATAAATATGGGTGATAAAGATTGAAGTTATAAACTCTTTGATTGCTGTGCAAGACCGCACCAAGTTTATTGCTTGATTTGCTACCCCTGCTATGCAAGCTGTATGATTACATTTGTTAGTTTTACTCCTATTCCTAATGAAAGAGCTGGTGAGCGATGTTTATTAGCATGCTTATTTCCCTGCATCTGTTTTTCTATAAACAGAGGAAAGCTGAGAAAGCATTATAAGATAAAAGGAAATTTTTGTGCTGATTTTCTTCTTCACTGTTTCTGTCACTGTTGTGCTTTAATTTAAGAAAATAGAGAAGTTACTAAAGAAGTAGAAGAAGGAGTGGATTAATTTGAAAAATAAATGGATAAAGCTGTTGAAGAACTCGCTAAAGAAACCTAATAAAAGTAAGAAAAATAATTATAAGAACTACAAAAAAAAACTGATGAAGTAGCCCAAGCCTAGGTAATGGTTCAAATGTGATTTATTTTACCTAGATAGATTCTTAAATTTTTTGATTTAACTCTTCTATTAAAAGCATGTTATTAACCTTAAAACCTCTTAAATAGGTTAATTAATATATGATGAAATCTATAATTTTGTACTCAGTTAGCTATATGTGAACTAAGTATAAATAATTACATTTTAATAAACTAAAAGTAAATTTTAAGATCACAAGCAATTTACCTAGTCAAGCAGTTGAAACTATTTTAAGTCTAAATTTATAAGGCTATTTAAGGAAAAAATGGATAAATCTGTTAGGATATATTAAAGCTTAACTATAGTAGCAAGCTTTATTAAGTTAGTTTTAGAGTATGACTTTAAACTTTTTTACTTAATAGCATAAATAAAAACTAGAAGCTTAGCAGTAAAATAGATATTTATAATAATTAAAGCAGCTGTTAGAAGATAACTTACTCTAAATATACTAATATGATAGATTATTGCAAAATCTAAGAATGTAAGATATTTATAAGCTAGACTAAGAAAAACAAACTTATTTAATGAACATTTCTTAAAATAATCTAACAATAAAAATATCTATTGAAGTAATTAATAAAAGGAATAAATAAAAAGGAAAATTAAGCAGTTTCTCTAATAATAAAATTCATTAAATCAATTAAAAGATAAAAATACTAAGCTAATAAAGATAATCTTAAGCTTTACAGGCTTAATAAATATCAAATGCTTTAAATATTCCAATCTAGAAATATTTTTATATAGATCTAAATTAATAGATATAAAAGAAAGGAAAGAAACCTAACGATGATGAAAATGTTTGAAACTGAAAGATAGTTCGCAGGTTAATGTTTTGTGGTAATCTCAGAAAAAGAAGGAACTAATTCATTCAAAAAATCAAAAAGACCCTCTGATTAATTGTTATCCTAAGTTAATTAAAATAAAAGTTGGGTTATAGAATATTAAAGATTAACAAATTAATAAACCTGTCTAATAATCGGTTATAGAAACAAATATACTTCTTAAGTAGAAGGTAAAAAGTTAAATGGTAAATTAGAATTTAGAAGTGAGTATTCAATGCTTCTTGATGATTTTGGAAAGTAGTAGAAGCTATATTTGCAGTATTTTTATTAATAGTAGTAGTAACTTGGGGTTTAAGTATCTATATGTTTACAAAGAATAATTCTAAAGAGTATTATCTAAATAACTTCGCCTCAAAGTTGGCGATTCATTCTAATTTAATAACCTTGATAAAATTTTTATAAATAAAAATTTATTTTAAGTAAATGTTTCATAATTCAAGCTGAACTTTAATACTGTAAACGTTTTAATTTAACTTATTTAACTTAAATAGGAAAATGTTGATATTTTAAATTCTAAAGCTTTCTAATTAGATTAGCCATAGCTTTTTAAATAATTTATTATAATAATTATGATAATAAAGCGCGCTTTACCTCGTTGGCGAGCAGCTCTTTCTACATTAATATCTAATATTATGAAAAATGTTCTCATTCTTTTTGTTAAAATTCTAAAAATCCAATTAGTCATGTCAGCTTCTCCAAATGAGGAATCTACTTATTAAAAATTATTCTTAAGGCTTGAACCAAATGCTTTAGTCTTCTTGAATATAATCCAAATAAGAATTAGTAATTAAGTCATTTCAAGACCTGTCAGATAAACTTACATACTATAAGCGAGAACCCTCAGGTAATTTAGCTTGTCTACCTTCCCCGTTTGACATCTAGCATGAGATTACTCACAATGTAGTATCACTTCATCAGATTACCTACCAATTCTTCATACGCGGTCGACATCCTTAATTTTATAATATTAAAACTTATTGACTTATTATAAAATTTTCATATAACATATATTAAAGAAGCTTAGAGTAGCAGAATTCCCATATATATTATCTAAGCATTTTTGCAATCTACTACTATCCAATAAAATGAAAGCTTTATTATCTTTGCCTTATTACTTCAACCTTATCAAATATATTCGCACTTATATTTAAGTATTATATTATATAAAAATGGTTCATACTTATTCTACTATAAAAAGACAACAATCTAAACCATGAGATACGAAAAAGAGACTTAGCAACTATTTTCAAAGAATAAGTCTATAAAATCTTAAATTTCTAAATAAATGAAAAATTTAGGACTTTAGTATAAGCCAAGGTGAAGATAAAATAAGAAGATAATTTACTAAAAAAGAAATAACAGAAAATCGGAGACAAAAGAGGTAAAATTTTAGTTAAAGTAAGTAAAATGTAGGCCCAACTAGTTTCCTTACTAAAGTAATTAATAATCTATCAAAACTAAAACAATGGAGATCCTATGGATACCGAGAAGCACTAAAATTTGATTACATCTATAAGTAGAGAAATATAATAAGATATTGTTTCTAGAAGAGGAAGAAACACCTAATAGAGAAATGCTAGAAGTTTAAGATTAGTAAAGAATAGAAAGAAAAAACTTTGAAGAAAACTATGTAAAATATAATGTAAGAGAGAAGAATAAATTCATAGAATAAAAAACTATCAAGGAATGAAATTATATAAATTAATAACGCAAGCGAACAATAAAATAATGAGAAACATATTAAAAGGAGCTAAAGGTCACATAGAACTAGAAGAGGAAGAAAAGAACTGATCTTCTAACCAAGATAAAGATTTAGTCGAAAAAAAGAATAACAAATTTATGAGTAATTTCATAGCTTACTCATAAATTTTTAAGAGCAAACAATTAAATTTAAAGAGGTAAATCATATAGCGATAGAGTCACTATAATTAATAATAATTATTAATTTTTTAGATCATTAAATTGTTAAAAGTATAAAAAAGTGTTTTATCTAATATTAATTTAAATAAAAATTATTTCTTTATATTGATTTTCTTATTTCTTATCTGTTTCTCTTTTAAAAATATTTCATAATCTTTTTATCTATAACTTATCCAAGTATCTTTATTTCTTACCTTTATTTTAAATTTATTTAATCATATATCAGCTTTCTTTGACTATAGTTTCTGAAATGGCAAAGTTAATTATAGCAAAGGATAAATTCTGCAATATTTATGCTAAATTCTTTAATAAGTATTTGTACCTATTCCTATTAACTATAGCTTGTCTTTCTTGCTATCTTACCAGATTTTTTGCTAATTTACTCTTTATAATCGACAAAATCCCATGCTTTGTCTTATTTTTTAGTAAAGATTTAAGAATTAAGCAATGAGAAATAATTTTGAAAAGAGAAGACTTAATTAGTATGATTGTATTTGTTTTATTGCTCTTTCTATTCTCAAATAGTATCTATTGCTAGATGGAAGCAAATCTTCTAATTAGAGTAAGAAGATTATCTTAGATATTTTAGATTATATTATTATTTTATATATAAATAGAGCAATATTATTATAACTAAAATAGAACAATCCTTAGTTTAAACCGCTTAAGTCTTAGGATTCAGTAATTAGTTAATTAAGGATGATGATTTTACAACTATCTGATTATGGAATCTATGTACAATAATAACAGAAATACGATTCAGTCTTAGGTTAAGCATCTGACTCTGATATTTGAAGAAAAACTTTAAGGTAAATATAATAAATTTGATTATATTAGTGAGGTAATTTAAAGCATATTAGCACTAAAAACCAATATTTTCAATAGTATTTTAACTAAGATATAATACTTTTGGTTTATTTAGTCTATGCCTTGACTGTATTTTTTAACTTAAAATTTTATTTTCTTTTACAAATTAAAAGTCTACTTAAGTGTTAATATGAAAGTCTAGCTTTTTATTATTAATAATCCTAAAAAGAACTAACACTAAGCAGTCTAAATGAGATAAGAAGCTTAGTGAATGTTACTAGCTTATCCAAAGCAATTTAGTAATTTGATCTTTTATTTAGTAGCTTAAAGGAACATTAAAGAGAAGAATAGAATTTAAGTTAAAGATAGTTAGTTATGATCAGAGATACAGTTGGAGTTTATTTGTTGCTAGTAAATTTACAATACTAGTGAAACAATCAGTCTTATACTCCTTAATAATTAATCTGGATTTAATTTATTTATAAGGATGCTAATTATAAGTTTAACAAGGTTATGTAATTATTATTCTTGATTAATAAGACAGATTATTTATAAGGAGAACAAACAAGTGAAGTTATAGATATTCTAAATAAAGACTTAATTTTTTACTTTTACTGTCAAAGAAATAAAAGTTTATATAATTAGAGACAATAGATATAAAAGGTTGTATATTACTATAGCTTCAAATCAATTAATACAAAAACTCTCTTTGGTAACTTTGTCTATAACTTAGAAAAGGAACAATGATAAGTAATTTAAAGATTCAGAATTTATAATAAATTGTTAAATCTAGAAGGGAGTTACATAGAAGCGACTAATAAGATTCCTAAATATTTTAAAAGTAAATTGATTCTTATCTAGATAATTTTACTATAGAAGTAAATTGTCTAACCATCCTAATTTTTGGTTTTAGGATTTTTTAAAATATATCAGTAGAGTGATAGTCTAATCTTAATAGATAAGAATAAAAAGTAATAAAAGTTAGAAATTTTAAAGGGATATTATTAAGACTCAATTAAACTTCTCTTTTCAAAGTATTTTCAACATCTATTTTGAATTGAGAGGTTTTAATGAGAGTATTAAATATATTTATCTAAGGTAATTGTATAATTTTTTCTAAGTTTAGTATTTTCCTTTAAAATAGACCTCATAATTATATCCAAGCAACTAAAATAATCTAATTATATTATTAGTCTAGCATTCATAAATAGAGTTGTATTTGATTAAATCTAAGCACTATTCTACTTTTAAACTAATTTTAGAATTGTATTCAAATCTTAAGAAACTTAAATAATTTAAAAGATATACTTAAATTAGTAAAGATATAATTATTTTCTATTGTAAGCTTTAGTTCCAATCTTTATATTAAGACCTACCTCTTTGTATAATTTATAAAGCCAAAATAATTAATTAAGCTAACTTCATAAGCTATATAATGCAAACACTAGTTAGATTATTATTAATTATTCTATCATTTTTATTACAACCAAAAATATTATATATCTTATACCAAGTTTAGCAGTTATTAATAAATCCAAATTAGGAATAATTAATCTTAACTTGAAATGTGATTATTAAATTTTACATATAACTACTAAATAGCTAAATAGTCAATTTACTAGATATAGCAGCATTGAGTTATTTATCATTTACTTAGTAATTAATAGTATATCTACTAATAACAGCTATTTGCTTTCTTTCTATTAAGTAACTTTTACCTCGCTTTATTTTCTAAAAGGATAGACTTCTCTAATTGTTATTATAGAGATTTGATTTAAAGAGGATTTATATATACAAATATAAGTATAAGATTGAATAGACTCCTTACTAATTAATCTAATAGTTATTAAAATGTAGTCTTATGCTTAAATACCTTATGAATAGGTTTAAAGGTATGCTAAGCTAATTATATTCTAATATTTTCTCCAACTGAAATCACTTTTTTTTGTCAATTTTTACTATTTTAATACTAACTAACTTTTAGCTTTTAATTTATTCCTTTCTTAAGGGAGAATAACTTAGAAATAAATTATTGAAAAGTTAATTTCTAAGCTTATTAATATATAATGAAAGGTGTAAAGTGGATTTAGAAAGAGATATAGTAATGTATAAAAAGGTAGCATAGCTATTAGCTTAAAAAGGTGAGGAAAATCAAATTTAAAAAAATGAGTAAATAAGATTGGAGTTTTTTAGTTCTTCGATTGCTGAGCAAAGCTATAATTTTTAATGTGCTTATTTTTTTTCCGTACTAAGCTAGCTGCACTTTTATTTTAGTTTTCTTCGCTCTTATTCCTAATGAAAACCCAGAAATGTGTTGCTGCTTAGCATGCTTATGTTCTTTGTTTTTTTCCCAATTAATAGAATCAGAGCAAAAAAATAGTATTAGATTAAAGGAAACTGCCATTAGACTTTCTAAGTCCTTGATTTATCCTTGTCATGCTTTAATTTAGGAAGTAAGAGAATCTTCGAAATATATAGAGAAAAATGTAACTTAAAAAAATAAATGAGAAGGAGATTTAATTATTAGCATTAACAATATAATAGCAAAAGATAAATAAAGGTAATAAAATTAATGAGCCGATTTAGTCTTAGCAAATGATACAAGTATGATTAACTCTTACCTCAATTCTAAGTTATTTCTCTTAATTAAACTAAGAAATCATAATACCTCAAATATAATTATTAGTTCTCATTTCTTTAAAATAATCATTTAAAGTTATTAGTATTCAAGTGCTGCTAAATTTAACTACTAACTGCTGATTCTTCTTTTCCAATAAGAAAAATAATTTATTCTTTAACCTTCCTACTTTTTATTAAGTGAAAATGCTTGATATAATAGAGGCTAAATAGTTTAAAAAAATACTAGAAATGACAAATTGATCTATAGGGGAGAGTGAAAATAAATATATTTAGTTAGATAAAATATTAAGAATAATAGCTTAATTAAGAATGCATCATAATGCTCAGTAAATAAATGATTATATTTGTATTACAGTATAAAAATATATAATTCTGATTATTTGGCTTAGCTATTATTTACAGAATTTAATTTAATGAAGCATTAATCTATATATATAGCTAGACTATGCTTAACCATTATAATTAATAAGAATTAAGAATTTAAGAAGCATTAGTACTAACTAATAATTAGATGCTTCTTAAGTTAAATATAGAGCTTTTAGCAATTTGATTATTTTGAAATATTGCCTGCATAATTGCTAGAAAGAATTGCTATTATATAGTAATTTAGTCTCTTTGAGTCTGGAGCATAATTTTATTTAAGATTATTATAAGAGAAGATTTATAATAGAGTTTTATAATCTAAATATTATAAAATGGCTTTAAAAGAATGAGAAAAAATGATTTTATCATGCTATGATAGGCCTGCTCAAGTTTTATGCTACATGTGGTGTCCTCCTTGTGCAAGCTACTGACTTACATATCTTAGTTTTGGAGCCATGTCAGGTGGCTAGAGTGATAAAGCTTGTAAACATTGTTTATGTGCGTTTTTTATACCCTGTATAGGTTTTCCATATAACAGATATAAAATCAGACAAAGATATAAAATTAAGGGAAATTGCTGCTACGATATTCTATATCATACTTTTTGCCATTGTTGTGCTATTTTATAAGAAAATAGAGAAGCAACGCGAGACTTTGAGATAAGAGTTTAATTACGAAAAGAAAAAAACACTTAATAAGCTGAAAGTAAGATTCCAACATAGAAAATGAAGCAAAAGGACAAGTGATAGCAAGGAATATTTATTTTATTAATTGGCTAAAAAGAAACTTTACCTCATTATATTAACTCTTAAAATTGCAAAGCAAAATTGTATAATAAAGCAATGCTTTGTGAAAAATTATTTCTTTCAATGTTTTAATGAAAATCAGAACAAATAGTTGCTTTCATGTTTAATTTAGTCTTCTTCAAATCATAAAGTAAGCTATTGAAAAAGCGATCACGAATCTAAGTTTATAATATCTTAGCTCAATTATACTTTTATATGTCTAATTTTAGATAAAAACTAAGCTTATTTACCTATTTTAAGAAATAAGATAATGAAAAGAGTTTCACGCTTCATGATTTAGAAGATCTTATAATGATGTAAGATTATTTAAGACAAACTGTAGTAAAATAATGCAAATACGATATTTCTACTTCATTATAGTTGACATGACTTAAAATAATTTTCAATTCTTGAAGTACTTTTCAATATTTCTGTCTATTTATTCTTAAAAATCTGTTAAAAAAACTAAAAATCGATTTCAAATTACTAGTAGCTTCTTAAAGTTTGTGATTTACACTTCTTCTTAATAAAATTAACTTAAATATAGCTAATTTAACTCTAAATCTGTCACAATAAAAATGTCTTTTGAGGAAATTCCTAACACTAAAGCAGTGAATTAAGTGTGCCATTCAGATTATCTGTACTTGTATATTGATGACTCATAATCTTTCAAGTTTCTAGGAATTCTTGACTAATTTTCATGGTCTTAAGGAAATTCTTTGGATGATGCTCATCTTTATTAATATGATAACGATGCTTCTTTAGAGCATTTTTACAGCCGATGTATTTTCTAGGTGGTAGTATCGGAAACCACAATTTTGGGAACTCCCATAAAATATGGATGAACAGTTTCTTTGAAGCATATATAAAGTGAACTTTACCTTGCAATTTCTGCTCAAGAAAATAGTATACTGACAATGTAGGACTAAATAGATAAACATTCAGTCTTTACTATAGAGTCTATGTTTAAAACTAGATAATAAGGAGATATTGTGATGTACTCTGATAATATTTGTCTTCATAATAGAGCTTCTGGGTTATATATAGGAATTTAGGAAAACGATAATCTTATTAATAAAAGATAGAAATCTGGATGGATTGTAGGCTAAAGTCTTTCTTTTGATGACGATACTAACTATTTATATGGAGGCTAGCTCATTAAGCTCTTTCACAATGAAGCTGAGGGTCTGTTATCAGCTAGAAGTGACGACATTCTGTATCGTTTTACTCCTAATTGTGTTAAAGATATTTTCACTAATTTATTTCAGAAAGGAAAATCTGAGAGTTTCAAGACAATTTTACGGAGAAGTAAAGCTCTTAAAAATAGCAAGCAATCCAATAATTCAAATACTATCTTTTAAATAGAAAAATTGGATCCTAAAGATGGAAGCGCTATATAATGAGGAGATCAGATTAAATTAAGACATTTAACTTCGGGTGGCTATCTCAGTTCTCATAAAAATACTATAGTATTAAAAGCAAAACCCAACTAAAGCTCTCTATTCACACTCTCAAGCGTAAATCAGGATACTAAAAGTCTAGTAAGAAAGAGAGATAGAATAATAATATTCAATGTTCAAAGCAATGGATACTTGACAGGTAATAGCTGCAGTTACTAAAATGAGGATTATGGATTCTATGAATAGTCTGAAGATGATTATGAAGATAACGAAAGTGAAACGAAATCTAGAAGTTCAAACTAATCTATAAATACTAATTCTGAAAGATTTTCAATTCTACTCGCAGAAAAATTTACAGGGCTTCAACTTTCTACTTTAAACAAAAAAGAGAACAAAGTTTTTTTAACCTCAAAGTATACTTCAGGACACACATTCTAGATAATAGATGTAGATAATAAAACTTACAATAGCCTAAGATAACTTTCTATCATGTCTACGATTCTCTAAAACTTCATTTAATGATTTTATTAGGCAAAGGAAACTAAAGAAACCGAAGAAATGAGCTAAAATCCCCCTGACTTTAATAAATTATAAGAAATTCAGTAAATACTACTTAAGATGTTTAACGAACTAACTGATTAAAATCTTAATTCTTTAGATATTGATTAAATTAAGGAAGCTTATAGCAGATGTTTAGTCAATAAGCATTTATAAAAGATATATAGAGAGTAGTTTATTATAGAGCTTCTCTACACAGTTTTGAAACTCATATGGGAGGAATACCTTAAATATTTCTACGAAACTGCATCCATGGAATGATTAACTAAAAAGCACTTCATATTGCTAGCAAAGCAATTTTAGGAAATGGATAAAATTAGTTAAATGTGCCACTTTATACTCAGCTTGCTCTTCAGAAAGAACAGCAAAAATATTGAAGTCCTCTGCTCTATCTACGGTTTTCCTCTTATCTTTGAATAAAACAGAACTCTGTGGCATTCTTGTATTTATGAAGTATTTTAGTCAATGTCCAGCGCCGAGTAAATAGGGGAGTTCTTATAGTTTGATTAACTAGAATAAATAATTCAAAATATTGACTATGAACTAGAAAATGGAATTCAAATTCCATATAGAATGCTAGATCTATTAGCTATGATTTGCATACCTGGTGGAGTAGGTGATAGAACAGTCTAGAAAATAATCCTCAATCTTTTTATAGGAAAACCAGATAAAAATTGGGAACTGAATATGAACAGTTTGCTATATCATATATAAAAAGAGGATCAAGACTATTATATTATCACTAATAGAAAGGGAAAAACCAGACCTCCAACAAAAGAATCTGTTTTCTAACCTGCTGAAGGCAAGAAAGATGCAGAAATAATATAAACAATAAAAGAATTTTTATTATCCGAAAACTAAGACCAGAAGAAATATTTCAGAGCGTAATTGTAGCTTTTTTCAAATATTTGCTAAGGAGGATTCAAATCAGGATAAAAGATAATAACTCAATTAATAACTCCAGAGTTCACACTATTTAGCTTACGAAGCCCGCTAATTCCACATGAAGATAAAATAATAATGCTAGAATTACTACAAAATCTGTATATCAATCATTACACTTGTAGTCAGTAGATTAAAGCTGTTTCAGATCTTAATTTTATAGTTTAGTTTGATTCATTCATTCTAAGCAGGTGGGTAGAAAAAACTGAAAGGCAGAAGATATTCACTATGGATTTAATTCCTCAGGATAAATCTTTAATGATCTTATCTAAAGATAAGAAATACACCTAAGTGCTGCTTACCATTCTTAAAAGAAGATAAAAATTGCTAGCTTACATTACAAATGAACTGTAGATTATAAGCTTTAAAGTGGAGCAGCAGTAATTTTCTTAACTGCAATATACTAAGAAATTTTTGGAAATATTCAATGAATTAATGCTAAGAGGTTTTATCTTTGGTTCTTATTCTTCAGGATATAACAGTATACTAGAGTATGTTCTAGGGAATTAAGATAAAAAGTTTATGACTTTTACACAATACATGACATGGTTTTCCCAGTAGAAAGAAGAAATGTATAACTAGATAAGAACTTTCTAGGAGACTATTAATAACTTAATAATTGATAAACTGATAGAAGCTTCTCCTCGCTTTATTTATGGAAATTAAATGGTAGATCTAAACCAGATTTATAGAGGAAATGATGAGAAGTTTAGGATTGGAATTAAGGTATGTGGTCTGGCTATTGACTCTTTAACCTATATTCAAGTTTTGATGGCCTAATAAAACGCCATAGTTATTTGAAAGCTATGTAAATAAACAATCCAAACAACCGCTGAATAAAACTTAAGTTACCTTCCGATGGGAATAAAGAAATAGGAAAAATAGGAAAATAACATACTTGATTAAATGTCATTAAGGATGTTTAAGCAAGTGATAACTGAAGCGTAAAAGGAGAAGTTTAAAGAATTATTTTCTAAAGACTCTGAGTTAATCAAAGACATCTTACATAGAACAGAATGCATTGAAGATAAAAAAGTGCTACAAATAATTTGGGACTACTTACCTTTTAAATCTTAGAGATTAGGAGTTCGAATATTGAACTTCATTAGCAATCATTTTAATCAGGTAAAATTAATTGGAGATATATTCTAGTAAGCCATACCATTTTATGAGCATTCTTCGGTAGAAGTAGATTAACAAATTAGCAATAATTTAAAGAATTTTGTTTATTATGCATAATAATTACGTTTACCTGAAAATCCAAAATGTTTACAGAAAATGGCTTATTGCTTCAGAGCTGAAGGAGAATAGATGGGATTAAATGACTTATTTCTATCAAAAATTTATTGCTTTAAATACGATTACTCTAACTTCAATAACCTATGGTTTATTTAAGTACTATTTAGAACTCAAAAATTAATGGCAGTTCGTAAAGCCCATTAAACCATCTTAAGTTTTCTTTATGAAAAGACTAATTCTTCTGATTTCTACAACTATCTAAAAAATCCAGACTAACTAAGAATCTTTCAGCTTTGCTATGAATTCCTATACCTGTTCATAATGAATAACTAAAGCAATAGTAAGCATTTGATGAATAAGTAATGGATAAATTTCTTTTGGTAATCACTTCAGTTTCCTTCAGTTAGAATCTGGCCAATTAAAATTCTAATAATAATATTTAAGGATTATGTTTAATCAATCAGGTTTATTAACGAAACTAAGCTTAAAACCCTACTCAAGATTTTTGTATCCTTGAATTTTATACCCGAAAATAGCGAGTCTATAGATTTATTCTCTTAACTATTTTGCCTTCTTAAGGCACTTTGCGGTTATGGGGATACAATTTACGAAGAAAAGTAGCATTTGATTTTAGAGTGCGTTAAAGAAAAAAATGCCAAATTCTGGGATGATATAGGAATGGCTATAAAAGAGTAGAACTCTCATTATACTTATTAAACTGAAAAGTTCCTATGCTTGAAGGGAGAAATGCTTAACCTTCATCTTAATTTTGTAGATCTACTAGCGACTCTTGCAAGAGGGTAGTCCTTAAATAGCAAACTCATATGCTAGGAAATTATAAGTTAAGATAATATATGGAAGATCTTATCAGTTTAGGTAGAGTTGTTTTAATCTAAGAAGAAGACAATTGAGTTTGATGAAGACTACTACATGATCATAAAGAAACTATTCGTATTCATTAAGTTTAACCATAATGTGTGAATTACTGGATAAAAGTTAAGCCTGTTTGAGGTCATTTCTCAACTTATGTGCAAGAACGAAACTTTTATTAAATATTCTTACATATAAACCCAAATTCTAAAAGAGACTCTTGATTTCTATGAGTCAATTAGTCAATTCGCTATTATTAAAGAAGAAACTCACTCAGAGATAGAGAAAGATCTGTTTGTGAATAGTGTCATTTTCGAAGAGAAGAAAGAAGAATATTTCTATCAAATCCAAAATTTCTAGAAAGAGGAAGATGAGATGAAGATATAATATGAAGTCTATACTTATGCTATCTTCGAAGTGGTGCTTGAACTCTAAATAGATTTAAACAAAAAAGATTTCTAGTTCTTTGTATAAGCTAAAGATTAAACTGGATTAATATTAATGAAACAATACGAGGGAGTTATAAGTGTTGACCTTGATTTCCATAAGTGATACAAAGAAGTAACTGAATTGTTTTTCAAGCTTTAAGGAAATGTAGTAGCTAACATGAACTAGTACAAGAGAAATATATTACTTAATTACTTCAAAATATTAGATTCAGATTGACTGAAGTAATTTAATATCATTGATCAAGATGCAATCAGAAATATTAAGGAAAACTCTATCCCTAAGCTCAACTAACTAGGTAGCATCAGTCCTTACATATAAAATCAAAACATAACAACTTATCTATAGTGAATAAGAGAAATTGCATTGCCTAAAATCCATGACGCTTTTGAAGAAGTATTCTGGAAAATATTTAAAGAGCAGAAGTAGCATTATTACCAGAAGTCAATTAAGAAGGTATAAAGCATATTCATTCAAGAAGATAAGTTCAAGAATATCTTGAAAAAGGAACTCTATTTGAAGTAAATAAACTTTCCTTGCATTATCTTTATCAAAGTTCTTAATAAATTTTATAGATAGATTTAATCATAGTAGGATGATACCTTCCAAAGACAATAGAAATAACAAGACGAAATTATTTTAAATACCTTATAAAAGAAATTAACGTTGACACAGTAAAATAGTATCAAGGGAACATGCTCGCTTATGAAGTAGTAAAGTTAGAGACATAGAATCTATTCAAATACCTCAATGAAAAATATCTAGGACATTTTCAAAAAGAATAAGCCTGAGAATGCGTAAGAAGTATCAATTCATCCTGGATTTTATAAATTTATTGAGTAGGGAAGACTTCAAATTAAGTCAGTATTTGATAATCTAAATTTATAGAAAATGTCAGATACAAACATTAACTATAATCTGAGAGTGTTCTAAATGCTTTTAGTTCTTCGAGGAGCTTAGGCGTAAGATAGATCAGAAAGTTTTATAGAAACTAAAGAAAATGAACCACCTTCTCAACTAGTTTAACTATAGGACGTATTTTCTTAAAGTGGGGCTATCAAGTTTATTATTAAATTCATTTCTAGTTTACATCCAATATGAGAAAACAACAATAAAAAGGAGAAAAAAGTACTTAGGGAAGTTTTAAGATTCGCTGTTTGTTTGACAAGCTATGGAAATCCATTGGTATAATCTTAGTTCATAAATTGCTACTATAAGACAATTAAAAAATAGACTAAAGGCTAACATTTCTTAGAGAGAATAAAATCTATATTACAGCATGCTTGTGGAACTATACTCAAACATGCAAACGCTTAGTTAGACTTCACTATTTATTTAATTCTACTACTTTTATAAAACTTATGTGAAGGACATAATACAGAGGCTTAGGATTTTTTGCGGGAATAAAAAAATACCTAACTGAATGTGGATATAATCTCTGAAATAAGTAAACTTGCTTTAGTTTATGGAGAAATTTTTTCTTAGTAGACAATTTTATGCAATTTTTAGAGCAAATTTCTTAAAGAACTAGGAATGATATAACATTAAGGATCTAAGAAAACTAAATAACTACTAGACTGGTTTAAGATTTAAGAACTTCCTAGCGGAAGACAAATAAGATATTATAAGCAAATCTGACGAACTTTAAGCGAAGTTACTTAAGGACCTAATGAATAAAACTAATTTCTGCTTTATTAAAATCAGATAGCTAATCCTATTCAAAACCTAATTTAATTTATCAGTGCTGTTAACTTCAAAATAACATAGAAATCTAATACTTTATGTTAATAGGTATGCAAAAAGCAGTAAGAAAATAATATTTTGTTTTATGGAAATAGCAAAAAGAGCTTAGTCAAATTAAATGAAATGTATATTTAGCAAGGATATGAAAATGAAAACAAGCATTTTCCTAAGGATATTGAAAGCATAAAGCAAGAAGTTTTTATTGATTAAGTATTACTAAATAGACTAGAGGAATCAATCGTTGAGTTTCTTAATTCCTATATTGAAGGTTTAAGCGAAACTAATGGAAAACATATTTATGAGCAGCTTATATAGCTATGTGATATAGATCTGTTTATTTCCTAACTTTAGTAGCATTTTGAAGACGAAAATCACAATCTTATTTATTTATATTTTGGCTTTCTTATGTAACTAGGAGAAAATGGGAAAATGATAAATCATAGATGGTTAAGAAAGCTCAATGGATGGATACTAGAATCCACTAAAAAGCCTATTGATTATTTATGTAGAATTGAAGTGTTAGATGAAAAAAAATAATTAAGAGTCTTTCATTTCCCAAAGCCTGAAATTGTAAAATAGTTTTGACATAATGATTACGTATAGGAAAAGAAGGAAAGAAGAATGGGGAAAATTAGAAGAGAAAATCCTGAATAGAAGTTGTATGATTTTGAAGAAATGACAAAGGAACTTAACTATGAAATAAAGCTTTAAAGCTATCTATTTTAATGGTCTAGAAAAAATTATTTAAATAGATCAATTTATGATATAGTAATTAATAAAAAGTAGTCATAGACACAGTGGCTTATTTTAACAAGCATATGAATTAACGCTTTACTTGTCACTTAAGACTATGACATTCAATCAGATGAAAGCGAAGACTATGATTAAGAAATGGAATATTTCATAAAAGTTAACTTGATAGTATACATTGCTTTAAGTACACTTTTCCTTTTAAACCACTTGCTAATGGATATTCTTATGTTAAAAGTTATAAAATAGGAGTAGTAAGGAAAATGGAAATATCTATAGATTTTTAGAAAAAAGGACTTGTACTACAAGTTCATAATTTGGCTTTTTTCCATCTTTTGCTTATTCAAGAACGATTGGGTTTATTTATTTTCCTTTACACTTATTATTGTGATATGGTAAAGCAATGTAATGAAAAGCGTTCTAAGTTCTGTATTTACTCATTTCGATTAGATGCTGATGACTGTAGTACTTTTTCTAATAATTGTTTATATTTACTCCACAATCAACTATCAAACAGGTTATAAAGGTAAATATACCTTTTATGATAGAATTAATCAAGACAGTGCCTGGTAACTTATTCGTAGTCATATAGATTATGGCTTTGTTAATCCTCCAGAATGAAGCAACACTGAAACGATACCTTGGGAATATGAACTGCCTAATTTCCTTTATGTGCTATTCGTAAATTTAATCATAACTGCTATTATTTCAGGTATCATTATTGATAGTTTCGCTGATATGAGAAACTAGAAAGAAACGATAGAGAACGATAACATTAATTTCTGCTTTATCTGTAACATTGAAAGAGAAAGGTTTGAGAGAGTAGGAATTAAATTTAAAGAGCATATTTTGTATGAACATCCTCTTGATTAGTATGGTTGGCTAAAACTTTACCTTGATCTGAAACCCAAAGTTGAGTTGACAGGCCTTGAGTCATATATTTTTAGCCAAATAGAGAATCATAAAATAAGCTACTTGCCATTAGGACAAAGTATTAATCTATAAAAATTTGAAAGTTAGGAGCAACCTTTTTAGATCTAACAAGAGACAGAATTAGTTTCTAACAATGAGCTTATTAAAACTGTTAACAATCTAGTCTAAGAATAAACTGCTCTGGAAAACTAACTAAGTGAAATGATTTCAAGCAGGGTAAAGAAAATAAATTGAGAGAAGGAAAGTTTCTTTATATTACAATTATAAATATCATTAAAATTACCTATATTAAAGCTGTTTGCTATTAAATCAATACTTATTAGGCAGAAATATTTTAGATGCAAATAAAGTTAGTAATAGAGAACAGAAAATAATAATTATTATTAATTCTTTGATAAATGCTCTCCTTCTGAATTTTCCTTTATATTTAAAATTTTACATCCAAAAAGCAGTAAGATTAAGAAAGGCCTAAATTTAGTAACGGAAACTTAAATCAACTAAAGTGTTAATGAAATAAAAAAATCTTAGCTAAAGTAAGTTAAAATAGTACTTTTAATAATTTAAAAGGATTCCCGTTTTAAATAAAGAGTATCATTAATAATTAATAAAATAAATATCTGAAGATATTCCACTAGTAAAAGTATAAACTTTAAGTCATGCCTTAAATAATTAAAATCTTAATTATTAATTTTAAGTTTTAAGTGTATATTAGATATAAATAACTACTCAAAGATTTTAAAATAGCATTGCAATAATAATAGGATTTTATTTTCATTTGTTGCTCTTTTTATACTATATTCAAATTTATATTTATTTTAATTCAGAGATGCTGGAAAGTAAAATTGATACCTGGCTTATCAATTTTAGGGAGAATTATATTAATTTAAAAATAAGACTTTAATTTTTTAATTGGTTACCTTATCAAAATTGAAATTAAAGCTACTCTAGTCTGATGAATAATTATTAAGAAAGAGAGTTAAATTTAAAATTATAAGTAAGATTTATTTAAAGCTATAATAAAGCAGATCACTTATATACTAATTTTAACACTTTTGACAAATTATCAATAAAATATGAATAGTTAAAAATTCTCTTTATCCCATATATTTGGATATATTTTCCTTGTTTTAGTTTTTTTATTTCGTTATCTATTTTTATATTAAATAAATTTAGAAATCAGAGATTTAGTCGAGGCTAAATGGTTTTATTAAATTGACTTTCATCTGGAAATATAAGATTTACTTTATTGTTTTTATAGCTTAGCTTAATCATCTATAAGAATCTTTTATAACGATTATATTAATATTATATTCTCTCCTTATGGATTTTAAAATCTATGTATATACCTAAATCAGTCGGTTCTTTTTTAAATAATACAAAATAGGAATTAAATAAGGCTATCTTAAAAATAAAAAAACACTATTCAATTTCATAATTGAAATTGGGCAAGTGAAGATAATATTTCCTTACTTTTGTTAGGATATTGAAATAGCAATGAATAGATAACTTATTATATAATGAATCAAGAATAATTTTTGAACTACTATATTTTAAATTAGTTTAGTAATTAACAAATCTAAAGAGATGAAATAAAAGTCTCATTTTTTCCCCTTTTTGCCTTCTTTATTAGCACCTTCATTTAATTCTTTAGAAGGTTATTTCTAATCCGACTATTTTGGAGTTTTTTGCTCGTTTTATCTTACTTCTCGCTATTCTTCAAACTAAATTTCTTCTTGTCCAGCCTTTGCTTTTTTCTTTTATACATTTTATTGAAGCTCTTAATTTGATTCTTCTCTTTGGATTTATTGTTTCTAAATTTTTTCTGCCTCCTATTTAGATTCTTTTTTTGCAAGAGCTTAAGCAGCTTCTTTGTTTTCTTTTTTTTATTCTTCCTACTAGCTTATTGTTGTTTCTTATTAGCTTTATTTCTTGGATTTTTTTTCCTCCTTCTATTTTTATTCTCCTTGCTTGTTTTCTTGATTTATTTCTTCTTAGGGTTAATTTCTTGGCGTAACTTGTTGATTTTGTTTCTTTTATTTTTTACCTTCATCTTACTTTTATTCATTTTATTTGCTTTCTTTTTATTCCTCTTAATTAGCCAGCATTTTATCGTTTTATTAAGATTCTTGCTTGGATAATTTTTTATTTTCCTATTTGATTTCTTCTGAAGCTTACTACTTATTTAAATTTAGCTCAGTTCCCTATTTATTTAAATTTTTTTATTTTTTTTCTTGCTTGTACTCGTTCTAATTTTCCTAAATATTTTCTTAACCCTTCTATTTTTTTTACTACTGTTCTTCTGGATCTTGTACTTCTTTTCTATTTTTCTGTTTGCCTTGATTTTCTTCTTTTGAAGTTGATTTTTAAATTTCGTTCTTAGTTTATTGCTTTTATAGCTCATTTTTACTTTATTGGTTCTGTATTTCATTTTTAGTTTATTGCTTTTATAGCTCATTTTTACTTTATTGGTTCTGTATTTCACTTTTAGTTTGTTGTTTTTACAATTCATTTTTACTTTATTGCTTCTGAAATTCGTTTTTAGCCTCTTCATTAACTTATTTTTCTTTTTTCTTTTCCTTTTTATTTTCCTCTTCCTCTTATACAACTTTCTTGTTTTCTTTTTTCTTAGGTTCATTATTGTTTTCTTCTCCCTCTTACTTTTATTTTTTGCCTTCTTTCTTCTTTTGATCCTTTGTCTCTTCTTCCTGCGAAAGCTATTTCTTGCTTTATTTTTTATTTAATTCTTGCTCATTTTCTTCGCTTTCTTGCTTCTATTTTTTTCCGTCTTTTTTCTTTTAGTCTTTTTTGCTTTCTTCTTCTGACAATAAAGATTTCTTGCTTTCTTTTTATGTCAAATCTTTAGTAGATTTTGTCTTTTCTTGAGCAGCATCTTGATCTTTTTTTAATTTAGATCCTTTCTCCTTTATTCGCTAGTTATTAGGACTTTTATCTCTTTGCTTTTCATTTTCTTGTTCTTTTTATTGAGCTAGACCCAAGCTTTCATTAAATTTAGGAGATATTTAAGAGTTTTAATCTCCTTCCTACTGATCCTACTAGCCCTAATATGATTTATAGTTTCCTGTATATTTCTACATCTACTTTTCTCTCCATTCCTTAGCTCTTCTATGCTTATTCCATTTTTGAAGGGATAAAGAAGCAAAATCGTATACATCTCCTGTTGGTAATCCAAATTTGACTAAAGTTCTTAAAAAGTGGTCCCATGCTTCAAATAAGCCAGATTCTTTAATAGCAGCAACGCCTTTTTTAGTATTAGCCATTTATCTAATTATTATACTTTCTAAAAGCGAAACGATAATTGAATAAATAAGTTTAATAACTATATCCCTTCAATTACTTCAAATATATCCCTTCTCTTTCTTTATATTACTATCTCTGCATATCTTTACACAGTAACTGTCTATATGATTTTAGTTTTAGGGGTATAGCAGCTTTGTTGAGATATTAAACCCTATGCATATAAATATTTAACCTATTACCTATGGAACAATTATCTATTATAAGCGATTATAACACCAAAGTTCAAACTAATTATATCTAGTTCTAGCTTTTAATGCTATCTATAAAACTTATTAATAGAATTAAGCTATAAATCGATATCTCCACACTTATGAAGCACTATCTCTAACCTTTTGCCTATGTTTTAAGAATAGAAGTTACTGCTACTGTTTGAAAAGTATTAACAGTGCTTAAACTTAATAAAATACAACCCTAGTAAGATAACTCTAAATATTTAAATAAAGGTAGCAACTTTATGTTTAGATGAGTTATGAAGATAGAAGCTAGAAGAAATGATATAAGCCTCTTATAAGATATAAGATATAGTTATTAGGTTAATATACACTTCTTTCGTTCATCTTTATACTTCCCATTGTATTAATAAAAGAAATTACCACCTCAATTCTTAATCCTTATATTTCATAATATTTTAGTACTTTAAATTTAAGATCTTAGGTAAAGGTAATTGATACATAATTACTAAAATTATTAAAATAATTTTTATTTATAATAGTGGCTTTCTATTAGACTATGGACAATTTAAAGGTAAACAGTCTTAAATTGAAAGAAATAGATATGAATATATATAAAGAACTTTAATTAGATATACACATTTAAGCTTAAATTTGCTTTGTAGTTCAAATAATTTCGATATTTCTCCTGAGAGATAAACTTTGTTGAGAAAATTAATGAAGTCTTTAGCTTTTGCCTAATATATAAATATAAGCTTTAAAGATTGAAGGATGAATGAGTTTTAAATTTGGTAGTTGAGACTTTCTTTATTCTCATATTAATAATCTACTAACTGCATTTCACTTACCTTATGCAAACTAGATTACAAAATCATTTAGTTAACTTAAATTAGCTAATAAGCTTAACTAACAAAACTAATTTTTGAATGAGTTAAATTTTTAGAATTACTTAATGAAGATAAAGAGCAATAGAGTAAGGTATAGTAAGTAAAGATTAATCTCACTTAAGTTATTTTAAAGTTTCTCTTATTTTAATGATTTATTCTTATAATGAAGCTTCATTAAAGTAATATTAATATCTAGTTTTCAATCATCATGTTATCTCTTTAATGGAATACTTTAGATCATATACAAGTAGGGTTTCTGTTAGCTCATAGATCAAACCTATCTTGATTCTTAAATATTTGATAGAATATTAATGGAATCCAAAGTCTCATTACATAAATTATGTTAAGCAAAAGACCATAATTAGCTAAATAATAATGGAGTGAGGTTTAAATAGCATAGGTAATATTATATATCCATAAAAAAGAAATCTAAAATAAAGATTAAATAGCTAAGTAATGCTTTGAAGAGAAAGGAAAAGAGTTAAGTAAAGAATTTTAAATAAAATAATATTTAAAATGTTTCTTTCTTATACAAAATTAAAAGTTTGGCACTCTTGGAGGTATTTCAATCTATTTCTCGCTGACATCTAGATTGTTTTGGAGGCTTAATATAAAAGTCTGAAAATCTATGCAACTCTTCTCCTTGCCAAGCTTATAGTCCTTTAGTTCTTCTTTCACAAAGATGCTAAATATCTTTTTTCTTGTAAATTTCCCCAAATTTGTTACAATATAGTGTATCTCTTTATTTTTTAGTTTTAGTTATTATATTAATTTTTAAAACCGCCATAGTTGTTCGAAGGTGAACAACAAGGTCATCTTTATCAGAGGTTGGGGAAGTTAAGTACCCATAATCGACTTTATGTCTTCCTCTGCTTTGGTTTGGCCTCGAGACATAAGATTCTTAGACCTTCGACACTGGCTTGACTTGGCTTCGTTTATTTTTAATACTGGAACGAAAAAGAAATAATATTGCGAGCTTCATCAGAGGTGGGGAATTTAAGTACCCAAAATTGACACATGTCGTCCTCTGCTTTGGTGATGCAATGAGACACAATCCTGCCATGTCCTTGGACCTCCAGCAAGTATTAAAGATTACGAGCATTCTAAAATTATATCAGTATTGAACATTTTTATCTGTATTGAATAATTATACCAGTATTGGAGAAGGTTTATCAGTATCTGATCATTTTATCAGTAATAAACATTCTTGTCAGTATGAAACATTTTTTTTAAAGAGCTGCGCACCAACGAGAGTGCTACGCGCTCTATAATAAAATTTATTTATTTATCACTTCTTTTTGTTTTCCGAATATTTCTACTAGTTTCAGTATTTTTATTTGTCTAGCGCCTTTTTCACAGATGCTTTGAAGAGTTACAATAATAGCCTCTTCTTGCTTAACTTTTTGTTTGAAATATTGAGTTATTTTCCCTTAAATTATCATTGGATCATTCTTTTATTCTTTCAGTTCCATTTAACGCTGCAATTTTTTCTGGTTTTCTTTATTCTTTCAACCTTGCTGATTAGCTCTTTTTGCTTCTTAAGCTAGTTTTGAGATTAATTGCTCTAGTCTTGCAAAATTTTTCTAAATGCATTAAGGCCTCTTTCTTAGGTTATGAGCCTCGTTTCTATTTCTTCTACAAGTTCAAATTTTTCATTAACTTCTTATTTTCTTTCTTCAATATTTTGACTTCTTCCTGGAGGTCCAGCACCACTTTAATCAGTTAATCATAGCTTATTTATTACTACGTGGTGAGATTCGAGACTTCTGAGCGCATTATATTTTAAGCCTATTTCCTAGTATTTTCTTCAGAGGTGGGAGACTCATCCTGATGGGTGATCTTTTGATACCCTTTTCCTGATCCTAGCCTTTCTAGGATGTCGCTAACTCTTTCTTTTTTGGAACCGCGAAGAATCCTGGTTTGAATCCTGATAATTTTTTATAAATGTTTCCTTCTTAGTTAGTTATTTTTGCCTATTAATATGAAAAATAAAAAGCTTAGCACTTGATAAAGCAATAAAAAGTAAAAAGTAGTTTAATTATAAGAACTATAGATTTATGAGAAATGGTTGCATATAATCAATATTCTTAGGATTTATTAAAACTATTAAGTTATTTTAAATACTTTAAATAGATTAAATCAAAGCTTCATTTACATTAATCAATAATAAAATCGTAGAAACTGAGACTATTAGCAAAATAGCATGGTTTGGCTTTTATGTTTAGAATAAAGGATAACATACAATGTATATTGAGAAACTTAAAATAAAATACTTAAAGGTAAAAGGAAAAGGCACTGATGAAGTTGGACAATGAACGATTGAAGGAACTTATGATAAATAGAACAACATTTAATGGGTTAAGCAATATATTGGATAGCATTAAGTTGCTTATTAAGGAAAAATTTATGGAAATATAATTAGAGGAACATGGAACATTTAAGGATTTTGCAATGAACCTTTTGAAATAAAAGCATTCAAAAATATACTAAAGTGAAAGGGGTACTATGAGTAGCATAATTCTTAGCATCCTATGAAATGCATTTTTACATTACACGACTCAGGCTTAATTGAAGGAAAAAGAAAAGATGAAATAGGTGAATTTATTTGAAATGGCAAAGTGGATGAAAAGAATAACGTAAAAATGACAAAAAATTATATCTGAAAACATTCTGTATAGAATAAAGAAACGCTAAGCGAATCTCATACTTTAATGGAAGGAATATGGTAAATTGAAACTCTTTCTGGAAACTTTAGACTAGAGGCAAGGGACTTAGATTGGTCAGCAAGAACTGTTAAAAGCTTTTATAATAAAAGAAAATCATCCTATCTATATATATTATTTAAATAACTTGTCTCTCAAATAAAAATAATAAGATCAAGCAAAAATTGAAAAGTCTAGAGTATTTAATTTTTAAGAGAAAGTTTAAATTAAGCCGGAAGGCGAACAGTTATTTTAATAATTTAATGATTTAAGAGAAAGTTTAAAATCTCTTCTATATTAAATATTGAGATTTTTTCGATTTAACATTTTCAGCTTTTAAAAAATTTCTACTTAAGTAAATTTAAACATTAGACTTAGTAAATTAATTTAGTTTCCTAAGTTTTTATCTATTTTTATTTTTTATTTATTTTCCTTAAATATAAGTACATTTTCTTTCTTTAGTGAAGATATACTCAAATGCTTTATTCATAAATACTTCACTTAATATTAAACTTAAATAAATAATTGCCTATGTAACATCTAAGAATCATATAGTTGGTTTTTTATACTAATTTACATTGCTTCTTTTAAAAATAAATTTATGCTTAGAGACTATTTCTAAACTTTATAAAACTGAAATTAACTGTCTTCTATTAATAATTAAGCCCCAAATTTCTAAAGTTGTATTATTAAATATTTCCTTTATTTATATTTTCATGAAATTACTTTAATCCTGTTTGGGTTAAATGTAATTTCTTTATATTCATTTTCATTCCTTTTTTCTTAATTAATCTCTGTTATTTTTATTAATTAATCTAAATACTAAACCTTCACATATTAATGATATAGGTTAAAGATAAATTAACTCATACCAAGAAGAAATATGCAGTTTAATAAAATTACTAATGAAATTAATTTACTGATATGAAATAGATTCTTCATTTTAATATTGTTCATAAGTTCATGCATATTCTTTTCATCTTCTATTTCTTCCCCTTTGCATTTTATGCTTTCATGTTGCTCTTTTTTAGGTTCCACTTGACTATTTATGTTTTGTCCTATAATTTCAATTCTTTCTTTAGTAGATTCCTATATCGGATTCCGGATAAGTCCTAGCTTCTGTCTGTAATTTAAAGTAGAATTAGAAAAAGTGTTTAGTCATAATATACTCAAATGTAGTCAGTTAAAGTCTATGCAGCAAGACTTGTTATAGACAGTGATAGGCGACTGTAAAGCCATTCTTCCCATCATATGCATACTTTTGTTTATCTTCTCTTTCATACTCTACAAGCCTCTAATTACAGTTAAAGGAATTAGCTCTCCACCGTATTCAGTCTTAACCAGTGTAAGCATGCGACAGAGCATTTTTAAGCCTCAGGGAGTAACAGTCTTGTATATATTGAAAGTATAAATGCATTTCTTACCGATTCTAAATAAGTTTAAGTCCTTTATTTATAGTGGCTGATCGAATGTCCATTTTCTTGTATTATGACTCCAAGGTAAGTCCCTTGTTTCATCTATTTGATAAACTACCCTTCCAGTTTCAATTTAAATTAAATTTTTTAGCAAATTGGATTGTTTCACATTTACTAGTCTTTATCTACAGAAAAATCCCCTAAAAACAATTTTGCATTAATCTATAAGTTATTATGTCCTCTGAATTAAACAAGAAAGGAGTATAAGGTCATCCGTTTATATTCAACATACAAAGTCCATATTGTGCAGATTAATGCCATGTTGTGTGTTCTTTCCTACAAATGTCTAATTACTATATCATGGAATAAGAATGAGAGTACAAAATAATTTGAACTCCTTTTCATAGCTCCATTGTTGCTATGAGATCTGCAAGTAGTTTAGTAAGAGTGGTAAGCATCTTTTTTGAACTTCATCCTTCACTCTAATAGAGTTAAAGTATCTGTTACAATAATCATATTTGTGAGCTGTTTGTCTCTTCTTTAGGAATCTCATTTATATTCATGGAGCAGTTCCAGCTGATTGGGTAGATTCAATTATGGAAGAGTTGGTAAGAGCACTTGCAAAGGAAGAAACAGGAACTGCTAAATCAAGAGAAATAAACTAGAAAGACAAAACACAATTACAGACCTATGAAATTTTTATTCCAGTAAGCTTAAGAAGGGAATACGATCACTAATTATAAATCACAGGCTAGAAAAACTGAAACTTATTAGAATAGAATGAAGTAGATCCAACAAAAACGTTTTCAGAGAATAAAAAAGACTTCAAATTAGAAGACTTCGATATGTTGGAAAAAATAAGGAATTCTCTTAATATGAAACTACAGAAATTTATGAAAGATGTTATTGAAAAGGTACAAAACTAAATCTTCGAAAAATCAGCACTCTAAAGAGCTTTTACTCTTCTTCCAACCGAAATGAGTGATTTTTCAGGAAATCCATTTTTTTACAAAGATCCTTAGTTAAGTTTCTAAAGTATCTTTCTATGTGTAAAATATTTTCACTCACACTAACAGCTGGATTCTTCTTCACATTTGTAAGTAAATTAAAAAAATATTTTTTGCTCTTTTAGTTACTTACATTTTTGATTATTTACTAGTATATTCGAGAAAATTTTTTGGGACCAAGGGAAAGAAAACTCAAATAGAAGAGAGATTTCTATTATGATTGTAGATACTTAAAATTCTAACATTTATATAAAGGTTACTTTATTACTATATAGAAACTGCTAAGTAATAAATGGTTAAATCTTAAATATCTTGTAAAAGTATAAAAACAATAATAATCTAAGTATATTAAGCAAACATTATTTAACTTAAGGATTTAATAGGTTAGCAATTATTATTAGATATCTACCTGCTTATTAATATTTGCAGTTAAATATATTGCTATGAATATACAAATGATATCATTGTATGGATAATCTTAGTTAGTTATACTATATTAATTAGCTTATAGTTATAGAGTATCTATGGGTATAATAGCAAGCTATTGTTCTTTTATATTGCTTTAACTGTTTGTTAAAGTAATTAGCGATATTAATGATTTCACAGACATTTCGAGATTACATTTCTAATAGTTTTGATCAAAACTTTATGATGAAGTAATAATTTAACTAGCTAGATTAAATCGAAGGAAAAAAGAGAAAAAAGAGAAAAAATGTAATAATTTGATTTAATTAATTTTGATAGTAAAGCAATGATTGCTGTAAACAATAGCAGTCAAATATTTAGCTCTAAAAGGTTAATTAAAGAGGTATAGATAAAACTAATCTATTATATAATTTAGAGTTTTTCTATTTATTTATATTATAATTTAAACCTTAATCCTTATATCTCAGTTACCAACTATACAATTTTTTTACTGCATCGCTTAGAAAAATGTATAACTTACCTTTCATTAATCTTCAGCAATCAACTGCATAAATACGGCTAATAAAGATTCAAGTTTTAAACTCTTAGAATGCTGTGCAGGCGAGTATGTACGTTGCTTCATTTACTGCCCTTTCTGGGCAAGCTATACAATTGTGTTAAATACTTTTGGTCTTATCCCTAATAAATAACAGGTGAACGATGTCTTTTAATAAGTAATTTTGAATATATTTTGTCTTGAAAAAAAGAACAACTTAGGAATTCATAGTATAGCATCTTTGCTTATAGTTTGGAGTATACAACTTAGCTTATTTCATCTAGAAGTTATTTAAAAAATTGCTAAATTTACTATTTAGTGATTTATATATATTAAACCTTTTAAATATTATTTCTCTAAACATAAATATATCAGCTTCGTATGTTAAACAAACGAATAATAAATAAAAATAAGAAGTATATCATTTAAATAAATAAAATATTTCTAAATAAATATAAGCAATAAGTTATAAGATTAAAGTACTAAGTCAATAAATCTATTTCTTAGTCAAAACTCTTAAATAGTATATAAGCTTCTAATTCTCAAGATATTAAGTGCAATCATATAAATCTAATTTAGAGTCAAAAATGGAAAGAAAATTAATGCTGATGAAAATGTTTAAAACTGAAGATTAGTTCGCAAGTTTTTCGCTTATGATTATTGGAAAAGAAGGAACTAACAAAGAATAGAAAACCTAAAATATTAGTTACGCTAAGTTAATTAAAATAAGATTTGGCTTAAAGTATAGTAAATATTAGAAAATCTATGTTCTTGTTCGTATAAGTAAGAATAAAAATTAAATGGAAGGTAGAAAATCAAATTATTTTATAATTTTAGAAGCAAGTAAACAATACTTGTTGATAAATATTTAGTGTTAGTGGAAGTTTATTTAGAATTTCTTTTAATAGTAGAAATAAAACAAATTTTAAGTATCCATATGTTTACAAAGAATAATTCCAAACAGTATTTCCTTAATAATATAATGCCAAAAGTTAATGATTGGTTTTAATTTGAATAAGCTTCGTTAAATATTTATCAATAAACATTGAGCATTAGAAAATTTTCTTAATTAAATATAAGTTTAGTTATTTCTTCGTTTCTATTTAACTTTATTTGAAATAAGACAAAATATTCCTATTTACTTTCTAAAATATGCTAGATAGATTATTCATAGCTTTTTTAATTATTTTATTATAATATTAAAATTTATTGACTCATTTTTAAGTTTTCATATAACATATATAAAAAAGCTTCAAGTACCAGAATTCCCATCTATATTACCTGATTATTTTTTCAATCTTCTATTTAATTAAAAGAAAGTTTGATTATTTTTGCCTTTTTACTTCAACCTTATTAAAATCTTATAACACCTATATTTAAGTATTATATTATCTCTTATAGCATTAGACTCTATAAGTATAAAACTGTTTTATCTAGATTTTTCTCTAAATCTAAATTATTTCTGTATATTGACTTTCTATTCCTTGTCTATTACTCTTTATTAAGAGTATTTCATTTTTTTGTCTATACCAAGTAACTAAATTTCTTAGCAGTATTTTAATTTTCTTAGTCAAGAACAATTTTTTAATTTTAGTTTCTAAATTGGCAAATTAAGTATGGCAAAGGATAGATTGAACAATAACTTTGCTAGATTCTTTAATAAGTTTGATTAATTCATAACTATTTACTATAGCAATATCTTTCTTGCTATCTACTACTTTTGCTAGTTAGTTCTTATAAATAAATAGATTGAATTATAAAGCCCATAGCACTCTCGTAGGTGCGCGGCTTTTTAAATTAATTTTATTTAATGTAAATTTTTTTTTTATAGGTCTCTCTTTCCTTGTTTTCTTTTTGCAGTACGTCTCTGTAATTTTTCATTCCAAAGCATGGGATGCAATATGCACGGGTACATCTTTCCCCGACCTATGATGAAGAAAGTTTCCTCCTGGTATTCAGAGTTCTCCAGCTTGTCGAATCTTACTTCTCTTTTTATTGGTTTCTCTTTCTCCGATTCATCCTCCGTCTGCGCTCATTTTTTAGTTGCCTTGCTTGACCTCCAAGCAGCATCCGAAGGAAAGGGTTTTCCACCCTGTTTAAATTAAATTATAATAAAAGAAAATCATCCTATCTATATATATTATTTAAATAACTTGTCTCTCAAATAAAAATAATAAGATTAAGCAAAAATTGAAAAGTCTAGAGTATTTAATTTTTAAGAGAAAGTTTAAAATCTCTTCTATATTAAATATTGAGGTCTTTTCGATTTAACATTTTCAACTTTTAAGAAATTTCTATTTAAGTAAATTTAAACATTAGACTTACTAAATTAATTTAGTTTCCTAAGTTTTTATCTATTTTTTCTTTTTTGTTTATTTTCCTTAAATATAAATACATTTTTCTTTCTTTAATGAAAATATACTCAAATGCTTTATTCATAAATATTTCACTTAATATTAAACTTAAAACAAAAAAATAGTAGAAGGGTTCAAGAAAGGCTTTTATACCACCTCCTAAAAAGGGGAAAGAAAGTAAGAACCCTCATCTTTAACTCACACATCTTCTTCCTAGAAATAATCTTCTTATCAAAACCTTCAAGAATAATAGACTCAACTAGGAACTTCCAGATCAACATAAAGGATGGGACAAAAGCGCCAAAAGGCTACCCCGATGACACCAACTGAAGAGGAAGGACCTAGAAAGGTGCTAGAGACGCAAGAAGCAGCAGCCGTGCGAGAGTTTGCGATGCTACAGTTCCAGGAAGAACAGGCATAAATTTTAGTCGCATTCGCTGATCTGAAGGAAGAAGTAAAGAGGCTACGATTAGAGAATAGAGCTCTAAAAAATCAAGTTACTGAGCTCAAGGAATGGAAGAAAGCTTCTGGGAAGTCTACGATCGAGAGCAAAACACTTTCTTCAGGGAAATGAGATTGCTGCAGCAGAGAACAACTGTACTTGAAGAGAACAGCAAGTAGCAACAGTAGTAGGAATTAAAGTTAGGACAATTCAAGATCCAATGGACATAGAAGAAGCTACTACGTTACCGAGGAGTCCAGACAAGAAATGAATTAGGAATAAACCAAGATGCTTTGTATGGAAACAAACTGGACATAAATATAGACAATGTTAGAAATTGAAATTAATTAATAGTACTGGAATAGAAAATAATAAGAAAAATAATAGTACTAATATTATGATAAGATTAGACGAGAATTCTGTAACTAATTTTATCCTTCAGGAGGTCAAATCTACAAACCGAAGCGGTACACAATCCAAGGCGACTGAAGAAAGAGTTCTGAAGGGAGCTGATTCCAGCCAGGTTATCAAACTGGTCCTGTGAACACGAGGTTGAAAGTCCTCCAAGTTCACTAAACTCCAATTTAAACTTTTTAATTTAATTTAGTAAATATTAAACTTCAATATCAGATTGCATATGTAGAATCTAAGAATCATATAGTTGGTTTTTATGTTAATTTATATTGCTTCTTCTAAAAATAAATTTATGCTAAGAGACTATTTCTAAACTTTATAAAACTGAATTAACTATCTACATTATTAATTATTATGTTGTATTATAAAATATTTCCTTCATTTATATTTTCATGAAATTACTTTAATCCTGCTTGGGTTAAAATTATTTTCTTTAAATTCATTTCCATTCCTTTTTTCTTAATTAATCTCTATTATTTTTATTAGATAAACTAAATACTAAACCTTCACATATTAATGATAATATTTAAAGATAAATTAACTTAATTTTATTAGAGATGGTTTGTATTTAAACAGTGCGATATCTTATGATAAATAGTTCCTTTTTTTACTTTCTTTATTATAACTCTGTTTTATATTAATTGGCTTACTTTATTATTAATAAAGTTCTGATAGAACAACTGATAAATCCTTCTAAGTCAATGTGTTTATTCTGGTATGAAGCATTTTTATTTTTTATTTAGACTGTTTTCTTTAATTTTTCTATTAGCTTTAGTAATTTAAAATTTATAATTAATACTTTATTAAGAAAGCCTTTATGCAATCTATTTATTTGTGTTGCTAATGTCATCTCTATGTTTTAGCCTTCTATTAAGGAAATACTGTTCCTAAGATTCTTAGTTTTCTTAATACTTTGTATTATTAATAAGAAAGTATAAGAAATTAGATTATAAATACTGAGTTTGTATACTGCTTTAGATATAGTTATATAAGATTTTAAGGCTATTTTATTGGTTTAAAAAACTAATAGAATGTTTATTGAATATTCTAAGCTTATTTATTTCCCTTTACTAAGTACAATTATATTAGTTAACCTTATATATATGAAGAGCATATCAGTTACTTGCTTCAAATGGAAATACCTGATATAGTAATTAAGGACGCAAATATTTTTGCTCCTTTATACTTTAATTAGCTGTTCTTATATAAATGTAGCTTGTATTACTAATACAAAATTACTCTTTAAAGATAAAATTATATAATCAGGCTAAAGCTTTTTAATTATCTATGCTTGTAGACTAGAAGTATCTACTACTTACTAAAATAATCCTTAGCAGTATATAAATTTAAGTAGCTAAGTGCTTTAAAATAAAATCATATAATCAAGAAATATGAAATCAGTCACTATAAGTATGACTAGAATATTTTAGATAGCTAAAAACTTACAAGGAAATTATCCTTATAACTATTGATGCTAAGAAATGAAGATCTAATCTAATGAGCACAACCATAGTTCTTCAGTTTAGCAATGTTTAGTTAATATAGACATTATTGAATAGAAAGCATTCGAGAAGGAATAAACTAGAATAATTGAGAAATAAATACTTTAGAGTTGAATAATGATGATTTAAAAATTAGTTAGTTGAAGTAATGATAATCTAAAAGTATTATAAATGCATTAAACTAAGGATATAGCTAATTAAAATCTAATACTCTATTATTTCCTTATTTCATTACTAATTTTTAATTTCTTGTTATCTAAGCTAACTATTTTAGAAGGACACAAGAGTATGAAAATAGGCTTCTTACAAAGATATATTTATGTATTTAGGACTTGCTTTTATATATTTTTTCTCATTCACATTCACATTCTCTTTCTCTAAATTTAAATTTTTAAAGGATATTAGTTAAGCGATATAAATTGTTCAATAGCTACAGGAAATTTAATAAGAGTCTGTAAAGAATTAGTTAATAATGGATAAGCGACAGCTTTAAATTCTTTTATAATTAATTATCTAAAAATGCTGCTATATTGACATAATTTTAATGAGGTATGAAATCTTATTTATAAGTTAGAAATGCTAGCCTTAATTACGATGAAAGTTTAAATTGAAAATTTAATTTAGTTTATTTGAATTTTGAAATCAGTCAATATTACATTGAAACTCATAGCCACATATATTGAATATCATTGATGGAATTATTTTATAGCCCATACTTTCTTTATTCTGTTTGAAATTTTTGTAGTCGTTCAACTAGAAAAATGTTCCATTGGTACTAGGTTTGTTTTCAGACTATCCATGTTTTGTCGAGGAACCATCATACAGCAGCCATCCATATTTAGTATCATATACAATTCTACAATGTTATGCAGATATAGATTTGCAAGATATTCTTAGCTACACTGGTTTTTCCTTAGTTCTTTATCCAATAGCAAAAACTAACATTTAATTTGCATTACCGTTTATTTCTTTCAAATCCGGCTTTTTTTTATATAAATCGGCTTTTGGTATGCAAAAATACTTTAACACTGGATTTTAGGCCTTCAAAATTGTGCTATTAGAAAATTTTTTTAACTATAGAAACTAGTTATCATTGCAACCAATATTCAAAGAATTCGAGTACTTTATAATTGTGAAATCTTCTTCAACTTATCCTGATTAAAAATTTTGGGAATTTCGATTTTAGTTGGAACTAGGAGAAGAAATTTAAAGATTTAAAGCGGAATTTTCTTTTTTAATAGGTTATAAGATTAATTCTTATCCTGGATCTTGCTTAGGCAAATTATAATCTTAAGTTAACTTAATTTCTTCTTGGATTTACTTTTCATTATTACTTTCGTTGCTATTAAGCTCTTAATTAGAATTGCTTGATGCTTCTAGTTCAATTTATTATTTTAAATTTTGTAAGATTGATAAATAATTACGAGTAGCAAATTCGCTGGTGGCTTTTGAATCTTCTCCCTTACTCTAAAGTAAATTTTTAGCTTAAATGTTCATATTAGGATTTATGATTTCACAAGTAGATCCATGCTGGATAAATTTTATGCTAGGTGTTTAAAAATTTTGTCTCGAAGCTTAAAGGTTTTGTAATAACTAATAAGAGTTATGAGCACGTAAAAAGTAATTTGGATATTATATATTTCCTAGATCAATTTATTCTCCTACTACGCACTCTTCTATTACTAGAGATACTTCATTACTCAAATCAACTATTACACCCTCTTATAAAACTAAAGGAACATTTTCTTGAATTTTTATAGAAGTTCCAGTTTTACTTCCTAAATCTTTTATGTACCATTCTTCTTCATTTTAAACATAGTATATTTGAGCGTGCTTTTTAGATATTTCAAGCTCTTCTTAACTGAACCAAATATCATTTATATGGACGTTACTTTAGCTCTCATTTAGGACAGGAAAATACCTACCAAAGTTGACAATTCCATCCTTTTTTTGGTAAGGACTATTTTTAAGTCCTTGGCTATTAATATAAATAGCTTATTATAGTAACTCTTCTTGTCTTTTGTTTTTTTAATAACTTTTGAGATTTATCTTTAAAAGCTAAATTTCTAGAAGCTTTTCAAAGTTGCCTTACTTATTGAACCTCATCTATAGTTGCTTTGACAAACAGATAACTTAGTCTCTGATATTTTTATTTTGCCAGTTAACAAAGAATTCGTTTAAATGCTTTAGTGTCATACTCGTCTAAGTGTTGACAAATAAAACATATCTTTTAACTGCTTCTTTAAAGCCTTGCTCGAATACTTAATTTTCTCCAAAAGCTTGATGCTGCATAAAAAAGTCAAATAAGCAGTAAGTAAATAAATTAGCTTCTATTACAAATTTTGAGGCCATTTCGGGATAAGCTTAGATAAATTCTAATGCGAGACTGTTCTTTACGAATTTTTTATACCATTAGAATTACTCATTTAAAGACTTTTCAAGGTTTAAGTTTCTTTAAATGTAACTTTCCTCAAGTTAAATAATCATAGAGTTTAAATGGTTCTGTAAGACTGATTCATAATCTCCCATCTTTTTACCGCATAGCTCTTCTAGACTTCTAATAACTTCTATTTAGGTTTCCAATAACTAATCTGGCTGATCTAAATATAATTATAACTAAGCCTTCATGTTATCTATTTACTCTTCTTTCTACAACTTCAAAGCCAGCTACTGCTCAAATTATTGCTAATATTCACTGATCTAAAGGCCTATTTACTCAAGCTATTCAGTTTTCTATTCAAATGCTAGATTCTAGTGAATGTCTCTAAGAAAGCTTTACAAAAACTAGAAGACTTATCTCATTTCATCAGATTATTGATTCTTAAGCATTTTAAATAGCAACTCTCATGAAGGACTTTTGCTTATATTTCTTATTAAAGTTAAATTTTACTCCAGTAAGCTTTAGAAGAGATCTAGTTAACTACTAAAGACTTACTCCTTCTAAGGATTTTAAGAAATTAAGGAATCTATTTAAAGGAGCAAACTGAAAATGGACTCTATCATTAGTTTTATTAGATCTAGATAAGTCTAATTATTTTCCCCTGCATCTAATTCTTATTTCAGTACTTCAATCTAGCTTGCTATTTCGCTTATCTTTCCAGTTCTAAACAGTAATTTTTGTATAGCTATTTTTTCCATTAGTAATTTTAAACAATAAATCCATCAAATTTTCAAAAGAATAATCATATATTTTCAAAAGAAATTTCAAAGAGTAAAGAAAGTACCAAAATTACTAATCTCATATAACGATAAATAAAGCTTAGTTTGTTATACTTATGAACCTTCAAAGATTAACTGAATTAGTTTAAATCTCAACCAAATTATCATTTAAACTTAACTAAGTAATGCTTCTTCACCTTTTAGGGATTTACTAGAGTTTAATTACCAGCATTTCAGTCATTAAGACATATATACTACTTTATTAGTCCACTCCCTATCTTGCTTCAATTTAAGCATCTCCTTTGCTATTATTACCATCTCTTCCTTCATGCAAGAATATTAGAGTTGTAGATACTAGAAGGTGGCTCTAATTCTTGATATCTTATTTTCGCTTACAATAGATGAAATAGTGATCTGATATACTCATCATACTTAAGGATTGTAAAGTACTTTTATACTAGTAAGATAAAGAAACGGTCTTAAATTTGACAAGTTTAAAGGATTTCGAGATTGTAGAAGCGTTATAAAAAGGCTTTAATTTTCTGTAGAATATATAAATAAGCATTTATTATTGATAATATCTGACAACATAATGGAAGATTTTTTCTAACCTTCACTTTCCACTAATTGAACTGTCTAAGGATTATAAGCCATCCAGAAAAGTGGATCAGATTAGAATATATAAAAGGGCTAAAAGCAATATTCCGTTGAAGGAAGAATGAGAGCTTAGCCAGTTTATGCTTAAGATGAAGATAACTTGATAGTGACTCTAGCTAACTAAGGGATGAAATGAAGACTTATTGCTAACTAAATTAATAAATGCTTCTTTGATAGCGAAAAAGTAAGAAATGGTAAATTTCTCAGAAATAGATTCCTTCACCATCTGTAGCCAGGACTAAACAGTAATCTGCTATTCAGAAAGCTAATGAACTTAGGAAGAGGATTAAATTATTCTCTCTAAATTTTAGGAAATTGGAAATTAGTGAGTGACTATTTCAAAGTTACTCCCAGGAAGAAATGAAAGCTAAGTTAGGAATAGAGCTAAAGCTCTACTAAAGAGAAAAGAAAAAACAGGTAAAGTAAATAAATATCTTAATAAAAATCAAATTTAGCAAATAAACTAAAAGACTAGAAATAAACAAAATATAACTACAACTATGAAAGAAGACAGTGGACAAGACAATCACAAGCTCCCTAGTACACTACATGATTAAAAAGTAAGTTAAATCTATTTACAAGGCGCGAATTTCTAAACAATTATAAAATCAAATCTTAACACCTTTGAATCATCAAACTCCTATTAAACAACTGATCTTGACTACAAGCAATCTTGTTCTAATTATTCATCTAGCATGCTACAAGACAGTGAGATTGAAGAAATTGCCTAATTCAACTTAAACGAAGAAAATGGATTATTTAATAATTACAATCCTATATCTGCCATAGTTTATAGAAGTTAAGAATCAAGAACTCCAAGTCCTCGGTTGATTTAGAATTATCATTATGAAGATGCGTATATGAATAATAGCTAACATTTTACTATGAGTTTAATTTAAAATTCATAATTTCCCTAGCTTTAAGAAAATAGTTTTCCTCATATTTACTCCATTAACTTTAATATTTCCACGTAGATAAAAATTCAAGCTTTATATTCTGAACATAGAGTTTAATACCATACCATCCTGATGCTTAAATTACAATTATCACTTTTAAAATACAGAACTTAGAGCTTATGTAATCCCAATATATATACTTTGTTGCATTTAATGGAATTAATTTATAATATAACATCATGGAGAATTATACAGATTCAAAGCTAAAGGCTTTAATAGGAAAGTTGTTTTCCAGAATTCTTATAAAGCTTTTAAAGCAAGAAAGATGTCCTTGAAGGGATTATTTTATTTAACTTATATGTAATAAACAATAATGAGTAAAGTGCCTTCTATTTGTTATGTACTTTCATGTTTAATCTTCTGACTCTTTAATAATGTAATTTTTTATCTTTTGGACGCTTTATCTCTACTATCAAAGTATAATTTTTATAACCCTTTTATTCAACAATGTAAATCTTAACTTATTTTATTACAGATTATCTTATTAGGCTTTTGCATATTTTTCTGCTCCAAATTTAGAATTTCAATCCTAACTTTAATGCATATTACCATTCTTTTTTAAACCTCCAAGTAAGTTATTTTTATAGTTCCTGAAAATCCATTAGATAAGCTTTCGATTGTATCTAGCTTCTAATGGTTTCTGTTAGTAATTCTCTCTTCTGTTCTATCCATTTTATTATAGCTTGAATTATTTTATATTGACATTTATAAAGAGGATAATGTATTCTTAATTCTTAGATAAAATATAACGATAAGCATGGAATGTATCAGTATACATTAATAGCAGTACTTGCAATGCTTGCAAAATAAATATTTATAGGATTAATAATATTCTTGCCCTAATATAAGCTCTCTAGTTAGAGTTTCTCATGTGATATTTACTTAATTTTATTAAGATTTCAATCAATTTAAATATTTAATTTTTCATATGTTAATGCAATGTCTAGGCTACTTATTCTATCCAAATATTTCCTTTAATGCACTCTATTAAAATACATTACATAATTGTATTTTCCTAACTTTATTTATCCCATTTTTCCTAGTTTAGTACTATAGAAACTTTCTGTATTCTTCCTCTAATTTTAGTATATTTTTAAGTTTAGATGTAGGTAACAAGTTCAAAGTGATTTCTTAATTTATCTTATAGTATCTTTAAGAAATGCCTAAGATTAGTAGGAATTAGATAAAGTTTGTATAGTATTTGGAAGTAACAAGTTTCAGTGATTTAGTCCTAACAGAAACTTTCATTTATAGCTTAGACTTCATTTACCCTTTATTATTAAAATCTTTCATTTGATTCAATTTTTATTTAGCACTGAATATCCTTAACGAATATTTATTTTATAATATAATTAAAGAAAAGCTCACTTATCTTTCAAATGGCCCATTTAATTCGTAAGTTAAATTAATTTTTTACAGCACTCTAAAATACTTGCTTCACTTTTCTTTTGCATCTTTATGTTTTATAAGTCATATTATTTATTAATCTCTAAGGCTATCTTAGTTACTAAGATTATATAGTCTAATTTTGTTCTCAATACAGATTAATATACAGTTTATGTAGCTAAATAGCTTAAATTAATTCTTAATATATTCTTATATTTAATCGCTTTAACTTTGAGCTTAGGCAGTTAAATTATATATAACTTCTGTATAGCTTTCTATAGCCTTAACTTAATGACTCTCATAAATATAATAGTCTTAAGAATTACCTTATTATATTCTAAAGCATTTGATTGCTTTTATCAAGGTACTACTTGCTTAGTGAAAGAGTATCAGTAAGATTGTGTGAAGTTATTTTAATTAAATGTTATTAACTTATTGCTTGTTTTTTTGAAGTAGGTCGAATTTTAAAGAGTCTGCATGTGATATTGAAGGTTGGAAGTTTTCTAAAGCTTGAAGAAAATCTGCTTGACTTATAGTTACGTTTTCATCAATTTCTTGCTGAATTTCAAAAGTCCTTTTATAGCATTTTATGTAAGCTTCTGATACTATACCATATAAATCTGCTCCTGTTATCAAAGTTTATTCCTCAAGTTTTTTGTCTAGCAAATCTAAAATCTACTAGAAATCTACGTCTTAGGCTAATTTTATTTTTCTAGTTAAAGCTTATAAAACTTTAAGTTTTGAAGATGTATCTTGGGGAGGGGCTATGTAAATTGACTTCTCTAGCCTACCTGGTCTGAGTAAAGCATTATCAAGTAAATCTGGTCGATTGGTTGCTGCTATGATAAATATGTCTTTCATTTACTGTACCTTGTCAAATTATGTTAATAATTAAGAAACCATTCTATCCATAACTCCACCTGAATCTCCTGAGGCTTTTCCTCTAGCAGGAGCTAAAGAATCAATTTCATCAAAAAATAAGATACAAGGCCTGCTATTGATTGCCTTACTGAATATATTTCTTATATTTTTCTCACTTTCTCCTACATATTTATTAAGCATTTCCGGACCTTTAACTGAATAAAAATTCATTCCCATTTCTGTAGCAACTGCTTTCGCTAGAAGAGTTTTGCCAGTACCTGGTGGTCCATATAGTAAAATGCCAGATCTTGTCCTAGAAAACTATATTTACTAGAATGTATCCTATAAAGCAGCTTTAACTTCAACCAGACCTCCAATGTCTTCCCACTTCACTTCTGGAATTTAAGGTCCTTCTTTATTTGCATCTCATGTTTGCTTTGCAAATTTTTATTACTCAAATAAAATTTCTGTATTTTTATTTTCCTTTTCCAAACCTTTGAGCTCCATTAAAACTAAATTCGCTCAATCATAAATTTGTAAGAGATGTCTTCCTGACAATTACTTAGCAATTTGATCTGTTACACTACTTTCTATCTTCCAATCTTTATGTAATAAATGTCTAACTATTTATTCCCTTTCAGTTTAGTTTGGTACTGGAAATGTGATTACTTTATAAAACAAGGATTTTATTCTTAGTGAGAGTTCTGATTCTTATGTACTAAAAATAATATACCCAACGTTTTTATTTAAAAGACACTCAAGCTTACTTATAATTACTCTCTCATCTTGCTTCATTAAAGCAATTGCTTCTGAAAAGCATGTTATATGCACTAGATTCTCAGGATTCAATAGCTTATCAGATTTGTCTTGCATTTCCTACTTGTTCATATTATCCAATAGGCTTTCCTCCTTATAATTCAGCTATAGTTTATTACTAACTTTCTTAATTAAGTATTCGATTCCAGACCTAATAAGTAATAAAAAGTTACTTTTGCTCGTTTATTATTAAGATAGGCATTTGCTTTTGGATATAAAACTGGACTTACTCTTAGAATTCTTAGTAAACAAAGTCAAAAATATCTTAGCAAATAATCTTTTCCACACTTTTGATTTTAGGAATCTTAACCTATCTACTAGTATCTATCTATAATTTGCTTTATGCTAAGTCATACTTATAAACTGTTTTACTATGCACTTTGCTTTTTATAGAAGCTTCATCAAAATCTATCAAGCAGTATGAAAAATCGAAATGTAAAGCACCAAAAAGATCATGCTTTGTATTTTACTGGCTTGTAATAGGAATAATTTAGCCTTTTTTTATAAGACTGATAGGTAGGCTTTTCTCAGGGAATTATACTTCAGATTAACTCTGTAATGTAATTTTCTAAATAACATAGACATCTTCGATTTTTTCTATTCATATAGTTTAATTTTCAGCAAAATTACCCTAAGCAAATATAAATCATCCTGCTACTATCAAGTTCTGCTAGTTTTAAAACTACTGCTTAATTTCTAAAGGTCAAGTCTAAAGTTCCACATGAATTCCCTCTCCTGTAGGTTGCATAAAGCTGGCAGACAAAATTTAGGTTTGGTAGTTAATTTGCTTTTAAGAAACTTAATGAAGTTTCTCTTAGCTTTTGCTATTTTCAGCATTCCCAATATTAGGGTTATCCAGTTATAAACTAGTACTTAATTACTCTTATTCAAATTTTGGTTACTAGTAAATGGTAGCAAAAGGGCCTAACTCTTCAAATATATCTTAAGAAACATAACATAACTATAAATTCTTAGCTGAAGGAGTTAAAAGTTAAAGCTAAAGTTCTTTGAAATTAAAAGGCACTGCCATTTATTTAAGAGATACAAAGATAAGCTAAGGGAGTATTCATTAAGATGATATCTTTATTATGATTTATTTAAAGTATCCTTTTAATACCTTCTTATCTTATTCTATGCTAATAGTATATTTATATACCAAGGACTTAATTATATGCCCTATCAAAAACCATTCTGTTAATTAAGTTAAGATTGAGTTTAGTTGCTTACACTGAATCTAAGATAATTAAAATTATCCGCTGAATAAGCAATCTAATTTACTAAGCCAGCTTTACTTTGTCCATTAGTTTGTTATAGCATTTTCCTTAGTAATATTATAATCTGGGTAATACAAACTTAGCAATATATGACTATAATACTAGAATGCTTAAACAAATACTATCTTTTAATTTCTAATTTATCCAAAGGGAGTAAATTAGGGTATAGAGTAACATTCATCTAATAATTATCTTATTGTTACGCTAAATATTAATTAGATAGCTGATTATATCTAAGATAATATTTTAGTAAGCAGTCCCAAATATTGAACTTGTCTTATTACTTAATCCCTTTAAAAAGTCCAATTAATATTATAAGCTATAGCCAACTATAAAACTTAACTACTAATCACTCTTTTAAATAGCTTTGGTATATTTATTACAATTTAATAAGCTTCTTTAAAAGATTATTTTAACCTTCTTAGAATTTTAATTATTGGTACTAAAAAGCAACTTAAAATATAAAGGGAGTGTGAAATATATGTTATGGATGAGTAGAACTTATGTAGGTGCGTCCTAAAATTACCTCCTTGTAGAAGTCTAATACACATCAGTATAGCATAAATTGGGTATAATTTAAAGGAAGTATCATAAACTATGCCTATAAAGTCTATCAGAGATTATCATAGTTGAATGATAAATTCCAGAGAAATATTAAGAAATAAATAATCTCCTTTAACAGCATAAGTATACATTTACTAATTATTAGATGTATTTCAATATTATTTCCCTTATAATTTCTATTATTTTATCGCTTTAAATATGGAATCTTTTATACTAACGTTATAAAACTATCTTTATCTGAGAGTTTTAAACTTTAGTCTTCTTAGCTAGAGGAATTATTACTTAGCTTTATAAATCTAAGAAGACTAATTTTAGTATATAATCTGATTAGCTACTGCCTCTATTTTGCTTGTTACTAGTGTAGCTATACTTAGTAAGATACTTTGAATATTCTTATTATAGCAATAAGTATATATTAGTATCTCAGATGAAAGACTTTTATCACCTAGTATATAAGATATATAGTAACTATCTAATATACATTCCTTTTCAAGCAGCAAGTTAATTTAGTAAGAGAAAATACCATACTATAATATACTAGTTACTCTATAAGTTTACATATTCTAAATCTAAGCGAAATGACTGCTTATCTTAAGATTATCTATACAAAAATAGCATCTATATGTATAGCAGGTAATGGATTACAAATATTAATAAATTAGGTAAATATAATCATTGCTAACCTATAAAATCCTTAAGTCAAATAATGTTTACTTAATATAATTAGATCAAAATCATTTTTATACTTTTATAAGATATTTAAGATTTAACCATATGCTAAATTAACAGTTTCTATATCAGATAGTAATAAAGTATGCTTAATGTAAATGATTGAATAGTAAGTATCTACAATCATAGTAAAATTCTTTCTTCTATTTGAGTTTTCTTTCCCTTGGCTCCTAAAGATTTTCTCAAATATACTAGTAAATAATCAAAAATGAAAACCACTAAAATGTGTCTTCACTTATGTATTGTACGAAGGTGAAAAAGAATCTAGCAGTTAATGTGAGTTTAAAATATTTTCCACATAAAAAGACACTATAGAAACTCATCTAGAGATCTTTACTAAAAATTTTTATTTGAAAAATAGCTCATTTCGGTAGTAAGAAGAGTAAAAGTTCTTTAGAGGGCTGATTTTTTGAAGATTTAATTTTGTACTTTTTCAAAAAGCATCTTTCATCAATTCCTGTAGTTTCATGTTAAGAAAAATTTTTATTTTTTCCAACATATCGAAATCTTCTAATCGAAAGTTTTTTTAATTCTCTGAAAACGTTTTTGTTGCATCTGCTTAATTCTAATCTAATAAGTTTCAGTTTTCTCAGCCTGTGATTTGTAGTTAGTGAATTTATTACTTTTCTTAAGCTAATTGGAATAAACCTTTCATAGCTTTGTAGATGTTTTTTAATTTTCCCAGTTTATTCCTCTTGATTTAGCAGTTCCTATAGCTTCCTTTTCAAGTGCTCTTTCCAATACTTCCATAATTACATATACCTAATCATCATATGCTTGTTCAATGAATATTACTTTCATGTACCTTAGAATAGAGAATTAAAATACTGACTCTACTAATACTGCTTATATATGTGAAAATAGTAAATTTTCAATGGAAATTAGTTCAAGAAAATTTTCTGAAGATTACTCAGGTTAAAGCACTCCAAATAAGCAAAGTACTACTTAAAAAGAATTTTAAGAATGAATTGATTGAAAAGCTTTGCATATCATCTCTACTTGACTTAGATTAAGTAAAATGTCCCAATCTATATCAGAAAGAAAAAAGCGCGAAAGAATAAAATAGAGAATGTTAACATATCTGCAATTTTATAACTTATTAAATTAATTAGCTAGCAACAATGACCTCCAGGTACTTAAGCAATTGTAAAGCTTAAAAATATATTTATTAAATTAACCTTTTAATGCTATAATTGGCTATTCTAATTTGTTTTACCAATATTTATTTATATGAGTTCTTATCTTTTCTTAGCCTCTATTTTATTAAATTTTTCACCTTTTACGACCTTTGTAAAATTATATTTCAGTAGATAGTGAGAAATAATTTAAGTCTGAAATATGGAGATCTTCCAGTTTTTGCTTGTGCAAGAACTAATTATATTGAGATAATAAGAGTGAGCTATCTTCTAATAACAGCTTTAATCCATAATAATATCTATTTACCATTGGAATTCTATCTTTATATTTATGTTATTAGTAAAAAAGCATATATAGTCATTTTTCTAGCGATATAAAAGTATTTCATCTTAAAAGGAAAGCTTATATAACTATCTAAGCTCTTTAAATTGTCTTTATTTAATTTAAAGGATTTTAGTCTTATTAAAGTTTCTATAGTTTAAGTAGCTAACTGTTAGTAATCAACCAGCCTTTGAGATTCATTAAAAGGATATAATTTATAGATGTTTATATGTAGCTTATTTATGAATAACTAATCTAACACCTATTGGTATCACAAATATAGCTTTACCAGCTTAAGAGATTAAGAATTATAAGCTTATTTTATTAATTGGAACAAAAGGATTTAAAGTATCTGTTAAGATTATAATGGTTAAGTTTGAACCATTTGCTAGGGCTATGCTACCTCACTTGCTTTTTTTTGTTGATCATGCTTTTAAAGTTCTTAAAGTTCTTAAGTAACAACTTTATCTATTTCTTAAGCAACTTAGTTTAATCCCGTAGCGAAATCTGGAGTAACCTCTCTACTTTCTTAAATTATAGCACAACAGTGACAGAAGCAGTGAGTAAAGCAGTCTTCACAAAAATTACCTTTTATCTAAAAATGCTTTCTCACCTTCCATCTGTTTATAGGATAACAGGGACAGGGGAAAAAGCATGCTAAGCAGCATCGTAAGCTGGCATTTTACCCTGGAATAAATTTGAAAGTAGCTAGCGTAAACGAGCAGCTCGCCCAGTAAGGGCAGCAAACATAGCAACAGACATACTATTTTCTCGAGCAACAACTCAGGAGACTATGCTTTCAATGTTTATCACCCATATTTTTATAATTTTTACCTAAAATAAATGAAAGCAGTTGCATTCATTTTCTAAGCAAACTAGGAAAGATTCCTAAACTTAATAACTGATTATACTGATTAAGATTTCTAATATCATATAGATTTATAGGAAAAATAGCTTTATGCCTTAGAATAACTATCACCTATACCTTCTATATACTTTACAGCTATTATTTATACAATTATTGTCTTACTATCAAAATTAAGTAATAAAAAATTATTAGATGCTTCTCTTTTTTCTTCAAGTAAGCATATTTAATATGCAAATTTATTTTTTAAGAATTAAATTGATTAAATCTTTAAGAACAGTTATTATGGAAATTTTTAATAGTCATTATTATACTTTACAAGTTAAAAAATCACCATTTCTAATGGCATTTTAAAAGCTTTAAGTGATTTATTCTAATGAAAGAATAATAGATAATTCAGATTACAGTTTAGATAGTAAGTTATTATTATATAAAGTAGAGTGTATAACTATAATACCAAATTGATTAATATACTGCTATTTTCTAGTTATTTAGTCGACAATAAGTACTTTCATTATATAGATATTCCCTCTGCTCCTATTTTTCATGCAGGTTTATATTTATCATTTGAAATTTAATGATATCCTCATAATTTCCTCCATTACCTCTGTCTACTTAACTTATTCACTACTCTTTACCTTAATAAAATTCTAAGCTTATATAAAGTCTAAATTATTCCCAATATTTAGATGCTTATACTATAACTTAAGTAGCTATTCTAAATAGACTTTAAATAAGGATTTCTAATTCTACAGTATACAATTTTAATTCCTTTTTTTATTACAAATAAGTTAACTTTTTATGCTTTATAGCCTATCTAATCATCTACTTCTTTTAGAATTGTCTTCTAAAACCTCCCTTAACTAATTTAGTATATGCTAAATAAATTTTTACCTATTCAAGTAGAATTTTAGTTAGAAGGGATCAATCGCTAATTTTTATGCATTTTTCCCAGTTTGTTTCGAAGTTAGTATAAAGCTAAATGCAAATGCCTTAAAGTTAGCTCTAATCAAAAATAAAGCGATAACTAGAAATTTAATAGAAGATGCCTTAAGAAAAGAGCTCAAATCTCTTAAAGCTGCAGTAAATACTTGGATTCTAAGAGAATAGCTAGTTACTTATACTAGACTAAGCTATTCTCGTATTTACTCTAAATAAAGTATAAATAATCATAGCTATATTTAAATCCTATTTAACTAAAGCCTCTTAAAACTATTAGTCTAAATTTATCAGTATTTACTCTTATAATTAAACCATCTAAAATCAGCTTAAGCAGTTTATAGTCTAATATCAGCTATTTTTAATTTTAAACTCTTAATTTATTATTTCTTTCAGAATATGGTATAAAGGTATTTGAATGAACTAGTTTAAAAATATGAATATATATTTAAATAACCTTAAGCATTTATTGAGCATGCAATATAGTAATGTACCAGATATAAGGAATTCTTTAGACAAGATATTATTAAGTTCTATTATATTACCTATACTATTTAAATACCTTTTATGATAAAGAAATTAATTTTATTACTAAGATCTAATTTCTCTAGAAGCAGTAGTTCTGAAATAGAGAGATACCCAAATAAATAGCTTGCTTAGAAACTTGAAAATACTGAAAAGGAAAGGATAAATAAAGCGAATATACTAATTACATATCCTAGTAGAGCTAATACGAACCTTAAATAGAAACTCAGGTTGGTTCTAAAAATAGATTAAAGGGATAATAAAACTAGTTCTAGAATATAGAAATATTAACTGTTTAATACTTCAACTAATAGATATTTGTTACTATCATACTGGAGACTTAAACTTTATGCATCTACTGCATTTATTACTTTCTTGGTTTTAAGTAGCTCCTTTAATATCTTTATTAGCATATTGTATGTAATAAGGTTATATTCTCTTTCGATTAAAACAACTTAAACTTGTAATTGATAAAAGATAATAAGCTAAGCAAGATATAAATATTAAAGTGCAATAAATTAAAGGAAAATTTACCAAGTTTCAGTTATAAAAATGGGTTAATGTGAATGCATTTCAAGAAATGAGGAAACTAAAAATGAAAAGGCAGAAAATTAAGAAACTACTTAGGCTCAATAGTAGCAAAAAAGTAAATTAACGCTTCCAACTTCTACACTGATTATGAAAAATAATAGTGGATTTGACAGATGCTATACTTTATGTGATGGAAACATCTAAAAGCAAGATAATAGTAAAGCCTCTATTAAAGTAAAGTCAATTAAAGAAAACACTTACTGGAACGCTTTTATTATATAATAGTCAAATTTTAAAGCCTTTTCTGATTCATGGCATGAATTTAACTTTCTGAAGAAAATTGAACATCCCAATATTCTATAGGTGAAAGAGTGATTTGAAGAATCTGAATACGCTTATTTGATATATGAGTGGTGTGAAAGTGATTTGTAGAAGGAAATTGAAAATAGAAGAAAAAATAATAGCTAGTTTAGTGAGTAAGAAATCTTTGAAGTAGCTCTTCAGTTATTATAAGCTACCAATAAATGTCATTCCAATAAAATCATTCATAAGAAGATCACTCCATCAAATATTCTTTTGGTTAAAGAAGGAAATATTTCTCAAATCAGATTAACTCATATGACGGAGATATAGTATCAAACATATAAAAGAAGTAATTCCTTAGAGGAATAGTAACTATAATATGATTATACAGCTCCGGAAGCAATTTTGGGCTAGGAATATTCTACAAAATATGATTCATGGTCAATAGGAGTAGTTTTATTCCACATGTAGTTTAACTTTCATCCTCTTATCAAAATTAAAGATAAGCAAAACTTGACCTATGCTTAATTGAGTGACTACAATATAGTTCAAACATATTAATATCACAAGAAAATGTCGATAGGAATGATGGATCTATTGCAAAGTCTTTTATGAATTAATCAATAAAAGAGATTGACTCCTAAAGAGGTACTTTAATAGATTTAATGCTTGAAGGAAGTGCATTAAGATCAGATATGTACTAATTAAATGGAAAGATTAACGTAAAATATTGAAAAATTTGGTTCTTTGTCAGAAATATGCAAATTCTTATCTTCTTATTTGGTTCACAGAATTCCAGAAGCAAGTAAGAAAGTAGAACTAGAAAGAATTTTTAGAAGCATGGATAAAAATGGAGATGGCAAAATTAGTAAATCTGAGTTCATTTAGTCATTCTAAAACTTTAGCCCTAACAATGAAAAGAAAAGTAGTGAATGAGCTAAAGCTTATTTTAGCTAAATTGATGTTGATAACAATGGATACATCTCCTATCAAGGTAATCTATAACTCAGAATTTATTACTTCATGCACATTTCCTGATACTAATGTAGACAATCAAATCTTAACTCTATTTTAGCTATTCGATTCCGTAACTTTTTTATTTAGAAAAAAAGAGGATATTTCACTGAAAAAGATTTGATTTAGAAACTTAACGTCAAGGATAGCGAAAACATACAATTTTTTTAGAACGCATTTAAAGAAATAAACTAGAGCAAATCTGGGAAAGTAACTTTAAAGGAACTAAAAGAGTTTTTCATGAATGCTTAGAAAAGCGACTGACTCTATCTTTAATTAATAGAAAGATAAATTTACTACCTTTTACTTTACATAATGGAACTCCAGTATGTAATAAATTACCTTAAAGATCTTACCCTAAATATATTTATAATTAGGCTCTTTATTAGACAAGTTATACTAAGTAATAATAATCTTGAAATTCTTACATATATAACCAATATTTAATTTCATACCCTTAAGAAGAAGAATAATTTGACTATTCATTAAGTAAATACAAGATAAGAAAATATTATTTCATTAGTATGAAAAATCAAATAAGTAGGGTAACTATATTTGTCTAGTCTATCCATCTCATGGCTAACTTAGAGAGAATTAGTTAGCTTATTTAAGAAAGTAGAACAAAGTTTTTGCTAAAGGAATGAATCTATTCATTTTATTTTGATCATATTTCTTACTATTTATCTCTTGATTTAATTATTCTATCTAACCTAAGTACATTCAATAAGTAATTACGAAACTTTATCTATGTACTGCAATTTAATAGCTAATACTATAATTGATGGACATATAAAAATATAAAAAATTCCCTTTTGCAATCACAAGAAAAATGAAAAGTTTGTAAGAATATTTAGCCAGAAATTTTTGTATTAAGATGCTTTAGAAGTTATTCTGAACTAATTTGCTAATAGACCTATTATGATATTCTTTTAAACATCACTAATTTTTTGTAATTAGTGGTATAAAAAGAATGTAACGGAAAATAATAAAAGGATTCTCTCAAATCATAAAGAAAAATGTACAAAATTAATAGTAAAAATAAGTCAAAAGTTGTATTATAAACTGAGATTGCTACCTCTGAAATAATAATGCTAAATAGTGTTGAATTTAGTTTAAAAAAGCAAATTATTAAAAAGAATAACAAAATTAAAATTGTAATTCAACAAGAAAAATGAAATTGACTTAATTTTAGGTTCGTTATAAGGAAAACTTAATTTCTTCTGAAATACATAATCAGTAAATCAGTAAAATATCTCCTAGATTCAAATAGTTAAGGGATGAAATAAATGTTTAATATCTAAGTAGTCATTATTTAAAAACTTAAGTCGGACTGTAAACTTAAAAAATTGATAAAATGCAAAATAGGAAGTAAAAATCAAAAAAATATCTGAAAAAGAAAGGATGCTAATTCTATGGATCTTAGCAATATCTCTAAGAAAGCATCTAAAATTATTGTAGCTCATAGATTAATACTAAAAGACATAAAAAATAACTAAATATAAGAATTTAAAGCTGGATAAATATCAGAAATAATAAAGAAAGACCTTTAGCAATGGAAAGTACTTAAGAGTAAAAGGATATTGCTTATGATAGAAGGATAATTCTCGACAAAATTAAAATAAAATACTTATAAAAAAAAGTAACCAAGATATCTAAAATTTTTTATTTACTTTACATGCGCTGAAAATAGATGGGAAGAAGATGAAATATTCTCAACAGCAATTTTTTTAATTCTCTATATATCATAAAAGATATGAAATGCTAGTCTAAGTAAAAATATTATTTCCTCTTAATTACATTAGAAAGAACTAATAATGAAAAAAGGTTTTAAAATAATATCATATAATGCATATCAATAGCAAAGATAAAAGTATGTAGTGTATTTGAATATAAGGAATTAAATTATTCAAGCTGGATTTTATTCTTAAGATGGTAGAGATAAAATACTGGAACATTAGAAAGGTTGTAAGTATGAGATTTAAGCTCAGTTAAATATTCCTATTATATACATAAATATTAAGTTTAAATACTAGAAGCTTACACTAATTCTATAGAATTATTTATTAATAAACTAATATTTGTAAATCTAATTTAAAAAGGAAAGCTAGATTAAATAATCTATCTAATAATTTTATGTTCTAAACTGTAATAAAAATCTAGTAATAATACTATGAAAGAAAGACTGCTAATATAGCAATATTTTATAATTAAAGACATCCTTAAAATTAGGATATAATTTTAAAACTAGCACACTAAATATTGCTTTAGTTTATCTTAGGAATCAAGTGATAAAAAGATGGAAATTAAAAGACTACTAGATTGCTCTAAGTACTTTTAATATTTACTTGCAAGATTTTTCAGCAAACACTTTTCATTTTTTAACTATTTCAGCCATCACTCTACAATCTAAATTTCGAATAAAACTTCTGCAACTCCTTTTAGTAGTTGAATCTGAACCTAAGTTTAAATACTTTCTATCGAGAGTTGAAAGCTTAAATAAGAGGTTATATTAAAAATTGCCAGAGTAAAAACTACTAAAGATGATATTTCATAGGAATGAGAAAATAGTCAATTTAAGATCTTATTAATTACACTAAAGAAATATTGATAATAATCTACCTAAGTAATTAATTATTTTGGCTGTTTAGTAGTTAAATATATATGCATTTGCTATATATAAAAAAAATAAAATAATCCTTACATTTCTTAATAAAAACCTTAATTATTCAGTATTACATTACTTTTTAGGAATTTTTTCTTCCTAAGGAGATTTATAAATGACAGGTTCATTTATCATTTAATCATATCTAAAGATATCATGCAATGCTTAGATATAAATAGGGGTATAAAATAGATGTGATAGATATTTATTTTTGTGAGTAAAGAGAAACAGATTTATATTAAATGAGTCCTCAGAAGTTTTTCTTAGTTTTGAGCATACTTGGAGCAGTGTGTATTTCGTTGTATTCTTAGATAAGAGCACAACAGTTGCAAAATAAATGTGGAATCAAATCTTATATGAAATTACCCTCTATCGAATAATTTTCTCTAATAGTCCCTCTATTCCAAGCATGGCCTAAGCAAGGTAAAAAACACGCAGCAAGTGATCTAAATACTCCAGTTTCACTGTCTTACAAACTTTGGAAATTTTAATATGTAACATAGCATGAAGTGCAAGGATAGCAACAAACTAAGCAGCAAGTTAATTTTTATTGGCTTAAACATCCAAACAATGGATATTTCCAACCTTTCTCCATTTTATTATTAATAATAAACTACTGTTAGTTATTATCAAAATAGAGCCAAATAAAAAATCCCTTCTGCAAATTATTATCTCAAATAAAAATGCACTCAAGTAAAGTGAAAGTTAAATCATTAGATTGGCTTAGATACAAACTCTAAAGCTTGTTTATTATAAAACTGAAAAGGAAAGATCATTAAAATAAAAATAGGACTTTCAAAATACTTTTGTGTGCAGAGTATTAAAATGCTGTAATCTGATAGTTTTGGCTTTAAACTATCTTAATATTTTTTTAAGCTCCTAGTTGTAAAAATAATAAATTACTTATAATATCTAAAAGAACAAGTACTACATTTAATAAAATATTGAAATTATAACTATTTTAATATCAAGCTAAAAGTAATCGCTCATATCTTCTTAAATAGAATTGGGCTATTATATTCGAGTATAAACTTAAAGCAGCAGTTTATTTATACTATGCAATCTTTAAATTTTAGTTTCATTTTATTCGAGAATTTCGGGCTAAAATTGACTTCTCTTTTTATTAATTCAGTTTTATGTTAATTTTGATTTTTAAGCTTAAAGTTTAGCAAGATTACAATAATTTAAGACTTTTAGAGATAGAGATTATAAGAGATATTAATATTAGCTAAACCTAAACTTAGCTTTGCTTTGTTTATTAAAGCAAATTAGATAAACTACTTACTTTTTAGTTCTTACTAAAATAATTCAAGTTTAATTTTGTTCTCAATTATAAAGTATAAATGAGGTATAGTTCTTTGGCTTTTAAGCTAGATTAAAGATACTTTATAGTATGAGAAATGAATAAGTTAGAGTTAAATCATATGGGTAAATTAAAAGTTTAATTAAGGTTTAAATTATTATTTATTCTCTCAATACATGTCCATTCCTCCTGATGGAAGAGGAGAAGCCTTTTCTTTTTCTGGAAGTGATACGATCATTGCTTCAGTTGTAGTCATCAAAGCGGCTACACTTGCTGCATCTTCTAAAGCAGTCCTTACTACTTTTGTTGGATCAACAATTCCAGCTTCAATCATATTAACAAATCTATGCTCTAATGCATCGTATCCAATATTTCTGTCATTTCTTTCTAGAAGCTATTCAACAACTGTTACGCCATCTTTTCCAGCGTTTTCTACTATTGTTTGAATTGGAACTCTGCATGCTACCTCAACCATTTTCACTCCAATTTATTCATCAAAATCTAAGCTTTTTCTCAATTCTTTAAGAACTAATGAAGCGTAAAGTAATGCTGATCCTCCTCCTGGAACAATTCCTTCTTAAATGGCTGCTCTTGTAGCATTTAAAGCATCAACAACTCTGTCCTTAACTTCTCCTTATTCAGTTTCACTTCCTCCTCCTACTTTAATTACTCCGATTCCACCTGTTAATTTTCCTAATCTCTCTTATAGTTTTTCTTTGTCATATTCAGAAGTTACTTGCTCCATTTATTTTCTAATTTAATCAACTCTTTCATTTAGAGCTTGCTTTTCTCCAAAGCCATGCATAATTAAAGTATCGTCCTTTGTAATTTCAATCGTTCTTGCTTATCCAAGAACTTATTCTGGAAGACTTTATTCTAAATTAAGGCCAATTTCATCGCTAATTACTTATCCACCTGTAAGAACTGCAATATCACTCAATAGATTTTTTCTATTATCTCCAAAGCCAGGACATTTAACTGCGCATATTTTAAGACCAACTCTCAGCTTATTGACTACTAAATTAGCCAAAGCTTCTGATTCAATATCATCAGCAATGATTAGTAGTGGTTTACTAGTCTTAATTGAATGTTCAAGATGCTAAACAATATGCTAAATGTTAGTTATCTTTTTATCAGTAATTAAGATCAAAGAATTTTCCAGAGAGCATTTTTATGTTTTTGCATCTGTTACAAAGTATGGAGAAATGAACCCTCTATCGAATTTTAAGCCTTCTACAATCTCTAATTCGTTGTGGAGTGTTTTTCCATCTTAAATAGTTAGAGTGCCATCCTTTCCGACCTTTTCAATGGCACCAGCTAATAATTCACCTATTTCATGGTCGCCATTTGCACTGATTGTAGCAACTTGCTTAATGCTATTTCTATCTCCTACTTTAATAGTCATTCCTCTGAGCTATTCTACAACTTTTTCAACAGCCTTATTTATTCCTCTTCTAATTCCCATTGAATTTACTCCTGCAGCCACTGATTTGCATCCTTCTTAAAATATAGCTCTAGTAAGAACAGCAGCTGTGGTTGTTCCATCTCCTGCAATTTCATTAGTTCTCTGACTAACTTATCTAGTTAGCAAAGCTCCAATATTTATGTATCTGTCAGCAAATTCAATTTCTTTAGCTACAGTAACTCCATCCTTTGTGACTTTTGGACTTCCAAACTATCTATCAATAACGACATTTCTTCCTCTAGGTCCAAGTGTAACTTAAACAGCATCCGTAAGTTTATTGCATCCTTCAAGCATCAAAGATCTAGCTTCACGTCCGAACTTGATATCTTTGCCTGCAAAGTTTCTCTGTGGATTTTTCATCAAACCTGCGAATGCTCGTTTGAACATCTTTTATAATATTTCGTACAAAAAACTTTCAAAAAAGCTTGAATTAAACATCTAATATACACAAAAAGCATCTTTTAATTATTTAAACACGCTCCTTTGCTACCTTATTCATACTCAATATCCATATTCCTTAATATGCTACCTTCATTTCTACTCTAGTGTTATCTTTACTCTTCTGTCTTTAATAATATTCTAAACTATTTATTTTACAGCTTTCTGGTATTTGGCTTCCTTTATGAGGAGTTAAGTTTCTACTTTTTAATCTTAAGAAAATAAATAAATCATAAGGATAAAAGAACTTAGCAGGGTTATAAAGTTGAATTAAGTTAAAGAGAGTGAAGCATAGTGTAATGATGCTCCATAGCAATGAGTGAAGTAAATTTGAGTATAAAGAAACTAGATTTAAATATAAAAATGGGATTAAAATAGTAAAGGATATAACTAAAAAACGCTATATGCTTATATTATTATTGGCTATTTGACATATATTTGATTAAACTTAATGGCGAAATACTTTAAGGAATATGTTAAGAAGAACTTTACTCCTGTAAGGGAAGTTATGGAAGAGTTAGAGAAAAGCCAGGAGTTTGAAGTATCACAAGTGGAGTAAAATTAAGAAACGTCGGAGTTGTTCAGAAATCTGAAACAGTTGAATGTCTAGACTTTGAAGAAACTGGATCTTGAGATAAATTATAAATTTGGTATTTTTAAGAGTATGATAAATAGGTTTTTTAATGCATAAATACTAGAAGATAAAGAACTAGTACAACCCTTAGCTATGAATGAATCTTTAATGAAGAAATCTTCATTAAAGAGATTCTAAATTTAAGAATTATAAGAAAGAATCTCTGATTTATATAAATATGCTTTCTGCTTTCTTGTACTTAGCTACTCAAACAAATCAATGCATCAGACTTTTATTGACTTCTATACAAGATTTGACAAAAATCAATCAGGAGTTTGGTAGAAATAGGATCTATCTAATTTTCTAGAATTCATAGCAAAGGAAAATGATTTTGGCGAGGAAAAAGGATGGTACTTCCTGCATGAAATAGGAATGAAGGAATAGATGAGTATTGATTTTTTAATTGAAAAGGACTAAGAACTAATATTTGACCTTGAGGTTGTAGAAGAAGCTTTTGAAAGGTTATAGAAAAGTGAGAAAAGTTAAAACGTATAGTAGAAACCTTCGGATTACATACACTTCTAAACTTTTCTGCCTTTCTTACTGGCATTTTCTATAGACTATGAAATAAAATAGATTTTCAAGCGAAGAGTTCTTTATTAGTAAATAAGAGAGTCACTAGTGTAGTGTGTGGGAAAGCTAAGGAATAAAAATCTAAACTATAGGAAAATAGAAGAAATATTAGCTCTTTTTATATCCTAATACTCTGATGTTCTTACTTCTAGACATGCTGACTTGATTCTATCTACTATGTAATAGTGATACAATTTAGACTAAGTAACCAAATTAGAGAATGAGTAGAGGGATTATGATGAAACTCTAGATAAATTAGCTAAAGAATGTTGCATTCACTACAATTGGGCGAAATTAGCATAAGCATAAGAGTAAATTTCAGCAAGTTCACTGATTAATGAGGCATTAAAGTGAGAATGTGCAATTAATTGCCATAGACTAAGCTTTACGATATAACTATCAGAAATGAAGAAAATCATACCTAGTTTTGAATAATCGGAGATTACTGAGTTTGACGAGAAACAGTTGGTAACAATAACTCATGCTAAGCTTAAGTGTTATATGCAGCTACTATATCTACAATAATACAAAACAATAGTTAGCAAATTTAAGGAATAATTCATTATACTCAGTTAAATAATTAAAGAAGAAGGAACTAATGGAATGAATTAAAAAGATCTATATGAAATAACATCTGATACATTAAAGAAAGAACTGGATAAATTTAAATAGCAAACAGCTAATAGTTCTAAAATTGAAGAAAGTAATCAAAGGAATTCCATAGATATTGCTACTTAAAACTATCAGAATGTTGAAGATCTAATTAAGGCAAAAAGAACTTAATCAGAGGAATTCGATTAAGTTAATGAATCAACTTATAAATTGGAAAGCATGAAATTAATATAACCTTAAAAAACTGAATTAAAACAGCTGAACAACTTATTTTAAAAACTGTAGGTAAAGGAGAAATATGAAGAATGGAAACAAAAAAAGGTTAAGATTAGTTAGTAAAAAAAAGAATTTTTGGAAAAGTAAAAAGAATTTGAGGACATTAAATATTAATTTTAGAAACAAAAAGCGGAATTAAAAAGAAATAAAAACAACAAGACAAAGAAATGAAAAACGGAGGTTAATATAAAAGATTTTGAAGAAGAAAGTTCTGTTGAGATGGAAAAAGAAGTATCAGATAATTAAATTCTTATTGTCCCTGATATTCTCTTTGTACCAACAGAAAAATATATGGAAATACTCAATAAAAAAACTGGAACTTGCTCATGCAGTTACTGCCTTGTTTTTTGAACTTGTACATTTATCGTATATTTTATTTATAAAATTAATTTAATTTGTATTTCTTTCTCTATAGCACTTTTCTCTTATTTAACGAATATAAAAATTAAGTCAGAATTAAGGTATAAAGAAATTCAAGTAATTTATTATTTAATGAAGTAAGTGACTTTATTACAGAACTTTAACTTTGTTTCCATTTCATTTCTTGTTAGAAACTAAAACTTACATAGTAGTCATAGTTTTCGTTCCGAAAGAAAACTTATAGATATATAAATTGGATAAGCTCCAAAGCAAGGGAAAGTTCTATATAGTTGAGTATTAGAAAATTAATTTTAAAATATTCAATATTTCTTTACAACCAACTATAACCAGCTACTAGTAGAGCCTTTTTCTTTCTTTACTAGCATATAATAAATATAAATTTAAAGACCTTAAATCTAATCCATTATAAATGATTTAAACAGCAATATTAATATTATAACGTTTACTAGAACTTAAATACTAATTAATTGAATAGGTAATATTTTGCGCTTTGTATATAATAATTAGGATAAGCATAATAATACTTTAGTTTGAAGCTTATTTCATTTAATTGTTTTAAACTAAGTATGAAATAGTGTTTTTGTTTAGACTGGATATAGTAAATAAATCTGTTTTATTAGGTTATTCTTTAATTGTTGCTGCTAGGATGTAAATTTTTATCAGTATAGCTCATATTTTAATGTCTTGATACCTTACAAATTTTAAGGAGATAAGACAGATGATTGATTTTAAAGTTAAGCCAAAGAATATTTATCTAGTTATTTAAATTAAAGGTTTTAAGTTTTTCACTTGATATCCTTTCTCTATAGAGCTGGAGGAAGACTTTGCTTCAATTTTTCAGCTTTTGTTGGATCATCAATGACGAGAGTATACAAATACTTAGCGCAACGCAACTTGAATTTTGTCACATTGTTACCGCATTTCTTTATGCGTACTGATCTGGCTGAAGCTTTTGACTTGCTATCGCCCCTTGCCTTCTGGATGAACAAACGGATATCCTTAATTTGTTTGGGCTGAATAAAATTCTTACCATTTTACTTTATGAAAATAATTGTTAAACTCTATAAATCAAAGCTTATATCATATATCCATAACTATAAAAAATGCTGGCTTCAACTTATATAGCCATCTTACATTATCATATGCATCTAACCTTTTTCATCTATCCTAACTTATATAACACCAATAGCTTTATAAAGATTATCCATATAAAAAAGATTAAATTAATTTATTATAAAAGAACCATCTAGGGTTATATAACAATTGATCTCAATACCAATACTATACTTAAAATGAGAAAGCTAGCTAGCTATAAAAGGATGATAATTATTAAAGAACTTAATTATAAAGTATTTTGATTATTAGTTGTCTAGCATAATTTTATTAAATTAAAAGCATTCTTAATACTTCTATATCTATCAAGAACCATTTTAAAATCTATCTTTCCTTTAGTTATCTCAAAATACATCCTACTTACTTATTTTTATTAAGCCAATTAGTATTCTTTCATACACTATGGTTTATATTTGGCTTTTAGTTCCTCGAAATATCCATGATTCCACAATTTGAATGCTAGATCCTAAATTAAATTCTTCTTTGAATTAAGTTTCTAAATTAGCTCTGATAAGTAAAGTTCACTTCTTTAACCTGAATTTACACTAAGATAATCAGTTTTGCTATAGTTTACAAGTAAAGCATTTACTTTATACTTATAGAGTCAATAGTACTTTAGTACTACCTATATGGGCTTTATATTTAGCATCTTCCAGTTGAATCTAAAGAAGTTCTATGCTGTGTAGCTTGTTTCTTTATAAATGAATATTATACTTACAGATGGTAAAGGGCATAGTTGATAGAAAAGAGTATTGATATAAGTTTGATTGATTTACATAACTAAAGCATCAATTAAATCTTAAACAAAGTTCTTAGAGATACTACTCATGCACCTTTCTGAAGCTAAATATCTTTTACTGGCTTGCTATTAATTTGTTAGCATTTGTTAGAATCTAATGAAGATCCACACTTTCAGGCTTAAGCAAAGTTTGAAGACATTCTGCAAATTCGCTTTAAAGGATGACTTCTTTCTAAGTCAATAGATATGAAACGCAAACATAGTTAAAGAATTCAAATCTTCTTGGATCTGAAAATAACGAATCTCACAATCTTAAAACATCAGGTAAAGAAAATTCTTAGGTTAGCAAAAGTAAACTTCACTTTAAGGCATAGAAATTAGGATTCACTTGAATTTTCTCTAAATACTCTCATGTTTCAAAATCAACCTTTTTAAGGAGTTAATTAATTTGCTATACTTTAGACTTTATACCTACATTTGAATAGTCCAAAGATCTACAAAATGAATCTCTTAATTCTGACATTAAATTTTAAAAGCAATAAAACGTATCAGGTTCAGCATGGGCGAAGTTGGACGTTTTATCTGAGGCAAAGCAGTAATAAATGGGAGCAAGAAGTTCATTCATTCCTTACACGTATTTAATAGCTTTATTTAGCTTTGCATAAAGAAACAGAATAGTTTTCAATATATCACTATGCTTCTCTATATTTGCGTTCTTTTCTATCATTTCTTAGTACAAAGTCGCTTAATCTTCTTGAGATAGTTTTTCTTTGATATTTGGAATATCTAACTTAACATTTGGATCAACTGGTTTATAAAAAAAATTCTATTCTCTTCTTGTTCTTTTAACATCTCTTTCAATCTCTTCAAGCAGCTCCTAGTCTTTAAAATATTATTATCACTCACTACTTTGATTTTATGAAAGAGAGTTCTCAAACTTCTGCTCTTCAATAGCAAGTCCGTTTTATTTTTCCATTAGCTGCTATTCTTAAACTGGTTGGTCTTAAAACTAATTAAAATCATTCTTCTAAGAGAGTTCTTTCATTTTGTTAAAGGGTTTTATTAATAAATCTTCTTTTAGTCTATAATAGTTTTCTCGATGTGCTACAAGCACATCTCGTCAAAGAGTAGTGTTTAGAGGTATATATCCTAATAATATTTTCCAACAAAGCGCTCTTAACCCACAATTATCTTCAGGAATTCCAGTAAAGCATAAACTTTAGAGCTTCTAAAGATCTATTTCCCCTTCAACATCCAGACAAGTTAGAATCTGGTGGATTTTGTTTTATATGACTTAAGTTGTTTTCTTCGTATGAGTTTGCTCACAAAGTTCAATAATAAACGGATTGTTTTGGGAACGCATTTCAATTATATAAAGAGTATAATTTAATGTTTTAGTACTTTATAATCAAACCAACTGCTCAAATAAATAAAACTACGTACTAATTTCTAGCTAAGATGCCAGTAATTAGAACTAAAGGAATAACGGCACCAAGTTCTAAGCTATTAAAATTTACTTTACTAATTTATTTATTACTCACTAGCCATCTGTTTTTACAGATTGCATAGAACTATAAAATACTAAGGTACATATTCCCTTCCCTAATACATTACATGCTAAATTAAATCTTTTTATTCCCTTAGTTACTAACTTCGCCAACTACTCAAACCAATCCTTCCTTGCTAAACTTAAAATCTATTAGTTATTACCTGATTCTTAGTAATCAGTGCTATAGCTTGTTTTAAGGAGAGATGTAATAAATTTGATATTTTTATGAGATTCTCTATAAAAATAGCTTTACAGTTTGTTAGTATCTATTAACAGTCTATAATCAGCTTCATATAACTAACTAAATGCTAACAAACTTTAGCTGCTGCTATTCTTATTTTATACTAGAATAAATACTTCAATTCTTATCTTTTCATCCTTATAAATATAGTATCATAAACTTATTCCTAGCTACCTACTTTAATTCTAACAGCAGTATCTCTACTTTAGTAATTAATTTAGAAAGTGAAGGCAATTAAAATATAAAAGACTAAGGATATAGTTAAGAGGGGATAGAATAAGAGATGCAAGTAGATGTAAGTATCACTAGTATAGCAGCATACTAATAGTATTATCAAACCCCATTAAAGGATAGATTACTATTCTATTACTAATTCCATTTATTTAAGCTTGTTTAAATTAATTTGCTTTAGCTCTGCTTTTTATTTCCACTTAGCTGTATATATAAATATTTTGCCTCTAATTGATCTAACACTTAAATGTATGGAATATGTATAAGATATTATAATGCTTTTAATACTCATTCTGACTGCTAGTTATAAGAATAAGCTTTTGTATAGTTTATAAGCTACTTTATTAAGAAGCTTTAAGGCTTAGCAGTAAGAGAAAAAGTTGAAGGTATGGTATGAAGATGGTAAAGGGTTGAATATAAGGTAGAAGAAAATCAAACGTTATTTTAATTAATTTATACATTTGAAATTTGGAAAGAACAATAAAAAACTGAGTTTATTAACTGAAGTATTGCAAAAACAAAATGTCTTCTATGTAGGAGAACAACACCTACGATTAAAACCAAGTCGGAATTTTCGCTCTAATGAATGGAATTTAGAAAACTTGCTAATGATATAATCTTAATCACAAGGAAGTTAAGAGAATTATGAAATTAAACCTAGAACAAAACGAAAGTTCTAGGATATAGCAGTTAGTTTAGAACCAAGTCATCAAATTATTATTTGAAAGAGAAAAGGACTAAAATCATGTTAATGTATAATTAGGAATTAGTATTGAAACTGGTAAAAAAATTAAATTAGAATGGCTTAAGAAAATAGAATTATGTCTATAAAAGGACTCTAAAAGCGACCCAGATTAATTATATCCTTATAAAGAAAAAGAAATTGAGACTTAAACATATGAAAGTGACTATCAACAGATATAAGTGAAATGGTAAGATGCGAGTATTTAAACTGGAATTATAATTAATTAAGATAAAACTAATTAAGATACAAATGAAGATCTAAATTAATAAGCTAAAGTAGATGCATTAGAAAAGCAATCTACTATTAATGAAACAGATTTACATGAAGTAGAAAGCTTCAACACAATTACCTTGCTACATTAGAAAGAGCATAGTAATAATCTAACTGAAGATACGACTGATTCTAACACAAATGATTAACGAGATCTCACTGAAGAGTAATAGAATATAGGTGCTGAATTAACTTTTAGAATATTACAAAATTTAAAGCAAGGACAATCTAAAAAATCCATAAGTGAGGAAATAAACCTTTCATTATAGTAAATAAATATTCTAGTAGCTAAAGCAAGCTTACTGTTTACGCAAAAGCATGCAGAAATTATAAATTCATAAAATAGTTCTCCTTATAGGTTTTATAGGCTGTTTGATTTGTGAATTGCTAGAGATTATTAGAAAAAAATTAAAGATCGGAAAATTAGTAATATTGACAAGTGGATTACTAGAAAAGCTAGCTGGGTTATTTCTGAAATAGGAGGTGGACCTGTTAGTTCTTAGTGAATCTAGACTTTTAAGCATCACTACATCAAAAGTCAAGAAGGAAAAATAAAATAAGATCTCCCCATCCAATTTGTAGAAAATGGATCATTTTTGTACAAAAAGCAGCGAGAAGAAAATGATGAATTTAATTAGGATAAAAAGAAGAAGAAGTAGAGATACATTCCTATTGAGGAAAAATTGGATATCCTTCAGAAGATAGCATAAGATTAAAACTACCTTAAAAAGGAATCTAAATTTGCTGGAAATTAAATTAAAGACTGAAAATATAAAGCTTCGAAGCTCTTTACTTAGATGCATGCAGAATAATTATCAAATGGATATGTTGAAAATTCACTATTTTTGAGAGACGTTGACAGGATGATTCACCAACACTTATTAGCAGATAAGAAAGTAAAAGACTTAGATAAATGACTTTTAACAAAAGCTACTTAAATATCATAGGGTATTGGAATGGAATAAAGCAATGTAGATGGAAGTTGGTTGACGGAATTCAAGAAGGTTTACACAATTAAATGATACTATTTTTTAATTAAAATTAAGTATTTTATTATGATAAACTCCCTTAATAAGCAAACTAAGCCTTCCTAATAGCTTAAAAAATGAATTGCAACCTATATCCAATATAGAATACTTAGATTGAGCTTTTAAGATGAGGAGTATAAAGGACGCTTTAACAATAAAATTAAACAACAAGCTTCTCTAATTAATTGAACTACCAACTCCAAACTTAAATCCATTAGTAATAAAAAACTAATTAAATCTTTGAAAGTTAAATTAGCTATTCTAGGAATAGACTTATTATTTAAAAATTATAAGTTCTTTGTATAAACAACCATCTAAATTTATTCTTAAGCTATTAAATTGAACATTCTATAGATAAAATTTTGCAAAAGAGATCCATAGCAAATGCTTCTATTTGAATCAACTTAGTAAAAAGTAAAACTCCTAGGTTTTTGGTGATTGGAAATATATCTGCTTAATATTATATTTATGATCTAGTAAACTTTATTCTTGAATCTCTATGCTATGATTATATTTATTAAACTAGAGACTTATTTCAAAGACACATAGTTAATTATAAAAATGAGATAGGATTACTATCTCCTAAGATGACAAAATGTTCAATCATTATTTTCTTTTTAAAGATACTAGAAAATTGGCGCTTGAATGAAGAGTCATACTAAATATAATAAAGATATTTGAATTTTTAATTTAGCAGATATCATTTAAAATGACTAAAGTAGCCTTAATAAATCCTTTATAGTTATAATGTATTACTTCTAATTTGATAAGTTCATTCTTAACACTTGCTACTATTATAGCCTTTTATAAATATACTTTAGAAGTAGTTAACATATGAAGATTCTTATAATAATAGTATTTTTGTATTTACTAAGCAGATTAAGCATTACTACTTCACTACATTTCTATGATAATCTACTATGAATTTACCTTGATCAGTTAATGAGGCTTTATTACAAAATATATGACAGACGAAGGATTAAAATTTAATAGGTGATCTTAAATCAATTTTTACTTAGATGACCATTATTCTTCTATAATACAAAATACCATCAAACTACCTTTAATGAAGCAAAGAATCATCCCTTAATATTAGTATCATGCAATTAAAGTAATGTACTTTATTAGTTTAATTAAGCTTAATTAGTAAAGGATACTCCTATTTATATTTAATACCTTTCCTTTCTTTAATAAATGACCCTTCTTTTACAAATTTTAATTTCTTCCTTTTTTTAGTTCTTATACTTCAGAAAAAGCACTTATTTAATTTTCGTATCTTAGAGATATAAAATGAAAAGCTGCAGCGTAATCAATTTACATATCTGAATGAATTTCGATATGTTGGTAGAATTTGCTAAAGTTATAAACTATTGAGATTTAAACTGAGAATAATTAAGACTAAGTTAAATATAGGATAATAGAGTTATAAATAGCATATAGAGATTCCTCTAAGTAAAACAAAGGTTTAAAAAGAAACCTTTTACATTTATATTCTATTTTCTGATTTTAGAACTCACCACACTCGTATTTAAAAGTCAATTTCAGCTTTTGGTTTCTTTTCTTTGCTAAGTTCATATTTTTGCTAGCAAGACAATTTAGTTTATTTAAAGAAAGTTAAAGAAATTAAAATTTTACATTTATCAATGAAAACTAAAAAAGGAAATTAATATCTAAAGTCAGTTATTGTTTAAATAGCCTTCGTAAAATAGAACTCACATATATAGGTTCGGCCATTGCTTCTGGCAGTATTCTCTAGATGTGCTTTAATGAATTTGAGTTTTAAGTGACCATACTAGACTTCTTATTAGTAAGTAACTACATAAGATATATAGCTTGTAAAATTAAGCTTTCACTTCAAAGTATAATTTTAATTCGGATTTATTATCAGTTAGTTCTGGAAAAATATTTATTGTATATAATCATTTGATTATTAAAGCGAAATTAATGGTATTTACTGCTATATATTTATTATTTAATCACGAGTTCCATCATTCAATATTATTTCGTTCCAAAATGCATCCTAATTTATAGGCCTGCATATTCCGAATCCTATGAATATCATTTTTTGATTAAGCGAAAACTATAGCGAGTTACCTAATTCTTCTAATTTTACTCCTTACTCTTTTGTTTCTTAAAAGTTCTAAAACCAAACCATTCTTATTACATCTATGTTGAATTAACTCATTATCTAATATATTTCTTCTTTATTTTTGAAATGTAGTTGGAATATTGCACTTTATAGATCGTTAGAAATTTGAGTAGAGCTATTTTAAACTTATGATTTATAAAAAATGGTATAGATTCTTTTGTTTAAGTTTTAAAAAATTTCCTATTCACCCGTTTAAGTTCCATAATAACTTTGACAACCGTTCAATTTAAATTCGATTGTATAGTTAACATTCTTTTTGATAAATAAAGGTTATTAAAGATCTATTCTTTGAGTTATATTCTACCACTATTCTGTTTGAGGTTTGTAATTAATTATTATATTTTAGTCTTATCTTAAAGTAGAATTTTGTCCAAAACAACTAACTCCCTCATAAATTTTGTAGTATAATAAGCTTAAGTTCTAGTTTTCTTAAGATGCAGCTCCTATACTAAATCCAATTAGAAATAATTCTTAGTCATTCGAAAAACTCAAGTAATGAGTTTTGTTCTAACTGTTATCTTGATTTCTGCTAATAGCCTTAAACCTATTTACACTTCATAGACTATTCTTATACTCTAAAAAGCTTTCCCAGTTCTACTTATTCATTTACAATTACTAAGGTAACTAAGAATAAGCACCAAATCCTATAATTATATCTTATTACTTTACTTCCTTTTATATTTCAAACTTTATTATTTTGCCTTAGATATTTTAACTGAATAAGTTTTATTGGATAGAATTTACTGGTTTAAAAATGTTCCAACTATCTCAAGAAGTTTAGATCCACAAAGTATACTATTATGTAGGAACAAGTTAAACTGGAAAATTTAGCTTTAAAACGTACTCTTCTCTTTGAATCTAAAGTTCATTTCAAGTTATACTTTTAGGATGGTTATATAGTATTAATTAAATTCCCTCAACTGTATACATTTATATTTAAAATATTGCTATTTCAACTTTCGCGGGAAGAGGTCTTTAGCCTCAGATGGGGGGTATTACAATGGATGTCAGGTATATATTTTGATCAACTTTCAAGAATATTTTACTTTCAGTTTGGCAAGGAGATATTGCTGGCGTTGAATCGAATCTCATATCATCATACAATAATGTAAATATCTCGATATTATTAGGCTCCTCTGCAGGAATCTTATCAAAAGGATTTTCAATTATTTGTAAAGTAAACAAATTTTCTAGATCCTTCGTTATCTCTTACTCTACCTTTTCATCTTTAATCAGTTCGATTGAAATTTTATCCTTAATTTCCTTATTTTACTTTTCAATCATTTAGTTTAATTCATCTATAAGTTTTTATGCAGCTTCTTGTTGCTATAGAGGCATATTTGCACTGAAATTTTGGGTATTCTTTTAAATGTTTTCTAATTCTTCAAATTTTTTTGCTATCAGATCATTTTATTGGATTTAGACATTTCCCAAGTTTTTTTCAATTTCTTGGCAGCTTTCGTTTAGTTACTGAGTTAGATTGTTGAAGACATCTGCTATTTTTGATTAAAGTTCTTTCTCCTTTTATTCTATTTCAGCTATAAAGCCATTTGTTTAATCTTAAACTAATTTTTTGTTTTCCTCAAAATAGACTTCAAGGTTCCTATTTTGGTTAACTAATTCATTTAGCTATTTTTCCTTCTAACTGATCTAATCTAAAAGATGCTGCTAGTTAAGTTAATCTATGCTAAGAGTAGAACAATTTAAATGTGAAAACTTGCATAAATTGCAAAACTCAATTGCGCAAGTGAAGCAAATTTATTCGCATTTCTTTTGATGAAATTAGCAAAATACTGTCTCCATGCTATTTTGCATATTCTGTTTAATACATCCTAATTAAAAGCATTTCTAACCTCCTTGACAATATTCCCAACAACATACTTAGCATGATGCATGACAACATAATTCTTTTCAGTTTCGACAAATTTTGCAAGAGCCTTGGTAGGATTTAAACATCTACATAATAATTAAAATGAAAGCACATACAATTTAAATGTATTTATATCATAATTTTTTTTATTTCTTTTCATTCTATTTCAATACCTACTATCATAATTCTTTTCAAAGCAATCTACTTTCATAACTTTCTCTTTTTCCCTCCTTCCAGCCTAACTATTTCAGCTCTTAATTTAGTTTACTAATTAATGCTGCTTGTTTCAATTTGATGATTGGAATGTACTTAAAAAGGAATTGCTAAAGCTTAAATTTTCTTTAATGTTGTAATAAAGCATTTAAAATATATAATAAAAACTTCCTTAAGAAATTATTATCTCTCCATTATTTAAGCCTTTAGGTGAGTAAATATAGTCAAAGCTTTTGGGATAAAGACTGTTTATAAGGTTTATTTATATCTTGAAATATATGAGAGAACTTCCAAAAAAGTGAATAGGGTACTATCTGAGTAAGTTATGACTATATACTAGATCGAGATATAAAAAGGAAGGATTTAAAGAAACTATATAATAATACTTTAAGCCTATTAAATCTAAGGGCTGCTTATACTTATTTAAATACTCTTTTTATCCTTTCTTTAGCTTGTTATTCTAGAAGCTTTTATAAGTAAAATGCTATTAAAGATAAAGTTAGATCCTTATTCACGACAAGTGAGTTTAAAGAATTTCATTCTAGTCTTAATGCATAATAATGATATTATAGCTAAAAACTAGAATGGGACATGAAAAGCTATTAAAGTGGATAAGGGTGTATTTAAATATTTGGAAGCATCTAATAATATAAATGAGAAGATATTCAAATAACTTAAAAATATAAATTAAGAAAGCTTAAATGTTGGATGAATCAAACCATAGTAAAATGCGATTCTTTGTTGAGAAAGAAATTAAAATAAAATAGAAACTCTGAAAATTAATCTTATTAACATCATTCAATTAAAACACAAAGAATGGGATATTTTGAGTTTTCAAGTAATATTTAGTAAATAAATCTATAAATAAAGACTTTTATAAGTAACTGAATTAGAATAATTTAAGGATTTATTCGATTGAGAATTAAAAATAAGAATCAAAGATCAACAAAAAAATTAACAACTTTTTTGTTTCTTTTATTTACAATTAATTCAGATTTAATATTTAAATGTTCTCTTATTTATAAGTTTTTAGATGCTTGAGTTAATAAAAATTTTGAATGAGTGTAAAATAGTATTAGATTTCGTGATAAGCAAAAACACTTGAAAGATATTTGAGTGATACTTTTAAAACCTTTCAATTTTTAAATTTTTGATAGTTCTTCCCTTGCTTTGTATATAAAGTAGATTAAATGTATTTGAGTTACTTAGCAATATCTATTGTATTGTAGAAAAGATATTAAATAGTTATTACTCACTTTAAACTCTCTTTGATGGTACAGAGTCTTTCTTTTCAATCCATAAAACTATTCTAATTAATGGGAATATTTTATAACTATCAAGGATTTTTCTCTTAATATCTAGCTCTTTCTTCTAAATTTATCTCAAATAACGGATAAATCTATTTAAATTAAAACTCTTGAAATACAAATATTTAATAACGATTTGAATAGTTTAGCTCACATTATCTACATTGCTAGTAAGATTAATTTAGAACTAGGAAGTTAAATAAAAACTAAGCTTTTTAAATCATAACTTTAATTAATATTTTTCTTTTATATTTCCTATTAATGAAAGTTATTCATAGGCTATCTTATATTCCCTTCCAAGATATCTTTATAAATGTAATAAGCTAGCTTACCTAAGCATTTTCCAAGGAAATATTTACTAAATCTTTCGTCTGATTTATTATCAATTTTATAGCTTTCTGTTCTCATCTCTTTTATAATTTTAGTGCTATTGATAGTAATCATAATTGCTAATGAATGTGAAAGTTTGGTTTTATACTTGTATTAATATCTGTATATTTATAATATAATGCCATGACTTATTTATAAGAATACTTATTAATATCTAGTATTTTTATATAGTCACTTTTTTATTTGATCTCCTTTTGTTATTAATTAAGATTAATAGTGATGAATAATGAATTTAAGAATGAGACTAGACATATAAATAACTTTAAAATATGTAAATCAAGAATTTTAGTCTCCTTCAACTTCTAGCAAGTCTTCTTGAGAAATTTCGTCGCTTACGCTTAATGAATCGATTTCTTCAACACTTATAGATTAAATTGAACTGCTATCCTTCTATGAAGAAAGCTTTTCCTCTTAAATTTATTCTTACTATTATTACTGTGTTTAGAAATCTTTTTATTGTGAAGTTTATTAGTCTTAACGTTATTCTAACCTTGCTCTAGCCTCTAGGATATAAGATAGTTTGCTATCTAATTTCTCTTTCCAATCGACGAATTCTTACTAAGACATTTCTACTTTTTCTTATGTTTCGAATAGATTTTCTTCTTTAGAAATCGATCTTTAAAGATACTCTTCAACAAACTATCCACCTTAGTGACTTAATCTTCTTTTATCTTAATTTATAAAACTTGAATCAACACTTATTTCGATAGTTGACTTATTTTATTCTTAAATATCTTATGAAACTGAAAATTATCTTAATCTATTATGTTCTGATTTTTTTAATTGATTTCCTGGCTCTTCATGTACCTCTTCAGCAAATTATACCTTCTAGTTAAATCTCCTTTTTCCTTCTGGTAGTTTGTCAGGAGGTGGGCTTTCTTCATTCGTTTTAAAACTTTCTCTCTAGTCACTAAATCCTTAAGATAAATCAGATTTCTAGTTATTAAGTGTTAATTCTTCTTTCTTTAAATTAGCTTGCTCAAAATTATCTTCAAGTAGCTCAAGTTATTAACTAAACCTTTTTTTCTCTTCTGGTAACTTATCAGGCACTGGACTTTCTTCAAAATTTTAGTTATTTTCTCTTAAAGTTCACATATCCTAATTATTATCTTATTCGTCAATGCTTTATTTTTACTCTATTGATATTTCGTTGGATGTTTAAATCTTTTTCTAAGAAAAGAGATTTATTTGTAAATTTAACTTCTTTTTTTTATCCGCCAACTAATTGAATTCTGGACTTTCTTCAAAGTTCTAGTTAGTTTACCTAAAAGTTCAGCATTCTTCTTTTACTTTTTGTTCTTCGGTGCTTTCCTTTTTTAATAATGGTATTTCTTTGCTATCTTCAGGTAATTTCAAAGATAATTACTATAATTATAAAGTAAACCTTTTTCTTTCTTAGGGTGGTTTATCTGAATTTTTACTTTAACCAAACGCTTAAGCATTATCTCTTTAATTACTTTCTTCTTAAAGAGATATTATTTATGCTTCTTTGATTATAACTTAGTCTGAACTTTATTTTTAAATAGGTAGTTATTCTTACTCAAATATTTCTCCTATCCTTTTAAAAGGCTAAGTAGTTTGCTTGATCAATTTTTCTTTATCTTACGTATCTTAATTAGTTTATAAACCTTCCTAAGACTGAAGATTTTTAAAGCAATTACTTTGGTTTTTAAATAGATTTTCTTTCTGACTTTCTGCAGTTACCTTCAACTCCTCAAAAGAATCCTCTATTTCTGCTATTGACTCTGATCTTTCTTAAGATGTTAAACTATCTTCACTCGAATTTTCTTTTGATATATCATCTTTTTTTTAATTCTATTCTTTATCTATAAGTTCCTACTAAAAGCGAGGAGATTCTTAGATATATTCTATTTTTTCTTCATTTTATGCTTTATCTAATTTTTCAAAGAAAAATGGTATTTTTTTCTCTTAAGCTACCTGCTTAGTTTATTATATTTAAATCAAGTCAGTTTACTCTTATAATTCATCGATTGAAGAATCCTCCATTTCATTTAAATCTACTTCGGCTATTTCTTAAATATTTTCTTCAATTTTTTCTTTATTTTCTTTACTCTCAAGCTTGTTTTCCTAAATAATATCTACTCCATTTACAAGTTCATCAACTTCAAGCTCAACTTTTTTGCTTATATTCACGACTGCCACTTATTCTTTAGTTTAATCTTTTTCTATTGCTTGCTTTACTTCTACCTACTCCTTTTATATCTAATCAGAGATTTCAAAACTCTATTTTTTATCAAAGGAAGTTTATAGTTTTGATTCTTGTTGTTAGCTCGTCTGTTCAATTATCTATTCTGCTTCCTTTTATTTTTACTTTTTTAATTGGGTTTCCACTTCTAATTACTTTATACTATTTTTTTCTACTTCTTCGATAATAAGTTTTTCCTACTAAAGTAAATGATCATTTTTATTTTCCTATTACTGTAAAGAAACATCTATACTCTTTTCTTCCTATACCAATCCTTTATTATTGCTTATGTTTTATTCTAGTTACTCTTCAGTAAAATGATCGTCTTCTTAAGTCTATCTTTATTTTACCTCTGGTAATTAATCAGGAACAGAGCTTTCTTCTACAACAGGAACTTCTAGATTGTTTTATTAAATATACAGCTATAATTTATATTCTTTTAGTTACTAGTGCAACTATCTTTCTGGTTGGCCTATAAATTCTTAGTCATAACTTGAAAACTCTAGCATTTCATGTACATTTTCGATATTTTATTTAAAAGTCTTAAACGCTTCTTTATGGATATTCTCATAAGGCAGTCTTAAAAAGTCTTCCTTAATTTTAAAAACCTTTTTCTTTCTTGTCTCATTTTCCTGTATTTAATTATATATCTCACTTCTCTATTCGTCTATATAAATTAACTCCCTTTATAAGGACTCGAAGCATTTTTTATAATCTATAATTTCAGTAGTTAGCTTCTTTTAAATTTCTTCATAGCCTTTGGATATTTAATACCCAAACTCAGTATCTCCCTAAATATTAATATTTACCTGCTTAGATAAGGAGCTTCCAGTCTGCTAAATTTGCTAAATTGACTACTTTTAATTTTTTATTGGAACATCTTTTTCTTGCATAATCCTCCTTAGTTGATCTTAAAACTTGTTAAATGGGATTTCCTTTTACTTTGCTTTGTTCGAAAATTACTATTCTTTATATTAGGCTTTAGCAAGTTCCTTTCTAAGATCCTCTCTTTCTTCAATGCTTTTTAATCTCTCTTCTCGGTATTTATTCTGCATGACCTTGATACTATTTTAAAGTCTCCCTATTTCTGATTCAAACTTCTAATTTTGCTACTGCTATTAATCACAGAAATTGCTTGTTTAGTCTATTTCTTGATAAGTACTTAGCAATCTTTCTTCTAAATTTTGAGTTTGGAATTATTCTTATTAGAGTGACTTAACAAGAGTAAAAATACATCCTAGAGTATGCTCTATTTCAAATGAATCATTTGAGAATAAATCACCTAGTGCAGGGTATCCATTTTCAGTTAAGAACTCGTTAGCTTAACGCAATGAAGTGTGCTATTATGTATCTTAAGAAAATAATAGCGCCTAAAAATCCATTCTATTTATTTATTTTAATGCAATTCAACACTCATAAAACACTACTTCTTTACTTTCCTTATATACTATTCTATCCTCCTACTTACCAACTTATTAAGTACCTAATCTACCTCTACTCTTAACAACTAACACCTCTAACTCCTGTTAAGTTTGGTATTTAACCTCTTTCTTAATCTAATTAGTATATCAACTAAAAATGACTCTGCTAATACAACTATATTTCCAAATACTCGAATAAATGCTTATTATCATAAGTAATTTGAGATAATAAATAGCTTTTATTTCTTTCATATAGTTAAATATACTTCTAACTACACTATTGTAAGTAATATTGCTATATAGTAGAACTAATAAAAGGCTATATCTAGCTCTTTCTTATACAAATGAGTGGTATAATAAATTTATTATTCACTCTCTTCATTTCTGTTTATATCAAGCATTTTATTAGTTATGTTATGAGAACTTTTTTATTTGCGGAGGATTATTTTTGTAGTTTTCTTATTTTTGAAGTTTAAAATAAAAGGAATGAATAATAGCTATTCTGACTATCTTTTTTATCTTTACTTATACTTTTAACTATTTAAATTATTAAGTTTATTTACTTATAATGTCAACAACTTAGTAATGTTATAAAATTGCTTCGCCTTTATAGCTTATCCTTAATATTCCCGAGTTCATCTATGAGTTTTTACTAGCTTTGGGTAGTTTTGAAATGGCATTATTTATTTAATTGGCATTAGAACTTACTTGCTCTAACTTTAATTGTATTTTATGAATATTCTTTAAACAAAAACAGCTCTCATTCCCTCTATAGATACTTCTAATATTTTCTTATGGCAGCAAATGTTCGCTTTTCACATTAAATTAATGATAATCAGTATTATTAACTTAGTTATTGCTTATAATTAATTGCTATGTATTAAGGGGAAAATCTAATTTAGTTTAGAACAGTTTTTCTACTTATATCCTATCTAGCTTCCTAGATTATTTTAAATGCTTATTCTAGATAAATAATATTGAAGACATTATAATGGCTAAATATAACTATTATGTCTAAATATACTCAAATCCTTTTTTATTATATCAATAATCTATGTTAGACCAAGTTACATCTCTATCATTCTATATCTAAAATCCTGTATTATGGAGTCTTCTAAACTCCTTAGCTGTTTACTATCACTTGTTCTTCTTTCGCTATTAATCTGGTATTAAAATGCAAGACAGTATAGCATTTCAAAATAGTATCATTCTATTGATTTTCATTTAATTTAATGAAAGCTTAAACAAAAGTTTATAATTTTCTTCTATTTAAAGGATTCTATTTACAGTATTTACTCTTACTCAACTAATTCTTATTACCAGTCTTTACTATTTTTAGCTCTTTTAATATAAATGCTTATATACTCTTCTCTACATTCTTTATCTTTCCACCTCAGAATTAAAGCTACTTATTACAGCAAAAGTAAGACTCTCTAAACCTTACTAAAAGAAAAAATAGGTTATATATATCTAAATATGCTATCATTATAATATAGATTTAAGTTACATGTATATAAGTTATAAAGCACTACTTTTGGTATTTATTTGTAATAAAATAAGGCTTATAAATATAATCAGCTTGATATTATGTAAGTTATTATACTTAATTACTTTAAACGCATATTCAGCTTTAGTGTATGCTATGATGTTTTGAACCAAGATTGCCTGCTTTTATATTAATAGTTTTACTTTAATCCTTCTGTCATATGCAGGAGCTTGCTCAAAGCTTAGTAAGTTAGAATGTAATTTACTTAGCAGTAGATCTATTTAAATTAGTTAAATCATTCCTAGCTTTTGCTTTTTAAATTTTCTTTAGATTATTAAATTTAAAAAAAGTTAAAGCCATGATAACTAGATGCGGTTATAAGTATTGCATGACTTGATAAGCAAGTTAGAAGAAGAAATGGTAGTATAGGACTAAATAATGAATCTTAAAAGCAGTAAAACGTATTAATTTTAAAACTTTTCATCAAACTCCTAATTTATTTTTTATCTCTGCTAAGATTTTTTCATCCATTTTGTCTCTTGTTTCTTCGTTAGTTTTCTCATAAAGACTCTAAAGAAGCTAAATATTGTTAGCTTTAATTGCTTCTTGCATTTAATTGGATAATTCCTATATTTGATGCATTAAAATTGCCTATATATAATAAATTACATTATGAGCTTATTCTAATACTTCCTTATCAATTTTAAGCTTCATTTCTTTCATTTATTTAAGGTTTTCTTACAAGGATTCATAATTTTCATCCTCTATGCTAGTTTCTATTTAAGCTTATATATCCTTGCATCTTAGTGAAAAAAGAATCTGTTCATATCTATTAAAAAAGACTTACCTTTTCAGCATTCTTTATTTGAACTTCTTTGCATTGATGTTATTTCGCTTATTCAATAGCATCTACTAAATCTTGAATATCAATGTCTTCATTTTGTAAAAGGGTTGTAAGTTAGTCAGCTTTTTCTGTTCTAGCTGATATTTTGCTTCTGTATTGCTGTCTTTTTTCTTTAAAATCATTTACTTTGCTTTCAAATTATTTTCTGCTCTATTTAGCACCTTAGATTATTTCCTCCTCATTTATTTTTCTTACTTACTGTTCTGTTCTTTTTTCTGTCTGTTCTCTTAATTTAGCACACTAATCCTCATGCTAAGTATATATAGTTTCAATCAAACTACTTTTTTAGTTTTAAGATCTAAGTTTGGGATCAGTTCCAGGAGGAAACATTTAGATTCTTGGTCCTTCTATATGTTTAATGAATTATTTTATTTCTTCATTTTAATGATTCTCTATCTTGGGCGTTGATACTCCTTCCAAAAGTCTATCTGTTTCATATGCTTCATCTTCAACAACTTCTTATTTTTTTCCTGTTTTCTTTTCCTCTTTTTTCTTCACATTAGTCTCCTTTTGTTATCCTGCTGATTAAAATTGTTTGTATTTCTTTCTTCTTTCATTTAGAGTCATCTAAGTTAAAGCTTTTTCTTCCTCAGTTAATTCAGACTCTGTTTTTTATTAAGCAAGATATCGAGCTCTATTAATTTTAGCCATTTCTGCTCTACCTGGCTAAGCCTCTTCCCAAGTTTATCTTATCGCTTCTTCTTTATCCTCTTTATCAGTATCTGAAACGAAGCAAACAGTTTCACTACTCACAACTTACAGTCTCCAGAATACATTTTTAGTTTCTTCTGATAGTTACTAAGCATCAGGAAACTCTATTAAGCAATACCTAGCCACTAGTCTATAATTTTTATTTTCTTAGAATTTCATATGAATTAAATGTCCTGAGTTCATTCCTTTAGCTTAAAATATAGCCTATTCATTTTCAAATACTTCAAATATCACAAGTCTTTGCTTCATTTCTATAGGTGTTTTTGGTCTTTCTGTCTAGGTTTCTTCCTCTAAGTTTTATAATTTAAACAGCACTAGATCCATGCTGCATGTTGTATCTGGTAGGGCATACATATGCAGCTTGAAGATAAATCCATTTTTATTAGGGGTAAACTTCTATGTATAAATAACAGGGTCTAATAAGCTATCAAGCTAGAATTAAGGATCTTCTTACTACTTATGACAAACTAAAATATCAAACTATCCTTCTCCTAGTGCTTAAGGGAAGTTTCCTTCCATTATAATTCTATATTTTCCCTACTCAAGATAGATCTTTATTTTTTAAAGGTTTTGAATGTTAAGATGAGAGAAGATAATTTCATTCTCTATTTACTTAAAAAGCAACAGCTTACAAAAGGGAATCCATGAAGGATCAATATTGAGTCTAATAAAGATTTCTTAGCTCTGAGCTACTTCTAAGTTATACTTGAATAGACATCGATATCCTTTTAGGTTAGGGTATGTAGTTTCAAATTAAGATACATTTCATTGATAATACTATTATAAGTACTAAAACTTATCCATACACTAAATGGAAGCCTCGTTACTTGCAATAATAGCTGAGTAGCCATATGAACAAGATATTGGAAAAGGTCTTAAAATAAATTCACATTTTGGTATCTTTACCTAAATTCCATGAACAGAAGTAGAAGAAATAGAGCAAATTTCAGTTATAATAGTTTCATCTATAAAATCATATTCTTATAGCTTTAATTTAACTGAAGTGTGATCAACAACAAATTGCTCTAATAATTGAGGCATGAAAAGGACATGCAAGATTATTTCATTTGTTTTTGAGGATTGTTAGGATTAAGCACTTGATCTATGTTTCTCTTCTATACTTTAACTTTAGTTTTCTTGAGATTATGCCTGATTAATGAATTTTTCATTTTGCAATTAATCAACTGGAGTTATTATTAGAACTTCATATTCGTTCTTAAAGTTGAAGTTCTTACTTTGGTCTTCCTAAAGGATTAAAACTTACTCAGAGGTTGTCAATGAAAAGCTAATTTTTATATATCAAAGGATTGGTATAAATAGTTGCGTATTAAAAGATGTTGTTAAAGTCTGAGTACTGCAACCAGAATCCTCCTGTTAGTCTCTTTATAGGCTCGAGTATTTTATAATTTGCCAGCTCTTCTTTTAGTTCTTCATCAGATTAACCCTCATCACTATCTTCATCACTCATTTCCAGTTTCTTTTTATCTTTTTTTAGCTTCTCATTCAGCTTTTTATAGTATTCTTTGTTGAGCGTTCTTTTTTAAGCTTCTTAAATTTCATTTGGATTTCAAGGACAGATTATATTAAGAAGAGGGACATTTTCAACTTAGCTCTTTATTCTCAAAAGCTCATATTAAAAAAATTCTTTTTTGTCATCAACCTTCTTTTTAGATCGCTTTTATTTACTCTTGGCTCTTTTTTAGATTGTAGGAGATTTTTGTATGCTTCTTTTTCCCTAATTAGTGTTTTTAGGTGACTGTATCTCTTAAAGATCCTTTTTCTTTGCTTGTTTAGAAGGAGGTCTCTTTTTAGATTTTTCTTCTTCATTTCCATCAGCTCTTAGTAATCTCATATCAAAGTCTATTTCATTCTTAAAAGACTCAAACAAGAGGTAGCAAAATCCTGGTATGATGAAGCATTGCTTTCCTTTAGGTATCAAAGATATTTAATCACCAAGTAAGATTCTCTTTTCTGATTTTCATAAGGTTTTATGCTTAGTGCTGTTTTTCCTTCCATACCTTCCTCCATCCTAAACCCTCTATTCCTAATCTAATTCAAAAGCACCTTCAAATGATTCTACAGCATTTAAAGTAGATTGATTAGGAGTTTCTAAGAATTAAATCTCTTCATAAGTATTTCTTACTTGGATCTAGCCTTTTAATTGTTCAGGATTGAAAGTAAAATTTTTATCTTAGTCTTTAAGATTTTACAATGTGTACCTTAAGTCAATATTGTCCTGCTAATATTTTTTAAGCATTGATGGTAAAATTGGAATAAAAGTAAGATCACAATGAACTGTGATTATATTGTTTATCTCATTCCAGTTATAATCATCCAAAGAACTGTGCAACTCGTTTCAAACTTGCTTCAAAAATTCTGGATCATCTTCTTGCTAGGTTTACTAAATTTGCCCTATCACTTTACTCAAAACTGAGAACTTAGGATAGAATCCCGTAATGCTGTAGATAAAGCTTGCATCGAATTCTTAATCATCCTATGTAATCTGCTTGTTTATTCTTTCTCAACGATATGAATAAAGCTTTATAAAAGCCTTGCAAATAAGAGTAGCCCATAAAGCTTTATTTTGTGCATAAGGAAGAATTGGTTCTCCTTCAGAAACAGGAATCCTATGATCAATTTCTACTGCTCTTTATTTACCGCAATGCCATAATTTTATTATATATTTACCATTAGGGTTATATATTGGATATCCATCCTTCTACGGAAATATAATATCATGCACTTATAACTAATTTCTTAATGTCAAAGCTTCATTTGGATCTTTTTTAGCAGCGAATTTTCTATCAATTAGTATTTAAAGCTAAGAAGTAAGCCATCTAGAATAGGCAGGTGTATATTTGCTAATGATTAGGTTACTGTTTTTTACTTCTTTTACCTTAATAATATTTTCTTCAATTTTAGCTGACGATTATTACTTTCCTTTCTTAGAATTTGCTTATTAAGATTCCAAAAATTAAAGTCTTTGGTTTCTTTCTATTTCCGTTTCGTCTCTCTCTTGAACTGTGACAATTTGAATTTAATTTATTTGTTCTGTTTCCTCTTACTTCCCTGCTTCAATTTCCTATATAACCATTACTTAGCTATTTTCTTGCTCAGTATTCTTTCCTAACTTTGAAAAGGCTTTCTTTATATTTCCAGTGCTTTACCGATTGCTTAAATCATATTAGAGAACGAAATTTCAAGGTTAAATGCTTTGGATACTTTTGCAGCTTTTTTCAATTGATGAAGGATAAGCATATTTAAAGCTGTCAGTAAATACTTCTCCAGGTTCGATATTAATACTTTAGTTAACCTCTTCATCTCCTGGCCAAAGAGGAAATAGCTTACATGATTTTACTTTCTACTACATTTCAGTTTCGTTTACTTCGAATTCTTTAGGAAACTCATAGTCTAGCACTTTCTTCTAAAAATTCTCTGGCAAGATTTCTTTAGGTTGTTTACCGATTTTTTTCCCAGCTAATAACTTAGCTTAATCCTTTTTAGGAGGAGACATTTAAAATTATTAAATTGAAACGTTAAACTTATGAACTAATCTTTTGTTCTTATACTGATATAAAAGCTAATAATCTTTAATACAATTGCTTCCATTTACTTAACCTAATATGTCTCAAACTTATTCCTTTCCCTTTATTTTTCTACCTCTATCTCGCTTTTTCAAAGTCTTTGATATTCTCTGATTTTATTACTTATTACTATTACAGCTTAACGATCTATAAGCCTTGCTAATAGTAATTGATAAAGCCTCTCAGATATAAGGAGCTTCTTAATAATATAAGCTGTTATATTAGTAATGCCGTTAAAGTCTAGAATGTCAATATAGTTTCTTAGTTATAGAGTTTAACTAAATTAATAAGCTCTTAGAATGTAGGACTGATGTAGCTATGTAGTATTGAAAAAGATGAAAGGGTAGTAATTTATCATTTAAGGATAAAGATTACATATAGCCTTATTATTAGCTAACTCTCTTCTATATCACTTCATTTCTACTTCTTTTATCTTATTTGCATCCTTTAATCTCAATCTTAACTTCTTGCTAGTCTTAGTATTTAACATATAACGTAATTGTATAAGATTATATTAGAAATTAATGTTCTGCTAGTGGGTTTAATAACTAAAGGATCAGAATCTTAAGGAGAGTGTAAAGGGTTAGAAGCCTAGATATTAATGGCTAAGTAAACCTTAAATATGAAAGCTTAATTCACTCTAATAAGTATTATTGAAGCATGCTCCTGTTAGCTTCATTTGCCTATAGATAATCTATAAAATAATCTATCTATAAATATTTCAAGCTTGCATTACTTTAAGCTAAAGAATACTCTTTAGGTACAGTTATTATGCTTTTAAAAGAAAATTAAATTATCCTACAGATAAACAATAAATTGATACTACCAGACTAAAAACTAGGAAGATTATGGAATAAAAGGTATAGGTTTATTCTATGACAAGCATGCTAGTAGAAGAGAATAAAGATAAGAGTTATATTAAGATACCTTTTTTAAATAAATGACTATAATGGAATACACTTAATAGAAATAAGGATATACATATAATAAAGTACTTAGATAGCTCATTTTATACAATTATAACTGCTTTAAGAAAACAATTATTCATCAAGTTAATTAGATCAATAATCTATACTTAAACTCCTAGCATTAAACAACTTTAGTTCTGAGTAATGTATGATGGATTATCCTATTACTTATATAGCGATGTTTAATTAAGAGGTAGGCAACAGGATTATAGAAGTATGAATGCTAGTATCTAAGAGATATATTAGAAGATGTATATTTACTTTAATTCATATTGGCTATAGATAAATTTAAAGCACTTAAAATACCATTAAGGAATACTCTGTTTCTTCATAATACAATACATTAATAATTACCTAAGTGAAGGAAAAATCAGCTATAAACTAGATTACCTCATATAAATGAAAATGCATGCGATATTATTAGCATGATAGTCCTATTTTAGGACTCTTAGAGTTAAAGCGATAATCAATAAATGCTTATTAGTCAAGACAGAAAAGAAGCAAAAATGGGTTGTAATGAAGTGGAAGATTTAATATTAACAAAAGAAGAGTTGAAATATATTAAATTGAGTATAGATTTGCTTAATAGAATCAAATCTAAATCTTAAAAGCAATAATTAACTTTTATAGGGTAGTAGCTATTGGTAATTTAAAGGATTTCTAGCTTATTTTCATATAAGAAGGAGACATCGATAACTGTGATACTTTAAGAAGGATATTAATTATATTAGATAAAGCTTTAAGATCAAAATGATTGTTTAGTTGTATTAAGATCTGAATATGAGAGTAGAGAAGGGAAGTTTAATAGATGATTTTAAATGAAAAGAGAAATTTTAAGTTTTAATGAATTTCAATATTATTAAAAATAAAATGGGAATGGGATTATGTTTTAAAAGGGACGGAGGTTCACAAACTCCTCCTTAGCCCAGAAAGAAAAATATATCTAAGTCCGATGAGGCAATTTTAGAGCTAAAAGTTACTAGAGATAAACTTAGATTGTATTAAAAAACTTTATAGAAAAGAATGGATGAAACTAAAGCAAAAGCTAGAGCTTTTCTTAAAGAAGGTAAAAAAGATAGAGCAAAGATAGCTTTGTAAAGCTACAAAGTTACCGAAAAACATTTATAGCAAGCATAGAATGAGGAACTTCATTTAGAGTAGCTTGTGCAGTAAGTAGAGCAAGCATAAATAACTTCCAATATTGTTGAGGCACTTAGATAAGGCAATAAGGTTCTTAAAGATTTACAAGAAAAAACTCCTTTGACAGAAGTTGAAAAAGTTATGAGTGAAACTTAAGAAGCAATTGAGTATTAAAATGAGATATCAGAAATTTTAGGTGCTCAAGGAGTAACTGATCAAGATCTTCTAGATGAATTGGATAAATTAAGTGAGCTCGAAAATTTGGAACTTAAAGAAAAAATGGAAGAAGCAAACGTTCCAAATCAACCTTTACCAGAAATAAATTAGCAAGAAATTAAGGTTGAAGAAAAAAAAACTGTAGTTAAAGCTAAAAAAGAAGTAGTACTTGCATGATTTATCTTATTTTAAATAACTAACTTAAGTTCTTAAATTAGATATCTTTAATAGGAAGCTCTTTAGATATTATCTAGTATTTACTATATTCCATATGATTTCTATCATGCTTTAGCTTATAAATAAAATAGTAGTTTAAATCTAATTAACTAAACCTAAATATAAGCACTTAGATTTTAGATATACAGCCTATCAAATAAGCATTTTATTCTAGCTTAATATTAGCTTTAGTATTTAAATGTAAAAGAATTTTAAACCAAAGCAAGCAAATTTTCTAATTATTTAAGTAAAAAGTATAAGACTCCATCCTTTTATTAGAAGAAGCTTATTAATCTGGATGTTTAATAAAGTATTCACAAACTTGCTTAATCATTATTAGGCAAATACCATGTATAGAACTTATCTGGTTACAATTTAAAATGAAATAAAGATTAATCATTCATAAAGATGTGTTATCATATTGATTTTTCTTCATTTAGCGCATTGAATTTTTTATTTTTGTATTTCCTTACTTTCTACTCTTCATTTTCTTTAACTTCTTCCTTAAATTCCAAAGGCAGTTTTTCTCTGTCTGTCATTATGAATTTATTAGCTTCCAGCATATGCATCATCTCAGCTGCGCTTGCATCTACTTCTTCATTTTCTGAAGAAGGATCATCAGTTCCTTGCTATATAGTGCTAATATGCTTAACCCCATTAAGTTTAGATTTATCTTCCTACTAATCTGGGAGAATAATAGAGAGGTCTTGCTCCTTTAGCAAGTCTTATTTCTATTCTTCCAAGAAGTCTTTTATTATTTTATCTGTGTTATCCGATAGAGTACATGAGAATAGACAACTTATCCCTATAATCAGTGAGTAGTATATTATAGAAGGCTGATCTAAAAAATCAAGAGCTTTATGCATGTATCTGGACAATAAAATGAATAAGATTCCAAAGGAAAATATCAACCCTATCAACGTTATTCTCAATACTGTGCAAATATTTTCCGCTGCTTAGAATAGGATAGTAAATCTAGCTGAGTTCAGACAAATAAGGGATATGTTGAGAAGAATGAGCTTAGTAAAAAATTCCATTCCATTAGGAGCACTATTTGGTATTTAAATAACCGCATAAGCAACACAACAAATACATGAAATTCCTAATCCTATTCCAAGAGACCCATGCTTTCCTAGTTTTTGTATAGTTAAAAAGGTCAAGCAAGATGATATGAAAAAATTGCCTCCTAAAATAATAAAAAATTTCCTTTAGTCTTCAAAAGCGCTAATTAAATTTAATTAAACTCCTTCTATGTTGAAAAAAGTGCAAATGAATAGTGTAAAAATAGTTCCAGTTACTTTTTTAGTGCTTTCAAAATTACAAAGGTCACATATTCTTCTATTTACTTAGAGTTCTTTTGATTCTATTTCTGTAACAGCTACACTTCCTGTAGGTGTCATCACTGTAGAAAAATATTTAGGTCCTGATTAGAAATTGTAAACTCTAATTTTGGTAAATTCTGTTTTTCCTCTCTCTGAGTTTTCTTAAAGGTTTTAACTAGAGTTAAGTGAGTTACTCTCTGTATACCCTATCACCTTTTCACCTTCAAGTGTTTCGCAAAAAATTGGCTTGCCGTTAAATTTGGCTATCTTTTCCAATATTTTTCTAGCTTCATAGAATTTACCTCTTGCAACTGCTAGAAATCTTGCACTTTCAAAAAGAACTTTCCATTACAACAGAAAAACAAGTAGTAATAAAGTTCCTGGTATAGCCATCAGTATTCTTCAGTTTTTAATGAATAATGAAGCAATAGAAGTTATCAAATATCCTATTCCTATTCCAAAAGAAGCATAAATAGGGTAACTGCTTCGCACTCTACATGTAACAGAGTCAAATAATAACAAAAATGTAGAAAGAATGAAGGAACCTAAAAAAAACCCTAAAACTCCTATCATAACTACATGAGCATAAATAAAGGGGTTGAAAGCAATTACTAAGCAAGAAACCAATATCACTGATAGGGATATTTGATACAGTTTAAGATATCCAATATTTCAGGAGTAGCAAGAAAAGATAAGGAAGCTGATTCATAAGCCTATAGTTCAAGTAGTTAGTATCAAATCTGTAAAATACTTCTTTTCACAGTATAACTCACTAAAGTTAAAACTTACAAATCATAAACTATTGACACAAAATCCGCCTGTTTTAGGCATTCTATCTTCGTACATATCTGATCTTCAGAACATTCATTTTTCGTTTAATTCTAATTGTTTTATTTAGCTGAAGGTAATTAGTTTTGCTCCAAGGAAGTTTCTATTTTAATAAAATCAACAGGATAAAAAGTTAATTCAAAAGAACAAACAAGACTGGAAATAGCAATACAGGTAAGAATAATGAGGAAGAGTAGACACTTTTAGTACTTACCTCTATGACCAACCATATGGATAGCTTCGTCGAAAATAACAGAAGTTAGAGAGTTTCTCATTTCTTTAGTTTATTTATTATATAAATTAAAACTATAGAAATATTTCAGTATTTATATCAACTTACTATTCACTACTCATACCATATATTATATACCCTTTCCTTTTTTCTCCTGGCTTATTTTATATCCTTTACTTAAATGCTTTGAATATATACTCCTTCTAATTTTCTGCTTTCAATGCAAATTTCTAGTAAGACTTCTATAAGCTCCAAAGCAGATTTTTAATCGGTCTAGAGTTTAAATGATTGTCTTGATTACTTAAAAATAAAAGCTTTACCTTTTAAAGGTTAATTTTCTTTAAAAGCTTTATAATAATATTCTTAGAAGCGTAAATAAGATGCAGCTCTATTAAGATATTAAAGCTTCTAAAAAGAGTCAAAATATTAGAATATTTAAAGGAAAATTAGAGTTTAAAATAAGCTTTAAAGAGGCATGAAACTCCCATAGATCCATTAATAAATTAAGTTTCGAACCCCAATCATTTTAAGGTTTGGTTTAGTTCAAAGCAGTATATTTCTTAAAGAAATAGAAGTAGCATATTTACTATAAGGATTATATAGCTAAGATACAGCAGGATAATAATCTAATAAGCTTTAGTAAAGAGACTCTTATAGCTCTGGATTATCGTTATAGAATCTTAAACTGTATTTTAAAGAGGTTAAGAGCTAGTTAATTATATAGAGCAGATTTAGATGAAATTCAGTATACATATTGAATTTAGAATTCGCTTAGCACTAGTTTTAAAGACTAAAAGCATAAATGGATCTTCCTTATTCTTAGTTTAAAAGGAGCAACAAAAATAAAATAAATACTTGAAAAAAGTAAAACCACAAAATTGATACTTTGACTCTTAGTTCCTTATTTATAAGCAAAATATATTAGTAATTAACTAAGCCAATTTCTATTTAAAAAATAAGCATACTATATTATTTTAATTAGCAAATATCTAACTAAAATCTTCTATCCATAATGCATAATTTGCATCCTACAAAGTCAAATAAAATTATATGGCGAGGTTAAAATATAATAAGCTATAAGGAGATCTAAATAAATGAAGATAGGCTTAACTAAAGTATGAGATAGTTAATCTCTAAAGATTGCTAAAGATAGGGATATTATTACATTTCCCTCTATATTTAGGCAATCCTTTAACTATTTAAACTTAATTAGATAAAAATCCAAACTTAATATTACTAAAAGTTGCTTTTAAGTTCAGCTACTGTTTTAAGTATGAAATATATTCCAGAAGTTATCTCACTTCTAGTCAGGAATTATTAGCTGATTTCATAAAGTGAAAGCTTGACTTCAATACTTTTATGTAGAGCCTTGAAATGATTCTTTATACTTTCATGAGTTCTAAGGAAGAAAGGCTCAATATAAAATATATTAATGCTAATTGTATATTCTAAGCAGTTACAATTCAATTCTCTGGATATAATCCCAACATTTAGAAAAGTGGAATATATATTTGTAACCAAAATAGAAGAAATGAAATAGGAGCGTAATATTATAATAATATTAGTCGAGCAAAATTAGTAGATTTATAATTGGCACTTAAAACTTAACTTTTCAACACTAATTTAAAATAAAGAGTATCTATTGCTTTTAGTATGTCTTAATACATAATAATCTAATATGCATTTGCTTACTATTTTTATAGTTAATCACATTCTCTGTACTCATATAATCATAGAACTCTTCACTGATCTTATTCCTTTTTTATTTAATCTGCTAGTGAACTTAAATCCAAGACTGCATAATGATAATTTCATGATACAGCACTTTTACTTATCTCAATAGCAACCCGCTTTGAATTTCTATCATAATAAGTAACTTAATTCCTTATAGTTTTTATCTATTTCTAACGTAAAAAATTGAAACATTTAAGAAGCTTATTTAGGTCTTAGTGGTATTCTAGATATTAAAGATTGGAATAGTGAGAGATATAGAGATAAAGAAGACTAGAGGAATGTTTATATTAGTTAAGTTTAAAAAGCAATTAATTAAATGGAATTTAGTCCAGTGGCAAGATAAATTCATAATTTCTGCAAAATTGAAGTAAGTCCTGAACTAGAAACTTGCTTAAACTAACTTCCTCCAGATACAAACGATTAGAACATTAAGAGTAAGATATAGACTAAGTCCATTCAACTCTACTAAGATTTCATCAAAGAGTTTGGAAATGTAGTTCAAGTCATTGAAACATTAGATGTTGTTGTCCAGACTTTAGAAGATGCATGTAACAATGCTGTAGCTGAATTCAATCAACTTTAAACTGTCAATAAAAGCTTGACGAATTAGTATGACTAGCACTTATTTAGCTTATAGAGAAAAACTGAACAACTCTAGACCATATAAAACTTATTACCTGAAATTTCCCTAACAAAGGAAGAAAAGTTAATTTTAACAAGCTAAACAGGGGAAGTTAACTCTGAGTTCTTTAAAGCATTTAACAAAATTACTAATATACAAAATGCTCTAGAGCAGCTTGAAAAACAATAAGGAAAGAAAACGTTAAAGTTATCAATAGAAGAAGAACTATTTACAGCTTAAGAAACTGCTTATGAGAAACTATTTAAATTTGTTTAGTCACAACTCAAGTATTTGGAAAAAAATCCTCAATAGTAAGAAATTTAGACCTATTTTTTAAAGTACATTACTAACTTCCCAGAAGCTATGAACTTTTTATCTAAAAGGCCTGTTTATTTCCAGCATGTTAGATCTGAAGTTATAGCCTCTAGATAAAGATGACTCTTATCTAAATTTAATGAAGTGCTCACAAGAGGCGAAAAGGATACCTAGCCACTAGATTTAATTAGTAATGATATAGTGAAATACACCAGTGACATTCTAGCTTGGCTCAATAGTACTTTATTAATGGAACAAGATATAATCACAGGACTACTAGGTAAAGAAGAGTAAGATGAAATTGACTTATAAGAAACTATATTAGACAAAGTAAGTGACGCAGTTGTAAAGCCTTTTGTAAGTCGTTTAGAAAGATGCTTAAGTGATAATAACTTTGTGAAAGTCTTCCAGATAAGTTGCATCGTTGACTTTAACATTAATCTTATGGTTGAGTCAAATTTGCTAACTTATGGATCAGAGTTTATTAAAGCATGCTTTAAGCTACAAAAGAAGGCAGAGGCTTAGTTTTATGCATTGGCTAAATAGTACATAGTCTAAGTTAAAAAGAACTTCCACATAAGTACATTCTTAAAACCACCAGATATTATGATTTCTTCACTTGCGAAAGTGACTGACTTATATAAAGAATTTAGCACAACAATGAATCATCTCAATGAGGAAGAGAAATAAGAAAGAGTGCAGAAAATCTTCAAGGAAATCTTAATGGCTCTTATAGAAATTGCCTAAGAAGCATCATTAAGTCTCAAAAAATATTCAGACCAAAAGATCTTTATGCTTAATATATGATATATCACTCAAGCCTGCCTCATTCAATTTGATTTTGCGTAGAGTTTAGTAGTGGGAATTGTAGAAGAATGCGAAAAGACAGTAGAAGAACTTATTTAGAAACTAAGTGTTGCAATGATAGATGAGTATGGATTAAATGAATAGGAAAAAAATCTGAAAAAGTGCTGTGACTATATATTCGCAGATTAGTTAAGTACAGCTTTCGAAATTCTCATAGACACAGAAAGAAGAACAAGAATAATAAGATAAATTTACAATAACATCATCGATAGATATTGCTCTATATACTCAGAAGTTTAGTAGACAGAGGGAGTTTATAGTCCAGAAGATCTTAAGAAATTTTTAGGTATTTGAAATGAAAAAAATATTTATATACATCTATTAATATTTTTAAGCTATTTCTTACAATCTAAATTACACTCCCCCTTACTATTAATCTATATCTATAGCTTGCTAAAGAAGTAACGACAAAGATAGTACTTAGCTATTCAAATATAATAGTTTTATTATTTCTAGTAGAAAGGAGTCTATATAGGGATTTATGGTACTGAAAGATTATGGATTATGAAGGTTGAAATAGCTAAATGTATAGATTTTAGAGGGAAAGTATGATGATAGTTATGGAAGTTTAATTTGAGTGTTTTTTATCTTGATCTGGAATACTTATTAGCGGCTTTGTATCATCAGCTTGTTCTACGTTATTAAAAGAAAATATACTGATAGCTAAATTATAAACTTTATTGGTAAAAAACTAAAAATAAGTACAAAGCTCATTGTAAAAGAATGACGTAATACTAAAATAAAGCCTAGAAAGTGACTAAGTTAAATTAAAGATTCTACATATTGTAGCTTATATAATAAAGAGTAATAGTCTAATGAAGACATTCTTTGAATAAAAAATTTAAGCTTATTAATCAAGTATTTAAGAAAGTACTAATATGAGATTTAAAAATACTTAGCTAAGAAATTAGAGCTAAAGTTTAAACTCTTTAATAATAAAAATAAGCCTTAATCAAAAAGGTTGCAACTATATCTAAAGATGACAAAAGTATGTATAGTATATTAAAAGGATCATTGTGCTTATATATTATATAACTAAATCATGGTAGAGACAGATTCTATTTATATAGTTTAAAAAATTATGATTTGTGAGTTAATAAGTCTGAATAAAAGAAAGAAATAAGCAAAGCTAGATTGAAATCCTTCAAAAATAACTAAAATGAGTATCTTATAACCACAATGTTTTGATATATAAAGAGAGTAATTAGTTTAAATTGAAAATAGTACTAATATAAGTAAGAGCAATAACATTGTAAATCAAATTCTAAAATTATATTAATAGGGTAAGGAATTTATAACAACTGTATAGAGCTCTTTTGAAAAGATCTAATAATATTCCTCTTATAATTATTTCAAGAAAGCAAGATACTAAATATTAAAGTTCAATCATACAATCTCTAAGAATGATATAGTCTTAATTTTAATACCATAAGATAAACAGTCTATTTATGGGTTAGTTAAGAATTATTAAAAATAAAATTTATTTTCTTATTACGTTAAATCCGCTATTCTTGATTCTAGAGAATTCGGATTCATGAAATAACAGGTGATAAGGAGGAGATAACTATCAAATCCTTCATACTTGAGTAATATTCCTTGAAAATAAAAATTAGACTAAGGAAAGAAAGTTGAAGATGGATGATTAATCATAGTCCGTTTAATTGATCATTATATATATAATCAGATTAACTAAGTAGCCTTCATTACCTTTAAATGGTATTAAATTAGCTGAATGATTAAGGATTCGCTATTAAAAGCTAGAAATATAAAGTAAATTACAGTAAAAATTAGAAAATTATGATTAAATAAGAGTGAAGGCTTTGGTTTGTTATTTAATGTATCTTTTAAAATTTTTAAACTTCTCTTAGTTTAAAAATAAAATGCAGATCAAAAAGATTCTATTGCAGTGCTTTAATTGCTACACTCAAAAGGATGAAAAAATTATTTCTGATAGAAATAGCGAGAATTAAATTAAGAGCGAACAATAAAGTGGTTCGATTATCTCTGCTAATAAAATAGAAGGCAGATAGTCTGTATATGACTCTCCTTTATCACCTTTCTCAGTTTCAATAAAATAAGAAGACGACGAAAGGCAGGCGAAAGTATAATAATAATGGTTTCAGAACTTATTTAAGCAAAACAATCATCTCAATTAAGAATCCATAAAAAAATAGTACAAAAATGATTAAATTGACATTCATAAGCAAATTAATAGTCTAAGAGAAACACCTCAATGATAAAGCAGAAGAGCACTAAAAAAGGATAGATCGTAAAGTGAAGATTTCCGTAAAAAAGTTTTAAAAGAACTAAAAAAAGATAAAAAGCCAATCGATAAAGACATAAATAATAAAAATCTAGAATCGATCGCTTAAAAGAAAAAAGTGAAGCCAGGAAGAGTAAAAACGAGAGTCACTAAATACGAGAAGGTTTTGGTTTAAAACTAAAATTTTGTCTTTATTCATTTATGTTTAATCACTTAATAATTTTTGATATATATTAGCTACATAAAACAATTTTGTTTGAAAACTTAGGCGATAGAAAATAGCAAATATAGTAAGTTAGAAAAAGAAAATGAAAAAAAAATGTGAAATAGAATACATTTTTTATGTTATGCAGACTAACAAATGGTTTAATAATAAGACAATTAAATCATGTTAAACTAGAAAATCTTATTTAAATAACCAACCAAAACAAAACTAAAGGCATAACAATTAAAAGTATTAAATAGTTCTTATTACCCTCTATCTGAAACATTCCCTTAATATACTTAGAATAAATTCTAAGCTATTTTATTTAAAAATACTTAAATTAGCATTTAACTAAAAGGCCTCTAAGTTCATATTAGATTCTTTGTTATATTTTATTTAATTAATTTAGAATAGACTTCTTTATTAAAGATTTTTAAAAAAATAGGCTGTTTGAATTGGAAATCTTGATAAAGAAAAGTGAAAAAGATAAAATATCAAACTGTTTTAGTATGAAAATACAACAACAGTAATTTGACTTTTAGAATTGGATTTAATTTAAGTATTTATATTATTATTTACTAGCCAGCGATATTTTTGTCCCTTACAGCAAAGAGATATTTATGAAGTCTAAATTTAGCTTTTTGAATATAAAATACATAACAATTGGAATATTTAAAGAAACTTGATCTAAGTTATTTAACTTTTTTATGTGCCTTCTAATAACTTAATTATCAGTCTATAAAGCTAATTATCTTTATATTTTAATTATTAAAGCTAGCCTATCTTCAAGCTTTATCTCTCTCTTTCTTAATCATTTTATTTACATTTTAAATGGGAATTAAATTTCACGAGATCACATTTTAGAAACCTTTTTTATACAAGAAATGTCGCTTAAATTTAATCCGATCTTCGTAATAAATATCCAGAAATTTGTTCAGCCCATTAAAATTATTATAATTGCTTACCTTTAAAAGATAAGGTATTATAGCTTTCAGTTTAAAAGTTATTCTAATTTAGTTTAAAAATGTATTGTCCTATATAAAAAAGGTAAAGCATAAATATTTTAGTTAGATACTAATTAATTAATTTTAGTGCTCTTTCTTAAACTTTTTTAACTATCCTATTATTAGTTTACCAGTCTAACTTCAAGAACATTAGCTATTTACTATAAACTTTTATTAAGTGAAATGCAAATGTATTTTACTCATTTTTAGAACGGGAAGATATTACTTAGATTAAGTCTGATTTAACTTATTTAGTACATTATGTAAAATTAATTTGAATGATAGCAATGATAAATTTCCTTTGCATATCATAATACAATAAATAAGAGAGAAAGGAATACTTTTGATAGCCAATTAAAAATTCCTTAATGATTCTAATTATACTTTATGAAGCTTTTGGTTGTATTTACTCCCTTTTTCGTTTTGCTTATTTAGCATAGTCATCTCTTTTACTAAATGAGTATTATATTTACTAAACTATACCAATTTACCTCTTATTAGTATTGCAGTCTCTATTTTTAATTTCTTAATTATATGGTATAATATCTAATTGTCTGAAGATTAGAGATAGAAGTATCAAATAACTTATCTGGAAAAGTATGATAGAGAGAATATTATCTATTTGCTTCTTATAAGTAATCTTGATTATTTAAGACTATAAGTATCAAGTGCCTTTTCTTATGATTCAAATATAGTCAGCGCTAAGAAACTTCCTAATTATAAATCTTCTCTTTTAAATAAATAATAACTTACCATTTTTACTCTGAACTTACTAATAAATGCTATTCTTAATACTCTTTTACCAAATCCTTGAAATCACTCATATAAGCGCATTTGACAGAGGATCTATATAAAGCGCTTCATTAAGAATTAAAATAATTAGCTAATTAATACTGAGTAATGATTCTGTGGATGATGGTATATTATCATACATCACTATAGTAGCTAAACTCTAGAATTGCTAAGTGATTATCTTTAAAGTTCTCCCTTTTATCTTGGTAACTAGGATTTGCTTTATAATTCTATAAACTTGGCATATTTTTATGTATCTCTAAAGGCTCAAAAATAATTTCTTTATTCCTTTCTAAAAAATGAAATTTAGATATTAGTCAGATAAAGTCTAAAATGACTAGTAATTCCTGATTTCTTAAAGTTAGTAAAAGTTGAAATAATCTTGTAAGGTTCAATAGGATTAGTAAAAAGCCAACGCCGAAAGGTAGCTAGCAATAAACTATATCACAACATACAAATGTTAATACTCAAAAATTTATACTTATACTTATGATAAACGGTCATATCTGGGAAATTGAAGTAGCAAAGATAAGCAAGGAAATTATCTTTTACCTATATTCCTTATTAGGCAATATAATCACCATTTTAAGATAAATGATAAAAGAATTTAGATACTAATGCTTAGCAAAAAATGTAGAGTCACTCAATCTTTTTATATATATAGTATTAAATTACGATAAAGATAGCTTGTCTTATTTAATATTAAGCTTCATAAACGCATTATATCCTTAATTTAAGAGATAGCTATCTTTTACCTTTATTATAAAATATAAAAATATAACCTTAAAATGCAGATTCAAGGTTGCTAATATAGATTGATTTATCTACACATATTTTAGTCGAACTAAGTAAATAAATATTTTAACTTTCTTTTCATTTCTTAAATACTCTTCTTACAAGTAAGAAAAGTAGTATTTTTCTCCCTTTTTTCTTATTAATAAGTTGAAGATTATTATAATTAGCTTTTGCAGCTTGATTATAAAGCATCTAAATGACTTCCAAAGGATTTATAGTTTAAATCCTTTCAATCTTCATTTTATAAATGAATCAGTTACAATTATTTAGCTTTCTAGCTGTTTAATTCATTAAAGTTTAGTCTTATACTCTCTACTCTCATTCCAGCAGTTTTAGTATTTAATTATATCTCTTGCTATGAAGTCATTCTATCTCATAGTTTTCAATTAGATAAGTATGCTGTAAAGAAAAAACGCATGCTACTAAGCTTTCAATGTATGTATATAATCTAATAAATTATAAAAGAGATAGCTAGAGTATTTAGAAGATCCTGGGTATTTTATTGCATTTTATATCTACACCATATTAAAATTTCAACTAGCCTAACTAATTTATATAGCAAAATTAGCTTAATCCCAAGCATTTATTACTAAGTATTAATAGGAGCAAAAGTTCCTTTGCAATTCTTTTTATTTAAATGCATTAGTCTATTTCTTAAACTAGGTATAATAATCAACCAACTATTGAGATAGTCATTAGTAAGGAATATTGTACAGAAGAAAAGTATTAAGGTATGAGAGAATTAATGATAATGAAGCTATTATAAATGAAGGATAAACTAAGCAGAATATCATTTATAAATAGTAGAGATTCCTTAGTTTGTAATCAAGACTTCTAGCAATTTCCATTTAGTTATCTTCATGTCTTGATAGTATTCCATGGAGTTGATATCAATAAGCTAATTTTTTAATTTATCTCTATTGACTAGAAATAGTAAGATAATTGGAATTCAAGTGCGAGCTTGTTTTTATTCTTGCAATATAGAAATTAAAAGAATGATACTTCGTTAATTTCAGTTCCTTTACTTTACTATTAATTACTTAGATTTTATCTTAATCCACTTTTTAGTTAGTTATAGGGATAAATTCTATAATTATGGAGTTAAGCAATAATCCTCTAGTCAGCAATATAAATATATTGCTAAAGGTATTTTAAATACCCCTTTTGAAATGCACAGAAAAGGGTGCTTTATATATAAAGGCCTAACTGTTTTAAAATCATAAAATAGCTGAAAATAGGAATCTTTTAGGTATACAATTACTTGAAAATTCCTGAAGTAAATATAAATAAAAATGCTTATCTTTATATATGCTTCATAGATTTCCTTTTGAAGGTATGAATCATGCTTGCTAAATCGGTGAACGAGTAAAAGTTAGAAACCTATAAAAAGACTCTACACTATCTGTCATTTCTCACTTAATAACTTAAATATGATTTATTTAATCAACTTAGGTCCATTTTGTATCAGACAATACATTCAAGTAAAATCTAAAATGTTTGCCTTTAATGGGATAGTTTCTTAATTAAAAGTATCAGCAAACTAACATAAGTTAATAATAATAGCAATTGATAATATTCTCAAAGCATAAATATATTTCGCTAAATAATGCGCTCCTTTTAATATTTTAGCATCTGTAGTTAAAACAGATTAAGATGAATGCAATCTAGCAAATAGAAAAATTTAATATCTTAAAAGAATTTTAATTACGCACAACTAAAATTAAGGAGATATAGAAAAATAGTTGAATTAAAGTAGAAAAGACCAATTAAAAAAATTACCTTTATACAACTAAAAGGCAGATTTTATAAGAACAATTATCTAATCTAATATTTAGAATATTAATGAGCAATTGCTTTGAGAAGATTTGTAGATTGCTATAAAAAAGATAGTTATAAAAGGTTAGTATTGCTTTTTCTTAGTTAATAACCAAGTAAATGGATTTTAGATTACTTTCATCTTTGATTTTAATATAAGATTAGAAAAGTTTAAGCAGATTAACAGATCACTTAAGAAGAAGATGCTTGAACTTCTTAATTTTCCTTACCTTAACATTTTATAAATAAATAGTTAAATTTTAAGAGGGAAATGGTTTGTAGATGTTTGGATGTAATGAGAGAGAAATAAGTTTTAATTTTATTATAAAATGATTAAAATGAAGTTACTTTGCTTTGAACCTACATTCAAAAATTACTGTATTTTATTGACTCTGCGAAGAGAACTTAGCAAATGAGTCTAGCTTCTCCTTCCAAATGTCTCAATTGGTTCATACTTTTCTTCCCTAGCAAGACCTCTTTCTGGTATAAACCTAATCAGCATGCTCCATGGAATTAATCCAATTCCAAATATGAGGGACATGAAATGCTCGAAAAAATTTAGCGATATTGTTTTAAGTGGGGCTCTGAAGAAAAAAAAATTACCCTCCGAATTATACCATCAAAAATTGGGAGATTAGCACACCACAAATTAGAGTAATCATATTCAAATTATGGAAAAATCCTTAAAATAAGTTACATTCCTTTTTAACTTTCCTACAGTTTATCATATTAAAAACGTTCATTCATATGAACGTTTGGAAGAAAATACTCAGTAGTTTTCGTTCAGCTTAATCATTTTCGATTAAAGGATCATCAATTTCCTCATTTTGCTCTTCTTCATCTTCATCTTCGTCTTAGCTAGCTATCTAAGAAGTAATCTAACTTTGAATCGAGAAAATATCTTTACCACAGAATAGAAGTATGACGAGTACTATGATTTAATAAGCAGAAACTCCTATAATATTCTTCATAATTGTATGATTAAACAAGTTTTTGCTTTTCGCTATTTGAACTGACTCTGGAGAAAGCGTCTCGTTATTGAGAGTTAATCCATAGAAGTCTATAATCAAAGAAATATAAAGTAACTAGATTGTAGTAAATGGAGTTTCTTGGAAAAAGCATACACCTATCACTGTAGTAGCAATCACTACTAAAATTATTGTAAACAGAAACTAGATAAACCTGCAAATATTCAGGTAAATATTCCTGCTCCACTAAACTGCATGAACTATATTTTTGAAATTATCATCTAAAAGTATAATATCAGCTGCTTCTTTTGCCATTTAAGTTCCTGAATCATTAAATGAAATTCCTACGGATGCGTTTTAAAAAATTCTCACATCTTACATTTTCGTTCCTGTCACTGCTACAATGTCACCAATTTAAAGAAGTCCAGCTACAAGTAATAATTTATCATCAGGTGAAGCTCTTGCTAAAACTCTCAAGCTACTATAAAATGCTTGTTTCAAGCCAGAAATATTTTTAACTTTAGGTCTAGTCTTTTAATAATCATCTTCATCATAAGTTAATCCTCCTAGAGTTTAATAGAATTATTTACCCTCAGCAGCTTCAGCAGGTCGCCTTTAGCCTTTGATTATTCCACATTTCTTAGCAATTCATACTCCTGTTTCAACATGATCTCCAGTTACAATGCGTACAGTTATTAATCCTTCTTAATTCAAAGTTTGAATAGCTTACTAAACTTCAATTCTAGTTTAATCTTAAATAGCAACAATAGCAATTAAAGTTAAGTTTTCAGTAACTTTATCTTCATCTTCTGGATTTTATAAATCTTTGTAAGCGAGCGTAACTAACTTGTACCCCTCTTTGCATTACCTAACTATTACTTCATTTACAATTCTATTTTTTTCCTTTTCGTCAAGATGTACGATCTTGTTATCTATAAGTACTTTATCACATTATAATAATACAATTTCAGCTGCTCCTTTTACATAAGATCTTGCCTCTCGTATTTGATTCTTCTCTACTACAGTTACCATCATTTTAGTCATAGGATCGAATGATATTTGATCAATTATTTCTACGTTGTTTCTAACTTCTCTATAATCATGTCCAAATAAGCTGGCAAGTTAGAGCAAGGCACATTCAGTTCTGTTTCCAAAGAACTCAAAATTTCCTTAGTCATTACTTTGTATATGAGCAGTTGAATTAACACATATACCTTCAATTATAGTTTGCTATATTTCACTATGCAGACCTTACTTATACTAGTCTTCTTATACTTATTTATCATACACTCATATCTTAGTTACCTTCAATTCATTCTAAGTAAGTGCTTTTGCTTTCCCTGTGCAAATATTAGTAACTGAGGCTATTTTTTCACAAGCGTCTATCTTTTTTACCAAAATCTTATATTTAACTAAACGGCTTATTGTGTAAGCAAGCTAAATCAAAAAAGCAGTAGGAAGGCTTTCAGGAATAGAAATAATTAATAGAGTTACTCCAAACATGAAATAATCAAGCAAGATAATGATGTTATAGCTTTGTCATTCTTCCTCTTCGTAAAACATTTAAATAAAGAACCAGATATAAAATCCAATTACTATTACTACTGAAATTAGTAAAGCAGGCAATGCAAGATTTTCTGCAATGCCTTCTAGTTTATCTTACAATGGACTGCAGGAAACCTCTGAGAGGTTGTTATCGCTTTGTTGATACTGATAGGCATTTATTCCAACACATGTTACTAAAATTGTACCATTACCTCTTAATATTTTGGAGCCAGATATTATAAAAGGATCTTAGTAGCAATCTTCTTGATTTGTTTCAGGACTCTTTTATTGGTCTATTTCTTGACTAAAAGTGTTTTCGACTATTAATTTTGAATATGATTTAAAAAGTAATCCATCTACTGGCATTACCTCACCTTGGCCTATCTCTACTACATCCCCTACAAGCAACTCCTATGCGTCAATAATATGAGCTCTTCCCTACCTAATAACAGTGGCTCGTTTATTCTGCCCCATTTGATAGATAGAATCAAAAATTCTTTCCTTAACTTTATCATTTCAAGCTCCAATTAAAATTACTATCAGAACGGCTATTATGACTGAATAACTCTCATACACCTCATAATTTTAGCTTTCTAATTTACTGATAATTAAATGAATGATTGCAGTGACAAAAAGGCTACGCAAGACTTAATCTTAGAGCTTCATGGCTATAAAATGTAGAATACTTTTGGAAGGTGATTAGATTTGAGAATTTTCTCCGAATTATTGTTTTCTTTATAAAGTATCTTCCTTATTAACTGTATCAAGGCCGTTATATAGACTTACTCTTAATTTCTTAGCGATTCCTTTTATCCCTCCTAAATTCTTTAACTTCTGAAGTGAACTTCCATCATGAATATCTTGGAATCTAAAAAGAGAAGCCAAATCCTCTGCACTGATGCTAAATTAAGAGTCTTGTTGAGTTGTATTCAAGAGAGGAGCTTAGAGGGATTGATCCATAATTTAATTTCTATGCATATTTATTATAAAATGAATATTCTAAGTATAAAATGATGGTCTATCTTCAACAATTAGTTAGCTTTAATTTATTTATACTCTTAGCTATTTCATATCATCAGAATGTTTCAATTCATATTCAAATATCTATTTACTATATAAGAATGCTTCTTTTCTTTTAATTGTACAAATACCCAACATTTTTATATCGATATGCATTTATTAAGTTATTGAAGAATCTTATGCTTAGCTAGTTTGATAATACTCACTAATACCATGTCTAGAGGTTGTAATTAATGTTAATTCTTTCCTCTTTAATATATAAGCATTTAGTCAGTTGAGAGGAGTGTATTTCTAAGTAAAATTGAGATATAAAAATACGATTTCATTCTCTCACTTCCATCTAGAGGATATTTTATGAATCACTTAAGTTTTAAAGTAATTGTATGAATTAAGAGAAATGATGTAGTAAAGTATTATACTAAGCGTTTTTAATTTATTTGCTCACTTAATCTTTATTAAAATCAATTCCCTTACTCTTTTAAGCTTTACAATTATGAAAAATACTTCATTGGTCTAAATACCTTTAAGAATTAGGCAACATTTAATTTAAGCAGCATCTCAAAATCTAAATAGATAATACTAACCCTTAAATTATCTAAATGAACATTTGAGGTATCCAATTTAGCCTCCTTTGATTAAGATATTAATGATATAATACTTCTTTCTATCTAGCAAAGTGCTTATCTTATATATGATTTATTAGTCTTATCTTACTTTATTTTCTTAATTTATTCCATTAAATTAAGGTCAATATATCTTTATATTTAACTGCTACCATAAATCTAATTTTTACTTTCCAGTTTCTTACTTATCATTCTAAGCCCTTCTATTCAATAATATTGCTGAGTATTGAAACTTATTAACTCTATCAATGCTGAAGGAAAGTTATATATAAAGTATTTTGCATTCCAAAGATTAGTTTTATATACCAAAATAGGAGGTTTATATGTATTGATTTCCATTAATTATGTATTTAGACTTTATTAAGCTAAGATCTAAAGTCCTGGAACGTTTAGCTATCTTTATATTTTATTAATAAATAGGTTAGTATAATTAGTATTCTATATATTAATCAGTCAACTGAACATTTAACTATTTCAATCATTCTAATTGTGTGGTCTGGCTAATGCTCTTATTAAACTCATCTATAAAGTTGGTTTGGCATGATACTTGGATTAGAAGATGCTAGATTTTTATCTTTCTATATTAGTTTGGTTTTCTTTATGATTTTCTTGAGCTGTTTGCTTGGTTTAAGTATCGTTAACAGTTATATCATCTACTTTGCATTTTTGAATCAGGTTATCTACCATTAATTACTAACATATGCTTATAAATTCATTATAAGTGCAAGGCATCGCTTCACAATCTCTTAGTTGACGTTCTATCCCGTTATACAATACTCTAATGTAATACTCTTACTGTTCGTTCCTATAAAGTTTAAAGAAAATTTGGGAAGCAAATAAAGGAGGCTTTTGAAGTTCTTAAATAGGTTCTATTTATAAAGCTTTTAGAATAGCAACTATACTAGTGTCATGACCTGAAAATAAAGTAAACTTAGCAGTATTCTGGTTATTTTCTATAACCTATCTGAAAAAGTTAAGTGTTTACTGCAAAAAGCCGCTTACAGCTAGCTTCAAAGTCTCATTTGAAGGAAGGTTCACTGTAAAAAGTTATCAAGATTTTAAAAAAGTCAACTGTTTCCAAGTTTAATCAGAAATGTTAAAAGGGATCTAATATCCATGAAACTAGTCTATAACAAGTCAAGAGTAAATACTACATGCTTATTCAAATGTAATTAGAGTTGATGAGTCATTATAAAATATTCTGGAAAATTGTTACTAGAATCCATTTCTTTAGAAGTTCATTTCAAGGAAATCTTTGTATTCCTTCGATTGCTTGAATCTATTTTTTAATTATTTAATCTTATTACAAAATGCATTAGCATCCACAGATATTTAACTATATTCATCATTAATTTAAATAGGTATTGGTTAGTACTAGTAAGGCAAACTTTATTTATCTAGACTTTTTTATATTTCCTTTAAATTTGCTACTCTTACTGGAGGCTTTTAGTTTAATTACTTTTAATTAGCGAGTTAATTTCCAAATCCCAATGGATAAAGCCCAAGTAACTAGCTTTAAGCACTAACTACAGTCCTTAATTTAGTATCAGCGTGTACTACAACAACTCCAGGTATTCATTTTTCAGGTAAAAATTTAAGATTTTTAACAAGTTCTTATCTTAATTAGCTTCCTAAAATATAGTGTTGTCTCATTCCAGCAGGAGTTAGTTACTCTAAAGACTATTCCGGTCATTGAATAGGATTTAACTTATCATTAGAACTAGGAGCTCTTGCTCCATGTCTACAATATTCTACAATACCTAACAGTTTTTCTGCTTAAATCTTCTGAAAAGTGAATTAAATAACAAGCCATAAGAATTTAAATATTTTCATCTTTACTAAACTATCTAGTAAATCAAGGTATGTAATCTTTCTTTACTCCTAATTTACTTCTTAGACTTTCTTAATCTAACACTGATAGGGTAATATTTTATCTTCTATGCTTATTTAACTGTTCTCAAATAATCCCTTTCATTATTATTAATATCCAACTCAAAATATCTACCTTATTTTATTTCCGATATAAAGTAAAGTCCTAATAGTAGCTCGTTTATCTTCTGTGATATTGTAATGCTAGTTATTGAAATGCTTTTATAAGCAAAACAATTGATTTAAGTACAATTACTTAGCATAAATCTTAAATCTATAAAGAAGATACTTTAAATATCTTTTATTATTATTTATTATACTAATACTTGCTAAGTATCTTCTTTATAGGTTAGTAGGTTACTTTAAGGAAATTATCTAACTTTCATTCTAACCATAGTTGTAACTATTTTTTGGTTTACACTTCGTAGAGTAAAGGTTTATGCAAAGTAACTTTACTGATTCTAATAATTAAAGAAACTCTTAACTATCTAAATAATTTACTTGCTTGCAATATAGTTTTCCTTCATCTAGATTATTAAGTTTTCTACCTTAAAAATAATTACTCTCTATCTTTCACTTTTAATATATAAAATTATAGAAAAGTATCTTCTACTTATTATTTAATTATATAAGTAGCAAACTAAAAGTGATAGGCATGAAATAATAGAATCATAAAAGTGAAATTTAATAATGAGGAATGATAAATAAGGGTGAAGATGTAATAAATGAAGCTTTACTTAAATAATGTCTTTCTTTATCACTTAGCACTTTTAAAATAAAACTCACAAACGTAGGTTCTTCCGTTATTTCTTATAGCATTTTCCAAATGCGCTTTCGTAAATTAAAGCTTTAAATAGCCACATTAGACTTCTTATTGGTAAGTTACTACATATGACATAAAACTATTAGAGATAAGATTTCACTTCAAAGTATAACTTTAATTAGCGTTTAATTCTATTTTTTCTTAGATCTTGATATATTGTATATAATCCTTTGTCTATTCAAGTGACTATATCACTATCTATTGCTATATATTTAGCATTCTTTCTTAGAATCCATCGTTCAATATTATTTCGATCAAGTTTGCATTCTAATTCATAGGTCTGCAAATTCCAAATCCTAAAAAGATCATTTTTTGATTAAGTGTAAACTATAACGAATTACCTAATTCTTCTATCTTTACTCCTTGATCTTTTATTTCTTAAAAGTTCTAATATCATACCATTCTTATTGTTTCTTGTGAGAATTATTTTAATATTTAGCTCATTTCTTCTACAGGTCTAAATCGGAGTTAGAGAATTGCACTTTACTGGTCGTTAGAAATTTGAGTTGATTGATTCTAAATTTATGTTTGTATAAAACTTGAATTAACATTTTTGTTAATTGTAGGAATTACTCAATCTAAATAAAGTTATGTCCCATAGTAACTTTAGCAACCGTTCAGTAGAAATTCGATTGTATAGTTAACATTTTTTTGGATTAATAAAGGCTATTAAAGATCTATTCTTTGAGATATATTCTACCATTATTCTGTTTGAGGCTTGTAATTTATTTTTATGTTTTAATTTTACCTTAACACAGGATTAAAGCCAGAGTTATTATATCCCTCATAAATTTTATAGTAAATTAAGTTTAAGATCTAGTTTTCTTATGAAGCAGCTCCAATATTAAAACCTGTTAAAAATACTTCTTAATCATTTGAAAAGCTTAAGAAATGTATTTTATTCTAATTATTATCTTGATTTTTATTAATAGAATTGAATCTGCTTACAGTTCATAGATTATTGTTATACTCTAAATAATTGTCTCAGCTCTGCTTATTTGCTTACTATTTTGGAGTTAATTTATCAAAGATGCCAAATCCTATTATTATATCTTATCCAATTACTTGTTTTTACACTTGAAACGAGAATATTTTACCTTAGATATTTAAACTTAAAATGCTTTATTAGATTGGCTTTATGGCTTTAAATAAAGTGAAGCTTTCTAAGGAGGTTTGTGTCTTTATAATATATTGTACGCCAGGAATAAGTTAAATTGGAAATAATAACTTTAATACGAATACTTCTTTATGAATTTGGAGTTCTTAAGATGTAATTTTTCTTGGATGGCTATATAATATTACTTCATTTCTTTCTTTTGTTAAAGTAGAAAACTATAACTTTATTATTTCACATATTGCTTAGGGAGGCTTTAAATAGCAAAAAGAAGGTATTACAATAGACGTCAAATATGCGTTTTGATCAGTTTACAAAAAAATAGTATGTTCAATTTATCTTTTAGAAACAGCCTACTATTCTTATTTTATTTCCTCATACAGCATTAAAAACATCTCGATATTAACAGATTGTTCCTCAGGTATGTAAGATAGATTATCAGCTATTTGCAATGAGTACATTTTTTCTAGTTCTTTTAAAATTTCTTATAATAAACTTTCATCTTTTACCATTTCAATCTATATACAGTCTTCAATCTCTTTTTAAGATCTTTCAAGCATCAAATTTATTTCTTCACTAAGCTTGTATCAGATTTCTTGATTTTAAGGTGTTATATTTATGCTAAAGTTAGCTGTTTCTTATTGAATTAATTTCAGTTATTCGAACCTCCTTTATACTAATTCATTCTTTTAGGCTTAATTATTTTATAAGTTTTATTCTTCTTCTTGTATATTATTTTTTAGTAGCTAGATAAGATTGTTAAAGCTTTAATTTATCTCTTGGTCAAACTCTTGCGACTTTTGCTATACATCACTCATATAGCTATTTGTTTACGCTTAAAGACTCTTTTTTTCTCTTTCAGAATTTTCTTTATAACTTAATCTTTGATTTAGCTATTGTGTTATTTCACTATGCTTTTCTCTGATCTTTCGAATCAAGAAATCTTATGTTAAATCATTTAACTTAAGTGTCGAACAGTTCCAATGTGAAAATTTACATAGAATGCAATATTCAATTTCACATGTGAAGCAAATATCCTCACATAACTATTTAGGATGAAAATAGCAAAATATTTAAAGTTACTGAAAAATTTGTATATCTTATTTACACCCTGATATGAAGCATCTTTAAGCACCCTAGCACATTTCTTTGCAGCATTACATGCATAACTCATGGCAACATAGATCTTTATAATTTCAGCATAATTTGCATTAGCTCATAATAGATCTTTCCATTTGATTTATAATAAAAATACATTATGAGGAGTATTTAAACACTTCATCTCATAATTATTTTATTTTGTAATCATTGATTTCTACTCTAATCTCTTAATTATACCTTTATAAGTCATAATTTATGCTTTCTATTTAACTATGAAATAGAGATATAACCACTAGTGCTTTTAGTTGAATAGCCAGTTTCTCTTATTCCATTATATCAAAATCAGTTAGTTCTTACCTTTAGCTTAATATTTCTATACCATTAATACCAAATTTATCTTAAGTTCACTTTAATTAATACAAATAAGCATGCATAGGCTTATAGAAAAGTTAGAAATAAGCTATAGATCTTAAGCTTTAAATCACACAATACAGTTAGTATATGAGAATGAGGAAATAAGCTAATAGTGGTATATTATAGCTTATTACTATTATAGCTAAGGCAATCCAAATTTAAACTTATTATTTCAAAGAGGTAAATAGCATCAAGAGTCTATTACTAGAATAGTAAAGCATCTGTATGATCATTAAAAGGATTAATCCTAAAATAGTAAAATAGTAAAGTATATGCTAAAGTCGCTTGGCTTATCAGATGGCTACTAATTCAAATTAATAGCATGAATCGAGAGTATTAGTATAGTTAGATGAATTAGATAAAGGAGCTTTTGATGGAGTAAATTAAGATCTAATATGAATTTTTTTCGGGCTATATTTAAGAGCTCTTTAAAAAAATAAACATCTAGTCTTTTGCTTTCAATTAATAAAGAGTCTAATATTTTATAAAATTAGCAAAAATAAACCAAAAAAGGCAGAGAGAAATTTGACTAAAATTCGTAATCAAAGCTTAAAAATTATACCTACAGTACAGCTTCTAAACTGAACAAATAAAAAGCATTTCTCAAGACTCTCAGACTAAAAACAATTATAATATAAAGCTTCTATAGAAATCTCTTTTTTCGAAGTGAAACTAAAAGATCTGGCACTCTATAATTATTCTATTTTAAATTTAAATAAGAGTCAAATATAAGAGTACAGTATTATAATAGATATAGGATTTTTAATACTATACAAGGAAATAATAGCCTTAGAGTTACTATATAAGAATATCCAATCATTTAATAATTCACTTATACTTTTATTATTTTATATATAAGTTAGATATTAAAAATGAGGTAGGTTATGTAGTTATTAACTAATCTAAGATATCTAAAATAGACTAAGGACTATAAATAAACTATTAGAGGGATTAATATAAGTGAACATGTCTTTAGTAGTTATTTTTAGTGTTTAATATACTTAAAATCCTTGATGCTAGTATGAATTAATATAATTTTGACACTATTTAAATAAAGAAGGAACTTTAGGATAATATTGAAACTGATATTATCTATAACATTAAAAGCTAGTTCCATATAATTAACTTAACAATAAGAGCTTCTAATAAAAATATAGCCGCTAGATATAATAGGTCAAACTGTAAAATAATAAGAATAGTTTAAAAGTTAAGATTTAAGCTATTTAATTAAGGTTAAATGTAATCATCTTTATTAGTATCAAAATAGCTAGTTAAAGAGCATATCTCTTAATCTTTATTCTGGCTAATTAGAATTTTATGAGTATGCTGCATTTTTTATTTTCTAATGCTTAGTTTTATTATCTTTCCTAAGATAAAATATTATAACTAAACTTCGTTAAGGATTTCCAAAATCCTACCTCTAAATATATGGAATATATAAATAGCAAAGGAAGGAATTAATTTTCCATCAAAGATAGTTAATTATGTTCAAAAAATACAAGTTAGTACTCTAAAATTCCTATTAATTCCCTTTATTAAACATAAGAATGTTTACTATGTTCATATTAGAACAAAAAGCATTATGTAAATGCGTAAATTTATAACTAAGCACACAAAATAATAACTAGATTTCTCATACCTTTCATTATATTTTAGTAGCTAACTTAAGCTATTTTTCTAATAGTTGAATACTACATTTTTCTTTCCTTATGATATCGTAATTTAATATAAAAGATAAAGCATTAATCTTTATTTAAATTAGTAAATAGAGGATTGTGTTCAATAATTAGTTTTAGTACTTAGAAAAAATTAAATGCTCTTGCATATTAAAATTCTTTACTTGGTAGTTTTGATAAATTCTATTACAATACCTTTACTCTATTATTAGCAGTTTCTAACTAAAACCATACTATTTTGAAAGTATTACCGTTCTGGTTATTTCTGTTGTTGTATTATTATATCTTCTTTTTTCTAGTATAGTTAGCTCCTATTAAGTATAGAAATAATTGGATTTAGACTCTAATACAAGATTAAGAGTCTAAATATAGTTTTGCTTTATTAATAAGTAATCACTCTGAAGTTTAAGTTAGAATAAATATCTAAGAGTTTACTACTTGCAGCATATAAACAATCTACTTCTATAGAATTCCTAAAATGACTAATAGACTAAAAGTCTATATTACAGTTAATATAATTAAAGGATACTTTGGATATAGTAGGAAGAGATGCATAATACATTGTATTTAAGAAGCAAGATAATGTTAGTGTTATGTAGTGACTATAGCAAAGATAACTATGATCAGTTAAGTACATTCTTATAGAATTAACATTTCATAGCCAATAATAAAATAATCTAAATTTAATGGGTAAAAAGACTTATATTACTGCTACTCAAGTAGATTTTCCACTCAAATCTATTTCCATTCTAAATGACCTTGCTGCTATTGCTAGTCCTAAAGGTCTCTTCACTGTGGATCTTAACAAAATTTAGAGTTTTATTAATATCAGTAAAACTGCCTATTCTAAGGTAAAATTTTGGACGAAAAGAGAAAACTCTTAGCTTATTAATAATAGCTTTAACTTCGCTAATTAAGGAAGTGACGTACCTTATCTTGCTTGTGTTGACAATAAAGTTTGTGAAATTTACCAAAATACATAGAAGACTAATACACTTGAAATACATAGAAGGAAAATCACTGACGTTGATTGGCAAAGCTAGTAAATTCTGGCAACAAGCAGTGAAGATACAACTATATAAATATGAGATTTGAGAGAACCTAACTGTCCTAATGGTATTCAAGGAACTCGAGGGTTGAGTGTTAATTGTGTTAAGTGAAGCTTAACTGATGAAAATATAATAGCAACTGCTTAAGGGAAAACTTTAACTTTATATGACTTAAGAAAAACAATGAAGTCTATTGCTCGTAAGAGATAACATAATGGAATAATAACTTCTTTAGATTTCTCTCAGCAAAATTAAATTTTAACTTCAGGTGATGATGGGTATATAATGTTATGGGATGCCTCTAATATGCTATAGAAAATATCAGAAACCAAAATAGATAATGGCATAGTAAAATCATTATTCATTCCTAATTCGGAGTTTCTTTTCTTTATATGTAATAATGATTAGAAAATAATTAGATGCTCTGTTTCCCAAGACCATTAAATTCAGTTTAGTAAAACTTTTGAAGGTCATTCTGGAAATCCTATAGATATCTGTATGAGAATGAAATCAGACTCACAGATTTAACTGGTAAGTATAAGTGATAATCAAGAAATTAGACTTTGGAATAATGATAAAGAGTAGTAAGTAAATCAGCAAAATCAAGGTGAAATCTCTAGTAGTGTAATAAGATCTGGCCTATATGAAAGTATGTCTGATCTTGAAAACTACTTTAACAGCCTAGAATAAAACTTCATTGGAAAAGTTAAGTTTGAAAAGGACAGTCAAGCAAGAAAGTTGACAGCGATGTTTCAAAAACAAAACTTAACTTATAAAATCCAATTTAGCTTCCCTACCATGTATCCCTACAAAGAATCTGCCAAATTTTTGACTATTCAAAATAACTCATTTTCATAGGCAGAGTCAAACGATTTCTAGATATATGCAAATAACTTATTATAGAATGAGAAAACTCAAACAGTTAAAACTATAATAGACCATATTTTAGAAAGATTTGAAAAAAAGAATTAAAGTGCCTTTCCAGGGGATTAAGAGCCTATTTAAATAGTAATTGATGAGGGACAGGCTAATATAGAAAACATTTCCAAGAAAAAATATACTCCTATTCCTAAAACTACTCTAATGTGCTGAAGTCCTTAAGGAAATCTACTTTGGATTAATACAGCTGAAAAGAACAAACATCAAGCTAGTGAATAATACGAGCAAGATAATGGCAATGAAATTCAGCTTGAGTTCTTCTTTTTGGATTTCCATTAAAAGTAATTTCTCATTTTAGAGAAAATGACTTCGAATCTATCAATTATAGAAGCTATAATCCTGAAAAAACGAGAGTTGTCTAGCAATAATATAAAGTAATGAAGGTAATTTTTAAATAGCAGATGTGCGATCTAAGTGAGGACCAGACAATTAACTTCAAGTTAGCCTAGTTTTTAAAAGTTTCAAGTTCATATATGAAAGCATGTAAAGTAAGTACTTAACTTAGAACAATGAAAAGCATTGCTTTAAAGTCTCATAGTATCACACTGCTGTTATGTATTAGATTTTAAGCTACGCTTTGCCAATGCTTGGATTTTCTTAAGATTGGAGTTAGCATCCAACTAAGAAAATAATTGACCGAATTTAGGCTGAACTTATTGAGAGAAAGGATATTCAAAACCTTGCAGTACTTAGTGCTTTTCTATGCTAATTAGGCTTACCTTTATGTTCTGATTAAAATTAAAGCAAAGACCTTAAAAACAACCAAAAAAATTCTAAGAGATATAGAGGATTTCAGCTCACAATTAAAACTGGCAAGAATTCTCAGCCTTAACAAAAATTGATGCTAAGTGATAGTGAAACTTTGATATATTAAGACTTCATTAACAGACTGTTTTGGATTAAGTAATACAGTGAAATACTTTTTAAAGTTGGACTTAACAAATAAGCTATCTAGTTGCTTTCAAGTTTGAATCAGAATCTAAATAAGTTACAACCTTCCGTACGCTAAATATTACTCAAATGCTTGCCAAACTGTATTTTTTTATTTTAGGCTAGGATAATCTTCTTCAAGAAAACGAAAGCTAAATAAACTGCTCTTTATGCAACTAGTCAGTAAAAGGTTTAGTAATTTAATGTAAATCTTGCAAACATGGTGGTCACTTTTAGCATATATATAATTGGTTTAACACCTAGAGCAAGTGTCCAAATGGATGTGGCTGTAAATGTATCCATAACTTGTGAAAAAGATTTAATTTAAAAATTATTAAAATAATACTTAATTTCTCCTTCATGCATCTTAATATCCATATAACTTGATTTACTATAACATAATGCTATTAAGGCATTTAGCTACTCTAAGTTACTTTTATGAGTTAAGTTAGGTTAACAATAAAAATACTTTATTATATAATTATTAAAACTCCACTAAGGAAATTTAATTATGCATATTAAATTATCTTAGAGTTCAAACTTTTAGAATGTCTATTATAGGCAGTAAAGATATGCATAATTTATTTTCAAGATAGTTAAAGTTTAAACTAATAAAGTATGATAAAATATACTTGATAGAGATATTTTGAATATTATTATCTTACTAATTGTAGAATTTTTAATATCAGAATTTATTATTTGTAAGGTAGATTTAATAAAGCATGTAAAGTGTACTTAGAAGTAAAATAGTGACTTGAAGATAATTTTTTTCTATTTAATTATATTAAAATATTCTTTTTTTGAAGTTCGAACAATACTTAAACAGGTCTCAGTTACAACAAGTCTAGTTTTTAGCCTGTTGCTTCTTAGGTCTCATGTAATTACCTTTCTTAGCTTGCATAGGTTGGTTGCCAGAATTTTGTCGAATTTCTCTAGCCATTGTGGTGAATGTAGATTCGACGTTTGTATTATCCTTTGCTGAAGTTTCAAGGAATGGAACTTGGAATTACTTGGCTAGAGCTTATCCCTCTTCGAATGAAACTTTTCTATCTTATGTTTTATCACACTTATTTCCAATAAGCATTCGATTGACATTTTCAGTTGTATATCTAAATTAATGAATACCTATCTATTTCCTGCATTCATTGCTTAACAGAATCAAAACTATCTCTATCAGTGATATCGTAAACTATCATTATACCATGTGCTCCTCTATAATATGAACTAGTAATAGTCCTGAATCTTTCTTAGCCAGCTGTATCCCATATTTGTAACTTGCAGATTTTTCCATCAAGTTCAACTGTCCTGATTTTCTAAATAAACAAATTACGAAATCAACTCCAATTGTATTGAAAAAGTTTTCAGTAAAAGAGTTATCAGCATATCTCATTAGAAGGCAACTCTTACCTACTCCTGAGTTTCCAATTAGCAATATTTTAAATAAGAAGTCATACTCAGATGATCTATGATCCATTCTATTTTATTATACCAAAATTAATCAAAATTATTTAATTAGGTATTTAAACTTTAAAGTCAGTCTTTAGAAATTACTCAATAATGTCTTCAAATTCTGTTTAATAGGAATCAATTTCCAACACTTCAAGGATATACAAATGAATAATACTACCTCAACTAGTTACTCTATCTTTCTCTTATTGAATATACTTAATCAACTAGCAACAGAGTTAGATGCTTTCTATTGATAATCTTGAATACTCATTTAAAAGCTATTAGCATATTAATAATTGTGAGATATAGCAATAGATAAAGAATAGAGATAAAGTACTATAAGTTAGGTTATTTTTACTGAATATAAAATCAAAGCATTATCAATTATTTTAAGGCTTTAAGTACTAATTAAACTAAATCCTATTAGCTACCATATCCTTTAACTGTGTTAAATAAGTTTCATCTTTTACTGATTTTAACGCTAACTAATTTTATTGCATTATTTCTCACTTCTTAGATAGAAAGCCTATGTTATAATTTGAAGTTGTAAAGAATTTTAGTGCTAAAGAAAGTTAAAATAGTGAGAAAGAATTAAATTATTAAATGTCTTAAAGAGATAATAAAACCTTTAAAAATAGATGCTAGTTTTATTCGAAATTGCTTGAGAGGTAAGTTTGCTAATAGTAGACATGACTCCTTTCTTCTGCTAGTATTCAATGCTTTTGCTACGTTCACTTATAAATTTTATTGGCTTATTCCTTTTTTTGTAATGAGTTGTGTTGCTATTTTTGGATCTGGTTTATCCTAGTTATATGTTATGGATGGAAGAGGTATGTATGCTGATCAAGATAACTGAGTTGAAAAAGATAGAACTCTCTATTACAAATACTTTGGCTAGCCTTTTAGAAACTCTTTGCTTTTTTTCCTAGACAAGGAAAGAAATTAGATCCTAACTTAGTAGAAACTGCTATAAGTTCAAAGATTTATTGCTGATATTTAAGGAGGCAATGGTAAACCTCCTAACTTCATTGTCAATTACTAAAATGAAAGAAATGTTACCTACAATGATTTATGCTTCTAGCCTATTTAAAAACTAAGTAATTCAAAATGTGTCCAAACATCAAATGTCATTTCACTTTTTATGACAAAAAACGGAAGTGACCTTTAGTTCCTTAACGATACTTAAGTATTATAAAGAATTAGAACTGGATCTTCACCTTTTCTTATCCCTGTAATGTAGATGTTTAATATGTCTTCTTATATCTACCCTCACATCTTATTTGGATCTAAGACTACAGTTCCTGAAATAATTTCAATGTATCCTGATGGATCTAATAATATTGAAGCAGCATAGGGAACAGCATGAGAATTGCTTCTAAATAATGACAAGGAAGGATAGTGATAAGATTGAGCAGATGAATATGAAGAAGAATTGGAAAACTACTGCTAATAATTTTCAGAAGATAATCCGCTTATTGATGTTTATGCTCTAACTTGGGGTGGCCCAGACAGAACGCTATCTAAACTTGCTAATGATGATATAACTCTTTTGTTTATTTCTACCGCAATATGTGTAATACTGACTATTTTAGGAGGAATATTATTAATAAACCCTATACTTGGCAATGGAATTTCAATTATAATCTCAATGATTTCATGCATTTTCTCTGCATTAGAAGCTCTAGGATTTTTGTCTTATTGTGGATAAGATTGAATGATTTATAGCATTACTCTTTTTTATGTTTCTGTCCTTACAGGAGGACATGACGCTTACCAAATAATTACAGGGTATAGTTTCTATAGCTAGTACTACCGAATTAACTCCAACCTTTATAAATTTAATGAAAAAGAGTTTTCTTATTCTTGAAATGTTATCAAAGAAACATTTTTTCACTCCTTCAGTGCTGTTTTCGCTTCCAATATGATGCTATTTTTTGCATTCTGATGTGCTACTCTTGCAACTAATGTTCCTGGTATGCAATCTTGGCTATTACAGCTCTCTATACTATTCCTTTGCAAATCTTTTAACTTGGTATTTTTAGTTGGATCTTATCTAGTATTCGAAGCTAAATAATCTGATAAAAAAGAGACATATGGATGTCTTTCATTTTGCGTTAAAAGATCATGCTGTGATAATAAAATATTGTTTAATAACACTGAGCCAGAAATTTAGAGTTATGGTTTCTTCAAGATCTAAATTTAAAAAAATAATATTAAAATCTAATCTGAAAAGCATTAAAAAATCGAGCCTTTTGTAAGTATTTTGCAAAAATTCACAAGCTACTTTAGCCTTGCTATGAATATGTGGTAAATTAAAGCTATTTTGATTGCTATTTTCATTGCAATTTATATTTTTTTCCAAGTTTACGTCACAAGTGATCATGTTTGGATTGACTTTCTACCATAATGAACTTTTCCAAGCGAAGAATATGTAAAGAAGGCATTGGATGTTTCAGATAAAGACTTCGCTAGAGGATTCGCTGTTGGGTTCTGATTTTCATAGGATTTAGTCCCCTTTAAATCTTTTTAGTTTCAGCAAAAGATAATAAAGTTCTAAGAGTATGTAATGAACTGCGAAGACTGTGATCTTTATTATGATTTTAAAATGCTTAACTATTACTAATCACTATAATAGTATATAATGGCTGGTAATTGCAAAATTAAGGATCCTTCAGGAAATTTAATCAAAGTACATTTGATTGATGGAACTATTCCTGAATAATATTATGACTTATGTCTAACTTTCTATTGGAACACATTTCCACTTGCTGATAGTATGGCTCAAGCTATGGTCCTAAAAGAAGATATTAATCTGAAGTTGAATCCTTAATTTAAAACAGGGTTATTAAATTTAACAGACGGAGGAATTTTAGTTAGATTTAAGAACCAAGATATAACTCCTGACTATTGAAAAGTTGTTGAAAATATGAGAGCAGTTGCTAAAAACATTTTTGGAGATGAAATATATATAGCATCTGTAAGTCTTTTATTTAGCATCCTTTAGAAAGTTGATCTCCGTTGAAAAGTTATTAAGATGAAAATGATCCTAAATGGGTATGCTTAACAATCGCTCTAATTATAATTCTCTTTAGCATGATTTTTATTGGACATCCTATTTTCGGATTGCTTACTGCTTTATCAGCATTCTTTATATTTGTTGCAACAATAGCTGCCGTTACTTATACCTTTTCTGGTCATGGAGGATTAAATTATTTCTATTTTTCTTAACTGATGATTTCAGTTCCAATTGGTGTAGCGTATTGCTTACATGTAACTTTATTAATATAGGTAGTTTGAAATGCTCACTAATCAATGGATGCGATTATAAAAGGATAAATTCCCAAGCATTTTAATTAAATAAGAATGGAGAACTTTATGAAGCGATATATGCCTCTACATCTGACTCATATGCTTCTAGGTGTTATATCCCTTATTCCATTGTTTAATGCCAAACTATATGTATTCAAAATTATAGCAGGAGTTTGGATATTTGCTTAGCTTTATTCCTTTCTTTATTCTATCTATTTTCTTCTTCCAATCACTACTTCTATTCCACTACCTGCTGACTATGACACTCAAAAAAATTTATACTATGCTGTAAGAAGATCGGGAAGTTCTGCCTCGCCTTTTAAATAAAAGTATGATAACTATAACAAAATTTTCGATAAGATATTTAAAAATATGACTTATAAGAAAGCACTGTGAAATACTTTCGATAAGTTAGTGCAAAGAGCAAGGAAAAAATAACTAAAAATTGAGCAAGGAAGAGAAACTCCATAATCTAATACGGCGATTGAATAAACCAAATTAGAAATAAATTTCTTGCCAGATATAAATACAAAAGATGTTCTAATAAACTCAAATGATCCTTTTATAAATGAAAATAGCGAATGATTTGAGATTTTAGATATAAACACTTTTAATAATCACTATTATTAGTCTAGTTTACTTACTTTTCAGTAATCTGTATATTCAATATTTTAACTCCTAAATATGGACTTAGCTTTATAGATTTGATTATATAAACTAAATTTCTAGTACTTTAAATTATTATTTGGTATAATTAAATCGTTTTTAGATTGATAAATGTGATCAAACTGCTTTAGCTAATGCATATGTATAAACTTTAGCTTCAACAGTGCATCCTTTTGCTTCTACAATTCTTTCTATTTCTTTCAAAAGATTTGGACCGTCTTCTAGTAAAACTACTTCGGTGCCACCTCCACTTACAGGTTCTTTATTCTCTTCCTTATCTATATTTATGCGGACAAAGACACCTCTTTCATTTGATTTCCAAGGATCATCATAAATAACGGGTGAAACATCTAAAATTTTTCCTTCATATCCAGTCAGCCTTTTTAGGCTTTCCAAAGCAGATTATTCAACTGCAGGCTCTGTTTTTACAAAAACATTAGTTTTAGGAAATTCGAGACAAAGAGAATTGATACAAGGCCTATACATTAAAACAAGAACTAGATCTGGTTACTTATTTTATTCGAAAATTTTCGCAATCATATGAACACATTCTGGATGTCCAGGATCTCTATCTTTTCTTTCGATAAACTCCCATTCTATTTTTTCTGTGATCTTAACTGATTTGAGAATGAGCCAGCTTCCACTATAATGTGTAGTTATTATCTATTCCTATTGTTATTATGATTCCATATTATATTATAAATAGAAGTCTTTTCCTTATTTATCTCTACGTTTTGTTTTCTATTTTACCAAAAAAATTCTTTAAGTTTCTAGAAATTTTCTACTAATAAAAATAGAAAAAAATCCTTACTTTAATTACTAAATTTTCAATTTATTTTTGATATTTAATTTACTTTATAACTAACTCTAATTGCAGCAAAAATCCAGTTAGAAAGCTATTACCAAAATTGCTTCTTAAATTACCACTTTGACTTGAATAATAGGCCTTAATGCTCCCTTTTATGTTTACCATTTTTCTACTTGATAAATTTGTTTTAAAGCAGTTTGTTTCTTTATCTTTCTAACTAATAATTAGTTAGACTACTAAAATGATCTATGGCTTGGTATAGCTAACACAGTAGTATAATGCTTTATAGCATTCAGTTCTATTTTTCTTCTTTCTTTTTATTAAATAACCTCAATAAAGTTCTTTCTAGGCTTTCAATTTTTTTTATAAACTCTTACTTTTTATTAGTTATGGATGCTTATACATAAAGATAAGATAGCTACTTATAATTAGTCTAATTAGCTTACATCATTTTAAAATATTTGGCTATGCTTTATTTAAAAGTTTACTCTCCTTAATCTTATCCATAACGTCAATAAATTAGCTTCGCATAATCAAAAGATATGCTTATATGCTCTTTCTTTTAGTGCTTCGATGGAATCAGATTTTAGAAAAGTTATCTTACGATCTTTATTAATTTTATTTTAAGTAGCTTTAGTAAGTATAATAGCTACTAGCAAAAGAAAAATAAACTTAATGAATCTATATACTTTCCAAAATAAGTAAGTTAGGAACTAAATAAGCATTCTATACTCTAAAGAATATTATATAAAGCTAGCGTATAGATACTTTTAGCATTCTATTATATATAATATATACCTTATAATATTGATATCAAAAAGAGCTTTAGTTCAATGACTATATTTTAAATTAGGAATAGTTAAATAAAGTACCTAAAAAGATTGTAAAATGTGAAAAAGAAGGATAAATATAATAAAAAATACTATCAGTTCATATAACAAATAAATAGAAAATAATAGAAGAAATACAAGTTAATATATATAGTAGAACAATATATCTACTTATAAGTATAGTATCAAAATTATCAGACTAAACTACTGAAAGTTTATAAGTGGAGAAGGGGATGGGGAGCATATTAATGAAGTATAAACTTTAAAATAATAATAGATTAATTGTAGTTTACTAAGCATCCAAAGTATACAACTTTGCTTGAAAACTAGCTAGAAGAAGCTTTTACAATTGAAAGTTAATAAGCATAATAGGTATAGATCTATAGTTCGTACTATCTTAGAGAAATTTTTGCAAGTAATAATAGTGCAAAGCTAAGAAAAGCTAAAATGAAATGTTTGCTTGATATATTAGTTAAGAGATTTAAAATAAAGATTAAAAGCTAGTTCTTCTAGAAAAGCATATTTATATATTAAAAAAGTGTGCTTAAATCAAAAAAGATAAAAGATTGTAGTAACAAAATATTAATAGATAGCTAACTTTATCAAAATTATAATAACTAAAGCTAATAAATTAATAAAGTTAAAACGAAGGCAAATTTAAACTATTTACATTAGAACAGATAAATGGAAAACTTTTGGATATAATATAAAAAACCTTCAGATTAATTAAATAAAACGTTATCTTAATTGTAAGATTATTTATCGTTGCATTTTAGCATCTAATCAAAATATTTTAAGTAGTTGATGATATTTTTGGTATTTTTATTTAGCAAAATAGATATTATCAAATCTTTAAGCAGACTATATATAATTAATCTTATAATTTAGGGAAATTAGACTCAGTCAAGGTTTAATTCTAAGCAGAAATTTTTTAAAGAAGATGTAGATGTTGGCAGATACTTAGTCATAGCCAATTTATGTCTAATTAGTACTAGATTTGTCTGAATCCTATTTTCTATCTATAGCTGTATTTAGTTTCTCGCTAATATTATAAATAAAGTGCTTTACTTGCATAAAATCCTTTTCTTTGTATAACACAGTTAATATTATTTTGGGATAGGATAATAACTTTCAAATTAAAAACAAAGCAAGCTTTTGAAATTCTTGCTAATGAAAACTAAAGAAATAGCTAGATAATAAGCTTTAAAAAAGGCTTATAATGCACCATATGGATTTGAAATAAAAGTGGTGGCTTAATAGAATGCTAAAGGGTTAAATATAACCTAAATATTTTAGATATAGCACACTTTACTTAACTTAGTTAGCTTATTTGATTAAAAAGAAGAAGTTAATATTATTCATTGCAAGTAAATAATTAAAGGATTACCTTAATAAAGCAAAATGCTGTGACTTATCTAAATAATTTAAATTGCTATTTTGCCAATGTAATTGAAAGGGCAAAATATTGATATTCAAATATACCTTAATTTAAGATGATAGAGTGTAAAGAATCAATTAGAGGATTTGGTGATGATTTTGGTTGTAGAGTAATATATGATAGTTTGAACATGGGTAAATAAAATAATAAACGGTTTATAAAAGATAAAAGCCTTTAAAATCTTAATAAATTCATTGTTTTTTAATATGGATGAGATTTTGGAATGCCAACTCTGTTACCATTTCTTCGACTTAGGAGAACGTGTACCTAAGATGATTGAATGTGGAGGGGATCATTTTTACTGCCTGAAATGCATTCAAACTTATTAAGATCCAATAGACGGATTTAAATGTACGTAATGTGGAGGATATTCTAGGAAATAGCCAGAGAACCTTAAAGATAATGAATTTATTTTAATATTTCTATAAGAGGGGGAAAACTCAATTGTAGATGCTTGTCGTCTCCACAATAAAGAATATAAGCTTTTCTGTTTTGTATGTTCCGACTACCTATGTGAAGAATGTATATAAGAACAAACTTGCAGCCATTCCAACCAGATGACGTTGGAATAGGCATAAGAATATTGCAATTAACAAATGGAACAATTCTAGCAGAAAGTGAAATTAAAGGCTAGATAATTAGAAGCAAAGCTATCTCAGATGAAATAGGATATGTAGAAAATGACTAGTCATTACAATCAGGCTGTTGACTAGAATTAGTAAATAATTTATATGATTTTTACAGCTATGAAAAAGAAAAAAGAAGCATAGCAAGCTTAATTATATATCTAGAAAGCCTTGGAAAGACAAAATTAAGTTTCTTAACTTCTAGAAAAGTCTAATTAACAGATCAAATAGATTACTATTATGGAGCAAAAGCCTATTAATAATTTAGAAGATCTAGCCTCTTTTGTAGAAGAAGCTGAGAGTATTAATAAAACGCCAACTAAATAAGAAAACAATCAGATAGATCCACCTGATTTTTTCTAGGATGAAAATTTTAAGCGAAAGTTTGCTAAAAGAGTCCAAAAAAAGTTAAAAAAGTTATAGGAACATAAGCTACTAAAAGATCTAATGAGCTTTTTCTTAAAAAATTTATTGTTTAGGTTTAAAAAATTAATGACCATAAAGGAAGATTCTTCTGAAATATATATATTTGATCCTGCTAATAAAGAGATTAACATTTACAAAACTACACACACAAAGAAGTGGTTATGAAGATCTAGTTGTGTTATGTCTCCAAATGGAACTCTTATGGTTACAGGAGGGTATGATCCTGAAAAAAACTAAAATTCTAAAGAATGCTATTCTGTTGATATCACTGGTTAAGTTTGTAAAATGACAGATTCAATTTATCCTCATTCTTAGCATAGTACGACAGCATATTTTAATGATATATATATAATAGGTGGCTTTGTTGAAGTAGATGTGTTTTCTCAAATTGTTGAGCACTTTAATATTAAGCAATAGAAGTGAGACTAACTTCCTGATCTCCCAATATAAGTAAAATATTGTGCAATTGCTGCGACAATGTTCAAACTAGTTGTATTTGGAGGCTTAAACGAACAAAATTAGAAAACGGATTATGTACAAGTGTTTGATGTAAAGACAAGAGAATGGCAAGTTTAAAATTTAGCAATACCTGAGAAATGCTCAGGAATGATAAGTGCTTACATACCTGACCACAATTCTATAATACTTTTAGGAGGAAATTTAAAATTTACGTACAAATACGATTTCAGGAGATTTAGAGAAATAGCAGAAGGCCTTTAAACTCCTCCAATGTACACTTCACCTGTAATATCAGATATTGGTATTCATATTTTTGATAACTTCAATATTAAGGGATATACATTTAACACCAATTTTTACTACTACGAAGAATTAAAGCCATGTGAGAAGTTCGTTTAAGTTCTCTAATCAGATAAGACAGAATTGAAGCTTTTAAAACGAGGTAAGTTATAGAAGCTATCGGGAAGATTCTTTAAGAAAATGAAAACAGTGTTTGTGATACTTTCTCCTTAGTATCTAATGATCTGCAGATCAAATACTGTAAGAGATCTCTCTTTTCCATTAGAAAGAATCTTACTATATGAAATCTAAGATATAATTGAGATCAATTATAATGATTTTGAGATTATTGGAACTAAGTAAAAAATCTACTTCAGAGCTGATAATGAAGCTGATAAAAAAAATTGAATTAGTGCCCTTGAAAAAGCATGCGAGTTCAATAATTCAAAATTTGAGAAGTTTAAGAGGAATTTTTGTGAGTTATGAAATCAAAGAAATCGATACACACTAAAAAGAAATTCTACTATAGATGGCTTTGATCTTAAGGCATTTATAGATATAAAGAAACCTGATAAAAGCAAAACTAATAAGCATTTTATATCTAAAAGTGAATCTCTAATAAGAATAAGTGAAAGCCAATAATAAATAAAGGATTTTCGTTTGTCAGTCATAAAAGAAGAAAATGAGATTTTGGAAGCAAAATAAATAGGAGAAAATGAAAACGACCAAAAAGAAGAGCCTTAATCCTAAATCTTTTTAAATTTAAATTAGCAGCCCTAAATCATACTAGAAGAGAATCCTAATGAGTAAAATGAATTAACAACAACTAGAATCAATCAGGAAAATGGTTATCATGAGGATTCAGTTTTTAATTTTGTTTAGAAAAGAAAATCAAGTCCTAAATCCTCAGTTATGCCCTAGTTAATTTCTGATATATAACCGATTTAAACATTTTAGTATATTTTCATCTTAATACATATTAACTATCTTTATTCATCTATATATAATCAATTACCTTTTAATCACTTACTAACTAACACCATCAAATGCTTTATTTAATTAGGCTATTAAATTAATTAGATAAACTATATCTAAGTGATATTTTTTAGTATTTATATATAAAACATCAGGAAGGCAAACAATCCCAAGAAGTTTTATCCATTTAATCCTAGATTCTATAGCTATCTTATATCTTTAAAGTACTAAATTGATATAAAGCTTTACTTGTCATAGCTTTAATAATCATGACTTGATAACTTATACTTATCAAAGATGGAAATATATAAATATCCTATTTGAAGCTAATCTAAATATTCCAAAGCTTCTTATTTATATATATATCTTTACTTTGCTATTTCCATAAGCTAAGGTTATTATATAGCTTTAAGTTCATTCAGAGAACTTAATATTTTAGATTAAAGGAAAATCTTCCAAGTTTAAGTTTTAGTGCTTTAGTTTATCTTAAGCAGAATTTTAAAAAAAAGGAACTATGTATGGTACTATGCATTCAGATAAAGAGAATTATGATATATAGATATAGTATAAATAGTTATTAAAGCTATTTATCATAATTCCTACTTTAAACTCCAATCCTCACTATATTTAAAACATCCATATGATTTTCTAAACTGATATCTATAATAGCATCAATCAAAAGCTGCTTCATTTTAGTGATTATTCAATAAAAGCCAGGTATTCTATACCAATCTGTCTTATTCCCAAAAGGTGAGCTTATTTCTTAAGGGAAGAGTAAAGAAGTTATTTCTAGTTTATTTTAGAAAGAATTTGAATAAGAAAGTTTCTTAATGAATAAATTCAAATTCCTAAATATTAAAAGAAACCATATTCATTAGTTTAAATACCCTAAGATACTTTTTATCTTCATATTTGAATGGAGGGAAAATTCGTTCCAAGTAAAAGCTTTTTCGATGTTCCATTGATGTAAGAAGCCAAGAGTAATAAGGATAAACCACATTGGCCAAAGGCTGTGAATACTATAAAAGTGAAAGAATCTAAAGATTTAAGTTAGTTGGAAGTTAAAGAAGGATAGTAAGCTGATTAAGCAAGCTAGTTTCAGAAAGAGACTCCTTAAAACAATGGTTTTAAAAAGGAACTTTTATTGCCATGTCATCAAAAATAAAGCAAAGAGAACAACAAATAAAATGAGCCTTTAGATTTTAACTGCTATAAGAAAATTTGCCCTAAAAACGCAAAACAAAAGTAGAACTTCGTAAGATAGAATTATAAAAAAGGATACTAAGAAAGAAAGAAAAATTTCTATAAAAAGAAATTTTTGTAGCCTAAAAACGACTGCCATTGGCCTTACTTATCTAAAGGATGTTTAAATGGTAATAAAAGAGAGTATAATACTGATTGAAGCTAAATACTTAAATAATTTGGATATGAGCATTTATATGAACACTAGCAAAAAGCACTAGAGACAGTAACTGCCTAAAATAACTGTATTTTAATTGCTCCTCCTGCTAGTGGCAAAAGTCTTTGCTACTAATTTTTGTCTCTTCTCAAAAGTGACTTAGTTATAGTTATTCAGCCATACATTAGTCTAATTATTGATTAAATATTAACTGCACATGAATGTCTAAAAATAGGGTGTATGACAGGGGAACATGATACAGATCAAATAAACAAATTGAAAGAGCAAATAAGAAGTTAAGAAGTGGGAGTATGTATTGTTACTCCTGAAAAATTTGCCTAAGAAATAAGATTTTTTACTTCCTAGAAAATTTAATGTATTTGCTTAGATGAAGCATAAAGTATTGTACCAGGATAGCAATCCTACAGGCCTGTTTATTCGAGTATCATTTCATATATTAAAAGAAAGTATGTAATTTTATCCCTGACAGCTTAGCATGATGTTTAGTAATAAATAAGTGCTTTATTAGGAATAGATACGATTATCAAAAGCTAGCAAATCTTACCTTAAGTAGATTATAAATTACAAGCAACTAAAAGCTATTAAAAGTAGACAGAGTTATTAAAAGTACTTTAAGGGTTTGAATCCTTAAGAAGCATACTAATCCTATGTAAGAGTTAAAGGGAAATAGAAGCTTTAAGTGAAATGCTAAGGATAAAATATTCAGTTGGCTCTTTCCATTGTAATGTTAGAAATAGGTTGCAAATACTAACTTAGTTTATGAATGGGAAAATTAAAATTCTAATAGCAACTAGAAGCTTCACAGTTGGTATTCATACGTGTAAACTTGAAGCTGTAATTCATTACTATTTACCCTTAAGTATGTGAACATTTGTTCAAGAACTCGGTAGAACAGGTAGATCACGTTATCAAGCAGCATTCTCAAACATTTTGTGAGATAATGAAGATTACTATTCCAGTAGAAACGCTATTCTTCGAAACTTTATGGATGAATATTCCGTACTTTGCTTTTATGACTCCATCACTTCTTCAAAGCCTAAGTTAGGATAAAAAAGATAGTTGCATTAAATTTAGGAATAAGTGACTAATGAGATACAACTCGAATCTTTCAAATTAGAAAAGCAATAAATCTATGAATTGCTTGCTCTACTAGAATAGAGTAAGCTAATTATCCGGCATTCAAATACTTACTAAACCTTGAAAATAAGCGTACTTAAAAATGAGTAGAGCTATGCTAAACTCTTATAAAAGTGCAACTACAATCAAGGCTATTATACTTGCAGCTTCAGAGATGCAACTAGTATATTAGATTTAACTGCTATGGATTTATTTAGTACCCAATGGTATAAACCAGATGATTTAATAGTATAATTTGAGAAGGAATGCATCTGTGTAGAGATTTGTCCACACAGCGACTAGATTTAAAAACTGGAGGAAGTTTATAAGCTATATGTGAACTCTTATAAAAAGGTTATTAAGGATTTAAACTGATCTTATGAAATATTCAGTAAGCCTGATGTTAATTTTTAAATGATCAAGCAATAAATCGAAGAAGAAAGAGAATATAGCCCTAGTAAAATTTTCACAGTAAGTCAAGAACTTAAAAATGAAATTTTAAATGCAACTGAGACTTTACTATAAAGCAACTGAAAGTAAGTAAGTAATAAGATTACTAAAATGCTATTAGGAGTGATTAATTTCGAAGAAATGGATCATACTTACTTCGGGATCCTAAAGGAGCATGATTTCTTTCGAGTTCATGATTTTATAATTGAGAATCTTTCTTGCAAGTCAAAGAAGAAATGTTGATGACAAAGCATATAATGTACATTTAAACTAGTTGTTTCAATAAATAAGCTATTAACTAATAATCTCCTTTTTTATTTTCTGTAAAATGCTTATAAATAATGTTTAAAATAGGAATTGCTCTTATTCCTTTTGTATATCTCAAAGCTAATTCTAATAACAAAAAAACACTCTTCAAGTTAAATGATCCTAAGCTAAGTAATTCCTGGATTGATTATTTTATGCCTTAAAAACCTTTAGTCCCTTTGAAGTTGTCAAGAAATTTTACATAGCTGGAGTTTTAAATTCAATAAAATCCCAAAATTTAAAAAGTCTAATTCATAGCCTATACTTCTCCTTAGTACCGTTTCTAGCCTCCTAAAGTTTATTTTAGCAAGCTACACAAATTTAAAGAACTTGAAGAAGTAGCGATAGAAGAAGAAAATGAGAAAATATAATAAACACTTGATAAATTACATAAAGAACTTAAAGAAGACTTAAGAGAATACCATATTGCAAAGTATTACGAATCTAGAATTTTAAGTATTATCACTTACGTTCAAATAATTGGATTTGTCACTCTTGGCTTTGGTACACTTGCTCTCGTGGAAGATATCGTAAAATATTTCAAACATATGCTTTAATGACTTTAATTAAACTTCTTAAATCTGAATATCTCACTTAACTCTTAGGAGTCAAAACTATTCTAAAAATTATCTGTCTTAATATAGAGCAAACTAAGGTTAGTTAATCTTCCAAAAGCTGAATTAATTTTATATACTCTAATCAAAATAATAGCTTATTACTTTTTCTTACGTTTTTAGTATAACAAAAATATCAAATTAATAGTTTGTTTATTAGAAAAAGAGAAAGGCATAATACTAGCTAAGATAAATACCTCTTATAGTTTTCTATAATATGCTAAGCTTGAAAGATAACCTCTATATTAAATAAATCATGCTATCTCTCAGTCATATTTAAATAGATTAAATCCATATTACTTTAAACTTAAATAATAGACTTAATTAGTTAGATAATTGTATTTTATAATAAGCTATAGAAAGAAATATAAAGAGTTTATATGTAACCAGACTATGCTTATATAATATGTTCTCTTATGTTAAAGGCTTAAGTTTTAATTTTAATTTAAGAATAATTTGAAGATGAGTTGGGTTAACTTTGCTGAGTTATTACTCATTTATTAGCTTTCTCGTTTTAACGGTCAAGCTCTAGGACTTTTTTGCAAAGTTCTTTTCTTTCAATCTGAATTATTACTTACCTCTTCCTATTGAACTCTTATAATTTAGTGGTTTGCTAACTCACTATCTAGCGGAACTTAAATATTACATTCAACAATCTTAGGACCTTTCTTGGTTAGGAGTCTGAACATTAGAGAGTCACTTTGCTAAGAGAGTCCTTTTCCAACGCTATGTGTATCTAATTTATCTAGGTTTTATAGACCAGCAATTGATTGCTTTTTAGCTTGTTCAACGCTTTGCTTTACTATTTAATCAAATTCCGAGCAAATTAAATTATGCAAACCATTTTCTGGGCTTTCTTATTCACTGAATGTTTCTTCAGGATCTTCCTAGTGTTAACTGACCTCTTCAACTTCCTCTTCTTCAACTTTAGTTGAAATAAGTTTGCAGGCTTCTTCTGCTTGTTCCAAAGAATCAAATATTTGAAGTTTGGGATTTATCTTCTAAATAATATCCAGCACAGAACACTCGAGATCAATGCAAATATCTTATCCCTTTAGTATAAAGCGCTACAGCATCTTCAAATAAGAGCTAAAAGTAGTTTTGTTTCTCCTAGTTTTGATAAAGTACTAGCAATGATCCATTAAAGAACACACTAGACTTACTTTTAGTCTGGTATTTTCCCCTGTATCAATTAGTTTGTATAAATAGTCTATAAAGTTCTTAAAATCTAGCAGCTACTAAATGAACACTTCTCCCATAAATCTTATATAATGGTGCATTTCTGATAAATCCAGCTCTAAAGCAGAGTTTGCTTTCTGGATTATTTCTTCAGAAACAAAATCAACAATGTACATCACTATGTCACTTGCGAAGTCTTATATTCCAGATAGTAGATTGACTAATAAGCCTTGCTGCAAGTTCCCCTTAACTATCTATTTCTTAAATGCTTTAATGAAATCTGCTTAGCATATTTAGAAAGGAATTGTTCTAAATTGAGATTTAGTTTCTTCAAGATTCTCTTTCGATAGAATGATGAGCCTATACCTTATGTACTCATATAGAATATTCACATCTTTTTTGACATTAACCTTTTCAGCTGGTATGCAAGTAAAATATGCAGTATTTATCTTATTTTCATCTTAAGTCGTTAGTTTCTTTTATGTCTTTACACGCATTAGTATCTATAGGTTTTTAATCAAGTGCTCCTTTGTAGTAGGATTCTTTAGTAAGAATTGTCCAGCATTTTCCAGAAGAGTACATATGATATCAATATTATGGCCCTATAAATCTTCTAAGCAATGCTTCATTAATTTAAACACCACACCAAACGGACAGATTTTAAATTTAGTAAACTCAGCAAGATAGAGTGTGTCTTTAATTTTAGTATCTAACTTCAAAGGATCATTTGTTGACATTAGAAACTTTAATTCTTCAATTACTTTTTGAAGTAAATTTTCCTAGATTTCCTTAAAATGCTTTCCTAAAGTAGCTGCAAATCTTGTGTAATAGGGGATGTTAATGAAGTTATTACGTGAAGTGCTTAATAGAAAGGCAATAAGTTACTCCCTAATCATCTTGTTTTGAATGTACATAAAATTCCTACTTGTTTCGTCTATTAACTTCTAGCTTACAGAGTTTTAGAGTTCTATCTAAAACTACTCTCACTTACCTTCTGATTAAGGTGGTGGATTATCTCCAAATAAAACAGCTGGAATGCATTCTTTCAAATCAAGAATATCAGTATAAAAGGATTTTTCCTCTAGGTTTTCATAATAGTCTTCTTTACTTTCTTATAGCTCGCAATTTACCGTTTACTATTGTTCTGGCTCTGGAAGAGTTGGTACTTCTTTATTCAATATATCAGCTAGTTGCTATATAGCTTAGAGAAACCTGGTGCAATTGTTTACCATTTGAATATACTTCTACTCGTTTTCAGGATCAATTGATCCTTTATCAAATTTAATTTTTTAGTTTTTTTGATCTTAGACTTGTACTTATTTATGCGTGCTAAGAAGAGCCCCAACACACTTAGTGAAATACTCATCTAAAATTTTCTTAAGCTTCTCTTCTTCAGCTATTGAAAATATAGGAATTCTTGGAACTTCAATATACTATTTTTATTCTGTTTACTGTCTTACTGAAGTAGGCTAAATTCCTATAAGCTAGTAGCCTCTTGCTTTGAGAACACTAATGATAATAGGGGTATTTTGCGTTAAAGACTTATTTTTGGTAAGTTAGGAAATAATTTCAATATATTAAGGATTATTATCCCAAACACCATAAAGCAGAAGTTCAGTTATAAGTCGTATGATAGTTCTCCTAACTAGAATGTCATCTTTAGCAGCAAAAAATTTCTATAGTGAAGTTATAAGATGAGTATTGAAAGATTCATAGCTATTAAGAAACAAGCAAATCTATACTGCACTAATCAAATCCTTCTACATTAATCTAGCTTATGTAATACTATTTGCTAATTCACTCAAATATTTGCTAAGATTAAGTTCCCTCATTTCCTAAATCAAGTTTTCAACGTTTTCATCAGTAAGATTTTTAATCCTTTTTACTAACTTTTGAATCTTTTCCATTTTACTTGAGTTACCCTTTTCACTTTATCTCTTCATAGTTCTATTAGTTCATATAGATTCTAATTCACTTCTTTCTTATTTATACTTTTCAATAACCTCATTACTAAACTAAGACAAATCTACCTCAGGAAATGTAAACTACTGAGTCTGCTTTTTATTTTTCTAAGGTTCTTCAAATTGTTATAGTTCCTCTAAAGTAAAGCCAATATCCTCCATGTTAACTTTAAATATAAGATTAGATTATCAATTACAATTTTTATTTTACTTTATAACTCTTTCATAACTTAGCACTACTATTTTCTATCTTCTTCTCTTTATTTTTATATCACTCTTCTTATATAAGTATTATATGATTTACTCTTATATCTATCAAATTTAATATGTGCTTTATATTCAAATCCTTTCTTAAGCTTTATCAAAATATAATTTCTAGCAGATGCTAGTTTTAATATTCTTGTTCTTATCTTCCTTATATTATATGCTATACCAATAGTATATTTTATACTAAGCAAATGAGTATTAAAGCATAGTTACTAAATGATTTACCATTCTTAGAAATTATCTTACTGTTCTACTGATAACTAAATTTAGATCTCTCTTTAATGATAGCTAACCAATTTAATATTGTATCTATAATAGAAAACCTGATAGCTACAATTTGCAAATGCTTATATATGATACATTCATTGCTTAACTTGCGTTTATTAAAAGTTAAAAGAGTAAATTAAATTAAAAACTCCCCACTAAATTTTAAATTACCAAGCAATGCTTATCTAGCACTCATTCTTCATTTATTATTTATACTAAACTAATTAAATCCCCTAGCTCCCTCAATTATATATAACTTTCTTATGCTCACTTTACTCTTATTCCTGTCTATGATATATTGAATATAATGCTTATAAAGGAGCTCTCTGTAATAGACTAGTTTGGTATAATATCCATGTAGTATATTTATCTCTATGTAATTGTATACTTACTTAGCTTATAGACATTAGCAATATGCTTTCTATATACTTAAACTACCATACTATTACTTATAGTTAGATTGCTAACTAAGCAATACCTTTAACATCCATTTAAATACTTTTTACAGCCTTATTTATATAGTTAGTATCATGCTAAGTGTGTTAGCTAGCTTGGTTGTTAAGCTTTTGTGAGGTGGTTATAGTAAGTATTAAGAGTTATGTGCTGATGAGGAAATGAATGGTATATAGTGGTTTTAATTAAAAGTTAGTTGAATAAATATTAAACTAGAGAAGGTTAAATAATAGGATTTGTTTAAGACTCTGTTTTAAGGCTATAATTAAGTTTGTTCAATTATAAAGATGGTGAAGAAGATAGCCAAAGTCAAGAAGGTCAAGGAAAGCGAAAGCAATAATCCTCTCTATGAGCAGAAAGTTAAAAATTACACCATCGGATGTGATATCTAGCCTAAACGTGACTTATATCGTTTCGTTAGATGGCCTGAGAATATCCAAATCTAGCGCAAGAAGAGAATTTTGCTTAAGAGATTGAAGGTACCTCCAGCCGTTAATCAGTTTAACGAGACTCTTGACCGAAACTAAACAAAGAAGCTCTTTAAGCTTTTATCTAAATATAGACCTGAAAGTAAAGAGGAGAAAAAAGAGCGTCTATAAAAGGAAGCTTAGGAAAAAGAAGAAAAGAAGGATCAACAAAAACAAAAGCCATATGTTATTAAATATGGTTTGAAGCATGTTACAAACCTTATTGAAAGCAAATAAGCCAGACTCGTTGTGATTGCTAATGATGTAGAACCATTGGAAGTAGTAATATGGTTACCTACTCTTTGCAGGTCTTTGGATATTCCCTACCTTATTGTTAAGAATAAAGCTCGCTTAGGAACTCTTCTCTATAAAAAAAGTGCTTCAGCACTCGTCTTAACTGATGTGAAAAAGGAAGACGCAAATGAATTTGAACAATGGTGTAAAACTGCTAGATCCTAGTTCAATGAGGCTAAAAAGACATGGGGAGGTAAAATTATGGGCTGCAAACATCAGCACAAAATGGCTGCTAGAGAAAGAGCACTTGCCGCTGAAGCTGCTAAAAAAGCCGGACTTTGAACTCTTAATAACACTTAAAAACCTTAATTTTTTCGTTAAAAAACACATAATTAACATCTTTTATCATCAAGTTTAGCTTACTAATTTTACGTAGTAACTTATGATTAGTCTCATATGATCTTAAGCATTTCATATAAGACATTTCGCTTTATTATAAAGTACTGTAAAATCTATTTTCTAACTTAAATTGATGATATTGTTATATACACAGAAATAAGTATAACGAGTAAGGAGAGAACAACCATTTTTTATTTATTAAATAGCTTTTTTATTCTATATCCAGTTTTCTTTCTAAATTACTTAACTTTATACTTATATCATGCTGATTAAATGGGAATCTAATCACCTTAAATTAGACATCAGAAGTTAATGCTTTTAATGTAGGTAGCTCATAAAAGAGATAATATCTAATAAAGTTAATGAAATAGCGTTTAAAGCTAAGTCTATTAATAAAACTGACTAGCTAATGCAACATTCTAAAGAATATTTTCATAATAATATGAATTCTTCAAACCCATATTATCCTCCATCTTAGTACTAAATTTAATCAAATTTTAGAAGATAATTTATATCTTCAAAGTAGAAATGTAGTACTACTATATGGAATATACCTAAAGCTTTAAGATTGTTAGAAAGAATAAATTAATAGAATGTTTGACATTTAACAAAAACGTTAAACTGAATCTATTATTTCTCTGTTACTACTAAATAGTCCTAAATTTAGTTGGTTTCTATCTGTTTTTAGTTTCTAATTCTCGTTCAGTAAAAGATTTTCAAAATCGCTTGAATCTTAAGACTATTCGTCTGAACTGATATCGGCATCGCTCATCTGTACTAAAATAATACTGTTTTTAGTTCTGGTTGCTAATTTAATTCGTATTCAAGTTTTTCTTGCTCATATATTTACTTTTTACCTTAGAAATGATAAAGACAAATCTCTTCGTAAATCATAGGCTTTAGATTTTCCTTTGGAAAACTTGATAATTCAAACTTAAAGTCAAATTTGCTTAAAGTTTTGACTTCAGTTTAGAAGTTTTATTACTCTTTATATCCTTAAAAATCATAGAAAAAAGGATGCTTAAGAGCTTTTTCTATGCTTATTCTTTTGGAAGGATCTAATGTGAGCATTCTTTTAAGTAGATCAATGCAAAGTTTGTCGGCTTAAGGAAATTTATGTGAAAATGACATTGGCTTATGTTACCCTATACTACGTATTTTATCTCTACTCCTTGGATTAGGGATATTAATTATTTCTTCCTCTGTTGGACTTCCTATTATTCATATTATTAACTAAAGTTATGATCTTGTGTCCTTACCTGGAAAAAGAGGTTTTCTTCCTAATAACTCTGCTAAAATACATCCAATTGATCAAACGTCTACACGATCAGTGTATTTTTTGTAGGAAAGCAAAAGTTCAGGTGCTCTATATCAACGAGTGCAAACATAATCAGTCATTTGTATTACTTGGGATTGTAGACTCTAGAAATAGACTCTTGCTAATCCAAAATCACATATTTTCAAATTGCAATCCTCATTAATTAGCAAATTCCTAGGGTTCTAATATTAAAAAAGTTACTAAATCTCTATGCATAACACCAACTTAGTGAAGATACTGAACTCCTTTTAGAATTTATCAAAGAATATATTATATGTGCTTATCTGAAAGAGGCTAATTAGACCTTATTACCTTGTTTAGATCTGTTTCCATGAGATCTTAAATAATATAAATATTCTTAAAATTCGCTTTATCTTTAGGTAGTTAAATGGTATGAATTTTGACTATATTTTCATGATTTAATAATCTTAGAATTTTCATTTCTCGTAGAGCCTTCTTACAAAATGAAGTCGATTCAAACACTCTCTCTATTTTTTTAATTGCAACTTTCTATTCAGTTATTTTATCAAAAGCCTCACATACTACTCCATAAGCTCCTCTTCCCAAAATCTATATTATTTAGTATCTTTTGTCAATTAAGAAAACACTGTCTCTAAACTGAACCTCTACTGAATTTAGTCCCATAGGTCCATTAGTTTCGCTTACATTTGATTCAAAATTTTCTACCATTCTTTTAAATAATATTTTTATGATAATATTCAAGAAGCAAACTGTACCATATAATGTTAATATCAGATTATTATCAATAGATATTATATAAAAGCTAACTCTTCCAATTTAAGAATGCTCTTTACTCTTTATATTCTAAATTAAATTGATACTTTTCTATTTTCTTTGACTTTAAGAATTTATCTATTACTTCCGTTATCAAAGTTTTAAATTACTGCTTCCTTAAATTAAAAACCTATTATAGAGATATGATTTTGGCTTTATTAGCTTCTACCTCTTTATCAATGAAGCTTAAATTTAATAGATTAGCCTTATTTTTTATTTCTATCAGGTGTGCACTAATTAGCATATTTATTTACTCTTTATATTTTATTTAAGACTGTACCAAGTAATGAAAATAGCATCATTTCTTATCTTATATTCATATCTTAATTATTTTTATATCGAAGAGATAATTTTTATATTTTAATCAATTGCTAAGTGTTTATTATTGATAAAATTAGACAGGCTTATTTATTTTAATTTACTTCAAGAAAAGTCTAAGCAGTTCTTGTAAGATAGAACTTTTTCCTTGAAATGAATATGAGATTTATTATAATTGCTATATTATCATTCTCATATGGGTTTTATTGCTGTCTTATGCACTGCTTTATTCTAAATGAATTTGCTTTTGAGATTTTAAAAATAAAGCTTTTGATCAGTTTTAGTGAGTAATTAGTTTTTATCTTTTTTAATTTATTATTTTAGCAAGTTTTGAGCAATTAGACTTTATTTCTCAGAATTTAGTTTATAAGCCACGTTCTGTTTAAGTAAACAGCAAATATTTTCTTTTTATTTCAAATTGAAAATTACTCTCTACTTTTTTATTCTTGCTCATCATATATATATTCTCATTAGTTTCATTATAGTTTAATATAACCCAATTCTTGCTTTAACTTCCTACATAATGAATCTTTTTTTTTAAAAAGAAACCAGTTTCTTTCGATTCCCTTTTTTAAGACTAAAATAATCGCAATTTTTCAAAATAATAAATTGCACTATATTCCTTAAATTTTTCAAGCAGTTTGAACTATAAATCTTTATCTATTAATCATATAGTACCAAGTTCTATAATACTAGCATAAGTATGTAAATATTATAATTTTAAATAGTAAGCAATGCTACTAAATATTTCCTTAGATCTTCCTAATTAAATATCTTTATTTTATTAGATCTTTTTCTATTTATCTCATAATAGTTAAATAAAAGGCTTCCTCTTCTATTATGAACTAATTCAATTTAAGAAATTCTAGTTTAAAGATGCTTGATATCTTTATCTTACCTATCTTTTAAGAGCTATTTAAAATCTTAAATTTGTTGTCTTTTGTTTTGCTTAAAATTAAGGAAAAGTCTTAGATATAAACCCTTTGGTAAAAATTAAGCTTATTTATGCTTCTAACTTCACTTGCTAATCTGAGAAATGTTATTCCTTTCTTCTCTAATAGATAGTAAATATCACCCCTTTCATTATACATCAATAAAGTTATAATAAACCTACTAAATCATCCTTCTTCATATTTCCTTCGATAATACCTAAAAGCTACAATATTACTCTTCTAAAGCAAAATTTTAAAATTATACTATCTTTGTACTAATTTACTTGCTTATGGAGAAATATCTCAACTAGATGTTTATTACTGGACTAGGAAAAATTGAGTAGATTATAAAAAGAGAAGGTAGAGAAAGTTAGCATTTGAAAGGAGCGAAATAAAGTTTATTTTTTAACTATTAGCTCTAATTAATAAGGCAATAAGTTAATAAATGATGACTACTTAAACTAATAAACAGAGTAAGCAAGTAAAAGATATAAACTTATTTATTTTTATTTCTCTACTAAGCAATAAGAGACATTCAATGATATTTCAAAAAGAGTAAATAGCGTAAACATTTGAAATACTTACTACAATCTTATTATAATTAGTAAGGAAATGATTTCTCGTAATTAAGTTAAAATTAAATTAAATTTTAGTCTTTATTCAAAATTAAACTATTACACATACCGCTCTTATATTCCTTCAATTGGAATAGTTTTTCAGAGTATTTGAATACACACAATTAAGATAATTTTATAAGAATAACATTATTAATAATTTTAAAGTGTGAAGTTACCTTATTCCTTAAACTTTTTTATGTTATCTTGCTGACTTTAGTAATCCACCTCTTTTTTAGTCAATTAATTAATAATGCTTTCAGTTTTAAGTAAGTCATTAATCATTAATTTCACTGAGCCTAAAGATTCATTTTTCTACTTTTCCTATTTAATTTACTTTCTGAATATTTTTTATGTGCGTTATTCTTCTATTTTCGATTTCATTTTTGGATGCTAGCAAATTTTAGCAAAAGAGAGAAGTTTGTAATTTTCACCATGCTTTTCTAACTTTAAGTAGAAATATTTGATAATTGGATCGGAGAGTCCCGTTTTATTTTTGGCGCCCTCTCGAATATCCTTTGCATGCTTAATTCTTGTCTTCAATGTTGAATATCAAAAGTTTTTAATCATATTATCAGTTCTTCCTTCAAGTAATTTGGAGATTTTAGACCATTTTTTACCGAAACGCGAAATAAGTTTTATAATCTTCAAACTTTCTTCATTTGTAAACGGTTCATGGTTAATTCCTTGGCGGAGATGGTTGAATCATCTCTCTCTGCACTATTTACCAGTTTTTTGGGGAAGTAGCATGGCGATTTAATTTCACGATTGAAACTTGTCGAGCTCCACTTGTGTTTTAAGTAGTTAATCTTCTTCAGGAGTTCAATTCCTTCTGAACTAACTCTTCTTGCGTTACACTTCGCTTTGACTAGAAGAAGTCGAAGTTGATCCTTAACTAGAAATTGTTTCCATCAACAAAATTATAGAAAATTAATATTAGTTGCTTAATGAAACTTTTAAAATATTTTTAACGTTACTTTCCCCTATTTAATTACTCACCTTTATACTATTTAATTCTTTTAATCCTCCTCATCCCACAAATCCCTATATCATCAATACTCCCATCTTATTTAAATCTCTACCTCTATGATATCTATAGTAGCCTTATACTTCCTTACTTTTGTTTATTAATTTCAAAAAAATTCCTTAAAACTTCTGAAAAATTCAAATTTAAATAAATTTGAAAAATGAATAAATCCTTTATATGAATAAGCAGACACACTAGTATAAATATTATATTAGAATGATTTTATTTAATACTTAAGCTATCTAGCTATTCACCTCACTTTTATAGAACCTTTTAGTTATCTGCTAGTTAATAGAAGGGACAATATTTATATACCATTTTAACCAACTACCCTCATTTTACTCCTTTATACGCTATAATTCTTTCTAGACGTTTATGCTGAATTCATAATTTACCGCTTTTCGTTAAGAGGAAATTAGTTTAATTTTGAAAAGAAATTTACAATAGGTATTTAAAGTAAATAAGTGTTAGATAATCTGTATAGAGATAGAAATAATAGAGTGTGTATATGATTAAATATAATGATGTTAGGTAATATAAAGGTATAGTTATTTAAGATAATATGGAAACTTAAGTTAAGAGAATTGGAACACATAGTGGTATTTTTCTATTCAGGGTCTTTCCATGCTGATGAAACTTTGGCTATTTCCATGCTTAAAGAGCTTGATAGATTTAGTGAAGCTGGTAATTCTTTATTTAGAGGTCATAAGGACAAGAGACGAGTAGATTTTGAAGGAGTTAGATATGTTAGTCGATGTTGGAGGGATTTATGATCCTGCTATACTTAGATATGATCATCATTAAAGTAGTTTTAACGAAACTTTCAGTCAGAAATATGACGTAAAACTAAGTTCAGCAGGTCTTATTTATAAGTAAGATTCTATGTAGACATTATGGATTAGAAATTCTTGAAAAAATGACAGGAATAACTGATAAAAATGACCTTCAATCTCTATATTCCAAAATATATAAGGATTTTGTATTAGCTTGTGATGCTAAAGATAATGGAATTGACTAATATCCAAGTAGCGTATAGAATTTAAAGAAATACAGTGTTAATACTGACCTATAAAGTAGAGTTGGCAAACTTAACCCTGCATGAAATAATCCTACAGATGAAACTGAGTAGTTTTGGAAAGCTTAGAAGTTAGTTCAATAAGAATTTAAAGAAACTGTGGCTTACCTTTCTCAAACCTGAATGCCAGCTCGCAAGATTGTTGAACAAGCACTAGAAAGTAGATTAACTCTACATCCTTCCAAAACTATTATTAAACTTCAAATGCCTTGTCCTTTCTAAGAACATCTAGATAACTTAATCAATGAACTAAAAATTGAACCATAAATAATCTTCGTAGCATATTAAGAAAAAACTGGATTATGGATGGTGTAAGGTGTACATAAAGCTCCTGGTTCTTATGAATGTATTCTCTTTCTTAAAAAGGAATGAAGAGGACTCAGAGGAAAAAATTTAATTGAAGTTTCTGGAATTCCTGATGCAGAATTTGTACATCATAGTGGCTTTTTAGGAGGTGCTCATTCCCTAGAAGGAGTAATCATGATGGTAGATTTAACTCTTCAAGATCAAAAAGCAGCAAGTTCAAATGTTTAAAATTGAAAAACTGATTAACATTTTAAATACAATTTTTAATTTAAATTATAGTAGCAAATTATGATAACCAGACCATAAAACATATTGACTGCTTTATAATATTCTCTAATATCAATATTTTTCATTTCTAATTCAGCTAAAGAAAATAGTCTATTTACATGTTTATTTCTAGTGAATAAATATTTCATAAAAGATCTTATTTTTACTATTATTTATATATTTCATAAACCAAGCAAGTTCCTAAACATTCGGAATTAAGTTTTTGTTTTAAGCTACCATAGCAAAACTAGATAAAATTACTTCAATAGTTGATAAGCTTTTTAATATATCTATATATAGCTTTAACTAAGAAAGAAGTTATATCAAGTTGTTATTAACTATACTAGTTTGGTTATACCTTCTTATTCTTACCTTATATGACTATATTGACTTAAAGGTTTCATTTAAATGCTTTATATTTGGTTTAAAGCTAGTTCTTTGAATATCTTCTTAATATACCAATTAAGCTATTTACTTCTTTTAAAGACAATTAGGTTAAATTATCCAAATCAAGATATTTCATCTTTATTGCTTCTAATCCATCTAATTCAAATATTGTCTTCAGAAATTCCTAAGCAAAGGATTTGGAACATAAAGGGCTTTTATTTATATCTAAATCTAGTAGGAAAACTCTGAGATTTATACTATTAGAACTAGATATTGAATAAAGCCAAAAGATTGCCTACAGTGAATCTCATATGCAGGAATAGCTTACTAAATTAATAAAGCCAAGCTAGTATGATACCATAACAGTATCTATCAGTATATAAATGTCTTGCTTATCATTAACTATTTCAGAAAATAGTGAGATATATACTATCAAAGCTCTATTTATAATGCTTTATTTATCTTAAAGCAAACACATTATATGGAAAGCTAAGATAGACTAACTTATAGAAAGCGTTAGTAATATCTCTTATAAAAGCTTTTATATTTTATAAGATCAGATATATCGAATAAATGATAGCTAATTTGAAAATCATTGCTAGTTTGTAATTTAGCAGCATCTTACTAAAATAAGCACTTAGAAGGTTCATAATTTTATATTAAAAGTGGCTATTCATTTATATGTAGGAGTAGTAACGTTGATAGTAATACAGTGCTATTAACATATTTCTTTAAAGTGATAAGCAATCTTTAAAATATTAAAGCCTGTATTCGTAATACCAAAATAAAGCTTAAATAGAACAATATTAGAAAGTTTAATAGTTTATATTAGCTCTTTGGTACATTAACTTTATATAATTTAGTTCAAATCTTGCTAATATAAAGTTGCTTCTTTTAAAGTGAAAGAAATAAAAAGCTTAGATTTTTCAATCAGATTTAACAGAAAAAGGATCACCATCTGAAGCAGGCTGGATTAAAAAATAGTATAATACTCAGGAAGATTTATAAGCGAAGCAGCAGTTAATTAGCAAAAGGAAGCTCTTCTAAGCAAATATCTAGTTAAAAAATCAGCATTTGCTTTCTCTATTGAGCATTTAATTTAGATTGCTATTTATTAGCTAATTAATTTATTAATTAAGCAATCTAAAAAGATTTTGAAAGCAAAATAGAATACTACAAAGCTATTTAGCGTATAATAGCATAGATCCTTATATTTACTAAATATAAAAAAGTTATATAAGTTAATAGTTCTATTGGTATAAATTAGTCTGAATAAATAACTTTAAGAGAAATGGAAAAATTATCAAATTTAGATAATGATTATTTATAATTCTAAAGAGCTTTAAATTATTTACAGGCATATAATAACTAAATATGCATATCTTGCTAGTATCTACATGCATTTATAAATATATTTAATAATACATGGAGATGGCAATAAATTAGAAGTATTCTGTTAAACCGTTAAATTAATTTCAAGGACTGAAAAGCTGAAAATTAACTTACGAAAAGCTTAAAATAATTGATAAAAAGACTGCTATATAAAAGAGTTTAGGAGCTATCAATGATAAATAATAATTATAAGTCCTTCCTTAATTTGGAAATAAGCCTCACTTACTTTAGCAATCCATATCCACTAACTAATATAAAAGTAAGCAATTTAAAAAAATAGTTTAATTGGGTTCAAATAATATTATAGTAGACATAAGAAACGATATAGTTGAAATTAGTAGAAACTACTATAAAAGAGTAATATAAGTAGACTATAGAAGCAATATAGGAATAAGAATAGTAAAGTATAATTAATGTTATGTATTGCAGATCAAATACAAATATTGATTTTGTTCCTATAATAGCAGTATTATATACATAATCTGTTGAACCAATCCTATTACTAGTATATTATATTAACTAATCAATTTTCTTTCTTTTCTTCTAATTGATTAATCAAGAGAGCGTTAGGAGTAGATAGTGCTAGCAATCTCTCTTTGTTAGATGTTGAAATGAAATTAACCAATTTTAACTAATTTAGATGTTAATCTCCTTAGTAGTTTTAAGCTAAAATGTCTTCTTTAAGAAATTTATAACTTTAACTGGAATCTAATTTGAAGCAGCTTGAGAAAGCTAGATAAGATTTGATGCTTATTGAAGAAGAGTGCTAAGACTTAACATTTTAGATTAACAATCGAAAGGGAAAACTTCTTAAGCAGCCTTCAGATAAGAAAATTCTTAACCTAACTAAGGAAGTTAATCACTGAAAATAGCTGATAAACCAATAAGAAGAGGAGTGCAAATAAGTCAGGGATAAAATAACAATATAAAGGAAGCATAGACAACGCTATTAGTACTAGGTAGAACATACTGCAAGAGAAAGAGATAAACTGGACATTCAGTTTGATGTATTCAGCCAGGATTATAAGAAAAAATAGATTTAAGATAGTAAAAACTGCAATGCTATTCTATAATTACATTCGATAGGATAAAAAGACCTTTGTAATTTCTAATCAAGCATAGAAAAACTATAAGCAGTTATTAACAATGACCAACAATAGGTAAAGCAACACTTACTTTCTATCACTCACTAAATTCCTCAAACTAATGAAAAAGTTTCTTCAATATAATCAAGATAACTTATTTAATTAAGGTTGAATAATTGGAAGCAAATAGTTTTAAGTAACTAGTAGAAGATCAGCAATTTCGTTAGTGAGTTAGCTATGATTAGAGATGTGTTCTAAAGAATGAATCCTTATAAATCTCATGTATAGTTAGTAGAGGAAATGATTACATCTCAAAACACATATGTGGATCTAATTACTTATCAGGCTAAAATTCTTAATGATATTGAAGAGCAAGAAAGAGAAAAATTGTAAATAAGAAATAAAATTCTATCTAATGTAAAATCATCAACTATTAAAGACTGAAAAAGCCTACAATAAAGGGTTGCTAGTAAAGTAGAAAGAAAAAAGTAAGACTTTAAAAAAATGAAAAAGACTCTTCAAGATATAGATGCTCCTGTTAAAAGAATAATCTCACTACTTGATATAATGAATATATCTACAAATGCAGGTCTAGATGTAAACTACACCAATATTCAAGAATACCTTGATGCTATCGAGAACGAGCTTTAAATGAAGTCCACTCCTAAATTTCCTCGAATATGTACTTCATTAAGTCCAACTATAAGCTAATTAGAAATCAATGAAGAAAACTATGACGAAATAATGGATAAAAAGACTTTCATATCAAAAGTAAAGGGCTTTATGACAAGAAGGGGTAGTTAGCCTATATGATGCAATAACAGTTAGTTCATGTATTTTAAAATCTAAGCTAAATCTTAATAACCAATATTGTTATGATCTATTTAGATTCCACCATTTAAGTAAAAATATATATTGAATTATTAAAAATAGTTAAATCTTTAAGCTAATGTTATTAGAGAAACTTTGTATAGGCTATTCATAACTCTATATCATTAGTATGCTACTTAATGATGATCTATTATAAATAAGATTTAAAAGAGTAACATATGAAAGTAAAAAGCTAGAAATACTAAACTATTTATATTAAATTAAATTAGCAGATTAATTAAACTTCTTTACCTTTATGGCATTCTTCAAACTCTTTAATCTAATTACTAAGACTAAGCTACGAACTCTCTATTTAAATTAACGATAATTCAGCTATTTTTACTTAGCATATTACTATAATATTTGAATGCTATAATACTAGTAATTCAATATAAAGGTTTAGTTATGTTGATTGATAAAATGATTATATAGTAGTTTACTCTAAATTAATTTACTTATAAGTTAAAAGTCTTAATTATATTACTAGAGATTAGTTCTTATTTACTGTTATTCCATCTCTACTCATCAATACCAATTTTAATTATCGCTAAGCTTTATAATTAAAATGAAATTGCTATTCTTAATTAAAGGCATTCATCAAGTATTAGCTAGTATGCTTTATATCCATTATAAGTAAACAGTCCATATCCTTTTTTACTTACAAACACTTTAAACAAAATGCTTAGCTTTATCCAACCAAGTACTTACATTACACCCTCCAAATATTTTTGGACTATACTATAAATAACTAATTAGTATCGATAAAGCTAAAACTAATTAAACTACAATAGTTATACTTAAAACTATTAAACTATATAGCAGTTATAAATGTAACTTTACAATGGTTAAGATTAATTGATAGCAGGAAGTTTATTAATAGCAAAAAGGAAAATAAAAAAGGTAATTGCTATTATGTTTAGGTATAAAAGTATTATTTAATAATAGCTATTTAATCAGTCTTTTAAGATGGTAGTCTCTATGCTTATATTATCTAGTTATATCTTATATTAAGATCAACTATTAACTACTATTTTCGTAATTATGTATCAGGGACTTCTATTGGAGAGATATAAAAGCGAAGCTTCTTGGAAAGTATTGATAATAAGTGTTTTGCTATTGAATTCTGAGTTTTTATAACTATAGAGTCATTGAAGGGATTTTTAAATGGGCAAAGATAGTAATATTTATATTTTAAAGGATTTATATAAAATGGATGAAGTAGATCCAGTGGATGTAGAAAAAGGAGTGGATTTAGTTTCTAGCATGGTTTTGTTTGAGAAAATGTTGAAAAACTTTTATGGAACGATAAAGCAGAAAGTACCAGAGCTTAATTTACATATGAAGAATAAAAATTGAGAAAAGATTAGATTTAGTGCACATTAATTCAAAGGAGCATCAGCCTATGTAGCTGCCACTAGATTACATGAAGCTTGCTATGCACTTTAACTACTTTCAGATGAAAAAATCACTGAGATTAGTGAAAATATGATATATAAGTTTTATGCTGAAGTTATCAGTCAATCTTAAAAGGTTGAAGCATTCATTTGTAAGCGCTTTAATGAACAACCTGATGATAAGCTAAAATAAGAGTTTGAAGTTTATAAGCAAATAAAACCATAGAATGATCAAATTGACGGAATTAACATTGATTAGGTTCTTTCCTAGCTTAAAGAAGTTGATAAATAACGTAGAGAAAAAGAAAAAGTCTCTTAAACCACTAGTTCTTCCTTGCTCTCAGAGCCAGTTAAAAAGAAAAAAGAAGAAGAGAAAAGAGTCCAAGAAATAATAAAGCCAAAGATAGTTGTAAATGAAGTTTAAGGTACCAATAATTTTCTTAAACCATCTGTAAATAAAAGTCCTAATTCAATATTTGCTGAAAATTCAGCAAGTAATCCAGCAAAAGATCTTGATTTAAATAATCCAAATTACAAAACTCCTGCATTCCAATCCCGTCCTTTTGAAATGAATTAAGATAAGAAGTAAGGATTGCTTCAAGAAAAGTCTTATTTTCACTCTTCTTAAAGCTTCAATGAAGAAGATGAGTAATTTGAGTATTTTGAAATGGATGAATATGATGATCTGCACACTAAAAACTGCAATGTTTTTTGATATGTTTTAAAATATTATTCTAAGCTAATTAATTAAGTTTAATTTTAAACCTTAATCACTCTAATTCCATTAATGCTTCATCTATTTTAACCTTTTTAAATAACCGCAAGTCTTTACTATATGTAAAGGTTCTAATACTTTGAAAATCCGTAAAGAAAAGATAGATTTAAGTAGATCTTCATCATAAAGGAATATCCTTTGCCATATAAATGCTATCAAAGCTTATTAAAAAGCATTCTACCCTGAGTATCCATTTTTCTTAACTCTACTCTGTTTTAGTCTGTGAATTTAATTAAATGTATTTAAATTAGTAGCACCAGTTATTCAAGTAGTTTGAAAAAGATACAAATATACCACAAGAGAAAGAATAATTTCTAAAGTATAGAAGATTAGTAAACTAAAGAAGCTTAAATAGATACTAAATGATAAAGGTTAGATTAGAGAGGATATACATAATAAGTATACTACAATGCTTCTAGATAATATAACTTGTATATAATTGTTAGTCTATCAGTATTTGCTAATTATCTGCTTTATAGCTTTTAAAGTTCTTCAGTTTGCTATTTTTAAATAAAATATAAATACTCTATGCTTTATTATCTCTGGTAGGCTTTTTTTTGTTAAAGCTAGTTGGGATTCTAACTTGATTTTGAAAAGTAACTATAAAAGTGACTCATTACAGAATGAAATCTAATTTCCTTGATAACTAAAAAGATACAAAATGAAGATAGTCATAGTATAATGAGAAAGGCTTATTTAAAAGTAGCATGTAAAAGGAATAAAATATTGAATCCTCACTAAAAATATAAAATAGCAAAAGCAAAACAAAATAGAAATAAATAAATTAAGTACAGCATAACTAAAAGGCATAATAAGAATAGGAGTATTTTTATTATATGCTTTGATCTTTTAAGAAATATAATAAAAGTAAAATGATTTTATCTAAAATAACAATATAATTATTATTTTTGGAACTAAAGACTTAACAAATTTTAAAACATTAAGATTTTAATAAAAATATTTATTGGAAAATAAGCTTTTTATTATAATCCAGATTAATGACACATTTTTTAATGAGTATAGATAGATTTATTAAATAAAATATAATACTTAACTGGATATTAAAGCTGAGGTATAGAATAATTTTAGTTTGATTATAGCAAGTTGCTCTGTACTAAGTACTAAATTTGAAGAAAAGCTAGTCTATGTTATGTTCTTTTTATTTCAATAGAACACTTACAAGCTTTGCCAGTTATTATTTAATAATCTATCTTCCTTTCTCTATTAAAAGCTGTATCTATTTCTTTATCTTAAAGCTATAATTGAAAGTATAGATCTAACAGATTAAATAATATTTTTCATTTCAAATTAAACAACTTAGAATGCTTAAGTCTGTTATCTCTATTAAGATTGCTATTTTTTAATACATAGCCCAGGTAAAATTTTGCTAATAAGCATAACCATTTAGTCAATCTTTTAAAATAACTTATTCTAACCTCTTATGATATAAAAGAGCGAAAAAAAACGAAAGAATTGAAGAAAGCAATTAAGTTATGTATATGAAGTTTAAAAAATAATTCTATCTTTTAATGCAGAATAAATCCTAGAAAAAGTAGCACTTCAGCGTTATTAGAACCAAAAAGATTTTAAAGATGTCATCAACTTCAATCTTTTACTTAAATAAAATAGAAAATCGAATTAAAGCAGAATAAAGCGCGAAGCTTCTATAAAAAAACGCAAAAAAGAGAAAACATTTTGCTTAATTCTAAAAATATAAATTAAGCCAGCAGCATATTAAATTTTATATTCAAGCTGTTTGAGTTGATTTAGTAAGCATTTTTTAACTATTTAATTTAAAATTAGCCACTCTTATCTCAGATACTTTCGTTTAACTAATTTTTATTTATTCAGAACCTAATTTTAATACTATTTTTATGCTTTAGTGCGATCCATAATCTAGTTATTTGAAATGATTCCTGATAATTTTAAAATAAGTAAACTAAAAGATTCCTTAATAAATATGACTATGCTATTATTTTTAGCTAATACTCCTTTAGTAACAAACTAGGATAGCCTTTGCATTAAATATAGCTGATAATAGCTTCTTATTTGATTACGAGTTTCTTAATTTAGATTAAAGCTATCATACTGTTCTTTATATTGTCTTAGTATATTTAATAATCTTGTACCTTTTGCCAAAATTAAGACTGATAGAATCTCTTCGTATTTTGAAAGCTTACTTCTTCCTTTAAACTAACTCAAGTCATTTTTTGATATATTTCAAAATAATTTAAACAGCTTTATAGAATTTTAATTTGAAACCAACTCCCTATATTCATAGCTAGCTTAGTACTTTCTAATAATACTAAGTGCATTTAAATTTGAATAAGATAATAGTTAGAAGTATAATAGCAGTGCTCACTGAATATCATAATATACCTTTCTAAATAATAGTTTCTACTAATAAAATAAAGAAAAGAGCTAATCCTATTTAGTTATTGATAATTAGTGCTATAGCTTCATTACTAGCTTATAGTAGATAGGATATACAACTATATGATAGTAAACTTATAGCAATTGTCATTACGCTAAATTACCTTTTTACTTGCTTTACAAATCAACTAAGCCACTTAAGTTTAATAGACACTTTCTGTACAGAAATAGTTAGATATTCATATAAATAAGGCAAATATAAACCCAATTGTTATTTATAAATAACATCAAACTAAAAGCAAATTACTAGTTCATTTCTACTAAACGATATAAGGGTAAAAGGCAAAAACTTAGATGATGCTAATAATTAAGTTTAGAAGCAATAGAATGGGTAAACTTATATAAAAGCTAAATTAATACAAGGTTTAAGCTACTAATAAATATAACCTCATAATTTAATATCATTAAGCAAATCTGAATACTAATTTTTAAGCTTTTTATATTAAAGTAGAATTTAAAAACACTAGTGGGAGACTAAACTTTGATTAAGGCAGTTATTTTTAGGGATTTTTAATTGAAGAGACTTGAAATTTCTAAATAGACAGACTAGCAATAATATCAACGCATTTCAATTCAAAGGTGATTATATAAATCTCTAACTAATTAATAAATACTTAGTATACTTAAGCTTAAAGAAAGGATCATTATTAGTTATAAAGTTCTTAATAGCTTATTTAAACAAGCACATTAAAGATCTTGGAAAGAAATGAAAGCAATAAGTATAAATAACTCTTGATATAGTTATTAGAAAACTTAAGCTAATTAGTTGATCTTAAACATATTGTTAGGTTCAATATTTCTAATACATGTTAGCAAATTAACTTACTTTAGTGCTTCTTTTAAACTTCATCTGACTTTTATGATCAAAATTATAAAACTTTCAATTCAAGTATTTTGAGTGTAATAGAAGAAGCTAAACAATCTGCTTTAGAATAGTTATTCTAATATAAAAGATATGCAAGAAGGAGAGAGAAGATGTAGACTTGATATAAAGAAGATGGTAAAAAGCTTGATTTGTATTGGTGCTAAATTTACTTAATGAAAATAAAATAAGAAAATAGTCAAAATATCAAATACCTACTGGCATATTATGCGCTTCGTAATTTTAAAAGTTATACATTCTATATTAAGAAATTACTTGCTTTAGTTTTTACTCATAGAGTATTACTAAATCTAGGAAGGCGAAAAATGCTAAGCATTATGCAAATTATAACCTATTTTAGGAGCTATTCCGTATTAATAGGAATATCTTAGGTCATTGAAAACCATTTTTGGTTGCATATAAAAATCGCATTATTTTTAAGGAGTTATAATGTGCGCCTACTATGGCTATTAGTCTTCAAGAGAAGAATCTTCTTCATTGCTAAAATAATACTAAAACTCGTTCACTTAGATTGCATCTTGAGGTAAAATTTGAGAAAACTATGAATTATATTATTTCCCAAATTTTAAAGCTCTGCAAGTATTTTATTCATACCTTCTCTCTTCTGGTTATAACTTAAAACGAAAGTCAAGTTATTTTTTTTAAGATTCACTTTCAAAAGGCACTTCATCTTCAATTTTAACTTAGTAAGGCAATGAATAGTCATTTTGATTCTAATTCTAACTTTAACTAAATTAAGCCTCTTCAATCTATTTTCTAGGTTTATCGCAGAATTTCTTATAAGGTTTTTCATTTTTTTCTCAATCATAGCTTTAATTTAATTCGTCTAGGTTTTTAACAGCTTATCTGTAAATTCTGTTATAACAACTAATACATTGAAGCGTGTTTATTTCTTTTAGAGTTCCATCAGTTGATGATCTTCTTCCTCTCTTTCGCTTATTGATATTTTCACTATTTGATTATCAATCCTGAAACTTAGTTTTAGAATCGCATTTGCACTACTTCATAAGATGGAAAAAACTTTAAGAAAATTTTTATAATTTTTTCTTCATAATCGAGTTTCAATGATTCTTTATGTTATTATCAGTGCGTCCTTTTAGCGACTTAGTTATTTCTGCCCATCTATTTCCTAACTTCTTATGAAGCAAAAATAGAACCCATTCTTCCTTTTAATCCCATTAAGTTTTCTTAATGCTAGGATTCAAGTGATTATGCCATCTTTCTCTACACTATTTTCCTATTCTACCTGGAAGATGCTCAGCAATTTAGGTCCATTTATAAGGTCCTCTTAAATTAACTAATTAAATAATCTTCTAATCCTCCTGCTCAGTTCACGGGCCAGTTTTGATAAATTTCTTAGACTCGCTTTTCTTTTTGTTCTCCATTTCTTGATAATGCATTCTTATATTAATGCTTAAAGAAAAAATCACTAAATAACTATTTAAACCTTTAAGTTATTTTCTTTCTTAAATTAAATATGAAATTTCTTCTCTATACTAACTATTACTTCACCTTATTCCTTACTTTTATCATAGAACTCCATTCTTCTAAGATTCCTCTTATTTAACTTCCTTTTTACGCTAAAATTCCCTTGTATTTTTATACCTTTACCTTTTAGTTAAAATCTTAAGGAAATTGCTAAAGTTAAGTTAACATATTCATTCAATTAAGTTAGCATTTGAAATAGCTAAAATAGCTTAGTTATGAAAGAAAAATCCTGTATCATTATAATTAAGCATTTGATATTAATAGATCATATCTACATTAGTAATTATAGAAACATTACTTATGACTCTTGCTTATTGTTAAGTTAGCTACTCATTATTATAGTTTTCATCTCCCTAAATATTTTATTATTTAAGTCAATGCTTGTATGTATGCTATTTCCATACCAACAGTCTGCTAGAGGAAACCCCTATTATAGCAATGTGTAATTTGCCTAGGCTATATTAATAAAATGTAAAATAGTAGTAGAGTTATTCAGAATGAGATATAAGTATAGTATATTCCAACATGGTGCTTTACCTTGCTTCTAAAAACTTTATCCTAGTTAATATTCAAAATACTTTATAGATGGGAAAACATATTTAAGTTAAAGTTGATTTAAGGTTCAAATATTATGCAACTAAGCTCATTTATATTCTCTTCTAGAGATATAAATAAATACCAGAATTTTCTAGGAAATGCTCAAAACTTAATTAATAACTTAAATTCTAGGAGTAAAAATAAGATTATTTGATAGTGATAGTATATTAGCATATCCAGATTTAATATTTAGAGTATTATCTTGAGGAAATCTGAGTGAAGCATAGGGTTAATAATATAGTTAGAAATATAACATACTTATAGCATAAATTATGAAAGAATTCATTTTAGATATTATGCTTCATTTGATGATTGAAAGGCTTTATTTTAGTAAGGATGCTATTTTTTTATTACCAATCTACAAGTAAATTATAAGGAAATAGATAATTCATATTTGGCTAATTTATTATAATTAACTTCTTGAAAAAGACTAAATATAATGTAGAATCGAGAATCTTAGAGTTGAGATAGTATTCGAAAGTATCTTATTAGGTTTTGATTTAAATATTTAAATCATTATTTAGACTTTAACCTTATAAATGACAACTACAGAATAAATTATTAGTGACTTAAGATCTGCTGTACAAGCTTTTCGCTAGTACCGCCTTCTTGTATCCGCAAAATGAGCAAATGAGTTGCTAATTTCCGTCTCACAAGGATTGTAGCCTTCGATAACAGTATAGAATCATGATGTAATAGAACTAGCACTAACTTATTTTGATCTTAATGAATTCCAAAGATGTGCAAATTTGTTAGAAACTTATGACTTAGTTAATGCTTAACATTAACTAGCATTGTTTCTCTATTGTCATTCACTTTATCTTCAAGGAGAGTAGATAAAAGAAGAAGCTATATATGAGTAAAAAGCTGCTCTATAGAGAAATATACTTCAAAACAAAAACTTAAGCAAAATATTTGATAAATTGTCACCTCTTAAAAGTTAGTTAAATGCTGAGAATTTATATCTTTTTGGAACTGTTTTAGCCTAAATGAACCATAAAAATAACTCTAAAAATGTTCTCTTAGAGAGTCTTAATCTATAGCCTGTAAATTGGTCATGCTGACTTGAGCTGATGGATTTAAAAATTACAATAGAAGAGCATGAACTTCCAAATCATTGAATGAAGCATTTCTTTTTAGCTAGTCAATACTTAGACTAGAAACAAAATAAGCTTGCATTTGAAAAATACTTTCTCATTTCTGAAATTTTTCAGAAGTCTAACTTCATAATTTGCTAAATAGGTTTGAGCTTTTATAACTAAGACGAATATGAAGAAGCCTAAAATTGGTTTGAGCATCTTTAATAAGTTGATCCTTATCGTTATGAAGATATGGAAGTGTATAGCAATATTCTGTTTGTTAAGGAAGATATTGCCAAATTAGCAACTTTAGCTTCTAAATTATTCATTATAGATAAATACAAACCAGAAACTTGCTGTGTATTAGGTAATTACTATTCTTCTAAAGCAGATCATGCTAAAGCTGTCTCTTATTTTAGAAGAGCGCTATAGTTAGATCCTAATTTTCTCTCAGCTTGGACTCTTATGGGACATGAGTATGTAGAACTTAAAAAAGTGCCAAATGCAATAGAAGCATATTCTACAGCGCTTTAGATTGACAGTAGAGACTATAGAGCTTGATATGGACTTGGATAGACCTATGAACTAAACTAGTAGTACAATTATGCTATTTATTATTACACTCAAGCTTGTAAATCTCATCCCAAGGATACTAGAATGTGAAATGCTCTTGGATCTTGCTTTAATAAAGCTTAATAATTATATCAAGCATCTAAATGCTTTGAAAAAGCAAACCGACTTAAGGATAAAGAATCTCTTGCTCTATCTAAACTTGCAAAGCTATACTCATAATTGGGATTTCATCATAGAGCTGCTGAAGCTTATAAGGAAAACTTAGCATAGCGAGACGCATAAAATAAAGCTGACGAAGAAACACTGGAATGCATTATGTACCTAAGAGATTATTATTTAAGTATTGGCAACCAAGAAGAAGCAAATCACTACAACAGAAGACTTTACGACTTCTAGGGAAAATATAAAGAAACAGATTCACAAATTTGATTTATTTGATAATTTAAACTATAAAATAGTTTCCAAAGCATTACTTATGATTCTATACAAACAAGCTAGATACTCCTAGTTAGTTCCACTATTCAAAAATAGTCAAAGTTATCCCTAGTTTATGATATCATAATGTTACCATATTGAATACTTTAGCTTTTAATCATTCATATAAAATAGGTTAATTATAATTCTTTCTAACTGTTATAGTATAATAGTCTATGCTCATTTTACTTAATCATATTGAAACTCATTAATCTGAAATTTTAATATCTTATTACATTTATTCTAATATAGCAAACTTTTAGATGAAGGAAGTTGCTTCACTTTAACTTTATTATTATAGTGAAATAATAAAAAATTAGTAAAAAGGAGTTCATTTATAAGATTCTGAAAATCAGTTATATATAATCTTTATTTCAGACTTAAAGTAGAAAAATTAATTGTATCATCTTTAAAAATCGTTTCATTAAGAAAATGACTGTATCTTATTAATAGTCTAGTACTTTTGTTTTATCTTTAAAGTATTTAGTTCCATTTATTACGTGTTTCTCATTTTAAAAGTAAACGTTAGTTTAGTTATTAAACTATGCAACAAGCTATAAGCAATGAGTATTCACCAATAATTGATACTCATATGTTTCTATTAGTTATAGTAGTTTCTATATTGATTAGATTTGATTAACTAAGTGCTTAGTTAAGAGAATAAATAGTGTAATGAAGGGTATAAAGGTACTATATATCCTATTTAAAGGTCTTAATTTATAAGATATATGTTTAAAGCTATCTATTTCTACATGTTTTTGTCTATAAAATTAAAGGTATCAAGATGTAAAATTCCTCTTAGCGTAATTATTTTGTTACTACTAATGCTCATACTATTTTCGATCCAAAAACTTAAAAAGGATAAGCACCTAAACCTGTAAAAGTAAGGTATTACTAACAGGACGAAGAAATTAGTCCTAAATATGAAAAGAAATCTTCATTTGATGAGCAAAACTAAGCTATTAATTAATCTAGATAAGATAAAATTAAAAATTTAAGGAAGTCATTTGAATCTATCCCCAAAAGACCCTACTCTAACTCCCCTATCAAAAAGAACAGATTTTCTTTTCAAAATAAAGGAGGACCAACTATCAAGCAAAGACAAATGACTTTTAAAATGAGCAATTTTATAGGATTAGGATGTAAAGTTGCCTAAGTTTTTGAATTTGTTTCTTCTAATGTCAATAAATCGGAAGATGAAATTCAGTGTAATTGTGATTTAAAAGACGAAAGATTAAGAAGGTCTTTTGTAAAAGGATTTCCTAAAGATAGTAGAATTTCTTGCAATAGAGCTATATCTTGATTAGAAGTATGCTATGGAGAAAATTATTAAGAAAATAGCGAATAACATTAGAAAATGTATTAGGACATCTTAGAAACTTAAGTTGATATTACTGAACATACTACCCAAATTAAAAGAGATCTTTCTCGCACATTTCCTGAAGAAGATTATTACAAAGAAGGCTTTACAGGATAGAATAGACTATGTAGATGCTTATAAGCCTTTTGCAAATATGATATCAATCTTGGCTATGTACAAGGAATGAATTTCATAATGGGTGCCTTACTTTGACATGCAACTGAAGCTGATGCATTCTGATTATTTGTTTCTTTGGTTGAGAAATTCGAATTAGGAGATATATACTTACCTGGCTTACCTGGACTCTGCAAGCACTGCTAAATTATTGATCTACTAATATCACAAAATATACCTAAATTATATAAGCATTTTGCTGAAAATAGATTAGCTGTTGAGATGTATGCAACAGATTGATGCTTTACATTGTTTGGAAGCCTTATGCCTCTTAATTTAATGGTAAGTTCTTATTCAGGGAGATTTTCTAAATGAATTTTTTAAGTAAGGCTGATCAATATTTTATCGTCTGGCTTTGACAATTTTAAGGAATCTTGAAAATTAACTTCTAGAAAGAAATGAAATGGTAGAAATTCTATTGCCACTTCGTCCTGCAAATCGACCTAAAAACTGGAAGAAGTACATACAAAACGTTAAAATTCTTCCTAAATCCCTAAGAACAGAAGAAGGATGCATAAAGTGAGGTCCCTTCTTATAAGAATCTAAATAGATAGAAATTGACGAACGGTATATACGTTTTTTGCATATGAACTTCAACCCTGAAAATAAGTAGTTTCGAAATTTATAAGCGTATGTGCCTTGATTTTCTTAGGTATTCTAATTAACAATAACAATGAATAATATTAAATAATTTTACAGCTTTGATTTATATAAATAGCACCCTATAATATTCATTTCTTAGTTCTTTAATTCTTATATTCAAGTAGGATAGGTAAATTTAAAAATGGTCTATATATCTTAGTTGATATCTATTTTATATATTTCTAGGATTATTATATATAAGCCATTTTATTAATATGAAGCAGATAAAAAGTTCTCAAATATAGAAGATGCAGATAACATGCAAAAAATGTTACAATTGAAGTTTCAAAATTAGTGTTAAGTGGAAATTATTTACAAATCTTACGTTAGTATTTAAAAATCATTATACAACTAATAAAAATCTATTTTTCCCTTATTAACCAAAAATCATATTTATAAAAAGAGAATATAAAGTAAAGAGCATTGAAATTCTTAAAATGGGGTTTAGTTTAAAATATCAGTTTCAAAGAAAAGCTTCTCAAATTTATTAATTTTTAGGTAGTTATATAAAACTTTAGAAAATAAGGTGTTTATCTTATTGTAGAAATGAAACTTATATTGAAATCAAAATTCAGTGAATCAAAAGATATTAATAAATTTGTCGAAAAAATTAAAAGTATAGTATTTTAGAAAAGAATGGCTCAAGGTTAATATTAATAAATGCTTTGAGGCAAAAATGTATTATTTTAGCAAACTGACACCTTTTTATAGTTCATCTTATTATGTAAACTATAATCGGTAAAAATTAGAATAAAGTTGCTTATTTTGTTGAAATCGCAGAAATTTGAATTGTAGTAATTTATTTTAATTAAACTGTAAAGAACTTCCTGAAAGATTTAAGAATAAAGGCTTAAGTTATTAACAGAATTTTAAGTTAATAAAAAAATATTCATAGAGTTCCATAAAGTGATTGCTTTACATTAAAACCAGAGCCTCCATCATCTAAATCTTATTCTTTTTCTTATTTGTACTTCTTTTTATCATTACTCTTGGTTAAATTTTTCCAAGTTTTATTAAGTATTATTTATAGATGTATTAGCTTGTCTTTAAAAGGTATAATATTAGAGCCTCTTTCTCCTGAGTAATATTTTATAACAGCTCCTATACTAAAAATAGTTATAAGCATTCCAAAAATCCATCAGAAACTTCTAAATTTTCTTAGTCATCCACATTTTTTACCACAAGGACATTATTTAGTGAAATAGATTTCTACATTCTAGAAATAAGGAATCTCAATTACCAGTATAACTTCATCCTCTCTTTCATCCTATCTTTTTAAGCAGTTAAATGTTACTTCAATTGTTTCTATTTAATCTGTAACTTTGCCACCTCTAACAAGTGATCCATCAATTGTTGGATAGAGACTTTCATGGTTGGTGATAATATAAGGTGCATTTACATATATTTAAGATTGTAAATTATCAGGATGCGGTTCTTATCATACGTAGAACTTTATAGAGTCTAATATTTTGGTTACATAATATCTATTATTTGTAAGTTCTTTGAACTCAGAGTTTAGAACACCTATATAAAACATTACCTGAATTCATTACTGTTGGAATTTTCTTTGAAATAATTCCTACATTAAATCCTTTTCTCGGTATATTCATATTTCCACATTATTTCTTCCAGTTTCAAGTCATACTTCAGCAATTAGGAGGAGTTAGAGTAATATTAAGTTGCTCAATTCCTCCTCCAATATCATTACTGCATAAATATTCAACTTCAATTACAGTTACTTCTATGCTACTTCTAATGTTGCGATCTGAAATTTTTAATTTTGGATTAAACATTTACATGTTTTTGGTTTCATCTTCAGTATGAGCAACAAAGTTTGAAAGCTATAGAGCAGATAGTTCAATAATAGATTTAGTTATATAAAAGAAATCTGAGTTTTTACTACTAGGAGCTTAGTAGCTAATTTTATCATACCTTCACTCTTCTAAATATTATGTCATTACCTTTAGCGAAGCCATCCTTAATCACATTATTAAGAGAGTTAAAATCAGTACCCACAGCATATTAATCACAGTTTTGACTCCTTGTCAAAAGAAAACAAGCAACTGATATTATAAAAGCAAAGTTCATTTAATTGAATTATTGTAAAAATTCCTAAATCCATACTATTAAGTTAACTTAAGGCTTTAGTTAATAATTTTTAGAGAGGTGAAAGATAATCAAGTAAACTGAATACTTCCAACTAAGCTATCAAAATATTCAATATTTTTAGAAGAAAGTAAAGAAAAAAGTTCTAGCCTCTTTAAGTATTTAAGCTACAAATATAAATAGATAGTATAAGCCATTTAAAAAATTAACTACTAAATAGATTTAATTTGAGTATCTTTAAGCGAAAGTTTATTAGTGTCCATGTTTTATAAAAGAGTTTTAAAGACTTAATTCAAAGCTTAGTTTTGAATTAGTCAAATACTTTTTAGATTATATCTTAGCTATATTTTAAAACTTAAATGATATAGCTATGTTACAGAATTGAAAAATAAAGCTTATGTATTTATAAATTAAGATGTGTCTAATCTTATTATAATCTAATTATAGAAACACTATTCCAGTTAAAAATACTTAAAGCTTTATACAACATCATAGTATCTTATTTTAAAATTCGCTAAACAATCTTTAACAAAACTCATTAAATAGCTATGTCAATAATTAAAGCTAATCATCATTCATATTATAAAGGACTAAAAGTTTATTTTAATATTAATATATTATATTTAACTACATTAATGTATCTAATTTATAGTAATAAGTTGTAATATTTAATTAATACAGTTAGAGCTTACTATTCTATAATTACTAGATATACTATACTATTTATATAGTTATATAGCTAATACTAATTTTCATTTAATACTTCTAATACTTTTTTAAGAAATTTGCTTATAATTAATGAGCTTTTTTTGCTTTATTGCTATAGATCCCATTTTCAGTTATTTTTATTAAAGAGATAATTGAGATTTGTAGATTTATAGTTGGGTAATAATTATTGGCTAAGAGCAATTATTTAAACTATAACTCTAAACTAAGCTATTTTTATTTGTTTTTCCTAATTATGCTTCTAAATAATTACAGGCTAATTATATAGAAGATAGGATTGAAATATATAAGCATTAATACTTTTTAAGGTTTCATTTATTTAGATTGCTATTAGTTTGAGATTTAAACTGCTTACTATTTTTACAGCTTTAGTAACTAATTATAAGAGAAGAAGAGTTAGAATGGCTATAGTAAAAAAAAGGAAAACAGAGAAAGGCATTTTATTGTAATCCTGAGTTAGTTTAGACTAAACTAATATTTTATGTTTTGCTATTATGTCTATTATAGTTTTCCTAAAAAAGGCTAATTTAGTTATTATATTTAAAGTATAGCATTGAAAGAACTAGGTAGAAATATACTTTAGTTAGTAGGTTTAAAATAGTTGAAATAGTACAAATAAAGGGTTTAAATTGTATAATTAAATAGAAAGGATAAAGCTTAAGTTGTAGAATCTAAGGGCTATATTAAGTTTAAATTCTTTTATTACGAATGGATTCTTTTAATTTTAACGTATTTAAGGTATTTTTGTCAATCAAATTATAAAAAAACATTTAGACGAAGGATTGGGGTATACTACCTCGGCTTCTTAATTTTTCAAGAAAAAGAGATAATTGAGGATGAATTTGGAGATGCATACAAAGGAAAATGACAAGGAAGAATAGAAGTAGCGACATGAGAGTTATACAATCAAATATATCTTAGTAAACGTAGGAAGAGCTTGAGTAGGAAATTTTTATAGTTTATAAAATAAAACAGAGTAATATAGTATGGTAAATGGGTACTGTATTTTGCTTTAAAGTATAGTTATGGAAAATTTACCATACTCTCTTTATAGTTTTTGCATAAGAATTAAGAAATATCTTGGTAGTAAAGATATTAGATAATTCTAGATATATTTTGGTTTAGAGTGAATACACTCTAAAGATATAATTCATAAAAATTTAAAAAGTAATAATATATTACTTGATATTAATATAGGCAAAAATTACAGATTTTGGTTTATCAAGAGTTAAGTCAGAGTCATAGTCAATAGAGATTAAGTAAAATGTTGGTATTTTATGTTGGATGGCTCACTAAATTATGTGACTTAACTTTAAGTTTAGTAAGGAGTCTGATATATATTTTTTAGCAATGATATTTTGGGAAATATCATTAAGAAAGATTCTTTACATAAGTACTGATGATTTCTTTATCAATGAGGTGTGAGATGAGGTAGAGTAAGGACATGTAAGAGTATTGTCCAGGGGAATTTAAGGTTTTAGTAGAGAGTTGTTGGAAGAAGCTAGTCAGAGAAAGAATGAGTTTGTTGACTATAAAAGCTAGAGTTCAAAACTTAAAGCAAAAAGAAGTTGAGTAAAACAAAATCATTTTGAATATTTCTTTGGTAACAACAAGCTATGTAGAAAAAATGAAGAAAATTAAAATAAAAGAAGAAGAAATACAGAATAAATTTTAAGTTGCATAAAACTATGAACAGGACAAAGATAATTTTTAATATTTGTAGATATTAACTTAAAGTAAGGAATAAGTTGCATCAGTCTGCATCTCAGTAGACAAAAAATGAATTGTTTCAGGAAATCTATTGGTACAGTCAAGATTGGGAGTTGTAAAACGGAATTCTCAGAATAACTTAGTAGTTCATTATGAATTTTTATGTTTCAGTCTTCGTTTTAAGATAGATGATAGAATCAGCTTCCAGATAGTTAATTTCTTGATAATGAATTTTTATTTTACTGCTTTTTGCATTGCTTAATTAAATTAGGAGATATTAAAAAAATTATAGTTTCAAAGTACTTATGCAATGATTTAACTTTTAAACTTTAATGGTTGAATTAAATTATCAAGCTATAATAAGCTGAAATCTAAAAGAAAAAAGTATAAATTAAAAAAAATTTAGCTAATCAAGTGTTTTTCATTAAATCAATTAGAGAGGATCTTTAAAAGTAAACACCGTTAGAAGATTCGTATATTTCAGAAGAATAATTATCTTTAAATGCACATATAAGTGAGTTAAAATAAGAGATGCAAGACAAAAGAGTTATAGAATTTTAATGAATTTAGAAGTAACTATAAAAAATAAATTAAGTATATAGGATGTAATTATTATAGAATTACAACAATAAAGGTTATTAACTTGAAAGCGGTTTTCTGTTATAATATTTACTTTCTTTCCTTAGCACTTATTGTGTAAACATTTTCAATTCTCATAAAATTTTAGCAGTTAGGAGTAAAAAGTTTTATAGTATAAAGAATTTTTTAAAATTTCTAAAGTAAAGCTTTTAATAATCCTATTAAAGATCGAAGCTATTAATATACTACCATCAAAATTCTCTATGAACTTCATAGCAAAATATTAACTAAAATGTTTGCTAGTATTTGACTGTTTAGCATTAATATACTTTTTTACTCAACCTAAAATCTTAAGATAAATAATTAATCTGTATTCATTAAAAAACTCTCATAAGAATGAAAATAAAAATAGCAAAATAATAAAGTGAATTATATTCTATAAAAGCAGATTTATTGCTAACAGCATAAAATTAAAATTTAGTTATCTTAAAAAGCACAAAAAAAGCAGCGTACATGTATATGTGAAGAGTTATCCCTCTAATATAAGCTTTTTGTCATAATTTTTTTTAATTACAGTGTGTGTAGCACCGTTTAAATGTCAATTATTAAAATCTCTCTATAACAAATTGTTTCCAAGAAGGTCCTTCATCTAATTGCAGAAGGTTGCATCTCTTTGTCATCAAAGCACAAAACGCCTCTAAACGTTTACAGGTTAATTTTCCAATCTATGGTGAAGTGATTAATCAGGTTTAACATTTAGAATCTTAAGTCCTTAGTCAAAATCGTTATTATGAATTTCTTCTCGGTCAACTCTTGAGTAAAGATCAAGAGCATTAAAAAAGGAAAATGTATGGAATAAAAAGTTAGAAAATTATAAAGATATTAAACGTATAAAAGGTATATATTTGATATGAAAGCATACAAAGTATAAAAATTAAAAAATAATTATTAAATGAAAGTTTTAGGTTTTTCTAATATTTTAAGAAACTAATTAAATAATTACCAAAGTACGTTACAGCATGAAGGAAATAATAAAAAACTAGAAGCTCATATTATGAGGAAAAGTTGATTGAGTGTTAAAAAAATGAATAAAGCCTGTAAAATAGTTAATAGAGACTAAATAAGTAATCAAAATTCTTATTGAGTAAATTAGAATTCAATTAATATCTTAAAAATATTCATATACTATTTAATAATATTGAAAAAGAATTTAGACCAATTTTTGTTAAAAATGATTTCTTCGAGTATCAAATCTGATTATAATCAATTTACATTATTTATATGTGATTCACAATTAACTATTCAATTTTTTTATGAGGAAATAAAAGTATAATTTTCTTAGTTAAAAATTATAAAGAAAATATAGCAAAAATATACCTTAAACAGTTATTTAGATATTATCAAGAACTTAATAAAGTAAATCTTTTAAAAAATGAAAAAACAAATAGACTAAAAAACTTATATCAAACCTATAAGAATTAATTTCATAAAAAATGAATTATAAAAATAATAAATCATTTTATAAAACTAAATAAAGATAATTAATTTATAACTATTTTTATTTAAAAGCTTGAAAGAAGTGACTTCTTTCATTTGAGGAAGAATAAAAGAAATAGAAAACATTTGCTGCTAAGAAATACTGTCAAAGATTTTTTTAATTTTTGTACTTTTAAATCTTTACTTAAGAAAGATGACATTAATTCTGATATTATATATTTTAATATTAATATCATTTGCACATTTATAATACTAAAAAAAGAATAAAATAGAAAAAATTGTTTCAAATTTTAAATTTTAGAAAAAAAATTTTGAAGCTTAAATTTTTAGATATTCTGATTAAAAGCAAAATTTTACTATCTAAAAAGATTAATTTAATTAAAATAAAATAAAATAAAATAAAGGGCGGATTTATATTGAAATATGGAAAGACCTGCGCACCAACGAGATGCTACGCGTTCTATAATAATTAATTTATTATTTAAAATGCTATATTTTAAATTCCTTGTAATTAGAAGTACAACGGAAAAAATTTATTTTTTGAGGTGTACATTTAATTTATCTTTAAAAAATATTAAGAATTTTAATATCTTTCTATTATACATTTTAAATACCCATTAATTCTAATTCAAACTTTCTTTCTAAATTATTAAACTTAAAATTATAAATCAAAATCAAATCTTGGCTTATTGAAATTAATATTTTTAATATTTATCTATTTTTAAATAAATTTATCTTCTATTATCTCTATATTTAAATTTCGTTTTTTAACGATTTTAATATCGCATATTTATCAAATTATTTAAAAAATGAAAAATTTAGCTTAAAAAAAATTAAAAAAAATAGACTAAATAAGATTTTTTATTTATATGAATAAATGATTAAAAGCCTAAAATGCTCACTAAAATGATTAATTTAATTTGTTATTTTATTTAATAAAACCGAAGTTTAAGTTTAATTAATTATTTAATTATTTACTTAATTTCAATTTCCTCAAACATATAATCATATTCAATTAATTTTAAATAAAAACATTTAATTGTCAATTTTCTATTCTGATAAAACCATTTTTTTAATTCTTCTTTTACTAGTATCAATAAAAAACTATTTAAAATTATTCCTATCATTTTATAGTCTTCTACTAAATTTAATTTTACTTTATTTCTAAGCATCATTTAGATTAAATTTATTTTAAATTAAAAAAATGGAAAAGTAATCTAATTTGCTATCACTCTAGAAAATTTTAGCGAAGTTTATATAACAATAAAAAGTTGAAATAACTAAAAAAGTACAGGTAGGGACTCTAAGAACTCCTAATAGGCAGATTTGGATCGATATAATCCAAATAAATAAATTAGATTTTAAGTTAATCAAGATCATTATTAAAATGACTTAATTAATATCCATTAAATAAATCATTCGAGTCCCACTAAAATAAATACAGAGTTCTTTAGAATGTGAGAAAAAAATGTAGTGTAATTAAAAAGCTGAAAAGCATAACTATACGAAGAAAATGTAATTTTAGAGGTTCAAATTTTTAGAAAGAAAGTATCCATAATATCTTTTCAATATTTAAATACTTTAGAGGATTAGTAAGATATTTAAGATATACTTTAAATAAAAAAAAAAACTAAAAGTAAATATGTAATAATTAACATTTTAGCAAAGATATTTATATCATTTATAGTGGTTTTAGGATGTTGAATTTACAACTTTAAGATCAAACAAACGAAAAGAAAGATTAAATTAAAAAAATGACAAGATAAAGCTAAATAAATGAAAATGCATTTTTAAATGAAATCAAAGAGCTAGAATTAGCAAATAAAAAATCTAAATTATAATAATACAAATCTAATGAAAAACTAATAAACGATTAATTATTTTATGAAAAGCATAAAAAATATATAAAAGTAATTATGAGTCAATATAAGAATAATAAAATAATTATATAAATAAAGTTTTCCGAAAATAAAGAGACTATAATATAAAACTAGTTATTAAAACTAAAGCAATAAAAGTAAAAATAAACAAAAATCGATAAATCAATTATAATTTAGAAAGAATCTCTTTTAGCTAATAAAGAAACTTAAACAAACTTGAGAACATATCTACGTAGTTAATATGTATAGACTGATGTAATAATTTCTATAGATAAATATTGTGAAAGCATATAATAGAATATTCTTGTTGGTTAGAAGAATATTTAAACTAAATAATTTTACTAAATTCTTCCTCATAAAAATAATTACAAAGAAAAACTAATTTAATTTAAGCAAAAATGCTTTAACTTAATAATGAGATTAAGAATCACTAATAGCAATTATTCAGAGTAAATTCCATTTAATAATCATTTTAATAAATTACCTAATAAAAAATGGATATAAAAATGAATTGTAGAAATTAAATGCTTTAAATCAATATAAAAAAATTAAAAATAGTCTAATAATAATTGTATTTATTTTTATATTTGAGACTAGTGATACTGATACATTCAAACTTCTTCCATTTGAAGACATTGAGACACTGTTAGTTCTGATGAGGAGAAAAATTTTCATCAATTTTTCCAAATTATTTATTTGATGGAAACAGAGATTAAAAAATTTTAATGCATTGAAAAGGAAAGTAAAGAACTTATTGAAAGGTCACCTTAATATTGATATTAGAATTTAAATTATAAAATTAATTTTAAATTAAAGAGTTTTTAATACCTTTAATTATAAGATTTCCTCCTTAATTAAATAACTTAATACTTTTTATCTTTTCTTTATTAAATAATTGTTCAATCACTTATGTTTCTTCTTTTTTATTCTATAAATTATTTTTAAATTTATTACCATTTCATTAGATCAAAACTTTATGATTTAGTATTTTTTAATTATTTTTATTTGCAAATCTAAATATTTCAATGTTCTGTTTAGAAATTTGTTTACATACTCTTAATCATACTGTATAGGATATCATATAATAGATTTTTTTACTATAATAATTTCCTTATATTTCTATAGTATATTTTTTAATATTTACTATCTGCTTTATAAAAGCACATTTATAATATGTTTATCAATGAGATAATGACTAACTTGAAGATCCTTCCAAATATTTAAGCTAGAATCAAACTTTTATTTTATGATATTTTCTCTCCTATAAAATTAGTTCAGTTTTATGTTAAGTAATTTGATTAAATTAATGTAGGTTATTAAGTGATTCAGTTTATAAAGCAAGACAAATTCTTGGTGTTCTTGGAAGTATTTCACCTCTTTTCACCAGCATCTTTGATCTAAAGGCTAAATATAAAAGAATTTTCTATAATTAAACTTCTTGCTTTGCGTATATTCTTTAATTGACTAGATGATGTGATATCTTTATACTTGCAAATATTTCCAATTTGTTTCAATATAATTTTTTCTTTTTAGTTCTAGTTATTGTAATCTATATAATTTAATTTAAGTAGGGTGGACCTTGCCTCTAAAGGTTGCGAAAAGAATTTCCCAAAGAGGAACTGACTCAGAATAAACCTTCTAAGTGCTGGGCCAGACTAATCTCTTCATCATGGGTTGGAAATTTATCTTTAATCGTCTGTTAGCGTCCTCTGCATTGGAGAATTGGAACCGCAACCTTTCCCACAATTAGAAGAAAGGATGCAAAGGAAATGTTGGGTATTTAAAGATTTTAAAATTGATTTCTTATAGTGCTGAACACCATTGAGGTGCTACGCGCATTTTAATCGAAGCTTTTTTAAATTATCTCTTATTTTGTTTTTTCTATTTTACTAGTAATCTTAATATTCTCTTTTGAAATATTAAATTTCAAGAATTTTTCCAAGGATGTATTAGAGAGTTGTTAAATTTTTTTTATCGTTTAGATTTAATTCTTGAAATTTTTTCTTCTTCAATTATTATTTGGTCATTTCCAAGCTCCCTTAATTCATTTTAGAGTGTAATTTTTAATGATTTTCTTCTATTTTTCTATCCTACTGCCCAACTCTTTCTTCTTCTATTCATAGATTTAAGATTTTCTGTTGTTATTTCGTTTATTTTTTCAGAAAACGTTAAAGTCTATTTCTTAGGTTAGCCTCAAGATTCTTTTTAAAGTTTTTCTATCAGATTCTTATTATCTTTCTTCCGCTTTTTATTCTCTTCTCGAAGGCCCAGTATCATTTTTCGACAACTAATCAAAGCTGATTTACTGCTTTGCGGTAAATAGAGATTTCTAGGCGTATAATAGTTTTAGTTTATTTCCTAGGTTTCTCTTCAGAGGAGGAATTCTCGATTTGGTGGGTTATCTTTTTGGAGTTCTTTTCTTAGTCCAAATTTTTAGGATGTTAGTAACTCCTATTTACTTGTATTCCTGAAATTAAGATTTGAGATTTGAACATCTTTTAACCATTATTCAGTATATAAAAGCCTTTTGCACTTCTAGTATTTAAGTATAATATAAATTTAATCAAGCAATTATATTTAACTAAGAATAATAAATTCAGACTTATTAGAATTAATTCTATCTGCAAATTCAAAATAACAATATATAAACAGCAATAAATCACTAAGAGCAACAAATTTAAACAAAAGTTGCATGACAAGAAATTTTAATTAACACTGTCAAAATGTGACAGAATTAAGAATATTGCAAAACGAAATTGTAGACTAAAATTTCTTAAAATTTTAATAGTCCTATTAGTAATTAAATTTGAAGTATTTTAAAAACATAAAAAAATAAGAAGATGAGTAAAAATTATTATAAGTCAATCAGGAAGTAAATAAAGAATTATTTAAGCTGTCAATCAAATTTTGAAAAAGAGATTAGTAAAATTAAACAAGGTAAAGCTTAACTGATAATTAGATCTAAACCTTTTCATAAAATTTTAATTAACTTAAAAGAAAAAACGAGAATGACAATAATTAAATGCCTCTAGCTAAAAAAGCAATTGAATATTAGTGTATATTATAAGAATGAAACGAATTAATACATAATTTCAATATAACTGTTTCTTAATTCAAAAAATTTCATAAAATAAAGCACTTGAAGAAAGAATTAATATGAAATGAGCAATGCAAAAGGAAGATATATATACATATTTAAAGTGCCTAAAATTGTTTAAATATATTTGCATTTACTCAGGAGAATATCCAACGGGATTATAGTATCTATATAAATTAAAAAAAACCATATTAATGTAAACTAGATAGATAGTAAATATTTAGCTTAATAATAGTATTTTAGTCAATTTGCTAAGTGGCGAAGCAAAAGAGACTATAATCAAAAATGGATAAAAGATTTCATGTAATTTCAATTCAAGGTTTAAAGATGATCAGATATGAAATATTTTAAATTAGTTTTTTTGGTGTGAAAAATTTACTTTTTACTAAAAAGCTAAGTGTTCAATAGTTTCCATAAAGGTTTTTTAATTTGTTCTAATCTAGGAATTCTACAGGTCGATTTTATAGAGGTCTGATAATTGTTAAACTTGATCATAGTATTGAAATCCTTTTTTCCAGTTGGTAATGAAAAGATAGTCTATCGACGATCTTGGAAAATAAATGCTTTCTTTTTCCGTTTTATAATATATTTAAAAAACTTTATTGCCATAATATGCTTAAAAGGTAACCAGTTTAAATCTATATAACATGACTCGTTAAAAGTTGAAATTGCTCTTTAAAATGCTTTTCTTGGAATCATTCTCATGCTTGACTCAATTCTATTCAAAATTTCAGTTATTCCTTTTTGAATACACCATGGTATTAATTCTCCTCCATATTCTGCTTTAGGTGATGTAAAAAGTCTACATAAAGTTTTAAAATATCAAGGAGTTACATTCTTATATCTCATTAGTTAAAAAACAGCTTTTTACATTGCAGCTAAATACTTGAACGCGAGTTCTCTACATTGGGGATTAAAATTATTTTTCTGATGTAGAATTACACCTAAATATGTTACTTGTTCTTTTTAAATAGTTGGTTAATCTTCTAATCGTAAATTTAAGTTTTATTATTTCTAATGTTTCTTTAAAATTTATATGATCTTTAAGTGAGTTTATGCAGAAATCTTACTTGCTTCATTTATTAACTCCTACTTCTACTTTACAGATTTGGAAAGAAGAATCATATCATCTGCCCATCCTCTGCAAGCGAAACTAATACTCGATTCCTGGCCTTTGAATCCCAATTAGGTGCTTTTTCTTTACAAATATCCAATTACTATGTCATAATACATCAATGCTAAAACGATCCATGTGAACTTCCTTATATAACTTCATTGTTGTATTATAATATTCTGGTGTTCTTTCCATCTATGATAAATGAAGAATTTATGTTTTTGTAAAACGATTCTAAGGTTATTATTATTCGAAGTGGTAGTTTAACTCTCTTAAATTAATTAAGCAAAAGTCTTCTTTTTATTGAATCAAACATTTTTTACACATCTATAAATGTTGCGATCAATATAGTTTTCCCTTTTGCACATTTCTGATAGTTATCAATTATCTATTGTATCACCCAAATCTATTAAGTATTTTATCTATTTTTCATGAATCCCATTTGAGAAGAGTGACTCAAATTTCTTAGAATAGTATTAATAAGAGAAATAGATAGTCAGTTTTTTCAATCTTCTTTATTTCCTTTTTTAATTATTGGAATTAAAACTGATGTATTTAATTCTTAAGGGATTTTTTCCAGTCTTAACATATTATTCAGAAAAGAGTAAAGTATTAATAGCATATATTATCCACTATATTTCAAAATTTCACTTTTTATTCCGTCTGGACTAGCTACTTTTCCATTCGAAATTTCTTTTATAGTTTCTTATATTTCTTGTATGGTAAACAGATCAAATTCTTATAAATATGAGAGTGGATAATCTATATTTTTAATTACTAAGATATATCTATTATTGAGTTAGATTAGAATGCTTGTTAAAAACACAGTTTTCCCACAAATCAATGAATTTATTTTTGATTTCTTAATTAAAATTCATTTAATTTCATTTTTAGGATTTACAATTTTCTTAGGATGTGAAAATATTTCCTTAGCATCTCCATTTAGAATTAAAAATTTCTTCCTCTCTCTATTTTTTTAATTTTCACAGATTATACTTTAAGTCATTCCAATGTCGTTTTGCAGTCTCATGAAGATTAGTTAATTGTTAGCTTATTCTTCCAGATTTAATGTGAGCTTCCTTATATACTGAGTTAGCCCTTTTAGCCTCTATATATTTCTTAGTAAGATCTCGAGGAAGCTTGTAATAATTGGAGTCTGGAATAAACGATCCTAATGTTTAATCAGCACATCTTAACAATTAATCAGAAATTAATTAATTTTTTCTTGAACTAATCTGTTTTAAGGCGTTTATTAACAACACAGTTTTAGTATTTAAGGAAATTACTAAGTATAATCTAAAGATATTTCTTCTCTTGCTCTATTTTTAAATTTCTACATTAAAACTGATTCGTTTGCCTTTTTAAAAGGAACTTATCTGGCTGCAATTTCCAAAAATACTAATCCTAAATCATATGATTCAGATTTGTAATTATATTATGGTACATTAATTGCAATTCAGGAACCATCCAACAAATTGTTCCTTTTTAAGAAGATAGATTTTAAAATTATTATTCTATTTTACTTTTTCTAACCAAAAAATCTGTTATTTTAGCATTGTATTCACATCCAGTAAATATTTAAATTTTTCAAATCTCTATTAATAATGTTTTGCTTATGCATATATTCAAGTCCTAAAGTTATATATAACTTATTCAGTATCTTAAATTTCATGATATCTCTTCTTCGCTTTCAAGAAATCATAAAGCGATTACTACATTATCTCCATAACCAAACTCATTGGAGATCACAATATTCATAAAGAGTCATTACATTCTCATGATTTAATTTCTTTAAAATCTATAACTCTTAAAGAAATTCCTTATCTGAAGATTTACTTACAAATAACTCTTTTATCACAACATCAATACTTCCTTTTCACTTTCCTGTATAAACTTTTCCGAAATATCCTCTATTTATTTCTTCTCCCTTTTATAAATCCTTAAACGCAATAACAAAACCTTCATCACCGGTAGATTTCTTTTATGAATTATACAGAAATTAAAATATTTATAATATCATTCATTTTATATTTAAAATAATAATTTAAAAAATCAATATTTTCATAATCAAAATTACCATTTATACGAACAAAATTTTAAACCTAGCAAAAGCAATTTTTTGCCTTAAACTAAAATCATTAAATTAGCAAATAAAATATTTACTATATAAGAATTTTAAATTAATGCTTAGTTTAAATTAGTTAAATGAAATTAATATTTAGATTTATAAATCAAAATATTTCACAAGAAACTTATGTCAAGAAGATTAGGATTATTTGAAATGGAAAAAGCAAAAAAGGAAGAAATAGAAGATGAGACTATAACAAGAGTAATTAAAAATTGATAAGATCAAGATTATAATTAAAAATAATTAAAAACATTTACTAATGTCTATAATTGAAGGAAGCAATTCTTACAGTTATAGATGTCAGAAGACTCTTTAGTTTAAAAATTAAAAATTAAATGAAACGAATTTAATATTATTGATAACATAATATCAAAAAGACATTTATTGGATTTATCGAAAATAATACATAATTAAAAAAATTAAAAGATAATAATTTAAGCTATTTCCATATTGAAATATAGAATTAAATATGCTATTATTAGCTCATTATAATACAGAATAATTAAAAATCTTCAGAATGCTATTATTAAATAAAATCACTTTGTGATAATTAAATTTGAAAAAACTAAACCATATTTAACTTATGATCGTCTCTACTTAAACTAGTTCAATCCCCATAAATAAACGGATGCAATCCTTTAAATATAAATTTTTCATAGGAATCTACTAAAAAAGAATTGAAATTATAGGAAAAAAGACAAGCAATTAATTGGAACTTAAAGAAGAAAAATAAAAATTTGCAAGAAGCAACGGGGAAGAGTTGGAAAACGAAAAGAATGATGCATGAACATTATGAACTCAATTAAAATGAAGTATCAAATTCATTTAATTAACTTCATTTCATTAACATTTATAATAAAGTGTTTCTTCTTCTAAAGCCATATTTCTATTTTTTCCATATAACTTAATTTTTAAAATGATAATATAAAACATTAAAATAATTATAAAATTAAGAATAATAAAATTAATATTTAAATTTAAAGCAATATTCCTATATCCTTTTATATTATTTTATTTGCTAATAAAAATAAGCATATAATCAAAAAGTTAAATCAATAAATTATAATTTAACTTCTATTTTTTAAAATAAACTATGAGTACTCTGAAAGTTTCATCATATTAAAAATCTATTAATCTTTTACATTCTCTAACGTATATAAAACTATATTTTCTTAATATAATATTATGAATGTTTTGTAAAATACTTCTGCTAATTTAATGGAAAACTCTGAATTTGTTATGTAGTTTATTTTTTATGTCTTTCATCAAACTTAAATATAATAAAATTCAATATTTTAATTAAGATCTGATTTAAAACAAAAATAAGTAATAAGCTATAAAAATTTAATTTTAATACACTTCTATTTAGAGAAATATTCAGGAACATTTATTTATTTTACTTTTTTATTTTCTTCATTATTTAACTATATCTGTTATTATGCTAAAATAACATATATTTAAGACAAAAATTTTGAAAAAATGCTTTATCTTAACATTAACTAAATCAAAATTTTATAAGTGACTATAAAAGCTGCTTTTTGATTGCAAAAATTATGAAAAATATAAAAGTAATAATGATATTAATATATATAAAAATAAATAAAAATATGGATGTTGGTTGTTGATAGGAGAACTAGTAAGTAATCGGGTCCAGTATATACTGCGTTGGGAGTAATCTCGTACTTGATATCATCATGGGAAAAGAGTTGACAGGCTCGGATGAAATAAGCCTAAGTTTTCTGAAGGTTCTCGCTAGCAGTATGAAAGTTTGACTGGAGTGCCTTCTAATAATTTAATTACTAATTCTTATTTGGATCTTATTCAAGAAGATTGGAACATTTAGTTCAAGATTAAAGAAAGATTTTCAATAAGCAGTTTCTCCATTTGGAGAACTGACGTGATTAATTGGACGAATAGAATGAAAAAAAGAAGTATGGGAACACTTTTTTTAATATTAAATATTAATATTGAAAAAGCTGCGTGCCAAAGAGGCGCCACGAGCTCTATATCATATTTATTTATTAGCAACTTTTAATTTTGATACTTAATTTTTTTGAATTAAATCAAATTTTAAGTTTATTTAGTCTTCAGAGCTTTCAAAACATCACACAACTACTTTCCAACATCTTCCTATCCTCTTCACCTGCTTTTATCTCATTAAAACTATTTTCCTTTATACTATACTAATCATTTCACTCGAATATCTATATTTATTTATTAAATATTTATTTACCTTCTCCTATTATCCTTACTATGCTAAGTCTAATATTCTCTTAACATTCCATTTTCTTATTGTTGTATCTCCACTTCCCGATACAATTCATTTTTGGTCACTTGATAATTCTACCGATTAAATTGATTCTGTATGTCCTTTCAAAGTTCTCATACAGCTTCCAATCTCGAAATCCCAGATCTTTATTGTTGTATCTCGACTTCCCGATATAATTCATTTCATGTCACTTGTTATTGCAACTGAATTAACTGATTCTATATGTCCTTTCAAAGTTTTCGTACAGCTTCCAATCTCGAAATTCCAAATCTTTATTGTTGTATCTACACTTCCCGATACAATTCATTTCATGTCACTTGTTATTGCTACTGAATTAACTAGATATTTATGTCCTTTCAAAGTTCTCGTACAACTTCCAGTCTCGAAATCCCAGATCTTTATCGTTGCATCTATTTATCCCGATACAATTCATTTCATGTCACTTGTTATTGCTACCAAAAAAACTGAATCTGTATGTACAGTTAAATTTTTCGTACAGATTCCAGTCTCGAAATCCCAGATCTTTATCGTTGTATCTAAACTTCCCGATACAATTCATTTCTGGTCATTTGATAATACTACCGATCAAACTAAATTCGAATGTCCCGTCAAAGTTCTCGTACAGCTTCCAGTCTCGAAATCCCAGATCTTTATCGAGTCATAGGAACTTCCTGATACAATTCATTTTTGGTCACTTGATAATGCTACCGATTTAACTGGTTCTGTATGTCCCGTCAAAGTTCTCGTACAACTTCCAGTCTCGAAATCCCAGATCTTTATCGTTGCATCTACACTTCCCGATACAATTCATTTCTGGTCATTTGATAATGCTACTGATATAACGCTACTCGTATGTCCTGTCAACAATTTGCTAAATTCTAGTTGCGTATTTGATATACTTGCTATGCTTGCATTGTCAAAATTACATTTCATAATCTCAATATTTGTTATTTTGATATCTTATAAACTTGAATTTCTGAAATCACAATTCACAAAGCAAGGTTCTCTCAAATTAACTGCTTTTATTCTCACTCCTTTCATATCTTAGTTAAAAAAATTATAACCTAAACGATTTAGTAATGTTATCGCATTTCCCGAAGCTTAGATAATTTCGTTACTCCATTTAGATGCTTTTATCACTTCTAACAATTTTTACATGATTTGATTGTCTTCCATAGCGACTAATTATTAAAGAATGTCCGTTTATTCTAGCAAATTTTTTCTATTTATTAAACTTGATTTTATCCACTCAATAGTAATCTTTTATTCCTTAAACTGATTTAAAAATTATTATATTTCTAGGCTATTTATATTTGCTAATTATATGTTTTCAAGATTTGCAGCTTCATTTACTTAAATTTATGGAGATTCAAGTAAATAATTTAACTTTTACTTTATAATCTCTATTTTCAATCTACTTTAAGGTGGCCATTACCAGCACTTTTTTATTATTCAAGCAAACTATTCTGGACATTCCTAAGGTATTTACTCTCTTTTTCCATTACTGACTTAATATATAATTACTTAATCATCTGCACTTTAAAAAGGAAGTAATCTTGTCGCTATTTCCCAAAATACCATTCCCAGAGCATATATGTCTGATTAAATACTATATTTAGGCCTGAGTTTCATTAATTCCGGAGCCATTCATCGAGTAGTTCCCACTTATTAAGCTGAACTTAAAGATTTTGATTCCGTTTTTATTTTTGATAATCCAAAATCAGTAATTTTAACGTTATGATTAGCATCTAATAGTATATTGTTACTTTTTAAGTCTCTATGGATTATATTCAATTCATGGATATACTATAATCCCTATAATATCTATAAGCAAATCTTATATCTTAGCTTCCATTCAATCTCTTCACTACTATGCAAAAATTTATACAAAGATTATTGCATTAACTCCATAACCAAACACATTGGAGAAGGACAATAACCATACAATAAAACTACATTCGGATGTCGAAGCTTTTTTACTATATTTAGCTCTTATAAAAACTAATTATTTATATCACTCACTACATTCTAAATTATTAGTTCCTTTATAGCCACATCAGTACTTCCTTACCATTTCCCTTTATAAACAGTACCAAAACTTCCACTAGCAATTAATCCAATCTTTTATAAAGCTTAACTATCTATAACGAAATCTTAATTGATGCTAGATTCCATTTATAAGTATTAAGATTACCCCTTTTAAAACTATTAAATACCAGAAATAATTAGGAATATTGATTATTTATAAGAGTTAGTCATTATTTTTACTGTAATATAATTATTTTTATTTAAACACTAATAACTATAATAGAAAAACCATGTTACTACTTAAATAAGCTTTTGATATTTAATTAATAAAAAATATAAAATATAACCTAATATAAAATATTTAAATAAACTATATCATAATATTTATTAATCTTTATTTTATTTCAACTAAAATAATTTTTGCACCGGAAACTCCTTTCTGATTGCAGAACCGATACTATCTTTTTAAGGAGTAATGAGGATCGACCTAGTTAAATATTAAAGACGCCAGATTTTCTGTTTGAATTTAGTTAAAAATAGATATTTGGAAATCTTCTGAGACATTTTATTATCTGTCTTATTACTTTAATCATTTTAGTTGAACAATATCTTTAATCTATTTTACAAACTAAATAAGGAAAAATAAAGAAAGATTACTCATAAGTTTCGTCTTGTTATTCTTACTATTTTCTTTTTTCTTCAACAATTTCTTTCTTATTAAGTTTTTAGTAGAATACAAAATGCTTTTTCCTTAAATAATTCTGTTATATATATGTGATTTATAAAATTAAGCAATCTCTAATGAACTCAATTCCTAGTAATTTGTAGCTCTCAAAATAAAAGCTAGCTTGAAAAATTATTTTATAAGACCATTTATCAACTTTTTCTTCAATAAATCTTGGTCTCTCTTTACATTCGGCTTAACTGTTGTGTCAAACTTCACTTTTTAATAGATTCCATAAAAAAGGTCTAGTTTAATTTTACTAATAATCTATCATAAAATAGGCTATAATGCTTTAAATTCCATACCCCATCACTAAAGATATCAATAGTATCTGAATCTAATTGTATATAGTATTAAGAAAATTCAACTAGATTACTTATAGCTTTTTATATATTTACAATTCTCTTTGTATTAGAAAATCTAATTTATTTTAGCTTAAATCAATCATTTCAGAGACTGACTTTTCTATATTATCTAACCTAGAAGTTTTAGAGATAGAATAAAATTAAAAATTCCATCAACTCTTAGATTAAGAAGATAATAATAATGATAAAAAATGCTAGGTGCTCTTGGAGAACTTTTAATCTCCTTCCCGCCAGCCACCATATTGCTCCAGAAATTAATATTAAAAGTTTTAAAATTTCTACGCTTCCTCTCTCTATCTTGCTTACTGACTCGTGCCTATCCAAGGATTTTTAGTAAGCTTTCCGTCCTATATTTCAATCATTTCTTGATTATTGGCTCCATCTTCTTCCACTCGTATATTTTTCTATTCTTGTTACAAAAACTAAGTTGGGTCTGATTTTTTTTCTTTTCATTTTCCTTATAAATAATCACGTTGATTCTATTGAAACTTCCGACAGTTCCGATTTAGATGTTTTTAGTCAAGAGGAAAAACTTATTTGCATAAAAAAAAGTAAAACCAAAGTCTAAAGATGAAAAGAAAGTTTTCTTAATTTTTAATCTCTCAACTAAAAATAAAGTTTGATTTGAAGATTCAAAAATAAAACTAATTTAGCTATTTTAATTATTTTTATTAAGCAAGTCTTATATTATCTTTACTTATACTTTATAATATTAAAACTACTTATTTAACCTATTTGAATAAAATATAATTATTTAAATGTTGTTTAATTTTATTCTTAAAGCCAAAGAATTATATAGCTTTTTATCAAAGAATAATTTATTTTAATTTAAATAACAAAGTTTTTTAAAGTTATTTAAATTTAACATTTACATTATAATTTTATTGGATGCTGACTATTAAAATTTACATAGTATAAGTTGTAAGTTGTTTCTTCAAATTTGAGATTACTTTTTACATTTGGTCTAATTAAATTTAAAGTTTTTGATTAGTTTCGTTTTTAGGTTAACTTATTTTCCTCCTATTGTTATTATTTTTTCTAAGTTTTTTTGATCGAAGAGATTAATCCAATTCATATCTATTTTTTTAATAATTTATTTTAATTTAAATATTTTTTAAAGTTATTTAAATTTAACATTTACATTATAATTTTATTGGATGCTGACTATTAAAATTTACATAGTATATTATCAATTTCTTTTTATTCTAGTATAAATAAGTAAGATTAGAGAGCGCGTAGTACATCAATGACGTGCAGCTCTTTAATAAAGATTTTTAAAATCAAAAATTTTTTCTCAAGTCTTCCACAGTGCTAGCATCCTTTCTAAGTATCGTCTTCTATAGGCCATTATCGGAATGCTCCCTAAGAGACCTTAATATCTAACATCTTTCGTCAATAATGTTGCTTGATGCCTTTTTAGTTTTTGTCTTCTCTCTTGGCTCTTACCAAGATTCTATTTCGGTTCTTCGCCCATGGGTACTTTCAGGCACCAGATCTTAAGTCAATATCAGTTGGAGGATTGCTCCTCCGTATTTATTTATATAAAAAATGCTAATTGGTTTAATCTCAAATTTGTTTATTAAGAACATTATAATTATCATGATTATTCCTTAAATTTTCTAAATCCTGCTAAGTTCTTCCACAGATGATATTTGCTTTTACAATAATATCATAGCTTTTTAAATCTTAATCTGTTTTTCTTCTTTCTTTATTCTTTGAGAAGCCTTCTAAATATCCATCTTTTCGTTCTATTCTAATTAGGTCTGTCTCTGACTCTGCAAAATTTTTCAATCTAATTATTCTAAGCTTGGATCCTCTATCCTTGGGAATTTGTATAACTGATTTACTCTCGTTAATAATTTCATACTGCGTTCGATTTCACTCTCTTAAATAGCCATTCTGAGTTCTCAGATATCTTGAAGTTCATGTTGGATATCTTTTCTATCAGCTTTTCATTCTCCTTTCTGAGCTCCTGACCTTTTCCTGGATTTAGTATCACTTTGATGAGCTGTTCCATACTCATTTGACCAGTAAGATTGAACTCTGTAACCTCTTGATGCAAAGTTTACTTTATTCGTTTCCTAGGTTTTTCCTCAGATATTGGCCCTAGTTATGTACGAATTTCTGGAGCTGCTTCTTCTATTGTCGCTGCGTGCCAGCCTACTAAATTTTAAAAACTAGGTAAAATCCCTTTTTGAAATCCTACTTATTTTTTATATAATTTATATTTAATTTTGTGGGATTTCCTCTTTGCTTTTCTTTCAGCTTTTTTCCTCATTAAGATATTTGAGATACATAGCCTTTATTTTATATCTTCACAGAAATTTTACTTAATAATGTTGTAGAATAATTTTTTGTTTTAGAACATTCTTTAAGAATAATTTACTAGATAATAACATAAAAAAGGTTAAAGTATTTTAGAAACATAAGTATATGATGTAAAACATATAGAATAAAGATGTTTACAATATCAATCTAGTAATTTTTCAAAATTATACAAAATTCATCTTAATTTACCTAAAATATAACTTTAACTTTAATATCTTATTTCATTTAATATCAAAATTAAGATATAATTTCTCTAGTCGTATAATTCTTATATTTTACTTAATTTTCATAAATTTTGCTAAAATCATTAATTAAGTTAAACATATCTAAACTTAACCGATTTGAATTAAGTTCTAAAAATGTTTATTTTTAGTTACTAATAATTAAAATTTATATCAATAAAGGAATATTGGAATTTCATTTTTTATTTTTAGAAATTATTTTATAATTTTGAAAAATGCTATTAACTTATAAATAATAACATATTTAACGTAATTTATTATTGCGGTGTACCTTTATTACCACATATTAAAAAGGATCTTGAATCAAAGCTTAAGATTCAAAAATAATTTTGGAAGTTTTCTTACCTTATGATATATAGTTCTTTTTCTTCTTCCTCCTCAATTTGATCTTCCACCAGGTTCATTATCATTTAAATTTACAGTTATTAGGTAATTTAACTTGAAAGATTATGCGAAGAAAATTAATTCTATTTTCTAATAAATTTTTCCTTTGCAATTGCATTTATCTTTTCTAAATTAGTTTATCTGTAAACCTTTTTTGTGCATTTCTCATATTCTTCTCTATATTAGCATAGAATTTTTCTGTGTTGCTTAATCTGATTGTTATTTTTTGTTTTTTGTGAGTTGATTATAGATACATGTGCACGCACTGAAACCTACTCTATTGTCCTTTCTTTTGTTATGGAAGAAATCTCAATATTTACCCTTATTTCTTATTTACAAAATTACGTTTTTAGAAGTCTTTTATAATTTTATCGATTTCTATTCATAGGCCTCTTATATAAATCGTATCATTTTTTTGAATCGGAAACTAATTAAAACTATTTCCTCTAGTCCAAACTTCACAAGATCTAATTTATTTTAATCATTATAAAATTTATAATTTAACAAATTTTAAATCAACAATTTCCTTTCATCTGAGTATTAGATACATTCAGATATTACGAGAAACACGTTTTGCACCTCTTAAATTCAAATTTACAAGTTGCATCTTTTATTAAATACCTCTTTTTTTATTTTTATGCAGCTCCACTGCAATCAGCTCTTAATCTAAGAAAGTAACATATTTACTACTTCCTGTGATTATTTATCTTAAGTAATTGGCTGGAATTTATTAAATAATTTCCTTCATTAATTTCTACCTTGTTGACAGTATTCAATCTTACATATATCCCATAACTTAAATTCTGTTATGAAATCTTATAGCTTATTATATAATTAAATTAATTTATTTATCTATCCAATTTTCTTAAATGATTATTCAACCATTTAGTTATAATTTGTTCATAATTTTTTTGAGTATATTTCAAACAGATAGTTGTTCTTTTTGGTATTAGCACAGTATTGTAGTCTCTTGGCTTTGTAGTAATTTTCGTCTAAATATTAGCATGCAATATAAAAAATAATACTATAATGATACGAATTATAGTTCATTTTCAACAATTTATTTTTGCGCGTAAAAAGATCCATCTATTAATGCTCTCAATTACCTACACTTTATTATTTCTAATTTCTTATACTATTATTTCTTCAATAAAAAGAATACATTTGCTACCATATCCAATATTGGTTAAAGAAGGCTTTTAGTACCATTGTAGCATTAAACTGAATGACCCCTTTTTACTTAGTTAATTTATTTAACATTCGTAGTCGGCTTTTCTGACATTCTTTTACCCTTTATTCCAAATTCCTAGATCTTCTATTATATCCAATGTCCTAGATACTTAAATTCTTTCACTCTCTCTATAAACTTCTCATTAATGACAAGTGTCTCTTGATTTGATAAAATATTTTCGTTTCATAGCATTCATTTAGTCTTATCTACTATTTATAGTTTAAGATTATGTAATAAATTTTGAATTATCTCAATCATATTTTATAATTATTTTGGTGAACAAGTTCCATTATATCCACTGCATACGTCAATACATCTCTATATCTCTACTTTGTTCCAAATTCTGTTTCTTTTTAAGCTTATCCCTACTTTTTCTCTTAATCCAATTAATAAATTATTAATTATTATGCTAAATATCTAGGTGAGCAGGCACTACTCTATTTATCTACTTTCTCTGCTACCAAATCTTTCGAAATTAAGTCATTTATTTTTATTTTTATGTTTTCCTTCTTAAATAATTCCGTCATTAATTTTATTATCATTCAATCTTTAACTCTTTCTTTAATTAATTAGAAAAATTCTTTTCACTGCCCAATCATCTTAACTGAATGTTTGTCTGACGTTTTGGCTTAATTGCATGCTTGATGAGTTAATTTATCTCTTTCTTAAGTACAAATTTTGCTATTATTTTGTCTAATTGTTATCTTACTATAATCTTTACATATAGAAAAATTTAAGTTATATTAAATATATTGATAGCTCTATTTAATTTGAAAAAAGGTTCACTTAAAGAGATTCTTCTATTTTATGATTATCAAGATTTTATGAATAGCAAGTTTTGATTTTTAATTTTTTTACTCTTTTTTCAAAAGTTTTTCTATAAGCTTTATTTAAAGATCTCTTAAGAAACGCATTTATTACATATGTCGCAATATTTTTATAGGAGATAGATAATCTGGAAGTTTTACTTTTAATAATAAATTAAATTTTTTTTGCTATAAATAGGCTTAATGAAGGAATTGAACTAAAACTTAAAATTTTTTGAGACTTTTTAGAACGTTTTTCAAACATTTAAAAGAAATAACTTTTTTATTTTTACGAACAAAATCAAACTGAATATGAATTAACAGACTTTATTTAAATAAAGAACAAACATATAATTAAATATTATAAAATATGCGTTTTAGAAGAAGAATTTTTTAGGACAGAAATAATAATAACAGTTATAGAAATTTTAAAATTTAGAATTGGTACATTTTTAAATAAAATTTGATTTCTTCAAATGCTCAATTTACTCCTTTTTTAAATTCTTTTTTAATGCTACTTGAAAAATGATTTTTTTTTTTATTTTTCATTTTCCAAATTAAAAGTTCTAATCTTAATTTCACTAATTCCTAATGAAACTGACTAATCTTATTACTTAAGAAAATTGGCTCTTGAAAAATTCTATCTGATATAGTTGAAGGACTGATAAAATGTTTATATTTAGCATTGTTAAGTATTTTAAGATTAGTTAATAAATATTGATAATTAAAAATTTGTGAAAGCTGATATTGATTCTCTGATTAAAACTTCTAGTTTTATGGAAAAGATCAAATTCCTATCCTGTCGTTGAGAAGGTTCCTGGTTAGAGTCAGGGAACAAAACTTTCCTGGTTATCCACTCTAGCTCGCGATTTGAACTTGTCGCCCATATCTATGGAACTCCCTGGTCGAAGCTTATTGATAAAGCAACAAGATATTCACATTATATACATCAAGAGAATGACCAGGTTTTTAGCTAGAAAGTGGTTTCTAGTCCCTTGAAAGAGAAATTTATTAATTTTATATTTAATAAATAAATTTATAAATATAATAATGACTCTAGTATTACTAACTATCGAAACTATTATATTTTATATTTTTTTACTAAATATTTTTTAGTTTTACTACGAAAAATCTTTATTAATAGATCTAAGATAAATTAACTTTATAATGAGTAATTTTGATTAATAAAAATTGGGATAATACTATATATAATAATAATTCTATTTAATAAAAGATATAACTCTAGAAAGTATATAGATTAGATGATTGCTGATATATAAAGAATATTAATGTATGGAGACGATACTTATTAGAAAGGTGTCAGATCATATAAGAGATTATAACTAGATTGAGTTCAAATAAATCGACGGATAACTTTAATTCTAAGCTCTATTTAAGTTAAGCAAACTGTCAACAGAACTGTCCTTTTTAAAGCACTGGACAATTTACAACTCAAGCTTAGTAGCTAAAGGTTAAAAAATATTATCAATAATAGAAGACCGATATATAGCAAAGACTGGATCAAGTTCAAGCAATCAGCATTTCCTACAATCATTATAATAACTCTAAGGATATTTAACCTTTGCAAGTACTAATGATATCCTAAACTTCTTCTGTACTTTAGTATGGTACTTAAATAGTGTAAATATAATAGAAGGATATAAAATAAACTGAAATTAATTAACTATCTATGAAGCTTTGTAAGAAAGTACTACGTTAAGTTGAAAAAAAAATTACGATTTTTATTTGTAAAGTAAATACGAAAGAAACATATAATAAGGCATAAATGTAAGAATCAGAGTTAAAAGATATTAAAGTTGAAGACTAAATCAAAATAAATTGTTATAATTAATTAAAAGATGAAGTTATTTAGAATCTGTAAGTTACTATTCAAAAGAAAGAAGTGAAGCAAAAAGGAAAATACTCAAAAGTTTTAATTAAGAAGGAAGAGAAAAAATAAAATGGAGCTGTAAATTTCAACCACTCCAGATTATAAAATTTCAGAGAAAACTGAATCTAAAGCTTGGATTGTTGTGATATTTAGAGTTAGTATTTAAAAAATAGTAAAAAAAAAAAGAGACAACTTAGACGTCAGAATAACTTGATTTTCAATGATTAAGAAATCATAAATATCTAATACGAAAACAAAGCTAAAAAGCTAATGAAATAAAGAAAACCCATTTAAATAATGATAATGAATTTTCAAATTAGGTTTTGGAGATCATTAGTAAAATAAAAAGCAAATCTTAAATTTCTTAACAATTAATTAATCATTTGAGTGTAAATCTTATCTTTAGTTAAGTAGATAAAATATTCTAATATTAATGAATTTCATAAATAAGTAATCTGGCATCTTACATAATAGAAGATACTTTCTTAGTTCAATTTTAAATAGATCTTAAAGAATTATTTTGAGATAATGGTTAAATTAGTTAGCTATGAACTGATTTAACTACTAGATTTATTATTTTTAAGTTACTTCTTCCTTTTAAACATAAAATGGAAGAATTTTCACCTTTTTTTTATAGAATTACGCCTTATTTTTTTTTCTTTCTTTCTATTTTTCTTTAACTCAGTGGATAATCATTTTCTCCTTTTCTCTTAATACTATACTTTAATTAGTTTTTGTATAGATTTTAGGTTAATTATTTTAAGGAACAGAAATCAGATAGTCTAGCCTTAGGTTTTTCTCATCTTCACATATTCTTTCAGGTTCCAAAGCTAGAAATTTAGCAAATAGAGTTATGAGATTTTATTTAATAAGTCCAGAATGCCTCTCTAAAATACTGCTACTAGCTTTTTATAATGATATGGCATTAAAAAAATTTTGACTGAACATAGCCTTCAGATTTTTAAGATTTTCTATAATTAAATATTTCTATCTTTACTCTGATTAAACGCTAAGTATTAGAATTTCAGATTGATATTTTAGTTATTTCCTTCATAATATTTTCAAGCTTTCAATTAATCAATGAATTTATCTTAAGTTGAGTTATTTCCTTTATATTTTTTATTACTTCCTTACTTTTCTTTATTTTGTTAGATATTTCTCCTTCATCTTAGACATAAAACAGTTGGAAAATTAATTAATAGGAATTATTCTTGGCTAATTTAGTTCTAATTAATAGCATAATTTAGAAGTTACTTTATCTAGCTCCTCTGAAAAAGTTATATAATGTTTAATATATTTTATTTATAGTTCTATAGTCATTTAATTTAAATAGGGTGGACCTTACCTTTTAAGGTCGCGAGAAGAATTTCCCAGAGATGAACTGACTGTAAAGCAACCTTTTCTAAATGTTGGACCTGAATAATCTCTTCATCATGGAATGGAAATCTACCTGTAATCGCCTGTTGGCGTCCTGTGCTTTGGAGATTTTGAACAGCAACCTTGCCCGCAAATAGAAGAGAGAAACTTTGGAAATATGGGAGAAAAAGAGACTATTAAATTGACTTTTTTTAAAGAGATGTGCCCTATTGTAGGGCTACGCACTCTATAATAACATTTTTTTATCTTACAGAAAGGTTAAACTTTTTGAGATTAGGCTAAGTAATTAATATAATTCAATTTTATATAATTAGTCAGGTAAAAAGAATTAATCTTAAGATTATCAAGATACATGTTTTTGAGGATAATTCTCTCATTTAAATAAATTCACTATGCATTCAATTACTCCATTATATATTTACTGCTATCGTTTGTTTGTTTATTCAGAAATAGTAATAGATATTTTTCATTTTATTCAAATTTACTATCTTTCTGCTTAAAAAACTAAATATTCTATATACTATCTAGTTTATCTTATTATCTAAAATAACATATTTTTCTTTATGAGTTTACTAAAGTTTAGAACACTTTTCATTGTTTCAATTTTAAATGAGCTTGACTAGATACCTATTTATATCTATATTTAGTTTATATGATGTTTACTTAATAAAATTAGAATAGCATAGCTATTAGTAATCTTAAAAGCATCTAATGTTTCCTTTCTGTTTGTTCTTTTTATTAGTTACATCTATTTCTAAGTATTTACTTCTATAAGCAATTTAAATTATTTTCTTAAGGGATTTCTATCCAATTAAATATTAAGAAACATTGTTATTTTTAATTATTCAAAAATAAAATGTCAGTGGCTTAGTGCAAGGCATGTGTAAAAAACTTCAACTAAAAGCTTAGAAAACCTAGACAGTTGGATTGTGATTGTATTCTCTGTGAGAGATGTCTGAAAAGCTTCTACAACATATAAAAGAAATTTACTTGTAACACTCACAACATCACCACGTAAAGTCCAATAGAGTCATTACCAACTATGAGTCTAGTTAGTCAATAGGCGTGGAACCCCACAAACCTCTAGGACATTTGCCAGATTCATAACGAGTAGCAGTTAACTCTGTATTGTACTAAGGATAATATAAGAATCTGTGTTCAATGCTAGTAGGAATTGCATCATGGGCATGGATATATCACTACGTAGGAGGCAGTCTAGCAATTCAAAAATTACTTGGAATCCACCTTTAGAGCCATCAAGTAGAGACTGGTCTAATATACATCTACATTGGATCAATTATATAGACAGTTATGTAAGTAGTAGATATTCAGAATGGAAAATATGATTTAAGTATAGCAATAGGTCTAGTAGAATATCAAGTAAGTCTCCTAGGAGATGGTTAATGACTAATAAAACTAAATAGAGAAGCAAATGTAGCTAATTAAAGCTACATCTGATTACTATCAGGTGATAGGTAGTTAGATAAATTCTATGTCCAACATCTCTTAAGAAAGTATCGTTCAATATGAGGATAAGAGGAGCTAATTGAACCAACTTGACATCATAATCTAGGATAAGTTCTAGATTATATCATAATCTTCATCTGTCGTATGTCGAGAGAATTTAAGTCTATAGGCTCTCTAGAACTTTATCTTTTCTTATCTAATGCAGAAGCTTGAGCTTAACCAAGTTTACTAGAGCTACATGGTCTAAGCCAACAAGATAAAGCAACTATAGTTAGTAATTAAACTTTTATATCAAGACTTTTAATAATAGCACCTCTAGTTAGAAAAGCAAGAATAAGTATATCGCGATCAAATAACCTCCTTAGATCAATAGGTTTCCTTTTATTTTAGTTAGATCAATAATTTAAATACTTAACTTATCGGACAGAAAAAGATAGTACAAGACTTAACTGATTAGTTAATCAAAGCTAAATAGGAAAATGCTCAAGTCATCTAATAAACTCAGCATGAATATCAATAGTAGTTGAAAAATAAGGATGACTAACTACAGGCTATTTAATTCGAATATACTTAAGAGATTTAAGAGCTTAGTCAATAAAAAGGCATTCTTCAATAGGATTTTGTTGCTAGTCAATAATCCATCTAGTAATTATAAGACTAGTTAAACAAACTAATTTAAGAGAATCTCAATTACAAAGAGTAGATGAGAATCTTATTGAAAGAGTAAGAGATCTTAAAGTCTACTAATATGTAATTGGAAGCCAATAATAAAAGCCAATCTGAATAACTAAAATAATAAGGAAATTAATTATAATAAGCAATGTAGTCTTTGGAATAGTTTAAGACTTAAGCTTAATAAATTCAAGTCAATAATTGGAGTGATTTAGTGAAAGATTCTATCTAGAAGTATCAAATAGTTAAGAGAGTGAATAAGGAGTCATCTAGGATAACAGTTTATAAGAGAGTATTTTATGACACCAATAAGATCTAGAGTTGCAAGTTGGACAACGTTAATATCTCCTGTGGTTACAATACGGTATCGGGGATGGCTCCATTATACGGTGATTGATCATCTACATATTAGATCACTGATGATCTATTGATCTAGGTGGGTGGTAAAACAACTGAAACACATCTGGACAAGATCTTATAGATCACTACTAACAAAGTTAGCAGTAGTTCAGTAATAAAAGTATCAACCACGTTAATCTAGCCAAGAGCAATATCTTAAATGGGATATGACAATGATAAATTGGTGTATATTTTAGGAGGAACTGATCCACTTTCATCTTCTTTCCCTTCTCGTCCTTATTATAATTACTTTAATTCTTTTGAGGTATATGACATAGTATAGAATGAATCTAGGTCTCTGTTGAGTTATAAGGATTATATCGCCTTCAATGGAATCTATGTATAGTACTAGAGAGTGTGAATAATAGGTGGTTTAATTTAAAGTTCAAATAGAATAAATGATTTCCAATTATCAAGTGGTATATCATCATATGACATCATATTAAATATGTATTAGGAGTATGTTATCTAATTACCTGGGCCAGCATCTGGTTTGGCAAGTGTCTATGTGAATGAGAATGAGTGTGTGTATATCTGGGATAATGGTAATAATCTCAAGTAAACCTGTGTGTTTGACACTAAGGCCATAATAAGGGATGGTAATTAATATCCTCTTAATACAGTAGCTGGTTTCTGATATAATGGTCTATATGCAAATAAAACATTATGGATGTGGAGTAGTGATTATAAAGCATAGTCTAACGTGATGTTCTCTTATGACATAAAAACATCTAGTTTTTTTAAGTCTAGAGAGTGGATTTCGATGCAATTGAATGTGAGTGTGTGAATTTGAAGATTCCCTTTATGAGAAGATATTAATTAATTATATTATAAGTATTTAAGAATTAAAGTATATATTAAAAGTATGGATATAAATAAAGTTAGCATATATTCTATATATAGAGTATATGTTAGAGTATGAATAGAGTATATATAGAGTATGTATGAAATATGAATATAGTATATTTAAAGTATAGAACAAGTATTTTTAGAATATGAAGTGTGTATATAGAGTATGTATGAGTATATTATAGATTATATATTAGAGTAGATATAAAGTATATGAAATTATGCTAAAGTATAAATATAGTTTATAAAGATGTATTTGTTAAATTAAATAAGTGTATGAGCTTATTTTGTTTTAAGAATAAGAAGAGTGAATTAGAGAAATATTATATTGTTAGAATGCTAATAAGGTAGGGAATAATATTATGAATGTAAAGTGAGGAGATAAAAAGAAAAAATTGATGATTTAAGGATGAATGAATGTTATGAGGAGTAGAATTTATATTAGTGTTTGAGTAAGAGAGTGAATTAAGAAAGGCTTTGAAAGTTCAATATTATGGTAGGAGAGTGGGCAATAAGGGAGTACTTGAGAACTGAGAGGAGAAGAAGTTGAGAGTAGAGTGAGTGTGAGTAATTTAAGTCCGTCAGAAAAATGTACTTTAGTACTAATTGCTGAGCGCAAAAACAAACTTTTAATTTTTACAATTTCAAGCTTTAAAATAACTCATTTTTTATTTAAAAACAATGATATATCAATTTTTACTATCGTTAAAAATAATCTTATAATCGTAAAAATATTATAATAGACATAAAAATACATAATTAAAGATGATATTATCAAAAAAGATCCACAGAAAATAATAAAATAGAAGAAAAAACGCAAACTAAAATGAAAATTTATGAACAAAACTTAATTTAAAATATACTAAAAAACTAAACTCTAAATAAAAAAAATTTTAAATGCAAAATATAATAAAAAAATATATAATTAAATAATAACTTTTCCAGTCCAATCAAAAATTTTTGCTTTATTGTACAACTCTGGCAACAAAATTAAAATTATTACTTTTCCTAGGATTTTTTTGAAACTTAAAATATAAATCAATCAATCAAAAAATTTTGGATAAATAAAAATCTAACCTTAATTACCCATTGATTAATAAAGTACTAAACGATAACTCGACCATTTATAAATTGATATACACACTTTGAAAAATTTTCAAAACTTAAAAATATTACCTACCATAATGACCTTAACTTTAAACCAATACATATATAAAAATTTTTAATAACTAAAATATAGCGTAAAAATAAGTTAAATTTAATAAAAATTTAAAAACCTTTAAATTTATAAATTCATATAATTATGCGAATGACTTTAACTAATTTAAATAATTAACTTTAATTGTAAATGTTAAAATGCTAAATGTATTTGATTGCTCAACTTGCAACCTTCCACCTTCTCACAATTCTGTCCATATTTCCAGATACCAACCATCTGTTGTCCTTACTCAATGTTATAAAAATTATTGCCTTTGTATGTCCTTAAAGAGTCTATATACACTCACCAGTATGAAAATTTCATATCTTAATCGTTACATCCCATGACGCAGAAAATATAACACTCGAATCAGTACTAATCTAAATACTTGATGCATCTCTTGTAGCCCTTCCAGAGTTCGAATAAGCTGACCAGTCTAGAAATCCCATATCTTTATAGTATTATCGTCACTTCCAGAGACAATTAATTTCATGTCACTTGTTAAAGTACAGAATTAACGAAATTCAAATGACCCGCCAAAGTTCTCGTAAGGCTTCCAGTCTGGAAATCCCATATCTTTATAGTATTATAGTCACTTCCAGAGACAATTCATTTCATATCACTTGTTAAAGCTACAGAATAAACTAAATCTGCATGACTTTGTCAATAATGTTAAAGAGCTACCTTAAGATTAATCGTAGGCTATTTTTAATTCAATTTTTAGAAGCATAAGTTACTCAGAATTTCGTATTTTAATATGAGTAGTGAGATTCTGCCCGGGACTGGTTTCTTGTTCTTAGAAGTTTTCGTAAAAAAATACTTTTAGTAAATTGCTTTTCTTAATTTTCCATTTTTTAACTTTTATAATTAACTTTAATCATTTCGAAATTAAAGTAACTCATCTTAATAATTTTGCTTATTTAATTTAAATAAAATAATTAAACTGTTTATTTATTAAGATACTTATAAGTACTTTACAGTTTTAATCATTTTATATCTTTTTACTTTTAAATTAAAGGATAAATGATTAAATCAAAAGTTTTATAACTAAGGATTTCTATACTTACTATAATAGCTATACTACGTATTTATCAATTATAACTTATTTTATTTTTAAATCAAAAGTCTCTTAATTAGATAACCTTATTTCTTTATAATCCCTAATAAATATAAATGAAATGAAAAATTTCCTTAAAAACTACTACTATTAACTATTCTTTTTCACCACTCTTATTCAAACAAATGAGTACTTTAATCTTTTAATTATTTAAATAAATAAAAGTTAGTTTCTTAATAATTAGTTTAGATGAAAATAATATATAAAAGCATCAAATTATTTAAAGTAAAGTATCTATCTTCAAATTTATAATAGTTAACTAATATCATTTCTTCCTTTTTTTAATGCTTATTTTAGTTATTATAAAAGTAAATAGATAAAAAAGTATCCATATCTAACTTTAGCTAGCTTGTGCTTCTAGTATACCATTAAAATTTAACAATATAAGGATTTAAGTGAAACTATAGAAGCAAAAGAAGGCTATTTAGCAAAAGAAAAATTTAGAGGATGAATAGTAAAGATCCAAATAATCTGAGCTAACTATGAAAATCTAGAACTTATTTCACCTCAATTTCAGGAGTTCAGCTGCTATGCTTAAGAGCAGTTAGGTATTATTTTACCTTAAGAATATTTTAGAATAAAAAGAAAGAAAAAAGGTTCAGATATTTAAAGAATGGATGAATAGCAAAATTAAGTATGAAGCTAGCTATGTATATTACTCTATACTACAAGTAAAGAGAAATTGAGCATATCAGCTTTAATCTTAAGGTAATTATACAATAAAATGTAAACTTAAAATATACTATACCAAGAACTGGCTTTTAGAATATAAAAGCAAAACGTAAAAATAAACTTAAAACTGGAGCTTTTAGAAAGCAACTTCGAACAAAACTACATACGAAAGTTGAAAATACTTAAAATCTAATCAATAAGAAAAGGTTAATTTATGTAAGTATAAAATGCAAATTGAATTGAGTAATCTTTAAAAAATGGACGAAATATAGAATTCGCTAGTTTTTAATAGGGACTCTTCTTTAGTTAATTTAAAGAAGCTGCAAATTCATAGGAAGAGCAAAGGCAGATGCAATAAAATCTCCAAACGAAAGATTTGGAGGTGTTACAAATTAAATTAGTAAACCTAATAATGAATTTATTAAGGTAACTACTTGGAAATTGTAGTAAAAAACCGGAAAACAAATTTATACGTGTCCCATTAAAATTGCTTAGAAAATCTCTTCAACGTAGGTATTAATTGTAGTGTATTATGAAAGTGATATAAACCAATAAATAGATAACCAGATTAATCACCTAAAATAATACCGCCAAAGATACGAAATAATTACCCAAGAAATCTTTCTAAAAATAAGATATTATCCTAGATAGTTAGAGTTCTAAAGATATACCTTAAAATCCTAATTAAAATTCAAATAAATGAAATGCTAATTAATATAAAAGCAAAGTATGAACGAGGTATTAAAACATTGATAAGTAACTAAGAAATATCAAAAGTATATTATAAAGCATATTTCATAAAACTTATTAGTAATATAAACTATTATTGAACTATTTTTAGTCACTCAAATCTGATATATAACAATATCACAAAAAACTACTATCAAAATAACTATTCATAGAATTACTTGAATAAACTTCTCCATTTATTATAGTAACTAAATAGTTTAAACAGATGAAATAATTAGTATAATTCACGAAATTTAGATATAATAGAAAAACTATGAGAATTAAGTCAATTAAATATATGAAATATAATCTAATTAAGAGATTCTAATTGAAACTAATGCTAATTAAAGCTTTATATAAGCTTAAATGATAGAAGAAATAAGGCATAATGATTAAACTTTAATAAAATAAGAAATTTTACTTAAATTGAAACAGATAACTTTCTAAATAAAACTTAGCAGTGATATCAATAAATTATATTAGAATAGAACTAACATTTACTTCAACAAATTACCTAATAAAAAATGATAACTGAAATATAACTCCAAAAGTTATAATCTTAATATTAAAAATTATAAAACTAAAGCAAGTAATTATAGTTTAAGAATAGAAAGCTTAAATGGAAATTTTAACTTTGAAAATCGAATAGATAAGTAAAGATAATAAAATTATGAAATAAACATAACTTTTCAAAATTAAATTCTATTAAAAATAAGGAAATTAAAATGATTAAAGAACTATTTTAAAATTATATCTAACATACAAAAGAAATTAGTAATTAATAGTAATTTTAGAAGAAGTAATATGTAAATGCATAAACTTAGACATTATATGAAATATTTAAACAAAAGATAGTATTATCTAAACAGATAATATAAACTAATAATAAACTGTTTTTTCTGTGTCAAAAATTTACTCAAACGAATATAATCAAGCAAGACAAGTTAATCTAAATTTAAAATAATTAATAGGAAGCATTAACTAATACTATTATAATATAACATAATAACTAATACTGTCAAGTTAAACTGCCAGATGAAGATTTTGTTTTACTATAGCTTTAATATCACTAACTCAATCTAAAATTCCTTTAAAGTACCTAAAATATTTAGACACAAGAGATAAAAATACAGGAATATTAGCAATTGTATATTTAATTTTTCAACTAAAAGCTGATAAAAAGATTAAAAGAGTTAAACAGATTTAAATGATATTGCTTATCAGAATCAAATTTACCTCCGAATAGTAATCTTAATATTCTTAAAAGAAAACATGAAAAAGATGATATAATAATTCCATCAGCAAAACATATAAGTAAACATAATAATAAAAAAGAGTGTGATTAAATCATATGTTACTTCAATCTAACTAGCATATAACTTTAAAAATTTATTAAATCAAAATCTTGAAGAAGTCCCTTACATGAAATGTACATATATAAAATAGATATGTTAAATTAGTTTATGCTTAGAAAAAGGAATGGTAGATAGTATGAACGTAAAATTGATATAGACAGAAAATTCCATAAAAAATATACGACCTAAGAATATATATTTTGATTCAATATTTTCATTAACATCCTGAACTTGGAAAAAGATTAGTTCATATTTAAGTGAATCAATAAGGATAAAAGAATATCTGCATCTATGAAATGGATAATCGGCAGAATCCGAGAAATTTAGTAAAGATTAATAAATTAGAAAAATAAAAATGGAGCGTATAAATATTAATGGAGTATCTAGTAAATGCCTGAATGTAGAAGATTTTATCAGAGATAACAATATAGACGTTTTATTAATAAATGAAACCTGATAAAAAGACGAATTTCTTTCAATAATAATAAATGGATATAGAACATATTTTAAAAACTCAGAAAAAGGAGGTGATGTATGACTAGTAGTAGGAGAAGAATTGAATAATATTGAAGTGCAAATAGAAGATGAAAAATAATAAAATCGATTAGTTACAATTAAACTGGATAATTTTTAATCACATCTTGTTATATGCCCGATAGTGGGAAAAATTAAGATATTAAAGATTAAGCTTATGAACTTTTAAATACATTGTTAAATAAACTTGATGAGAATCCACTTATACTGATGGGAGATTTCAACAACTTTTCATAAGGTTTTGGAGACAATCCTGAAAATAATTAAGATAATACATATAGATTATAAGAATTTATATTACAAAATGATCTTGAAATAATGAATGATAGTAACGTTAATACATATACACAAAGGAACTGGATAATTGTATTGTAATGACTATATCATTATAAGCAACCATTTGAATATAAATTAATTTGCAAACTTCACTACTCATTATAATAGTTTATACTCTGATCATATTCCAATTACTGTCGATTTTATTTATGATACTATAATCTATTGGGAAAAGATAATTCAAAGGAAATATAAAATAAATATGTTATAAGATTCAATAGATAGGCAAAAGAATTAAGAATCTTTCCTGCAAACTTATCTAGAATTCTTTTAGATAGACTAAGATAATCTTGAAGATTAATATGAATTTATCAAAAGTAACATCTAAGAAAATGCTGATTAAACATTAATATTGTTTATTAAAGTCTCAAAATATAACAAACTTCCTCGAGATCTTACCAAGAAATATATAGAGGCTAAAAGAGCTAACTAAGCATATAAGGAAGCTCACATTAAATCCGGAAGAATAAACTAACAAGTAATTACTCTTCATGAGATAGCAAAACGACTTTGGAAAGACTTCAAGTATAATCTATGAAAATTAAAAAAAATAAAACAAAAAAATTTCTAATTCTTAATGGAGATGTTAAGGAAATATTTTCACAAGCTGAGAAATTTTAAATCCTATGAAGAGAAATATTATGAACATATTTAAGAGATAAAAAATAAAATCATTGATTCACGGGAGAATTGCGTTTTTAACAAGCATTCTAATCTAACTCAATAATAGATAAATCTTAGTAAATAAAAAATAGATAAACTAATTAATAGATTTTGATTATATAAAGATTATTGATAAATATCGGAAATGTGCAAAAGGGAAAACTATATTGATAGCAAACTGATAGATGTTGAAAAAATGTTTGACTCAATAGAATGAAGACTTTTGTTTGATTAACTCAAAAGAGTTAAACTACCACTTGGAATAATAATAGCCTTAGAAATGTTTTACAAAAACCTAAATTCTTCATTTATCATAAATGAAAAGAACACCAAAGCATTATAATACAACAATGGCGCTATGTAAGGAAGCTCGCATGGACCAGTTTTAGCATTGTTTTATTATTCATAGTAATTAGATATTTGGAAAGTTAAAGTGCCTAGTTGGATTTAAATACCAGGATTCGAGTATTAACTTCGCTTGCAGAGGATGGGCAGACGATCTTATTCTTCTTTTCAAATCTGCAAAGTAGATGTAGAATCTAATAAATGAAACAAATAAAGTTTTTGTATGAATTCATTTAAAGATCAATGCTACCAAATCTGGATGCATCTAATTTCTAAAGAAGCATTAGAAATAATAAATCTTAAATTTATGATTATAAAGTTAACCAATTGCTTAAAAAGAACAATAAACATATTTAGGAGTTATTTTACATCAGAAGAAGAATTTGAATCTCCATTGCAAAGAAGTTGCCTTCAAATATATAGCTGCAATTAAGAAAGCTATTTTTTAACTGATGAGATATAAGAACGTAACTCCTTGACATTTTGAAACTTCACGTAGACTTTTTACATTACCTAAAGCAGAATATGGAGGAGATTTAGTACCATGGTGTATTCAAAAAGGAGTAACTGGAGTTTTGAATAGAATTGAGTCAAGGATGAGAATGATTTAAAGGAAAGCCTTTAAAGCAGCAATTTCAACTTTTAACGAATCATGTTATATAGATTTAAACTTGTTTTTAAGCACATTATGGCAATAAAGTTTTTTAAATTCTATTATAAAATGAAATAAGGAATTTCTGATTTTCCAAGATCGACAATAGGTTCTCTTTTCATTAATATCTGGAAAAAAGGATTTCAATACTACGATTAAGTGTAGCAATTATCAGACCTTTATAATATCGATCTGCAGAATTAATAAAATAAGACCAATCTTAAAACTTTTGCTAAACCTATAAGAGACAAAATAAAACAATATTTCTATAATGTAGCTACTAAAAAATTGATGAGAATGAAGATAGATAAAATATATACTGAATATTTTGGTAATCTTTAACAATTTCCAAAAATTACTTATACGAAATTAAGCAAATAGTAAAGATGAGAAATTATCAGTATATATAGACTTAGAACCTAAACTTATAATTTTCGTAAGGATCTTTAAGATCGTCATTATCCTATTGATAATCCCTATTACATGTGTGGAGAGCATGAGACTTTCGAGCATAACTTTAAATGTATATACTATACTAATATAAGGAGTTGACTATCGGAAAAGATCGGGAATTATGACTTTAGGCGTCTCATAATATACGATCAAGATTATAAACTCATTTTCAAGGTTTAAATTGGAGTATTTAGACTTACAAATCAAAATATTTCACAAGAAGCTAATGAAAAGGAGAATTTAGATTCTATAAAGGAGAAAGCAAAAAAGAAAGAAGCTAAAGTTGAGTAGAAAGTAGAACTAATTAAATAAAAATGATGAGATCAAGATAATATTAAAAAACAATTTAAAAGCATTTGCTAACATCTATAATTGAAAGAAGCAATTCTTCCAATTAAAGACGTCAAAAACTCTTTTAGTTTAAATTAAATTAAACATTCATATTTTAGTTATATTATTCATCTTCATACTTCTACTTAGAAATCTCTAAGATATTTCTAGAGTTTTGAAATGGAATAAACTTATGATAACACTAACTTACTAAAATATTTTTTTAAGAAGCTAGTTCTTTAATGAGAAAGTTTGTGATTTTCTTTTTTTTAATTTATGCATGCGGATCCTGACCCTTAATTACTGAGTTTTTATTTCCTTTTAGTTTAGACTTTGTTTGCATCTTTTTTGATTTTGAAGTATCAAAGGCATTAAATGAGTTTCTTATCATTATGAAGAAATAAAATCTGAATTTTAATATTTGATTCAAATGTAGAATATTAATATCTTAGAAGCTTTCTTAAGCTAGTTTAGCGGTAGATTAGGAAGATTAATAAACAATTGTATATTTGGATATTAATTGGTGAAACTAAAGAGAAAAGTAAGAAAATAAATGAAACGATATTAAAGTAAATGTTAGAGCTATTTGTAAGACTAAATATTAAGAAAGATATAGCAGTTAAAATACATTAAAAAACTAAGATAATGAATTATTAAGAAATTAATTATGCTTGAAAAAGCCACCTTTTAAAGTAGTGCTAATATTTAATAAAAATAAATTTTGAAGAAAAAACTCTGAATCAAAGGGAGTTAAATATATTTCTCTAGAAAATGTAAAATTTATAGGAGAAAATTATATTAAGGTATGAAAATGCATGAATCAATAATAGAAAAAAAAATTAAGTAAAATCATAAAATGATTTAAATAATGCAGAATCTTTAAAGAGCAAGAAAAGTCTAGTTAAATGAACGAAAAAAGACTGAACTAAAGAGAAAGAATAGGAAGAAAATTTTAACAATTTCAGAAGCAGTAAGAGAAATTTCATAAGCAACAATAAAATTAGATTTACCAAAATCATGATGCTGTGAAAGGAGGGATTAAGTTAACCTATTATTTTTTTGAATAAAATTTATTCAAAATTTAAACCTTAAATGATTAATCCGGCTTATTTTCTTAATTAATCCTTTCATTATTTAATATATATAACTAGAGTTTTTTCATCTTTATTATTTAATATTAGCAGTATCTATCTTGGCTTTATAAGCAATATTATAACTCCTTCATGACTCTTGTTTCTAAGGATGTTTATAAAAATAAGAAGTTATAATATAATTGTATATAAAAAGCAATTAAATGACTATAGTTTAAACATATAAATTAAGATAGCTAATAGACTATTAATTATCTATTTAGCTGCTTTAACTAATTAGAAACTTATAAATTGCTTCAATTCATTCTAACTTCGTTTATATCCAACTTTAAATATCAATTAAGCATTATTAATAATTCCTTTCCCAACTAAAGCAGTAGCTTAAACAATTAACTAAAATAGGTTTTTAAAACTAGTTAAGCAAACTAGCTAGATATTAAGCTTAAGCAAAGATGCATTTTCTATTTTCTATCTTAATTATTCAAAAAGCATATTAAATCAATAGCTAGAATTTTAGCACAAGAGTAAGTTATTTTTATAAGAAAGAATAAAACTCTTCATTGCTTAAAAAGAAACTTATCTACTTTAGATTTAGAATAACCAAAATTAAGTTAATTAGCTAGCTTACGTTAAAGACAATAAGAACTCTTGGCAGAGTAAAATAGCAACCTTATAAATTTAAATTCTATAGCTGCAATAAAAAGAAATGAAATTAAATAGTAAATGTAAGGGAATTTATTATAAATAAATATTATTATAGAGAGCAGAGCCTCGTTGGCGCACAGCTCTTTCATCATTAATATTTAATGATAAAAAAAATGTTCTCATAATTCTAGCTATCAGTCTAACCGTCCAATGAATTACGTTAGCTTCTTCAAATGGGGAGTCTGCTCATAAAAAATTAATCCCGAATCTTGAATAAAATGTTCCAGTCTTCTAGAATAAGATCCAAATAAGATTTATAATTAAGTCATATGTAGACACGTCAGCCAAACGTCCATACTAAAGTGAGAACTCTCGGTTATGTTAGGCTTTTTTTTGAGCACAACTGAAATCCATTTTATATATAATATAATTAGCAACAAGAATAAATTAAATAAACTATGAATATCCTTAAAAATCTTTGTATAGCATTGAGAGTAACAATATTTGAATCTATAAAAGATCTAGTAATTATAAGTTTATTAAGTCTAATAGTTTTAGATATATTCCTATAAATAATAATTGTAATAATAAAAAGCTTAATAAATGGAAATAGCATTAACAGTAAATAACGAGAGACAGTATCATATTTTAAATTTTAAGTGAAAGCAAAGATTTTTAAATAAATAAAAAGTAAAGATAAGTATAAAAAGGAAAATTGCTATGTTTATATAGATATTCTTAATAAGATGCTAAATACCTATATTTAATTACTTTTATTTGAAATGTTTTTATCATTCAATAAGTTTTATTCCTAGCTAAATTTAAAATTAAATGAAATATAAAAGATAAGAAAAATCAATTTTTGCATAAATTATTGAAATTCTTATATTTTAAAATTCTCTAAGAAGTAAAAATATGATCATATAATTATATAGTCATATATCATATTTATTACTAGAGTATACAGCAAGAAACTTATGTCAAATCTTTAAAATAATTATAAAATAAAAGTTTCCAATATTGTACACTCTCAATTCTACGCTACTACTAAACTATTAATATGACATTTCTAAAAGTTATTATAATTGAAACTTTTAGTCGAATTAAAGTAGGTTATTATACTAGATTTTTAATAATTTATTAAGATTATTCTTATATGTTTCGTATGTGATAAGTCAAAGAGAAGTTTTGGATGTAATTTTTATAATAAAGCAAGAGTAAATTTTTTAAGTGATGGCAATAATTATGGCGTTGGTTTAAATAATTTAATAGAAATGAATAAGATAGAAATGGTTAAAGTGATTTGATAAGGCTTATGATTAGGTCTATATATTTTTTAAGTTAATAGTTCTTAAAATTTAATTATTATTAGCGTATTTAATAAGACTATTAGAATGCAAACTAGATAATAGCTAATTTAAACAAATTATAAGAAACCAATCTCTGAATAGTATCAATGAAGTTCTTTATTTTTTGCAAAAAGTGCAACTTTAATTAATTTAATATATTAATTTCTTATTTAAAAATAGCTTGTATGATAACTACATAAGAATTTTAGACCAAATTAAAATAACTTAGTTTCATATTATAATAAGAGATATTTTTGCTTAACTTATTAGATATTTAGAGCATAATTATAGTATCCTTTAAAATTATTGATTAAATTTAAAATTGTCATTTAGTGTTTTCAAACTATTCTTTTCTCATCAATTCTATACTAAACTTCTTTATTATAAACTCTAGCTGTTTTCCTTTTAATAATTTTCAATCTTAAGTGCAATCAATTAAAGATTATCAACTAAATAATTATATAAAATAGTGCTTTAATATAAAAGTTAATTAGTTTATTTATTATTATGCTTTAGAGTTTATATTTCAATAATCATTTATTGATATAAAGCAACTGAAATATTATTTATTATCTCTTTATTATATTTATTTTATGAACAAGTTATGCAAAATTTATGTTTATTATACAATATTATATATTAAAACTGCCATAGTTGTTCGAAGGTGAATAACAAGGTCATCTTCATCAGAGGTTGAGGAAGTTAAGTACCCATAATCGACTTTATGTCTTCCACTGCTTTGGTTTGGCCTCGAGACATAAAATTCCTAGACCTTCGACGTTGGCTTGACTTGGTTTCGTTTATTTTTAATTCTGGAACGAAAAAGAAATAATATTGCGAGCTTCATCAGAGGTGGGGAATTTAAGTACCCATAAATGACACATGTCGTCCTCTGCTTTGGTGATGCAATGGGACACAATCCTGTCATGTCCTTGGACCTCCAGCAAGTATTAAAGATTACAAGTATTCTAAAATTATATCAGTATTGAACATTTTTATCAGTATCTGATAATTTTATCAGTAATAAACATTCTTGTCAGTATGAAACATTTTTTTTTAAGAGCTGCGCACCAACGAGAGTGCTACGCGCTCTATAATCAAATTTATTTATATTGAGAAATTAAATCTGTTTAAACTTCTATCTCTTTAGAATTATTTTGCTTTTTTCCAAAAATTAATTAATTATATTTAAACTATTGTTATTACTTTTAGTATTTAGATTTTAGTATTTAATTTTAAATTTTCTTTAGTTTCTTATAAGTTTTATTTACATACACTTTGTACTATTCTATTACTGCTTCATACTTACTTATAATCCTTTCCTCATTTTCTTAAGTTGATAGAAATTTTTAAGAATAATTTGATTATTTTATAGATTTTATATTTATTATTCAAGTTCTTTAATCTAATTTAAGAACTATTTTTTACTAGTTTCAAATTCTTAGGATTACATTTGATCCTTTACTTCAATAAGTTAAGCTTAAAGTTATATGTTTTTGATTTCAAGATTATTTATATTTTTTAGATTTTAATTTTCTTAATTCTCTTGGTTTAAAAGATTATTGAATTTTTAATTTTAGTACTATACATGATTATACTCTAAATTTTAAGTAAATATGGAATATTCTATAATTCCCTTATTATTTTCATTTTTATTCATTCAAATCTTCTATCTTAAATATCTTTATTATTCCCCCTATTATTTAACATTTATACCTTTTATTCAACTGTGCCGCCAAAATTCCTTTTCAACAGTATATTTCTCAACTTTTAAAATGCGCTTCAACTGATGACATCGCTCCAAGGAATATTTAAGTTATCTTAGTGGAACCCTAAGAAAAGTATTTATTGTCTATTAGCTACATTGTTTTAGTATTTATCTTATTAAATTGACTATTCATTTTATTTACTTCAGTTGAAGCGTTTCCAAATTCTAGATTTATGAAAGTGTAAACATCTGCCTATGCTTTTTTTATAAGATCACAGCTTCTTTATTGCTAGATAAGAGTCGCTAAGAGTTTAAATTAGCGATTTTGAATTAGTTTCCATATTGATAGTTATCAGCTTATAGTTTTAAAGTTTATTTTAAGTTTTGTAAATTTTGCTTATTAGCTAGTATTTCTTCAATACTATCATTATAATGGATTTAATTAATTATTATATTTAATTGATTAGTTATAGAATTAAAGTCACTTTTCTTTACTCAAAAGTATTTTCTCAATAACTTATAAAGTAAGAGTTAATCAAATAGGCTAATATAGCTAAAATATTTTCTTAAGTTTAAAGAAATTATTCATGTTCTTACCTTTTAATTAGATATTAAATAGTAAGATAATTACAGTTTAATGGTGAAAACATATCTGTTTGCTATTCAAATTACCTTTATTTATTTAGTCCATGAAAATGTTAAATTTTTCAATCCATTATCTCCTTTTTGTTATCTTATGTTAGTATACAATATTTTCTTTATCTCATTAAATTTATTTTTGATACTTTTTTAATTCATTTCTTAAACGTTTCTTTTAAGTATTAGCAACATATCCACAACTTAATTTAACTTCTTATTTTTCCTATATCATTATCTACCTTAACCAGCTTCAAAGAATATGTAGCTCATTGTGAAGCTTTTCCAATATTTTTCCAATTTTCAGTTTTTAGTAATATAACCTTCTTACTTATGATCTATATCTGCTATTTTAACAATTAATAGATATCATCTAGTATTCTTTCCTAAACAATTCTTATGCTAATTATGCTATTAGTCCCTTAAAAAATAGTCTTAAACTTTCTTTTGTAGTAATCTAGGTTGGATCTTATGCTGAATTATTGCATTATAGTTTTAATTAATTCTAATAGCTACTATCCTACTGGATTTAGTTTATTTGCTACAAATTATGTATATGTGCATTAAATCTCATACTATACTTATAAACTTAAATTGCTTTTAATTAGGCTTTCATAGAAACGGATTCATTATTCCTCAAGTAGGCGCATATACATTAAGTAAGATTCATACAAATTACAACCCTTCCAGTATTTCATTTTATTCCATTTACTTCATACTCTCTCCATATCAATTCTTCTTTAATATATAAAGCCACTCCTTTACTAAGTCTAGTTCCATTATTCCTTTATTTCAAGCATATCTTTAATTCAATCTATAAACACTTCTTGAGTCACCAGAATTTATCTTTTTCAAGCATTCATTTACATAACTCTTCTTTGTTCGACTTTATTCCTCTTATATTATCAGTTCTTATGTTTAATTAATTTCAAATATTCAAATTTTCTTTATCATCATTGTTTGATTCTTTCTATTTAGGATCATCAATTTAGCTTAGTCTTTTTCAAAACCAAATTATTCTAATGTTTGTATTTATGTTCAGGTTTTATGTATGCTATCTTTTCTCATATTATTTCTTGTTTATTATTCAAAGTAATTGCATCAGTTATCAAAATAGCTAGTTACTTATTGAAGCTTATTTTTTCAAAAGGTTCAATTCCATTTTTTCTCTCATGGTGTTAAACTTTGGCTTTTCCATATATCTAAGTAGCAGAAATCATTTTATCTCAGCATTTATTCAGTTAAATGATCTTTTATTATTCTATCAATTGTTGCCTATCTTTCGTATAATTTAAATAATTATTTATATTTTAGGATCCAAATTTTTGCATGCTAATCTTCTTTATAATTTCTTTAACATTTCTTTAGTTTTTTATTTTTATTTATATATCTTTTATTTAAGTGTGCTATTTCTTGTTACATATTCTACCACTTTTTTTGATATTCCTATATAACTGATTATTAGCTTGATTTATTTTTTATCTTCTATATTACTTAGTACTGTATCTAATTTTTTGACAGCTTACATATCATCATATTGCCAATTAATTCAACTTTAACCGTAAATTTTTTTCTTCCAGTCAAGTAGGAATATTTGCTGCTTAAGTGGTTTCTGATAATTCTAGGTACATAATAGTTCTACCATCAAATCAAGTTATTCCTTTTATTGTAAGCAAAACTGCTTTTTTATATTTCCGCAGGCTTTTAACTATTTTTATGTTTGAGCTAATCAGTTATCTAAACCTAAAGAGTATTTTATTAGTTCATTGTATTTTCCTTGCTTTTTTTCTCCATCCTCAAAACTTGATTTGGATGTTGCTGAATAGTTCTTGATAGTTTATCATATTAATCTCAAAAATTTATTATATAAAAAAATGGTCCCGAAAAAGTAATAATCACTTATCTAGCCAAGCTCAAAATGATTACTTAATCGATCTGGAATTTCTCTTAAGTGAGAACCAAAAGCTATAGTATTCGTTTCAAGAGCTATAGAGAAATATAATAGTCCTATAGGAAGGCATCACTGAAATTCACATCAATAGCAATGACATCAAATAGCAACTTAACCTTATTCTTCGACTGAGCAAATTAATTAGAGAATTTAAGTGACCGAAGCAAAATTAGAGTTTTTCCGATAATATAATCAACAAATTTGTGAAAAATAGATTTCTTAGATCATGCAAAATCAAGGAAACAATCCGATGGATATAGAAGCAAAAGATCCATAGTAATTTATTATCAGGAAAAGAAAAAGGCTGATATTGTAAAAAAATGGGATACAAGATAAAAGAATGTTGGTGATTATTAAAAAAACAAGAATACAAAAGCCAAAAATAATGATATAATTTAAATAAGTTGTGATGCACGCAAGATGGCAGAATATTCAGAAAAAATGATTGTAAATCATTAAGGATACCCCTTAAATTCAAGCGATTATTAGTAATTTCAACAGAAGTTGGTTAGGATTCGAAACAGTAGAGATACCGAGAAAGAAAAGATTCAGATTTGTCAAGAGACATGATAACGAAGATCAAAATAAATTTAAAGTAGAAGGTGAATTTTATTAAACTTAACAAAAAATTTGATTTGTGACAAAACTAATAATTTTGAAGTCAAGATAATCTATTATATTATCTTATCTTATGATTGAGTTTTAAACGAGAGTGTAGGTGCTATAATGGCTTAGCTTTATTATTGGTCACACAATGGACATTTTTAATTATATAGATTTTAGTTTAAATGATTAAAGGAATTAATATATTTAAGGGTTTAAGATGTTGACTTGATGATAGTAGTGATGACTTAATTAGTATTTAGATATAGGTATAGCTTAATTATGATTTTATTATAGTTTTGATTTGATTAGATAAATAGTAATCTTAGTAGTACTTGCATAATTTGAATATAAGGATGTATTTAAAGATAGTTCTTTTGGCTATGTTGAATATGCTTTGGTATATTATGAGCTGTATGTCTGTATCTGAATAATGATAATATTTGAATAATAGATTTTTAAATATGTTTAGATTAAATTTGATCCTTTATTTATTTCAGACGCTTTAAATATTTTAATAAGTATTAACATATTTAACTAATTATAGATCTTTAAACTAATTCTTTACATATGAGACTATATTTATTATAAATTCTATTAATAATATAGATATTATTATTATGTTTATCAGTTATAACTTCTAATACTTCTATAACTCAATTTTTCTAAATCAATCCTCATTATTGAAATTCTTGGCAATTCTATAGCAAAAACATATCCATAGTTATTTTTTATTTTCATCTCTGTTAAATCCGCAACATCTTTAAAAATTTAATTTTATTGCCATTATTCTTTGCTTCTTTTATATATTCTTCTTGAATATTCTTGAGTAGAATAATTTTTACCACCTCCAAGTATGATAAAAGGCTCTAAACAAACTATAGGCCTAACAACAGCTTCAGGAAGGCTCAAATTTTACTTACTCCATCTATCATTCTATATATTATATTTTCATATATCTTTTAAAGTTTATGTTTTCTATCTTATCCCTCCAAAAGAATTAATATTTTATTCATCTTTATCTACTACTAAAGTTAAATCTGCTATTTAGAATGGAAATTAAGAGCAGTTTTATCACTTACTTTAGTTTCATATCTTTAACTTTTCGACTGATTATAAACCTTGATTATTATCAGTAATTCCTCCAACCACGTAAAGATATTTTTAAGCAGCTGCTATTCCAAAGGCACCTCTTTTCTCATTTAGATCACTAAGTTTTATGATATTACCTTCATAATCAAATTATCAAGTTTCTTTTATTCCTTTCTTTTAATTTAAGTTAATTCCTCCAACTAAATATAACTTATTTTAATATTCTATACTTTAACTAAAGTCTGGAATTATAATTTAAACTTAGACTTATCGTAATTACTCTGTTTAAATATTAAATAAACTTAATTTTTAAATTTTTCAATTAAAATAGTGAATATAGTTAGATTATATAAAGTGTTAGGTTAGTTTATGTTAGTTAGTCTAAATAATATTTGGTTACTTAGTATTGTGTTATAGTTTTTATCTTATTAGATTGTAAGTTAATTTAGACTTTAGTATTGTAGGTGGTTATGAGTTATATTAGAGTATAGTTGGTTTTAGTGATTAGTAGAATTAGATAATATTTGAGTGTTATTTTTGGTAGATAAATGTTGGTTAATGATTGATGATGATATTAGTTAGTGGTATTATGAGAGTATTACTAATGTTTGATTATTTGGTTGTAATGGTTTTAGATTTTTCCATAATTTACCTCCTTATCTCTTTTAATTTCTATCTAGCATCTTAAATCTTTTATATGTATTATTAGTTTTAAAATATCATTCTTATTAAATCACTTTCTTAAGGTAAATCATCAAATCTAAAATGGAATCCTTTTTAACAAATAAAACATCACTCAAAATCTTATAAATATCACTAGGTAGACAGACATACACCACAGTAAATATGTCCACAAGGTAAGACAGTTGGAAGGGCATTAGTTAAGTTGTAATCTTCTAAGCAGATTAAGCATTTTGGTAACGCTTACATTTTTATTATTATTTAGACTACAAAAGCTATAAAAGCTAATTTATAACAGTTACCATCAAAAATACACTCAATAATATCAACTATTACATTATTACTTTATTTACTTAAATACTACAATATTAAGCTATTATATCAAGTAGCAATCTCATATTCTGCATGACGCCAATCTCGGATCGAAACTGTTTATTAAATTTAATAAAGGCATGAAGCTTTACAACTTAATCATATCTTTGATATTATTTTTAAGAAAAACGTCTCTATCGCAAAATCTTTAAACTACTAGGAGGAATGTAGAAAAAAAAGGATGGGAATGTTAAAACTAAGCAACCTATTAGAAAAGTAGGTAATTTAGAACATCAAATCAGATCTCAGCTCTGTGCGAATCACTATAATGGAAGAAGAAAAGAACGAGCAAAGGCCATAAAATGAGGAAGATAATATGCAGCTCAAAACTGCTAAAAGAGTAGGAGTTACCTATTTCAATCAATTTTTAGAAGAAAATTACTACAACCAAAGACCCAGTTCAGCAGAAAGGCAAGAGATGATATCATTCAAGCATTTCTCAAATATCTGAAATAAGAACATGATAAAAGTATTGAGAGTGTGAAAATCTTTCAGACAGGAATAATTATTGTGTGATTCAAAAATAAGGAAACACTCATACAATTCGTAAATAATTAAGCTCTGAAGTGTAGAAATTTTTTAGTACCAATAGAGCAAAGAAATATAGAGGAATTCAATACATTAAGAGCTATCTGATTCATTGAACACTTAACATATATTTTAGTTTTAGCCAGGTAGAAACCCATCTATAGCAGTACAGAAAAATAGTATGTACAGAGATCGGAACCGTAAAAGGTACAACGTGAGCCAATGGGAAAATGAAAAATTATTTAGGATTGAAGGAGATTAAAGATGCAGAAAGTATACTATATAAGTTAGACGAAGGAGGTATAAGCACTTACTTGAGTCATCCATCAATTTGAAAATGTATGGACTGTAACCGAAAAGGACATAGCACAAATTAATATTTAAGAAAAAAGGCTATAAAGGAAGTAATTAAAAATGTTAAAGAAGTAAAATACCAAGTTGATGCATTCGGAAATCAGGAATAAAATGCCTTACTATAAAGAGAAACAGATCGTGAAGGAAAAGAAGGTGAAGAAAACTGAAGAGGATTAACTTTCAAATAAAATACCACTTTTTATTTCTAGTAAAGACAACAAGTTTAAGCAATACTAAAATTACTTTAAAAGAGATCGACTAAAATAGATACTTAACTTAAAAATTAAATAAATAAAACTGAGACGAAACTATCAATGTCACAAAAAGCAGAAATTAAAATAGGAAATATGGTAAAAAAACTGAAACAGATAGAAAGAAGCGACAGGAAGGAAGTATGCATAAATACAACACTGTCTCAAAAAAGATAGAAAAAATATATAATGGCAAGGAAGATAGTATCGAGTAAAAAAATGAAGACATAAGTACAGAAAAATAATAAACATTAGAATGATTTGGTTTTCATGCTATTAAAGAAGAGGAACTATTAATCCAGGATAGGAGGATCAAGAAAAATAGGAAGTAAAAGGAAATACTAATAAATAAAATAGACAGAATTAAACATAGGCACAGCAAATGTCAGAATAAATAAAATCAAATAAGAATTGAACAATTTTATGTATGAAAAGAAGTTAGAAATTATGCCAATTTAAGAAATATTTGCGGATCAAACTGATGAAGATCCTTATATATACGGAATCAGAGCTATAATAAAATTGAGCACAAAAAACTACAAAGGAGTATCATTTTATATATAAGATGGAATTATCAGCAGAACCAAAGTATTAGATATAGTGAATCTCAATCAAGCAGAATTATTTTAGAGGAAGAATAAATAGTGTAACACTTGATGATCATGATAGGCTAGCATTGAAAAACGTATTCAGCACTACAAGATCCGGATCTGATTAACTAATACCCTTTTATGAAAGTCTACAATAATACAAAATAAAAGCATGCAGCAAGCAGCAAAGAATTATAAATTTTAATATTAGGGGATTTAATGCGCATATTCCCCAATTTTTACCGTATGAGCATAATAATGCAGGCTAATACTTATTTAACTTGATGAAATATTATCTTTTAGAATATAAATATACAAATCAAGATACAACCTTCAACATAAGGGAAAGGAAAATTCAAAATAAAATACTTCTTAACGAAACAGTATATATTTCCTAGCATTATCAGCTCAATATTTTATTAATAGAGACCAATAGGAGATCATTAGCCAGGTAAAATAAAGATAAAAATTGCGGAAGAATATCGAAAAAGCCTATAAATTAAAAGGATAAACTTTAAAAAATTAAAGCAATAAAAGGTTAAAGAGAAATTCAAAGAATGATTCGAGAAAATAGATCTTAGCGAATTCGAAAATTTCGATAGCGAAGCATACTATGAAAAATGATTTAATTAAATCCAACAAGAAGCGACCAAAGCGATATGTGGATTTATAGCAAATTAAATGAGAAAATACTAATATACAGCAGAAACAATAAAACTAAGAAAACATTTCTAATAGTAAGTGAAATAAGTAAAATATCTAATTAGATAAGGATGCTAATATATTGATAATTATATTAAATGAGATAAGAAGTAAGGAGAAAATTTAAATTGCATCTAAAAAAGGATGGGTAAAGTCAATTCAATATTTTCCTAGATGAAATTAATTAAGGAAGCTTAAACAACACTTGAAAAGGAATATAAAAAAATTAAAGTAGATAAAATACGCACAATAGACATTAAAAAACGAAAAGAATATACCGAATTTTAAAGAAAGCTGAGAGTAGCTCTATAAAAGCGGCAGCAAAAAATTACAGACTAATACAGGAACACATAAACAATATAGGTTTAAAAAGAAGATTTAGGGTGCTGTATAAAAAGCTCTCCTAATGAAAAGCTGTAGGACCTGATGGAATATAAATAGGAACAATAAGAGCTGGAGGAGATAAGCTTGCTAACCTAACTGCAACATTAACATAAAAAATAATACAATCTGTAGCTATGCCAAGCAGAATAAAAAGAACCTTTATTATACTATTTCATAAAAAAGGTTAAGTGGAAGACTATATGAATTATAGGACGATTTCACTTATAATTCATATAGTAAAATCATAGATCTCTGATTATTTGGATAAAAAAACTCATACTTGAGCAGCTATGACGATGAATTATAATATGGCTTCAATCAAGATAAATCATGCTTATAGCAAATCTTCAATCTAAGAACTGCACAAGAATGACATAAGTAAAATAATTAAGAAAAAGCAGTAATATTTATTGATATTAAAAAAACTTTTTCTTAGTAATAAGAGAAGATATATTAAAGATAATAAATTAAATTGAAATACCTAAGCAAATAATCAAGCTCCTTACTGAAAAGAAAAAAAGATAAAAATAAATGACTTAATATCAGAACAGTTTTAAAAGAGGAAAGAAGTTAAATTAGGTAGCTTATGTTCACTAAGGTTATTCAATATTATATTAAAGAAAAAAGAGATATAAGAAAAATTTGAAAGATTTATACAAGAAAATCTCTAAGAAGATGAAATTGAGAACCTAAACGGCACATAGACTTATAAATGATGAAAGAAAAAGATATAAGAAGGAGTTTAAATAGTATGTGGAAAATTCAAAACATAAAACTCTAAGATATATAAATATTAAGAAACAACAAAATAGTGTAATAAAATCTTTAGAAAATGCAGCAAACAATTAAAATAAAGGGTAAAGAACAGAGAACAAATAAATGAAAATCAATAAATTGAGAATCAAAGAGAATACCAAAGAGTAAGATAAGAATACATTTAATCAAGAAAAAAAGATAAAAGAAACTAACTAAACCTATTTATGGACAATGTAAATAAAGGAAGTCTAACAGATATGTGGAAGAAACTAAAAAGCTTACTTAATAGAAAAAATAATTAATGAGTACCCTTATTAAAAGAGGATGTTAATACTTTCAGGGATGAATGGTAGAAACTGTATGAAGATGGCGATAATACGCTACCAACTAAATTCTTAAACAAGAGATAAATAGTGGTAAACGAATATGAAATTTGAGAAATCATCAACTAATTGGCGAAATGAAAAGCAGCAAGACCTGATGAAATACAAGTAGGCACAATATTAGCAGGTGGGAAAAAACTAACAGAAGTAACATGTAAAATGATAGTTAAGATGATTTAAGAGGGAGTAATACCTTAAGAGATGAAATAATAATACATAATATTAATATACAAAAAAGGAGGATAGATGAACCCGATGGATTATAGACCAATCTCTTTACTGAATCATGCTTTAAAAATAGTAGATGCATGAATTTTCTAGCAACTATAAGGATATCTGCATAACGATGAAAGCGAATATTAATATGGCTTTAAAAAAGGAAAATCATGCTCACTATAAATTTTCAACCTAAGAACAGTATAGGAATGATCAATACGGAACAAAAAAGATGTTTTCGTAATATTTGTTGATATTAAGAAAGCGTACGACTCGGTGCAAAGAAAAGATATATGATAAATCCTAAACGATCTAAAAGTACCGGAATAGATAATTAAACTCCTAGCAAACTTCTACTGTGAAGAAGAAATGAAACTTAAAATCAATGAATAAATAGCAAAATCATTCGCGACAAATAAAGGACTAAAACAGGGAAGCATAACGTCGCCAAGACTATTTAACTTAATAATAGTAAGACTTCTCCATAGCTTGGAAGATTAAAAGCTAGGAATTACGATAGACTTTAAAAACTAAGAGGGATGAACACAAGAAATATATGCAGGATGTTTTGCATATGCAGATGACCTAGCCTTAATAAGTGAATGAGAATAATTAAAGGAAGTAATAAAAAATTTAACCTCATGGGCAGAAAAATACAAACTGGAAATTGCAGATAAAACAAAATGAATGATATGAAAAGCAGCAGAAAATAGAAACTGAGAAAATATAGGCAATACTATTGAGGTGGGAAACTTAAGAATCGAAAGAGTAACGTCCTTTTAGTACTTAGGGCATATAATAGAAGAAACCATCAGCTTTGAAAAACACATGGAGAACAGACTAGAAGCAGCATAAAAGATGTAAACATGAATACTGGGTAAAATAACAATGAATAAGGGATTAACACCATATAACGCAGGTATAATGATAAAAACGTTCGTAAGCTCAGTATTCAGCTATGGGACAGAAGTTATCCCATATTGTGAATAATTTGTAGGAAAATAAGTGATGGAACAATTAGAAATAATATAGAGAAGATCTTTACGAGCAATCATAGATGCCCCTTTCTAAGTGTAAAATGAGATGCTAGAATACGAGTTACAGTTTATGAAATTTAAACATTACCTATGGCAGAAAACGCTGAGATTAAAAGGCAGACTAATAGGTAACTAAGGAAAAACAGTAGATGGATTAATGTTCGACCTAAGTAAAGAAGAGAACTTTATTTTTGAACAATACTGCACGACAATAAAATTAGAATTAAAAATTGAAGACAAAAATATATTTATAGATGATGGTAATAATAATCAAAAAGGGAAGAAAAACATTAATCGTGCATTTTGAGAACATAGATTATACATAGAAGATAGAGAAATAATGGAGTAAATGATAACAACTCTACAGTATAGAAAAACATGATTTGATGAATATGTAGTAGGACCACCCAACTACCTGAGATACAATAAAAATAGAAAAGAAGAAATATGCTACATATTTAGAATAAGAACGAGATGTAATGGGAGTCAGGATTGTTTAAAAGAAAGACACCTAGTTGCGACAAGCAAATGCCCTTTCTGTAATGATGCAAGAGAAAACGAAAGGCATATCATAGAAAAATGCTCAGAATACAAAGAAAGTAGATAAATATGTATTAGAAAGTTAAGAACAATAGGAGTAGAAAGACAAGGAATGGAACTATTTGATATAATATGAGGTACGGCAAAATTCGAAAAATTCATTAGAACCTAAGAAGAGTAAAAAAGAGCTAAAACTGACTTGATAATAAAAGATTATATCAAAAACATATTAGAAAAAAGAAAAAAAGGATACTTAGAAAAGAAAATTGAATGAAAAAAATAAATAGGAAAAGATTATAGAGCAGGAAAAGGATAGTTTTTATGAGTTTATAAAAGCTTGATTAAGAAGAAAAGAATTAGAAACGAAAATTAGCAAAGTATGTAAAAAAAATAATGGACGCTTGTAACAAAGAATCAATAAAACGTAGATAGATAGAAGACAGAAGAACAAGAGATATTGAAGAAGAAAATGATGAAGATATGGAACTAATAAGAGAATAATTTTTATTACCTGAAGGCTTACTTGAAGAAATAGACATGTATTGAAACATTTATTAAAGAGCTGCGCACCAACGAGGTGCTACGCGCTCTATAATCAAATTTTATTATTTATATAATAAATAAACTCTCAACTAATTAAGATAAATTAAAGTAGGAATAACCATAAGCATGGAATAAGAATAATATACAGAGGAATGATATACGGGAGCATTAGCATATGCAGATGACATTAAATGATGGTAAGTCCAGAGTTCAAGAGATGATTGAAATATTACAACAGTGATCTTAATATCATAATATGAAAATTGCAGATAAGACGTAGTGAATGCTATGAAATGGAAAGACAATACAAAGTTGACAAATAATATATATAAATAAAATGATAATAGAAAGAGTGAAGGAATATAAATATTAGGACACTGATTTCAAGAAATTATTTCTTTTAAAAAAATGTACAGTCAAGATTACGTCAAAAAGTGTAAGCATGAATTTGGGTAAACCAGCTAATTTTCTTTATAAGGTCAGTTCATCGATCAATTTTTTGATAGTAAACATAAGAGAATAAGTTATTTATTTTGTGTTTTAAACTTCTTTTTTTAGCTTCTAATCTTCCAATTATAGCATATAAAACTAATTAATTAAATTATGTGTATTATTAAATGTTTTTTTCACAGGAGATACTTATTTCTTTGGAGCCATATGTTTATATGATTTCATAATAGTTTGATTAATTAAAGTTTGATGAATAAAAAATAAACTTATTTTTAAATTATTATATACACTATATTAGAACTTAGGCATTCTCTTTATCCTTTCAGAGAACTATATTTAAAAAATTGGATAGTTTAAATATTAATGATAAATCTAACTTTTAGTAAAGTGAGTAAATAGTTTTTATAAATAAAGGAAAAAACTTAAACAGTAAATATATAAGATAAATATATAAATAATAGCATAATAGCATTAAATAATTTAATAATGTGAAATTGCCTTTATTTGGCTTGCTATTTATTATCTTATAAAAAGTCTCAAGAATCATTGAAAGACTCATTGAAATTGTTCATTTCTTCTCCAGATTCATATTCTTTATTACATATCTTAGGCTGCTAATCTACCCTTTCTTTACCGTTAGTATTTTATTCGAATCTCTGTCTTTTCCAAACATTTGCTTTGTTCTACTTTTTTGATTGTAATATTATTTGCTAGAGTAATTAGCTCCACCAATCATTTTTTCCTCTATGGATAACCTTCAGACACATAATAAATATAAGAAAGGTTTTTTAAGAAATTTTTTATTTTTGCTTTTATGAAATTTTTTGTATCTCCAATAATTTTAATTTTAATTTGTATTTCTGGTTTTATATAGAATCAGCACATAATTGATCTTCCTTTTATTACTTGATTGATTATCTAATTTTTTTATATTTGATTAATGCTTAAATTTGATTATTCAATCTCCATTGTATCGTTTTTAGCTTTAATCATAACTTATTCATGGCTTATTTAATTAATATTTCTAATTTCTTATATTTTGTCTTCTTTTTTTAATTTTTTAATCAATTAGATGTGTAAAAGCTTTTCAACTAAATTTTGTATTAAAGATTTTACTATAAATTTAGAGTTACTTAATTTTTAATTAAAGGCTGTTTATTTGCTTAATTAATCATTAAAAATTTAAACAAACATTACCTAAAAATTAGTACAAATACTTTTATTTTCAGATTAATGTACTCCTCTCATGATCTATGGAAATGATTAAAAAATGTGCTCTAATTATTGAGATAAAGGTAAGTAATTTAAGGTATGATTGTTAGGTTATCTATGATTTAAAAGGCTGTAAATCTTAAATTTAGTGTTATCTCAGTTTGATGAGCTGTTATTTTGATAAGGAAATAGTTGTAAATAAGTAATAAATTGTAAGATTAAATGAAGTAAAAGTTTGATTGGCAAACTTTTAATAAACTTAATGAAAGGTGAGATATAAATAGAATAGTAAAGATAAAAAATAAGAATAAAAGAATTTTTATAAAGAATTTAATCATTTACAAACAAAAAGTAAAGTTGTATCTTTTGCTAACAACTTAACTAATTGTATAATACCCCAAAAGAATTATCTTTCGAATTAAAGATTTAAACAATTATTTAAAAAGGTTGGAGTGATAACAATTGTAGCAAAAAACAAAAATAAACTTGTAATTAAAAAGCATAAAAATTATACCTAGTTAAAAGATGGAAGTAATTATTGACAAAAATGAATGGTAAATAAATAGAAGTTATGCATAAAGTAAAGATAAAATTATAAAAATAAATTAAAATTTTATTTATTGTAATATTGTCTTATTTTTATTAATAATTTTTATTTTTAAGACATCAAATTTTATTAAAAATAATTTACTTAATTTATGAAATTTTATTAGTAATATTCACAATTCATAGAAATTATCGACACATTTATAAAGTTTAAGCATATTTGCAATCTTTAGTTTCTACTATCTTGCTTTATTTATATTAATTTTTTATTAAGTTATTCTGATTATAATTTTCATTAAACTCATATAAAAACTATTATTATTCAACATATATCTAAGCTCAATATCAATTATAAATTAATAATAATATATAAAGTTATAAATAAACTAATATAGGTAATTAAGATCTTAAATCAAACTAATTAAAAAATTTATATGAAAGACATTAGACTAACTATAATATTATTATCAAGCTAAGTTTATATTGTTTTTATACTATAAGTTTATAACCAATATTTTTATAAACAGAAATTATTAATGTGACTTTACCTTTAATAGCTTTGTCACGAATTTACTATTTATTTTCATTTAAATTTTCTAATTATTCTTTTTGTCTTAGTATATTATCAAATGAAACACCTAAGCTTCTCCATATTTGGAATCTTCTTATTAAAATATTATTTAATATTTTGTTGCAAATACATAGTCTTTCTAAAAATAAAATTCATATAAAAATAAAATATTTAAACATCGTCAGTCAAAACTTCAACTGTTAGCGAGAGCTTTCTAACATGTTAGGCATATCTCTTTTGAGCTTGTCCACTCTTATTCGTGATGGCGTCTAATGTGAGATTACTCGCAATGCAGTTATTCACTTTTCCAGATTACCTACGAATTTGAAAATTATGACTTCATGCATATTTTAAATGATATAATAGTCTTAATATTAGTATATGGATATGTTTATTACCAAATTATGTTTATATCTATTTATCTAAATAATTTTAAAAGTGAAAAATTTAAAATTAAACATTTAAATTTAATTATTTGTTTACATTTTTCTGAAGTAATACAATTTAATGTTATTAATCTTTTATTTTAATGATGATAGCAAATTAAAATTAAACTAAAATATATATTAAGTATTTAAATTAACTTATAGGAATTTAAAGAAGCAGATACTTAAGTTTATCTCTCATGAACTAGAAAAATCTGAGAAAGAAACAAGGTTTTATATTAAATCCAAGACAGGAAGAAGTTAGAAGAAGAAATAAATATACTAGCAATTCAAATTTTACATACAAGCAGAAGGGCGAATTATATTAATGATTAATTAATTAATAATTTAACTAAAACTAAATAAAAAGTTAAATACTTTATGGATTTAAGTATAAAATAGCACAAAATTAAAGTTAACATATTAGAAATTAAAATACTTAGTAAATTATTTTTATAATTGATATTAGAATAATAAATAATAAATTAATTCTAATAAATAAAATGTAATTGTTTAAATAATTTTACTAATATTTATAATTAATAGAATTTATATTAATTATGATTATATTTCATTATCAAAAAAGTAAGTTTATCTCTATATAAATAGAATATAAAATTTTAATTATTGTACCATCTGTATTTTTAAAAGCAATTTTTATTATTTTTTATATATTTAATTACTTATAATGTTACTGAGTATTATTTTAATATTCTAAAATTGTATAAAAGAAAGAAAAAGGTAGAATGCTAAAAGAAGAACTTTTGCAACGCTTACCAAAACAGGAATGAAAATCAGAAGCAGAAATACTTCAATTTACGCCCTCTTAAACCGACATCTTCTTATAAAGTTCAAATCCATAAATCATAAAGATAGGAAAGGTACGGAAATAAATCCCTGAATTTCAAATATGACAGAGAAACCAAAGCAATAAAAGAAAATGTAAAATCTAGACAGTGTATAAATTATACTTTGGATAAAGACAATAAACATTAGCTATCTAATACTGATGAAATTCAATCTTCAGAAAAAGGTCTAAATTGAAAGAATCAAAAAATAAATCGAAAACTGAACCAAAAAATTATATAGAGTTAATCGAGACTGATGATTTAAGAAAGAGAAATAGATGTTTTTGAATTATCTAATGGGACTAGAGCAAATAAATTGCCTAACTTGACGAAAAAGTAAAGAATTAGCACGATAACTTAAAGCTCTGAAACGCGCGACAAAAAGAGCAAAAGGAATATTCGCAAAAAGTAGAAATATAAAAGGAAGCAATCCTTATCCATCAGTAAAAGGTGTTTTAAAGTTGTCAAGAAGAAATTTTAATACTGCGTAAGTTGCTCATATCTCTTTAGGATTTGTTAGAAATTTAAGTTTTATAAAGAAATTATTGAAAAGATTAGTACCGTGAAAAAGAGTCAGAAAGAAAAATTAAGACCATTTTGAAAGATAAACTAAAAATAAATTAACATATTGTTCTGTAGCCAAACTGGAACGTCAAAAAAGTGAATAGATTAATTGAACACAGAGAGTAGATGTGAATCAAAAATCTGGAGAATCCCGAGTTTTCAATCTTACAAAAAATGTATGTCCTAAACATTTTTTGAAGCATAATAAAGTATAAAATGTTTTTTTCTGTATGAGATTGCAATTCCTTTGCAATAGAAAACTTTAATTTATCTTTGATTTAATTAAGATGATTAAAGTAAAACAATTTCTTTCAGACACAAATATTTTATTAAATTAAACATTAAATAAATAAAGCATAAATAATTTATTAATTTATAAAAATAAAAAAATAAAAAATAATTAAGCTTAAATTTTAAATTATTAATAAAAATAAATTTGAGTTTAAAGCTAATAAAAAAAGAAATTTAAAATTTTAATATTTAAGATTTATCCTAAGATATATTAAATGTGCTATTTACAAAATTTAAAAATTAAAAAAGTTAAAAATAGTTTTTAAAGTTTAATTATCAAAAAAATAAATTTTTATTTAAAAAGCCAAGCAACTCATTTCTAAATTAAATAATTATAATTAAAAAAAATGAACTAAAAATAATGAAAACTTAATATAAATAATTATGATATTTATTGATTTTCAATTACTAAAAATAATAAAATGATATATTTGTAGAAATATTTTTATATATTAAAAAACTATCTTGTACAGCTTTTAAAAATTAAAATATAATATAATATAATTTTAGAACTTAAATTATTTAACAATTTTTTAATATTAAACTAATATTTTATTAGAATTAATATAGGTTATTTAAAAAAATTATTTTAGCATATTAAAAACTACAGATTTTATTAATATTTTTCTTTTATTTATTTACAGTAAAATTTTTAATAATTGAATATAAAATATAATCAAGAATAAATTTTATTAATATATAATATAAAATGAATGTCGGCCGCGTCAGTCAAACTAGTAGGTAATCTGGCGCAGTGTATACTGCATTGCGAGTAATCTCGCACTAGATGCCACCATGGGAAAGGATGAACAAGCTCAGAAGAAACAAGCCTAACTTACCCGAGTGTTCTCTCTTGAAAATATGAAAGCTTGGCTGACGTGCCTGCTAATGACTAATTACTAATTCTTATTTGGACCTTATTCAAGAAGTCTGAAGTATTTGACTCAAGATTTAAGAATAATTTTTAATAAGAATTTTCCCCATTAGGTGAAACTGAAATGACTCTTTGGATGAATAGAATAAAATCAAGCTTTTGAGAACACTTTTTTTAATATTAAATATTAATACTGAAAGAGCTGTGCATCAACGAGGTGCTACGAGCTCTATAATAATCTTTATTTATTTATTTGTTTATTTATTTTAATTATAAATATTTTTAAAATTATTAAAATGGAATAAACTTTTACTTTAGAGGTTATTTATTATTTGAAACAATAACAACAAATATCCTTTCTTAATACAAAAAATAAAAATTTTATTTTCTCTTCAATAAATATTACTTTCATATTAGTTTATTTTTCTAGCCTAAGTATTTAATTTTATAATTATAATTATAATTATTTTGTTCAAACTAATTAGTTATAAATACAATTTATTTTATTCTTAAATATTTGTTACTCTAAATAAAATTTTATTTAATATACTAGTTTAATTTTAACTACTCTTTACTATGAAGAAATATTTCTTTTACTTATTTAAAATAAAATAATTTATTAGTTCTAATAAGTAAATCTTCTATAATTATGATGTATTGTAGATAATCTAAAATTTTTCAATTTTCAAAGATAAAATTATTTTAATATTTGATTTGTTAAAATAATTTACTATGATATAACGAAAGGAATTAAAATGATAACTAGAGTTAAGATTTAATTAATGTAGTATTTATAAAACCTAATTACAAATTTTAATTAGTTAAAGAAGTTAAAAATGTATTTACTTTTAATTAATTAAAAAATCTAATAAACTTCTAATTAATTTAGTGCTTTAATAACTGAAAATATATTATATTGACGTTAATATTATAACTTAGTAATTTTAAATAAGTGAATTGAATATATTAATAATAAGCTAAATAAGTATTTAAATATTATGTATATTAAATTATAAACTAAATTAATTTAAATTATATTCTTAAACTTTAAATTACTTAAATGCTAATAATCTACAACTTTTATAAACTATAACTTATTAATATAATAATTGAAATGTGAGTAAAGATACTTTGATAACTCTGCTTATATCCATTTAACTTAGCAAGTGCAATAAAAGAAAATAACTTAGTTATAAATAAATAATTAGCTAATAGTCAACACTTAAAAACTTTGATTATTTAATATAGAATCAGAATAAATTAAAGAAGTTAAAATAAATGTATTAATTCCAAAATTTAGTAGAAGTATTAGTTTCCTTTTGAAATAGCAATTTAGAAATTAGTAGCAGATAAAAGAGAGGAAAATATATATTCATTTAGAGGAGTAAATTAAACAAAAGTTATAAATTATATATGAAAGTATAATATATAGAATGATACATGAAACTAATATTATTTCAATCTTCTTGAAGTGTTTTACGTTAGTGTTACTAGAACCTCTTATTATGGTAGGAAAAATAAAAAATTGAATTAAAATAGAATATTCCAGAAAAATATATAAAAGAAAAATGAATAATGATAATAAATAAGTACTTAAACATAATTCTTATAATTTATCAGGATTTAGAACTCGAGATAGATTTGCTTATTCTTTTATTCTAGATTTATCAAGCCTTTTAGTGTTGAGAATAGATGTAGGAAATTTGAACTACAAGAATATAAGAATAGTATTAAGAGAGAAAACTAAATATTTAAGTATTTTTATGATTAAAAAGTATTAAAAAAAGCAATTTAGATATAATAAATAGATAATAAATGTTAATTACATATTAATATTTTGACTGAATTATTATAGGTAAACTTTTAGTAGCTGAATTACTTTAATCCATGCTAAACTCTTCTTTAATCAATAAATTTAGTTTTAAGTTGTTCATACATTTATTGATAGTAATTGATGAATACTTTTACTGCTTCTCTAAATAAATTCTAAGGCTCGAAGTAAATTTTTATTGTATTTAAACTTTTTTCAATCTCCATCTTATCTGTTCGAGGTTTATTTTTTAATCGATAATTTAAATTTTTCTTTAATTTTCTATGGATTTTTTGCTATATTTTTATTACTAATACAAATTTGGAAGTTAAAGCTTCATCTTAAAAATAAACTTAACTTACCAAGTTTTTATTTTCCTTTTTTTATCTTACAAAATTTGCCTAAGATTTTATTTTTTCGCCTTCAGGATCTATTTTTCTGTATTCATTTTCTCAATTAAGTAATAAAACTGAATAATGTTTTGCTCATGGAGTTTCTCAAGCTTCTTTAGTTTGTTATGAAATTCAGTATTTCTCAATCCTTAACAGAAGTAGATTTATCTTTTTGAATTTTTGGTTCTTGCAAGTTAACTGAGACTTAAGATTGATCTATTAGAATTTAAAGTTTAAATTTGCAAGTTTTTTTACCATTTTTTTATGCATAACATGTATAAAGTACTTATAGAAATAAAAATTATTAATAGCATATTGATTGCAATATGTATCATTTATTAATAAACAACTTTTATTATATATATTTTAACTACTATTCTTTTTATAGTTCTATTTAAAATAAAATAAGCAAAAATTTAAACTAAATTTAATTATAATACTTTCTTTCTAGATTATTTATTATTTTTAATGTTAAAGATACAATATTAGCATAAAGTTAATTATTAGGAAGAAATATAAAAATAAATAAAGATAACTAAAAATAAATATCAATATTTTCAATTATTAATTAGATTTTAGAATATGAATATTTAAAATTATTAAACTAAATATATTTTAGGCACTATAGTTATTGTTTTTATCATATATGTAAATTTTTTATTAAATCGCAGTAGTTGTTCGAAGATGAACAACAAGGGATGGCTTCATCAGAGGTTGGGGAAGTTAAGTACCCATAATCGACTTTATGTCTTCCTCTGCTTTGGCTTGGCCTCGAGACATCTGCTAGTTTGACATTCAGCACTGGCTTATTTTAGTTTTTAATTCTGGAAATAAAAGGAAATTATTTTTGCGAGCTGCATTAGAGGTAAGGAATTTAAGTACCCATAATTGACACATGTCGTCCTCTGCTTTGGTGATACAATGAGACGCAACCCTGCCATGTCATTGAACCTCCAACAAGTATTAAAGATTACGAGTATTTTGAAATTATATCAATATTGAACATTTTTAACAGTACTGAATAATTATATCAGTATTGAACAAGATTTATCAGTATTTGATAATTTTATCAGTAACAAACATTTTTGTCAGTATGAAACATTTTTTAAAGAGCTGCGCACCAACGAAAGTGCTACGCGCTCTATAACCAAATTTATTTATTTATTATTTATAAAATAAAATGGCTCCTAAGAAATAATTGACCAAAAATTAACAGAAAATCGAACAATAAAACTCTTTAATCGAAATATACTCCCTAGAAGCGGAAAACAAAAAATGCAACAATCACTTCTAGACCTGATTTAACAATTAGATTCTCTAACTTTTACTGTGCAATAATTACAAAACGAAAATTAATGGTTAAAAACGGAAATAAGCACTAAAATCTTGATGTTGCAAGGTAATTAAAAAACTGGAAAAAATGGAGCGAAAAATAGTAGAAATTAATAAACCATACAATTCTAATCTTAATAATGATCCTATGGTAATAGAAGGACAAAATTTAAATTCTTTTTCGGATCGGAAAAAAATTGTCAATTTTTTAAAATTCCAAAAATGCTAAAAATGCTTAAAAATAGGACATAACTCGAAATATCGAAAAAAGATGTTTTTATTGCTAAAAGATTGGACACATCTTTAGAAGATGCTGATATTTTCAGAAGAAGGAAGAATCTTATGCTTGAAAGATATGAAATAATATAACAAAATTATACTGTTCTCCAGAAGGAAGAATTTAAATGAAAAATTTTACGGTGGAAATTAATTACTATTGGATATAGTAAATGCTCAAAAAAGAAGGATGAGGAAGATGTTGGGATCTAATTGAGATTGAAGAAAAATTCTTAAGATCAAGAAAAGTTAAATCTGTACAACACGATATGCAATAGAAGAAGTAAGCTCTGAAGAAGACCTGAACGAATCATTTACATCTTAAAACTCATAAACTAATTAGTGGCAGACCAAATAAAGGTGAAGTCACTTTAATAAATTATGCTATGTTATGTTTATGAATGGTTAATTTTTAATTTATTTTTATAACATGATTGATTTATTTCCTTTTTTTATATTTTAGTATCTGAGGATTTTTTTTTGTTTGATTTTATTTAGAAACGGTATGATTTTTTACTTTTTTCAATGATATTTTTGAATTTTTAAATGAAAATATTTTATCTCTAAACAAAACAGAATTCGAATATAAATTAAGATATTAATTGCAACTTAAACTCTCAAAAATAGCCTTAAAAGCAGACTAAGTAAGTTTAAATTAAGATTATAATATCTACTATTTTTAATAATAATAATATACTAAATTAAAGCTTTCCTATCTACGGAGGATTTTAAACCCCTTCAATATATACCTCCATAGTTCGTTCTTTGAGGTTTAAAATAAAAGTTCGGAAATCCTAAATTTTTTTGAGTTTTGACACTCCCTTGAAAAAACCTCCTTCTAAATAGTCTTCAATGTCTAAATAAATCATTGGCAGTTCTCTCCAAATCTCTTCACTGTTTATCCAAATATATCTTCATCTCTTGCATGTGTGGAATCTTAATTTGCACAGGTAGCACTGTTTGACGATCCTTCTGGGAGGAGTTATCTCTATGGGTTAATATATTCTAGTTCCATTTTATTTTTAGCTAAGGTTAAATTCTTTTTTCTCCAAAAAGTTTCACTTCGAATTCCTGTTTCGTTAATCTTTCTTCATTGTTTTAACTTATCTATAGTAATTTTTGGTTTTCTTTCTTTAATATTTAAACTTCTTCTTATAGGTTACGGATAGATTTCATAAGTTATTCTATTATTAGCTATTCATCATTTTTTTATTTCTACATTATTTTTAGTTACCACTTTTCATGTAATTGCTTGATCGTGGCTATGGGAGTAATAAGTCTCGCTTGCTTTAGTCAGTTTCTGTTGATTTAATTTCTTATTCAATTTAAGATTATCTTTATTTTTCAAAATTTGGGGGTTAAAGAGCCTAAGAAAATTATTATGTTATTAAAGAAGACGTGGTAGAAGAAGAATTAGAAGTCTCTGGTTTTCTTTCCTTTTTCTATGAAGCTGGAAAAAACCCTTTTTGAGAGCTTGTGCCATTTATTTGAAAAATGTATTAGATAGGTAAATTGAAATGAATTATGAATGATATTTTGATATTAATATAATTATATTGGAGTAAAATATTTATGACTATAGTAATAAAAACTAGTATTTAAATTTTGGATATGGCTACATATTATAGTATTTACTATTATATTCTGTTTCAACTATGGTAATAAATAGCGTATTTATGATTTGATTGTTTTTAGTTACTAATAAAGACTAATTTAGATAATTTAAAGGAAAAATGTAAATATTATGCATTTGATTAATAATTTATAATATATTTACTAAGTTATCAGCTTATAGTTTTAAAGTTTATTTTAAGTTTTGTAAATTTTGCTTATTAGCTAGTATTTCTTCAATACTATCATTATAATGGATTTAATTAATTATTATATTTAATTGATTAGTTATAGAATTAAAGTCACTTTTCTTTACTCAAAAGTATTTTCTCAATAACTTATAAAGTAAGAGTTAATCAAATAGGCTAATATAGCTAAAATATTTTCTTAAGTTTAAAGAAATTATTCATGTTCTTACCTTTTAATTAGATATTAAATAGTAAGATAATTACAGTTTAATGGTGAAAACATATCTGTTTGCTATTCAAATTACCTTTATTTATTTAGTCCATGAAAATGTTAAATTTTTCAATCCATTATCTCCTTTTTGTTATCTTATGTTAGTATACAATATTTTCTTTATCTCATTAAATTTATTTTTGATACTTTTTTAATTCATTTCTTAAACGTTTCTTTTAAGTATTAGCAACATATCCACAACTTAATTTAACTTCTTATTTTTCCTATATCATTATCTACCTTAACCAGCTTCAAAGAATATGTAGCTCATTGTGAAGCTTTTCCAATATTTTTCCAATTTTCAGTTTTTAGTAATATAACCTTCTTACTTATGATCTATATCTGCTATTTTAACAATTAATAGATATCATCTAGTATTCTTTCCTAAACAATTCTTATGCTAATTATGCTATTAGTCCCTTAAAAAATAGTCTTAAACTTTCTTTTGTAGTAATCTAGGTTGGATCTTATGCTGAATTATTGCATTATAGTTTTAATTAATTCTAATAGCTACTATCCTACTGGATTTAGTTTATTTGCTACAAATTATGTATATGTGCATTAAATCTCATACTATACTTATAAACTTAAATTGCTTTTAATTAGGCTTTCATAGAAACCGATTCATTATTCCTCAAGTAGGCGCATATACATTAAGTAAGATTCATACAAATTACAACCCTTCCAGTATTTCATTTTATTCCATTTACTTCATACTCTCTCCATATCAATTCTTCTTTAATATATAAAGCCACTCCTTTACTAAGTCTAGTTCCATTATTCCTTTATTTCAAGCATATCTTTAATTCAATCTATAAACACTTCTTGAGTCACCAGAATTTATCTTTTTCAAGCATTCATTTACATAACTCTTCTTTGTTCGACTTTATTCCTCTTATATTATCAGTTCTTATGTTTAATTAATTTCAAATATTCAAATTTTCTTTATCTTCATTGTTTGATTCTTTCTATTTAGGATCATCAATTTAGCTTAGTCTTTTTCAAAACCAAATTATTCTAATGTTTGTATTTATGTTCAGGTTTTATGTATGCTATCTTTTCTCATATTATTTCTTGTTTATTATTCAAAGTAATTGCATCAGTTATCAAAATAGCTAGTTACTTATTGAAGCTTATTTTTTCAAAAGGTTCAATTCCATTTTTTCTCTCATGGTGTTAAACTTTGGCTTTTCCATATATCTAAGTAGCAGAAATCATTTTATCTGAGCATTTATTCAGTTAAATGATCTTTTATTATTCTATCAATTATTACCTATCTCGCGTATAATTTAAATAATTATTTAAGCAATTTTATACTTTAGGATCCAAATTTTTGCATGCTAATCTTCTTTATAATTTCTTTAACATTTCTTTAGTTTTTCTATTTTTATTTATATATCTTTTATTTAAGTGTGCTATTTCTTGTTACATATTCTACCACTTTTTTTGATATTCCTATATAACTGATTATTAGCTTGATTTATTTTTAATCTTCTATATTACTTAGTACTGTATCTAATTTTTTGACAGCTTACATATCATCATATTGCCAATTAATTCAACTTTAACCGTAAATTTTTTTCTTACAGTCAAGTAGGAATATTTGCTGCTTAAGTGGTTTCTGATAATTCTAGGTACATAATAGTTCTACCATCAAATCAAGTTATTCCTTTTATTGTAAGCAAAACTGCTTTTTTATATTTCCGCAGGCTTTTAACTATTTTTATGTTTGAGCTAATCAGTTATCTAAACCTAAAGAGTATTTTATTAGTTCATTGTATTTTCCTTGCTTTTTTTCTCCATCCTCAAAACTTGATTTGGATGTTGCTGAATAGTTCTTGATAGTTTATCATATTAATCTCAAAAATTTATTATATAAAAAAATGGTCCCGAAAAAGTAATAATCACTTATCTAGCCAAGCTCAAAATGATTACTTAATCGATCTGGAATTTCTCTTAAGTGAGAACCAAAAGCTATAGTATTCGTTTCAAGAGCTATAGAGAAATATAATAGTCCTATAGGAAGGCATCACTGAAATTCACATCAATAGCAATGACATCAAATAGCAACTTAACCTTATTCTTCGACTGAGCAAATTAATTAGAGAATTTAAGTGACCGAAGCAAAATTAGAGTTTTTCCGATAATATAATCAACAAATTTGTGAAAAATAGATTTCTTAGATCATGCAAAATCAAGGAAACAATCCGATGGATATAGAAGCAAAAGATCCATAGTAATTTATTATCAGGAAAAGAAAAAGGCTGATATTGTAAAAAAATGGGATACAAGATAAAAGAATGTTGGTGATTATTAAAAAAACAAGAATACAAAAGCCAAAAATAATGATATAATTTAAATAAGTTGTGATGCACGCGAGATGGCAGAATATTTAGAAAAAATGATTGTAAATCATTAAGGATACCCCTTAAATTCAAGCGACTATTAGTAATTTCAACAGAAGTTGGTTAGGATTCGAAACAGTAGAGATACCGAGAAAGAAAAGATTCAGATTTGTCAAGAGACATGATAACGAAGATCAAAATAAATTTAAAGTAGAAGGTGAATTTTATTAAACTTAACAAAAAATTTGATTTGTGACAAAATTAATAATTTTGAAGTCAAGATAATCTATTATATTATCTTATCTTATGATTGAGTTTTAAACGAGAGTGTAGGTGCTATAATGGCTTAGCTTTATTATTGGTCACACAATGGACATTTTTAATTATATAGATTTTAGTTTAAATGATTAAAGGAATTAATATATTTAAGGGTTTAAGATGTTGACTTGATGATAGTAGTGATGACTTAATTAGTATTTAGATATAGGTATAGCTTAATTATGATTTTATTATAGTTTTGATTTGATTAGATAAATAGTAATCTTAGTAGTACTTGCATAATTTGAATATAAGGATGTATTTAAAGATAGTTCTTTTGGCTATGTTGAATATGCTTTGGTATATTATGAGCTGTATGTCTGTATCTGAATAATGATAATATTTGAATAATAGATTTTTAAATATGTTTAGATTAAATTTGATCCTTTATTTATTTCAGACGCTTTAAATATTTTAATAAGTATTAACATATTTAACTAATTATAGATCTTTAAACTAATTCTTTACATATGAGACTATATTTATTATAAATTCTATTAATAATATAGATATTATTATTATGTTTATCAGTTATAACTTCTAATACTTCTATAACTCAATTTTTCTAAATCAATCCTCATTATTGAAATTCTTGGCAATTCTATAGCAAAAACATATCCATAGTTATTTTTTATTTTCATCTCTGTTAAATCCGCAACATCTTTAAAAATTTAATTTTATTGCCATTATTCTTTGCTTCTTTTATATATTCTTCTTGAATATTCTTGAGTAGAATAATTTTTACCACCTCCAAGTATGATAAAAGGCTCTAAACAAACTATAGGCCTAACAACAGCTTCAGGAAGGCTCAAATTTTACTTACTCCATCTATCATTCTATATATTATATTTTCATATATCTTTTAAAGTTTATGTTTTCTATCTTATCCCTCCAAAAGAATTAATATTTTATTCATCTTTATCTACTACTAAAGTTAAATCTGCTATTTAGAATGGAAATTAAGAGCAGTTTTATCACTTACTTTAGTTTCATATCTTTAACTTTTCGACTGATTATAAACCTTGATTATTATCAGTAATTCCTCCAACCACGTAAAGATATTTTTAAGCAGCTGCTATTCCAAAGGCACCTCTTTTCTCATTTAGATCACTAAGTTTTATGATATTACCTTCATAATCAAATTATCAAGTTTCTTTTATTCCTTTCTTTTAATTTTAGTTATATCCTCCAACTAAATATAACTTATTTTAATATTCTATACTTTAACTAAGTTCTGGAATTATAATTTAAACTTAGACTTATCGTAATTACTCTGTTTAAATATTAAATAAACTTAATTTTTAAATTTTTCAATTAAAATAGTGAATATAGTTAGATTATATAAAGTACTAGGTTAGTTTATGTTAATTAGTCTAAATAATATTTGGTTACTTAGTATTGTGTTATAGTTTTTATCTTATTAGATTGTAAGTTAATTTAGACTTTAGTATTGTAGGTGGTTATGAGTTATATTAGAGTATAGTTGGTTTTAGTGATTAGTAGAATTAGATAATATTTGAGTGTTATTTTTGGTAGATAAATGTTGGTTAATGATTGATGATGATATTAGTTAGTGGTATTATGAGAGTATTACTAATGTTTGATTATTTGGTTGTAATGGTTTTAGATTTTTCCATAATTTACCTCCTTATCTCTTTTAATTTCTATCTAGCATCTTAAATCTTTTATATGTATTATTAGTTTTAAAATATCATTCTTATTAAATCACTTTCTTAAGGTAAATCATCAAATCTAAAATGGAATCCTTTTTAACAAATAGGACATCACTCAAAATCTTATAAATATCACTAGGTAGACAGACATACACCACAGTAAATATGTCCACAAGGTAAGACAGTTGGAAGAGCATTAGTTAAGTTGTAATCTTCTAAGCAGATTAAGCATTTTGGTAACGCTTACATTTTTATTATTATTTAGACTACAAAAGCTATAAAAGGTAATTTATAACAGTTACCATCAAAAATACAGTCAATAATATCAACTATTACATTATTACTTTATTTACTTAAATACTACAATATTAAGCTATTATATCAAGTAGCAATCTCATATTCTGCATGACGCCAATCTCGGATCGAAACTGTTTATTAAATTTAATAAAGGCATGAAGCTTTACAACTTAATCATATCTTTGATATTATTTTTAAGAAAAACGTCTCTGTCACAAAATCTTTAAACAACTAGGAGGGAAGGCACAAAAAAAAGGATGGGAATGTTAAAACTAAGCAACCTATTAGAAAAGTAGGTAATTTAGAACATCAAATCAGATCTCAGCTCTGTGCGAATCACTATAATGGAAGAAGAAAAGAACGAGCAAAGGCCATAAAATGAGGAAGAGAATATGCAGCTCAAAACTGCTAAAAGAGTAGGAGTTACCTATTTCAATCAATTTTTAGAAGAAAATTACTACAACCAAAGACCCAGTTCAGCAGAAAGGCAAGAGATGATATCATTCAAGCATTTCTCAAATATCTGAAATAAGAACATGATAAAAGTATTGAGAGTGTGAAAATCTTTCAGACAGGAATAATTATTGTATGATTCAAAAATAAGGAAACACTCATACAATTCGTAAATAATTAAGCTCTGAAGTGTAGAAATTTTGTAGTACCAATAGAGCAAAGAAATATAGAGGAATTCAATACATTAAGAGCTATCTGATTCATTGAACACTTAACATATATTTTAGTTTTAGCCAGGTAGAAACACATCTATAGCAGTACAGAAAAATAGTATATACAGAGATCGGAACCGTAAAAGGTACAACGTGAGCCAATGGGAAAACGAAAAATTATTTAGGATTGAAGGAGATTAAAGATGCAGAAAGTATACTATATAAGTTAGACGAAGGAGGTATAAGCACTTACTTGAGTCATCCATCAATTTGAAAATGTATGGACTGTAACCGAAAAGGACATAGCACAAATTAATATTTAAGAAAAAAGGCTATAAAGGAAGTAATTAAAAATGTTAAAGAAGTAAAATACCAAGTTGATGCATTCGGAAATCAGGAATAAAATGCCTTACTATAAAGAGAAACAGATCGTGAAGGAAAAGAAGGTGAAGAAAACTGAAGAGGATTAACTTTCAAATAAAATACCACTTTTTATTTCTAGTAAAGACAACAAGTTTAAGCAATACTAAAATTACTTTAAAAGAGATCGACTAAAATAGATACTTAACTTAAAAATTAAATAAATAAAACTGAGACGAAACTATCAATGTCACAAAAAGCAGAAATTAAAATAGGAAATATGGTAAAAAAACTGAAACAGATAGAAAGAAGCGACAGGAAGGAAGTATGCATAAATACAACACTGTCTCAAAAAAGATAGAAAAAATATATAATGGCAAGGAAGATAGTATCGAGTAAAAAATGAAGACATAAGTACAGAAAAATAATAAACATTAGAATGATTTGGTTTTCATGCTATTAAAGAAGAGGAACTATTAATCCAGGATAGGAGGATCAAGAAAAATAGGAAGTAAAAGGAAATACTAATAAATAAAATAGACAGAATTAAACATAGGCACAGCAAATGTCAGAATAAATAAAATCAAATAAGAATTGAACAATTTTATGTATGAAAAGAAGTTAGAAATTATGCCAATTTAAGAAATATTTGCGGATCAAACTGATGAAGATCCTTATATATACGGAATCAGAGCTATAATAAAATTGAGCACAAAAAACTACAAAGGAGTATCATTTTATATATAAGATGGAATTATCAGCAGAACCAAAGTATTAGATATAGTGAATCTCAATCAAGCAGAATTATTTTAGAGGAAGATTAAATAGTGTAACACTTGATGATCATGATAGGCTAGCATTGAAAAACGTATTCAGCACTACAAGATCCGGATCTGATTAACTAATACCCTTTTATGAAAGTCTACAATAATACAAAATAAAAGCATGCAGCAAGCAGCAAAGAATTATAAATTTTAATATTAGGGGATTTAATGCGCATATTCCCCAATTTTTACCGTATGAGCATAATAATGCAGGCTAATACTTATTTAACTTGATGAAATATTATCTTTTAGAATATAAATATACAAATCAAGATACAACCTTCAACATAAGGGAAAGGAAAATTCAAAATAGAATACTTCTTAACGAAACAGTATATATTTCCTAGCATTATCAGCTCAATATTTTATTAATAGAGACCAATAGGAGATCATTAGCCAGGTAAAATAAAGATAAAAATTGCGGAAGAATATCGAAAAAGCCTATAAATTAAAAGGATAAACTTTAAAAAATTAAAGCAATAAAAGGTTAAAGAGAAATTCAAAGAATGATTCGAGAAAATAGATCTTAGCGAATTCGAAAATTTCGATAGCGAAGCATACTATGAAAAATGATTTAATTAAATCCAACAAGAAGCGACCAAAGCGATATGTGGATTTATAGCAAATTAAATGAGAAAATACTAATATACAGCAGAAACAATAAAACTAAGAAAACATTTCTAATAGTAAGTGAAATAAGTAAAATATCTAATTAGATAAGGATGCTAATATATTGATAATTATATTAAATGAGATAAGAAGTAAGGAGAAAATTTAGATTGCATCTAAAAAAGGATGGGTAAAGTCAATTCAATATTTTCCTAGATGAAATTAATTAAGGAAGCTTAAACAACACTTGAAAAGGAATATAAAAAAATTAAAGTAGATAAAATACGCACAATAGACATTAAAAAACGAAAAGAATATACCGAATTTTAAAGAAAGCTGAGAGTAGCTCTATAAAAGCGGCAGCAAAAAATTACAGACTAATACAGGAACACATAAACAATATAGGTTTAAAAAGAAGATTTAGGGTGCTGTATAAAAAGCTCTCCTAATGAAAAGCTGTAGGACCTGATGGAATATAAATAGGAACAATAAGAGCTGGAGGAGATAAGCTTGCTAACCTAACTGCAACATTAACATAAAAAATAATACAATCTGTAGCTATGCCAAGCAGAATAAAAAGAACCTTTATTATACTATTTCATAAAAAAGGTTAAGTGGAAGACTATATGAATTATAGGACGATTTCACTTATAATTCATATAGTAAAATCATAGATCTCTGATTATTTGGATAAAAAAACTCATACTTGAGCAGCTATGACGATGAATTATAATATGGCTTCAATCAAGATAAATCATGCTTATAGCAAATCTTCAATCTAAGAACTGCACAAGAATGACATAAGTAAAATAATTAAGAAAAAGCAGTAATATTTATTGATATTAAAAAAACTTTTTCTTAGTAATAAGAGAAGATATATTAAAGATAATAAATGAAATTGAAATACCTAAGCAAATAATCAAGCTCCTTACTGAGAAGAAAAAAAGATAAAAATAAATGACTTAATATCAGAACAGTTTTAAAAGAGGAAAGAAGTTAAATTAGGTAGCTTATGTTCACTAAGGTTATTCAATATTATATTAAAGAAAAAAGAGATATAAGAAAAATTTGAAAGATTTATACAAGAAAATCTCTAAGAAGATGAAATTGATAACCTAAACGGCACATAGACTTATAAATGATGAAAGAAAAAGATATAAGAAGGAGTTTAAATAGTATGTGGAAAATTCAAAACATAAAACTCTAAGATATATAAATATTCAGAAACAACAAAATAGTGTAATAAAATCTTTAGAAAATGCAGCAAACAATTAAAATAAAGGGTAAAGAACAGAGAACAAATAAATGAAAATCAATAAATTGAGAATCAAAGAGAATACCAAAGAGTAAGATAAGAATACATTTAATCAAGAAAAAAAGATAAAAGAAACTAACTAAACCTATTTATGGACAATGTAAATAAAGGAAGTCTAACAGATATGTGGAAGAAACTAAAAAGCTTACTTAATAGAAAAAATAATTAATGAGTACCCTTATTAAAAGAAGATGTTAATACTTTCAGGGATGAATGGTAGAAACTGTATGAAGATGGCGATAATACGCTACCAACTAAATTCTTAAACAAGAGATAAATAGTGGTAAACGAATATGAAATTTGAGAAATCATCAACTAATTGGCGAAATGAAAAGCAGCAGGACCTGATGAAATACAAGTAGGCACAATATTAGCAGGTGGGAAAAAACTAACAGAAGTAACATGTAAAATGATAGTTAAGATGATTTAAGAGGGAGTAATACCTTAAGAGATGAAATAATAATACATAATATTAATATACAAAAAAGGAGGACAGATGAACCCGATGGATTATAGACCAATCTCTTTACTGAATCATGCTTTAAAAATAGTAGATGCATGAATTTTCTAACAACTATAAGGATATCTGCATAACGATGAAAGCGAATATTAATATGGCTTTAAAAAAGGAAAATCATGCTCACTATAAATTTTCAACCTAAGAACAGTATAGGAATGATCAATACGGAACAAAAAAGATGTTTTCGTAATATTTGTTGATATTAAGAAAGCGTACGACTCGGTGCAAAGAAAAGATATATGATAAATCCTAAACGATCTAAAAGTACCGGAATAGATAATTAAACTCCTAGCAAACTTCTACTGTGAAGAAGAAATTAAACTTAAATTCAATGAATAAATAGCAAAATCATTCGCGACAAATAAAGGACTAAAACAGGGAAGCATAACATCGCCAAGACTATTTAACTTAATAATAGCAAGACTTCTCCATAGCTTGGAAGATTAAAAGCTAGGAATTACGATAGACTTTAAAAACTAAGAGGGATGAACACAAGAAATATATGCAGGATGTTTTGCATATGCAGATGACCTAGCCTTAATAAGTGAATGAGAATAATTAGAGGAAGTAATCAAAAATTTAACCTCATGGGCAGAAAAATACAAACTGGAAATTGCAGATAAAACAAAATGAATGATATGAAAAGCAGCAGAAAATAGAAACTGAGAAAATATAGGCAATACTATTGAGGTGGGAAACTTAAGAATCGAAAGAGTAACGTCCTTTTAGTACTTAGGGCATATAATAGAAGAAACCATCAGCTTTGAAAAACACATGGAGAACAGACTAGAAGCAGCATAAAAGATGTAAACATGAATACTGGGTAAAATAACAATGAATAAGGGATTAACACCATATAACGCAGGTATAATGATAAAAACGTTCGTAAGCTCAGTATTCAGCTATGGGACAGAAGTTATCCCATATTGTGAATAATTTGTAGGAAAATAAGTGATGGAACAATTAGAAATAATATAGAGAAGATCTTTACGAGCAATCATAGATGCCCCTTTCTAAGTGTAAAATGAGATGCTAGAATACGAGTTACAGTTTATGAAATTTAAACATTACCTATGGCAGAAAATGCTGAGATTAAGAGGCAGACTAATAGGTAACTAAGGAAAAACAGTAGATGGATTAATTTTCGACCTAAGTAAAGAAGAGAACTTTATTTTTGAACAATACTGCACGACAATAAAATTAGAATTAAAAATTGAAGACAAAAATATATTTATAGATGATGGTAATAATAATCAAAAAGGGAAGAAAAACATTAATCGTGCAATTTGAGAACATAGAGTATACATAGAAGATAGAGAAATAATGGAGTAAATGATAACAACTCTACAGTATAGAAAAACATGATTTGATGAATATGTAGTAGGACCACCCAACTACCTGAGATACAATAAAAATAGAAAAGAAGAAGAATGCTACATATTTAGAATAAGAACGAGATGTAATGGGAGTCAGGATTGTTTAAAAGAAAGACACCTAGTTGCGACAAGCAAATGCCCTTTCTGTAATGATGCAAGAGAAAACGAAAGGCATATCATAGAAAAATGCTCAGAATACAAAGAAAGTAGATAAATATGTATTAGAAAGTTAAGAACAATAGGAGTAGAAAGACAAGGAATGGAACTATTTGATATAATATGAGGTACGGCAAAATTCGAAAAATTCATTAGAACCTAAGAAGAGTAAAAAAGAGCTAAAACTGACTTGATAATAAAAGATTATATCAAAAACATATTAGAAAAAAGAAAAAAAGGATACTTAGAAAAGAAAATTGAATGAAAAAAATAAATAGGAAAATATTATAGAGCAGGAAAAGGATAGTTTTTATGAGTTTATAAAAGCTTGATTAAGAAGAAAAGAATTAGAAACGAAAATTAGCAAAGTATGTAAAAAAAATAATGGACGCTTGTAACAAAGAATCAATAAAACGTAGATAGATAGAAGACAGAAGAACAAGAGATATTGAAGAAGAAAATGATGAAGATATGGAACTAATAAGAGAAGAATTTTTATTACCTGAAGGCTTACTTGAAGAAATAGACATGTATTGAAACATTTATTAAAGAGCTGCGCACCAACGAGGTGCTACGCGCTCTATAATCAAATTTATTTATTTATATAATAAATAAACTCTCAACTAATTAAGATAAATTAAAGTAGGAATAACCATAAGCATGGAATAAGAATAATATACAGAGGAATGATATACGGGAGCATTAGCATATGCAGATGACATTAAATGATGGTAAGTCCAGAGTTCAAGAGATGATTGAAATATTACAACAGTGATCTTAATATCATAATATGAAAATTGCAGATAAGACGTAGTGAATGCTATGAAATGGAAAGACAATACAAAGTTGACAAATAATATATATAAATAAAATGATAATAGAAAGAGTGAAGGAATATAAATATTAGGACACTGATTTCAAGAAATTATTTCTTTTAAAAAAATGTACAGTCAAGATTACGTCAAAAAGTGTAAGCATGAATTTGGGTAAACCAGCTAATTTTTTTTATAAGGTCAGTTCATCGATCAATTTTTTGATAGTAAACATAAGAGAATAAGTTATTTATTTTGTGTTTTAAACTTCTTTTTTTAGCTTCTAATCTTCCAATTATAGCATATAAAACTAATTAATTAAATTATGTGTATTATTAAATGTTTTTTTCACAGGAGATACTTATTTCTTTGGAGCCATATGTTTATATGATTTCATAATAGTTTGATTAATTAAAGTTTGATGAATAAAAAATAAACTTATTTTTAAATTATTATATACACTATATTAGAACTTAGGCATTCTCTTTATTCTTTCAGAGAACTATATTTAAAAAATTGGATAGTTTAAATATTAATGATAAATCTAACTTTTAGTAAAGTGAGTAAATAGTTTTTATAAATAAAGGAAAAAACTTAAACAGTAAATATATAAGATAAATATATAAATAATAGCATAATAGCATTAAATAATTTAATAATGTGAAATTGCCTTTATTTGGCTTGCTATTTATTATCTTATAAAAAGTCTCAAGAATCATTGAAAGACTCATTGAAATTGTTCATTTCTTCTCCAGATTCATATTCTTTATTACATATCTTAGGCTGCTAATCTACCCTTTCTTTACCGTTAGTATTTTATTCGAATCTCTGTCTTTTCCAAACATTTGCTTTGTTCTACTTTTTTGATTGTAATATTATTTGCTAGAGTAATTAGCTCCACCAATCATTTTTTCCTCTATGGATAACCTTCAGACACATAATAAATATAAGAAAGGTTTTTTAAGAAATTTTTTATTTTTGCTTTTATGAAATTTTTTGTATCTCCAATAATTTTAATTTTAATTTGTATTTCTGGTTTTATATAGAATCAGCACATAATTGATCTTCCTTTTATTACTTGATTGATTATCTAATTTTTTTATATTTGATTAATGCTTAAATTTGATTATTCAATCTCCATTGTATCGTTTTTAGCTTTAATCATAACTTATTCATGGCTTATTTAATTAATATTTCTAATTTCTTATATTTTGTCTTCTTTTTTTAATTTTTTAATCAATTAGATGTGTAAAAGCTTTTCAACTAAATTTTGTATTAAAGATTTTACTATAAATTTAGAGTTACTTAATTTTTAATTAAAGGCTGTTTATTTGCTTAATTAATCATTAAAAATTTAAACAAACATTACCTAAAAATTAGTACAAATACTTTTATTTTCAGATTAATGTACTCCTCTCATGATCTATGGAAATGATTAAAAAATGTGCTCTAATTATTGAGATAAAGGTAAGTAATTTAAGGTATGATTGTTAGGTTATCTATGATTTAAAAGGCTGTAAATCTTAAATTTAGTGTTATCTCAGTTTGATGAGCTGTTATTTTGATAAGGAAATAGTTGTAAATAAGTAATAAATTGTAAGATTAAATGAAGTAAAAGTTTGATTGGCAAACTTTTAATAAACTTAATGAAAGGTGAGATATAAATAGAATAGTAAAGATAAAAAATAAGAATAAAAGAATTTTTATAAAGAATTTAATCATTTACAAACAAAAAGTAAAGTTGTATCTTTTGCTAACAACTTAACTAATTGTATAATACCCCAAAAGAATTATCTTTCGAATTAAAGATTTAAACAATTATTTAAAAAGGTTGGAGTGATAACAATTGTAGCAAAAAACAAAAATAAACTTGTAATTAAAAAGCATAAAAATTATACCTAGTTAAAAGATGGAAGTAATTATTGACAAAAATGAATGGTAAATAAATAGAAGTTATGCATAAAGTAAAGATAAAATTATAAAAATAAATTAAAATTTTATTTATTGTAATATTGTCTTATTTTTATTAATAATTTTTATTTTTAAGACATCAAATTTTATTAAAAATAATTTACTTAATTTATGAAATTTATTAGTAATATTCACAATTCATAGAAATTATCGACACATTTATAAAGTTTAAGCATATTTGCAATCTTTAGTTTCTACTATCTTGCTTTATTTATATTAATTTTTTATTAAGTTATTCTGATTATAATTTTCATTAAACTCATATAAAAACTATTATTATTCAACATATATCTAAGCTCAATATCAATTATAAATTAATAATAATATATAAAGTTATAAATAAACTAATATAGGTAATTAAGATCTTAAATCAAACTAATTAAAAAATTTATATGAAAGACATTAGACTAACTATAATATTATTATCAAGCTAAGTTTATATTGTTTTTATACTATAAGTTTATAACCAATATTTTTATAAACAGAAATTATTAATGTGACTTTACCTTTAATAGCTTTGTCACGAATTTACTATTTATTTTCATTTACATTTTCTAATTATTCTTTTTGTCTTAGTATATTATCAAATGAAACACCTAAGCTTCTCCATATTTGGAATCTTCTTATTAAAATATTATTTAATATTTTGTTGCAAATACATAGTCTTTCTAAAAATAAAATTCATATAAAAATAAAATATTTAAACATCGTCAGTCAAAACTTCAACTGTTAGCGAGAGCTTTCTAACATGTTAGGCATATCTCTTTTGAGCTTGTCCACTCTTATTCGTGATGGCGTCTAATGTGAGATTACTCGCAATGCAGTTATTCACTTTTCCAGATTACCTACGAATTTGAAAATTATGACTTCATGCATATTTTAAATGATATAATAGTCTTAATATTAGTATATGGATATGTTTATTACCAAATTATGTTTATATCTATTTATCTAAATAATTTTAAAAGTGAAAAATTTAAAATTAAACATTTAAATTTAATTATTTGTTTACATTTTTCTGAAGTAATACAATTTAATGTTATTAATCTTTTATTTTAATGATGATAGCAAATTAAAATTAAACTAAAATATATATTAAGTATTTAAATTAACTTATAGGAATTTAAAGAAGCAGATACTTAAGTTTATCTCTCATGAACTAGAAAAATCTGAGAAAGAAACAAGGTTTTATATTAAATCCAAGACAGGAAGAAGTTAGAAGAAGAAATAAATATACTAGCAATTCAAATTTTACATACAAGCAGAAGGGCGAATTATATTAATGATTAATTAATTAATAATTTAACTAAAACTAAATAAAAAGTTAAATACTTTATGGATTTAAGTATAAAATAGCACAAAATTAAAGTTAACATATTAGAAATTAAAATACTTAGTAAATTATTTTTATAATTGATATTAGAATAATAAATAATAAATTAATTCTAATAAATAAAATGTAATTGTTTAAATAATTTTACTAATATTTATAATTAATAGAATTTATATTAATTATGATTATATTTCATTATCAAAAAAGTAAGTTTATCTCTATATAAATAGAATATAAAATTTTAATTATTGTACCATCTGTATTTTTAAAAGCAATTTTTATTATTTTTTATATATTTAATTACTTATAATGTTACTGAGTATTATTTTAATATTCTAAAATTGTATAAAAGAAAGAAAAAGGTAGAATGCTAAAAGAAGAACTTTTGCAACGCTTACCAAAACAGGAATGAAAATCAGAAGCAGAAATACTTCAATTTACGCCCTCTTAAACCGACATCTTCTTATAAAGTTCAAATCCATAAATCATAAAGATAGGAAAGGTACGGAAATAAATCCCTGAATTTCAAATATGACAGAGAAACCAAAGCAATAAAAGAAAATGTAAAATCTAGACAGTGTATAAATTATACTTTGGATAAAGACAATAAACATTAGCTATCTAATACTGATGAAATTCAATCTTCAGAAAAAGGTCTAAATTGAAAGAATCAAAAAATAAATCGAAAACTGAACCAAAAAATTATATAGAGTTAATCGAGACTGATGATTTAAGAAAGAGAAATAGATGTTTTTGAATTATCTAATGGGACTAGAGCAAATAAATTGCCTAACTTGACGAAAAAGTAAAGAATTAGCACGATAACTTAAAGCTCTGAAACGCGCGACAAAAAGAGCAAAAGGAATATTCGCAAAAAGTAGAAATATAAAAGGAAGCAATCCTTATCCATCAGTAAAAGGTGTTTTAAAGTTGTCAAGAAGAAATTTTAATACTGCGTAAGTTGCTCATATCTCTTTAGGATTTGTTAGAAATTTAAGTTTTATAAAGAAATTATTGAAAAGATTAGTACCGTGAAAAAGAGTCAGAAAGAAAAATTAAGACCATTTTGAAAGATAAACTAAAAATAAATTAACATATTGTTCTGTAGCCAAACTGGAACGTCAAAAAAGTGAATAGATTAATTGAACACAGAGAGTAGATGTGAATCAAAAATCTGGAGAATCCCGAGTTTTCAATCTTACAAAAAATGTATGTCCTAAACATTTTTTGAAGCATAATAAAGTATAAACTGTTTTTTTCTGTATGAGATTGCAATTCCTTTGCAATAGAAAACTTTAATTTATCTTTGATTTAATTAAGATGATTAAAGTAAAACAATTTCTTTCAGACATAAATATTTTATTAAATTAAACATTAAATAAATAAAGCATAAATAATTTATTAATTTATAAAAATAAAAAAATAAAAAATAATTAAGCTTAAATTTTAAATTATTAATAAAAATAAATTTGAGTTTAAAGCTAATAAAAAAAGAAATTTAAAATTTTAATATTTAAGATTTATCCTAAGATATATTAAATGTGCTATTTACAAAATTTAAAAATTAAAAAAGTTAAAAATAGTTTTTAAAGTTTAATTATCAAAAAAATAAATTTTTATTTAAAAAGCCAAGCAACTCATTTCTAAATTAAATAATTATAATTAAAAAAAATGAACTAAAAATAATGAAAACTTAATATAAATAATTATGATATTTATTGATTTTCAATTACTAAAAATAATAAAATGATATATTTGTAGAAATATTTTTATATATTAAAAAACTATCTTGTACAGCTTTTAAAAATTAAAATATAATATAATATAATTTTAGAACTTAAATTATTTAACAATTTTTTAATATTAAACTAATATTTTATTAGAATTAATATAGGTTATTTAAAAAAATTATTTTAGCATATTAAAAACTACAGATTTTATTAATATTTTTCTTTTATTTATTTACAGTAAAATTTTTAATAATTGAATATAAAATATAATCAAGAATAAAATTTATTAATATATAATATAAAATGAATGTCGGCCGCGTCAGTCAAACTAGTAGGTAATCTGGTGCAGTGTATACTGCATTGCGAGTAATCTCGCACTAGATGCCACCATGGGGAAGGATGAACAAGCTCAGAAGAAACAAGCCTAACTTACCCGAGTGTTCTCTCTTGAAAATATGAAAGCTTGGCTGACGTGCCTGCTAATGACTAATTACTAATTCTTATTTGGACCTTATTCAAGAAGTCTGAAGTATTTGACTCAAGATTTAAGAATAATTTTTAATAAGAATTTTCCCCATTAGGTGAAACTGAAATGACTCTTTGGATGAATAGAATAAAATCAAGCTTTTGAGAACACTTTTTTTAATATTAAATATTAATACTGAAAGAGCTGTGCATCAACGAGGTGCTACGAGCTCTATAATAATCTTTATTTATTTATTTATTTATTTATTTATTTATTTATTTATTTATTTATTTATTTATTTATTTATTTATTTATTTATTTATTTATTTATTTATTTATTTATTTATTTATTTATTTATTTATTTATTTATTTATTTATTT